>CM068826.1:140839834-142039834 GCA_028554795.2 Sinohyriopsis cumingii | reverse complement strand
TATTCATAAAGATTTCCACCAGATCTTTTTTGTTTGGTCAAATTGTTTCAGGGAAGCCGTTTAACCTTGGTAAAAAGTAAGTGTTGATCTTGATGTTGTTGTTTGGGTTGCGTATCATTTTCAGCACATGATAGGCTATACATGGTGGCTAGTATAACTGGTGGATTAAGAACCTGGGAAAACCCATGTAAGAACCACTGACCCACAGGAGTCTACCTGCTGGCAAGCTTTCTCATATACCCACATTGGCAGAACCAGAGACTCGAGCCCACATGGACAGAGGTGAGATGCCAGTGATCAGTAAAGGTGAGTGCTTTAGACAACGCGGTCATCTGTGGGTCAGGTTAGTAATTTGTTGTCCAATCTACATTAGTTTGATGGCTTCCACACTTCCTGGGGTGTAGTCATAGATGGTTTGGCTTTTCTTTTTTAAGTTCTTCCTGTAAAAATTGGGAGTGAGAGTCTCAAGCTAGACTGCTTATTCTTTTGCACTTTGTGGACAAGATTTTAAGTTAGGTAACTCTTAATAGGCCTAAAGAACGATTGGTTTGGAACTGTTTATTTCGGTGTATTTCTTGTCCCACAACTCTTATTTTTCATCTTTAGTGGAAGAAAGTATCATAGTTCCTTCTTCCTCCAAAAGCCAAGGATTTTGCACATTTATATTTTCTCCGCTCACAAAAAGATGCAAGTGGTAATAAAAGGTAAATTCTAGCCTTGTGTTAAGTCCCTGAGCTTTGCTATGTACAAGTAATATCCCATGTAAAGATTTCAAGGTCATTGTCAATGGTCACCAGGCTTCCCAAATTGACAAGACAAATACATTAAGGTACAGCTCTGTCGGTGAGACAGCATACGCACCAAATGGCATCATAATGATGTTGGATAGTTCCTGAGCTTTGCCATTACAAGCAATATTTCATGTAAAGGTATGAATGTCATTGTCAAGGGCCATTACTTTATCAAAACTGAAATTGACAACACAAATCCTTACAGCTAGACAGCATCCAGACAAAATGACATTATATGTTCTTGAGCCTGATGGTTATAATGATTCTAATAGAAAGGTGTTGGACATGTGTGACAGATAATCTAACAGAAAGGTGTTGGAATGTGTGACAGATAATCTAATAGAAAGGTGTTGGACATGTATAGTAGTGTGACAGATAATCTAATAGAAAGGTGTTGGACATGTATAGTAGTGTGACAGATAACCTAATAGAAAGGTGTTGGACATGTATAGTAGTGAGACATAATCTAATAGAAAGGTGTTGGACATGTATAGTAGTGTAACATAATCTAATAGAAAGGTGTTGGACATGTATAGTAGTGTGACAGATGATCTAATAGAAAGGTGTTGGACATGTGTGACAGATAATTGGATAGAAATTTGTTGGACATGTGTGACAGATAATCAGATAGAAAGATGTTGGACATGTATGACATAATCTAATAGAAAGGTGTTGGACATGTGTGACAGATAATCGGATAGAAAGGTGTTGGACATGTGTGACAGATAATCTGACAGAAAGGTGTTGGACATGTTTGACAGAAAATCTGACAGAAAGATGTTGGATGAATTGAAAAGTGACATGAAGTCAGAGAGAAAGTTGATGTCGATAGGGTTATTGATCATATCTTGAGAAAAGCCCTAATAACAATTGAATGAGAATCAGCTTTCTTGCTAAATTTACACAAATGTTATATTTACCAATATGTTGTGACTTGTAATATTATAATTTATACATACATATGTATATGCACTTTGGGTCATCAAGGGTTGTATTATACTGCAACTGTATAGCAATGTTTTTCAGTAACACATCATTCTCCAGACCCTAAAATCATAATTCTTTTGTCCTGTCACTCAAGAGCAATCACTGACCACACCCTTTTCTATCTTGATATTCATGACTTGAAAAGGTCAAATACTGGTACCTGAAAGTAATACTGAAAGCTAGTCTTTCACTACTGAAGGGCTAGGACCAATAAAAAAAATATTAGACAAAACAGGAACATAGAGTTTTTATAAGGACATTTTTTTCTTGATTAAATTAATACAGGAAATATGGTAATAGTGGACAATTTTGTGTGTCCATAAAGACACGTATCTTACCATATACACTTTCTTATAGGACCAACTACAAATAGCATAGAACAAGATTTTTCATACCATAATGTACTTGTAGATCTGGGTCTATGCAGTTTGTTAAAAGTAATCAATAGAACAAACAACAGATCATGATATGCCAGTGCATTATGCAGTGGCACATCAGTGTCTATCTTGTTTGTAGTTGAACTTGACTTATAAGTGAGTACATAATGTAAATAGTATTTTTATATGAGAAACAATGTGAACCAACTTGAAGTTTCACATGCTCCCATTTTTCATTCACTATCAGTTAATGACTGTAATACCATAACTATCTGTTGGGTAATTTTTGTGCCAAAAATGTGTAAATTTTAGGAACCCAAGAAAAATATATTTATTTCTGTCCATATAATTATTCATACACCTGGAGTCAAGGTCAATTGTTTTACATGCATAATTTGAATTTTTGCTCAGAATGCAGACATAGGCCATTTTTTCAATTGATAGCGTTAAAGTTATCAAATAAGATGATCCAAAAATTCTTTTGTAAATTCATTGATTTTGCCTTATTTGCAAAGGTTTAATGAGACATGTATGCTGACAGGCAAAAGTAGTGTGTAAATGGTAGGACTGGGTGTGTCAGCTCAGATAACTCAAGTAGTAGAGCACCCATCTAGAGTTTGAAAGGTCCTGGGTTGGAGCCCCATTCTGGTCTGAATTGTTCTTTGTTCTTTGTTGCATCTGGCATTGCCATTAGGATTCTACATCTGACTAGTGAGGGTGCAGCTATGTGGAGGATAGACTTTGAGACACAGGGACATGTCACAAAAGGCAGGGAGAAAGTCTTTGGAATAGGACTGGATATGTCATCCCAGATAGATCAATTGGTGGAGTGCCCGACTAAAGTTATGGAGATCTTGGGTTCGAGTCCCAGTCTGACCATTAATTTTTCCATGTTACAAATGCGACAAGTTAAATGCCAGAGTGTTATAGGTCATGGAGAGTAAATACAAATGACCTTATGTCAAAATAAATATGAATGACCTTATGCCAAAATAAATATGAATGACCTTATGTCAAAATAAATATGAATGACCTTATGCCAAATTAAATACAAATGACCTTATGTCAAAATAAATATGAATCACCTGATGCCAAAATAAATACGAATGACCTTATGTCAAAATAAATATGAATCACCTGATGCCAAAATAAATATGAATGACCTGATGCCAAAATAAATACAAATGACCTTATGCCAAAATAAATATGAATGACCTTATGCCAAATTAAATGCAAATGACATTATGCCAAAAGAAAATGAATGACCTTATGCCAAAATAAATATGAATTACCTGATGCCTAATTAAATATGAATGACATTGTACCAAAATAAAAATGAATGACCTTATGCCAAATTAAATACAAATGACATTATGCCAAAAAAAATGAATTACCTTATGCCAAACTAAATACAAATGACATTATGCCAAAAAAAATAAATGACCTTGTGCCAAAATAAATATGAATGACCTTATGCCAAAATAAATATGAATTACCTGATGCCTAATTAAATATGAACGACACTGTGCCAAAATAAATATGAATGACATTATGTCAAAATAAATATGAATGACCTTATGCCAAAATAAAAGTGAATGATCGTATGCCTAATTAAATATGAATGATTTCACTGGTCAACAGTGAAATCATTACTGACTTGAAAAGGCCCTAATCTGTAGTATTTTGGTGTGCCGAACACGAATATAACCGTGAAAAATTTGTATTGGCTCTCGTTTTGAAGATATTCATATACCTCATTTTCTATGTTTCACTGTGTAAATTTATCCAGTAGGACTGCAGCAACATCCGGAATAATGATGTAACATTGCATAATACCATCATGCTCACATCATCCACAGTTGATTGCATCATTTTCTGATGCAGTGCAATACTAATGCCATGCGGCTGCTGAAGTAAGTTGACGTCAGCAGTGTACTATACATGTGTAGGCCTATTATACTAATGCCAGGCGGCTGCTGAAGCTGACGTAAGCAGTGTACTATATAAAGCCCAATCAGATAGGTTCAGCATTTAAAATATTTTAGACGTTGTGCGAGACAGTTCAAGCTACTGTTACATAAAACTTATTATTTTATCCATTTACGTACAATAAAGAACAGTAATGCCTCGAAAGTGTGTTAATACCACGGACAATTTTTGCTATATTTGTGGGGAAGTGACATTTGCCAACCAGAAGAAAAGTATCAATTCTCAAGTGAAGAAGGCATATCATCTTTACTTCGGATGCAAGGTTGGTGACCAAGACAAGCCTTGGGCTCCGCATATATGCTGTGCTACATGTACAACACAGCTTTCACAGTGGTTGAATTGCAAAAGGTCATCAATGCCGTTTGCAGTCCCAATGGTGTGGAGAGAGCCAAGCAACCACCTAAATGACTGTTACTTCTGCTTGGTTCCTCCTCTTTCCGGCGGAATAACGAAGCGAAAGAAGTCGAGAATAGTCTACCCAAACATTCCGTCTGCATTGAGACCAGTTCCACATGGTGAGGGACTTCCTATTCCAGAACCTCCAGCAGAATATTCTCTTGATTCATCTGACGAAGACAAAGGTGAGTCGACCTGTTCTTCTCCTGGTCCATCAGCATGCAGTGATCCAGATTTTCACTGTGGTGCATCATCAACCCCACACAGAATAACACAGGAAGAACTAAATGACCTGATTCGTGATTTGGACTTATCAAAGAACAAGGCAGAATTGCTAGGATCAAGACTCCAACAATGGAATCTTCTAGAAGAAGATGTCACAATTACTGCATATCGAAAGCGCCACCAGCAATTGGAGCCTTTCTTCAGAAAGGAAAGTAATCTGATATTCTGTTCCGATATTGAGGGCCTCATGAATGCTTTAAAAATCACTCATGACCCACAAGAATGGAGACTATTTGTGGACTCTTCGAAACTGAGTCTCAAGGCTGTGCTTTTGCACAATGGAAACATTCTTCCATCTATTCCAGTAGCGTATGCTGTCCACATGAAAGAGACATACGATAACTTAAGGCAGCTACTGAATTCCATTGAGTATAACAAGTACAGCTGGCACCTCTGTGGTGATTTGAAGGTAGTTGCCCTTTTAATGGGACTGCAGCAAGGATATACAAAATACATGTGTTTCTTATGCGAGTGGGATAGCCGAGCAAGGGAAATGCACTACATGAGGAAGGAATGGACTCACAGGCAGAATGTAGCCATTGGAGAGAAGAATATCCAACACCCAGCTCTGGTTGAGGCTCAGAAAATCTTGCTACCACCCCTTCACATCAAACTAGGTTTGATGAAGAACTTCGTGAAAGCCATTGACCGGACTTTGCCAGCATTCCGATAACTGCATGAAAAATTCCCTCGACTCAGCGAAGCAAAGATTAAAGAGGGAGTTTTTGTGGGTCCTCAGATTCGAGAGCTTTTCAAAGATGACCGGTTCAACAACTTGCTGGAAGGTGACGCGAAACAAGCATGGAATGCTTTTCGCCTAGTTTCTACAAACTTCCTCGGAAATGTTAGGGCAGAAAACTATAAGGAACTAGTAGAAGACATGTTGATGAAGTATAAGAAACTTGGCTGCAATATGTCTCTAAAGATTCACTTCCTTCATTCCCATTTGGATTTCTTTCCTAGCAACTGTGGTATTGTTAGTGATGAACACGGCGAACGTTTTCATCAAGATATCGCAACAATGGAACAAAGATACCAGGGAAAATGGTCCACTACAATGCTGGCTGACTACTGCTGGACACTCCTCAGAGATGCTCCCGAACAGCTGTACAAGAGACAGGCGAAGAAATCTAAGATGTAGTCAATGACTTGATTTTTTATAGGTAGGCTATTACAGTTGACCTTTTACTATTGGAATGCATTTCGTTATGTAAACATTAATTTCTTGCAGATTACAAAAAAACTAGAGCCAATTTTGCAATTTGACTGTCATATTCGTGTTCAGCACATAAAAATTGATAAGAATTGACTAATTTTATTTCAGTAACATGACTTTTGTAAAAATTTGTTGTCCAGTGTTTTATGCCAAAATAAATACAAATGACATTATGCCAAAATAAAAATTAATGACCTTATGCCAAAATAAAAATGAATGACCCTATGCCAAAATCAATACAGATGACCTTATGCCAAAATAAAAGTGAATGACCGTATGCCAAAATAAATATGAATGACCTGATGCCTAATTAAATATGAATGACTTTATGCCAAAATAAATACAAATGACATTATGCCAAAATAAATATGAATCACCTGATGCCAAAATAAATATGAATCACCTGATGCCAAAATAAATACAAATGACCTTATGCCAAAATAAAAATGAATGACCTTATGCCAAAATCAATACAGATGACCTGATGCTAGCATAAAAGACATTGAAAGTTTTTGTAAGAAACATCCTTGATTTAAGTGAATTTCAGAGGGTTTCAAAACTCTGAAATTTACTTAATTTTAAAGACAAAAGTTTAATTGTTATTCATTTCATCAAAATGCTGATGAAAGAATAAGTGATAAAGTTAAAGCTCTTGTTTCATTTTGAAAGTCCCTCAGTTACATTTTGTACCAGTAGCACAGCAACAAAACAGTACAGATAGATACACACTATGGAAGTATATGGTACTACTCACTATTTTAGAGTGTTGATTTAAGAAGATAGGCTCTACCTGTTTGCATTCATTCTGCAATTTTTCAGTGTGAAGTTTTTGTCAGGATGTGATTCACTCTGGCTTACAGCTACTGTGTAAAAAACAGTTGGTTGCATGACCTTTGACCTCATGTGGGGGAGTCAGTTTTCTGTGCTCTTATTCTTCTTTTCCATTTCAGAATCAAGATATGGACAAAAGATACATCCAGATAAATCCCTTGGATTAGGAAGATCATCACACAAAAGGTAAGTAACCTGTCTTCAAAGGGCACTCAAGGGATGTCCCCTTTTCATAAATTTTAGCAACAGTTTTTTTTCTGTCTTGTTCTATATGCATTTCTGGGCAATTAACAAAACATATTAGTAGCCCACAATTTTTTTTAACTTGCGGGGGGTGGGGGGGTGCTGGGCTGCATTTTTTTCCCTATCATTGCCCTTATGAACATGTATTCTTACTATGTGTGATCAAAATGTGAAGGAAATGAAGAAAAGGGGTTCATAATCGGTGTTCTTTAAAACCAGATGCCCTTTATTTGAAAGTGTCTGCTAAGGTAAGTTTAATTTTACTTTCTCATTCATTCAAAACAGTATAATTATTTTGAATGAAAATGTAGCAAAACAGCTATTACTGTATCTAGATGTATCGGAATAATTAACTTTTTTTCTCTTCTTTGTGGTCAAGTAATGCATGATGTATGGAAAAAGTGTAATTTATTTGTCTGCTGTGTAGTCCAGTAATGCATGATGTATGGAAAAAGTGTAATTTATTTGTCTGCTGTGTAGTCCAGTAATGCATGATGTATGGAAAAAGTGTAATTTATTTGTCTGCTGTGTAGTCCAGTAAATGCATGATGTATGGGAAAAGTGTAATTTTTTGTCTGCTGTGTAGTCCAGTAATGTATGATGTATGGGAAAAGTGTAATTTATTTGTCTGCTGTGTAGTCCAGTAATGCATGATGTATGGGAAAAGTGTAATTTTTTTGTCTACTGTGTAGTCTAGCAAAGCATGGGAAAAAATGTAATTTTTTTCTCTACTGTGTAGTCCAGTAATGCATTGAATGGGAGCAACATACTTTTTTACTCTACTGTGTAATTCAGTAATGCATGATATATTATGTGCTGTGCAGTCTAGTAATGCATAATGTATAGGAAAAGTGTACACATTTTTTCTTTATTGTGTCGTCCAGTAATGCATGATGTATGGGAACAGTGTACTTTTTTCTTGACTCTATCATCCAGTAATGCTTGATGCATGGGAACAGCATACTTTTTTCTTGACTCTATCATCCAGTAATACAAGGTGTAAGGGAATAGTGTAGTGTTTTTCTCTACAGTGTAGTCCAGTAATGCATGATGTGTGGGAACAGTGTACTTTTTTCTTGACGGTGTAGTCCAGTAATGCATGATGTATGTGAACAGTGTACTTTATTCTTGTTGTTGTTGTTGTGGGGTTTAACGCCATTTTTCAGCACACGGTAGGCTATTCATGGCGGCCAGTATTAATGGTGGAGGAAGAACCCGGGGAAAACCCCGGAAAGAACCACCGACCCATGAGAAGCTACTGGCAAGCTTTCTCACATACCCACATTGGCTGAATCCTAGACTCGAACCCACGCAGACAGAGGTGAGATGGTAGTGATCCGTAACGGAGAGCGCTTTAGACCACTTGGCCACTCAGGGCCCCACTTTATTCTTGACTGTATCATCCAGTAATATATGGTGTAAGGGAATAGTGTAGTTTTTTCTCTGCAGTGTAGTCCAGTAATGCATGATGTATGGGAACAGTGTACTTTTTTCTTGACTGTATCGTCCAGTAATGCTTGATGCATAGGAACAGTGTACTTTTTTCTTGACTGTGTAGTCCAGTAATGCATAATGTAAGGGAATAGTGTATTTTTTTCCCTACTATGTAGTCCAGTAATGCATGGGAAAAATGTAATTTTTTTTCTCTACTGTGTTGTCCAGTAATGCATTGAATGGGAACAACATACTTTTTTTTACTCCACTGTGTAATTCAGTAATGCACGATATATTATGTGCTGTGCAGTCTAGTAATGCATGATGTATAGGAAAAGTGTACACATTTTTTCTTTATTGTGTCATCCAGTAATGCATGATGTACGGGAACTGTGTACTTTTTTCTTGACTCTATCATCCAGTAATGCTTGATGCATGGGAACAGTGTACTTTTTTCTTGACTGTATCATCCAGTAATACATGGTGTAAGGGAATAGTGTAGTGTTTTCTCTACAGTCTAGTCCAGTAATGCATGATGTGTGGGAACAGTATACTTTTTTCTTGATGGTGTAGTCCAGTAATGCATGATGTATGGGAACAGTGTACTTTATTCGTGACTGTATCGTCCAGTAATGCTTGATGCATAGGAACAGTGTACTTTTTTCTTGACTGTGTAGTCCAGTAATACATGGTGTAAGGGAATAGTGTAGTTTTTTCCCTACTGTGTAGTTCAGTAATGCATGATGTATGGGAACAGTGTACTTTTTTCTTCACTATGTAGTCCAGTAATGCATGATGTAAGGGAATAGTGTATTTTTTCCCTACTGTGTAGTCCAGTAATGCATGGGAAAAATGTAATTTTTTTCTCTACTGTGTTGTCCAGTAATGCATTGAATGGGAGCAACATACTTTTGTTTACTCTACTGTGTAATTCAGTAATGCATGATATATTATGTGCTGTGCGGTCTAGTAATGCATGATGTATAGGAAAAGTGTACACATTTTTTCTTTATTGTGTCATCCAGTAATGCATGATGTATGGGAACAGTGTACTTTTTTCTTGACCGTGTAGTCCAGTAATGCATGATGTATGGGAACAGTGTACTTTTTTCGTGACCGTGTCGTCCAGTAATGCATGATGTAAAGGAATAGTATTTGTTTTCCCTACTGTGTAGTCCAGTAATGCATGATGGATGATAATAAAGGATATTTATAAATATACAAACATGATAAATCTTGCAAATTTTATAAGGTTTTCAGAGTAATATTTATATTTTATACAAATTTCTTAAATATATGCTAATATAAATATAAGTAAGTAGATTATAAATTAAAACAAATTTTTCAAAATTTCAATATAATACCAACATGTTTCTTGGTTAAATTCTTTATATCTCGAGATTGTTTTGAATACCACATGCATTTAGTTGAAAAACAATAAAAGCTTGTATGTTTATACCAAAACCCTCCAGTGGTTTAGAAATCTCATCAGGAAAAAAATACCTTATTTATTAAACAAGCCTGTCAAACAATAAAGGTTTTAATACAACACACAGGCCAATTAACTTCCTTAGTGAAAACCAGATCCCATTTATGCCAGGCCCAATTGCCAATCTTTTTTTGCCAGACAGTTCATTACAAGTGACTTGCACAGCAATACAATATATTTGTCTATGAAAACACTGGAGTTATGTAATTGATATATTCAAAATATTCCTGCTCCCCTTCCTTCTTTATTTGTTTGATCTGAATGGATCAACATATTTACAAGGGGATGTAACATTATGCCCTAATATTTGTTTTAGGTTTTGGTTGTTTTCAGTCAGTTCTTGGTGTTCATTAATTCATTACATGGTTGGAACACCCTCCATGTCTTGGATTTTATTTCACTTATAGTCATCAAAGTCATGTTGGTACATCAGGATGAGTAAATTGACTATATGAAAAATAGGTCACTGTGACCTTTCTTCATGCCTAAGTTAGTTTTGTATTTCCAGAGTGTTGTACCCTCTTCCCCCCCCCCACCGACTCCCCTACAGTTATCAGAATTGGTATATGGAACCATCTTATGCAGTTCAACTCATTTTGTATCAAAGGTGAGTCAGTTAGGACTAGGTAACTGAGTAAGTAATTATGACTCAGTGATTGAGGAATTAATTACAACCAGGACATTGTGTAAATGAAAAAATTTCTTAACTTTATTTAAAGTTCAAAGCAAAATACACTGAAACCTGTCCTAGCAGATACCTTTATATTTATATTAAGGACAGTTGCTTATAAGCATTTACAGCTTCCTTTTTTGTCATTTTCAGTCTATATCAAGATACCTGCTTATAAAGGACATTTGTCCTCTTTATACAGTTTTAAATGTTGTTTAAAATAATATACTTGAGCAGTGTGATATGCAGTATCTTGACATAATTTCCACCTTTTTATTTTTATTTTTGCAGATAAAAATCATGCCTCTCTCCTCAATTCAGACGTGCGTGTCATGCTACCTAAAAAATTGTTACCTTTTTATCCTGATGGTTGCCATGGTTTCATTAATGCTAACCTACCATATTGGGACCCAAACCCTTCAACTGGCAATGGAGGACATGAGCAAGACCAGAGGGCTGAAGTTACAGTTTGGGGAAGCAAGTTTAAAAGAAAAGGATGAAGACCAGTCAGATAATGCTGGATCAGTGTGGCGGAGATCTCTACATATGCATCAACTGACGGGTTCAAGTGATTCCAATGTCTTGAATAAATTACTGGAGGTAATGTATACCATAGTTACTATTTATTATTTATCCATTGCTACTATTTATTTATATGGCTGCTATTTTGGCACAGCTTGTTATGATGTGACCCTTTCTGCCTGTCCATCAGTACTTTTACCTATTCCACATGTTAACTTTGGTTCTACAGCACATACTGCACCAACTTTTCTGGATAGCTTGCACTTGGGGCAGAATGTGAAACTCTCTAAAAAGCCCTGCAGGTCCACAGGTCCACCAACCCAAAACACTTGGGGCAGCATGTGAAACTCTCTAAAAAGCCCTGCAGGTCCACAGGTCCACCAACCCAAAACACTTGGGGCAGCATGTGAAACTCTCTAAAAAGCCCTGCAGGTCCACAGGTCCACCAACCCAAAACACTTGGGGCAGCATGTGAAACTCTCTAAAAAGCCCTGCAGGTTCACAGTCTCCATAACCAACTGGTCCTAAATATCACTATATACGAAGACAGAATGTAGTCAATAACTCTATGCTAAATGCTGGTAGACATAAAGGGTTTTTCTATGTAATAAAAATGGAATCAAAAACACAAAATAAAGTATTTATATCATATATCAAATTTATTAAATGTTATTAGATTAAGCCTTGCATGACTTCAGATTATTGACCAAGACTATGCTGTCCAGTATTGACCAGGACTATGGTGTTCAGTAATGACCAGAACAATGCTGTCCAGTACTGACCAGGACAGTGCTGTCCAGTATTGGCCAAAACTATGCTGTCCAATATTAACTAGGACTGTGCTGTCCAGTATTGACCAAAACTATGCTGTACAGTATTGACCAGGACTAAGCTGTCCAATATTGACCAGGACTATGCTGTCCAGTATTGACCAAGATTGTGCTGTCCAGTATTGACCAAGACAATGCTGTCCAGTTGATCCAGATCAAATATACCTCATATAGAAGCTGGGTTTCAGAATCTGATGCCATCATGGATGACCACTTTGAATCACAGAATAAGAATTGGGATTTTATCTACTGACTTGTCATCAACAACTCCAAAGTTGATGCTATGGTATCTGAAGTACAGCTGCCCATGAAATTAGGTCTGCAGGAAGATGAGTTCCAGCAAGTTGACTGTTTTCATATGTTGGTGCCATGTTCCTTTGAATAACTCCACATGTTGCTGCTGTGAATCAGTCCTAGCAGGAGTCATCAGAATTGTCACATAGAGACTTATGAATTTTGAAAGGTGTTGCATTTAATAACTAGAGGATACATGCTTGGATTAAGTGAATGGGTGAAATTTATGTTATTCACTCGGAACAAGAAAATTTTCTTCTTATTTAATGATCAAACATATTGGCAAGTAATATGTGTAACAGATTGAAGTATCTGATTTCTTACAGTATTCCACTTGATAATGTCGGGAGTTTGCTATTTATGTTCTGTTGTGTATGCAAGGAAAGTATCAGTTTTAACATAGTTCACGTTCCTAATTCAAGGCAAGAATAAAAACCCACAAGCATATTGTGGAATCTAAGCAGGGTACGCCTGCAAGACAGCTGACCAGTTACACTAGACCCAGCAAGTGACAAAGGGGAAGATTAAATTTCATGACTGTAATGTTATCGGTATCTATTGTGCATTTTGAACATAACTCATGGGATGACATAAAATAAATTTTATTTTTAAAGTGCCTTCAAGCAAATTTTGAGGTAGGCTTGTGCTTGTTGTAATAAAGCATCCCTTAGATTTTTGGAGGTCAGTGTTGATGATCATTGTAATTCTAATAGAAAAATACTGGTTTTATGCACAATAATATTAGTTCAAGGTCCCGACAAGGTCAAAGTTATTGATGAATAATCACCAAAGTCAGACACACTACTTATTCCTACACAGAGGAACATTAAACAGGGGGAAATGTATAATGTGCCATTCTTGGTTCTCTTGTTTGAGCCTTATGGCATTTTATATATTATAAAAACTAGAACCACAAATACAAACATGATAAATAAATATCACTACTACACTCCTTTCACTGTCACCACTACACTTCATTCACTATCACTACAACACTCCACTCATAATCACCACTATAATTCATTCACTATCATCACAACACTCCATTCACTATCATCAACAAATTCCATTTACTTTCACAACCACACTCCACTCACTATGACCACTATAATCCATTTGCTATCATCACTACATTCCATTCACTATCACCACTACTACACTACACTAACTATGACCACTACACTCCATTCGCTATCATCACCACATTCCATTCACTATCACTACTAAACTCCAGTCATAATCACCACTACAGTCCATTCGCAATCATCACTATATTCCATTTAGTATCATCACTGCACTCTAGTTACAGTTACTAACTACACTCAACTCACTTTCACCACTATATACCATTCACTGTTGCCACAACACTCCACTCACTATCATCACCACATTCCATTCACTATCACCACACTCCTTTCACTGCCATCACCACATTCCATTCACTATCATCAGCACATTGCATTCACTATCACAACTAATCTAGTCACAATCACTGGCTCCACTCACTATCACCACTACACTCCATTCACTATCACCACTACTCAGTCATAAACACCACTACAATCCATTCACAAGCATCACTACACTCCATTCACTATTACCATTACACTCTACTCCCATTTAGACTAACTACATTCCATTCTTTACCACCACTACACTCTATCATTAAAACTACAGTTCTAATATATTTGAACACCATCATTATTTCCAATATTAATTTCCTCCTATCTCTCTAGCACCACCAAATCCAAGATTTGTATGTCCTTTGCCACCACCACCACCATTATCTTTATTACAGCTACTATTAATAGACACTGTTGAAACATACATCGCCATCACTCAGTTCAGTTCCGCAACTGTTATTTTCACCACCAGCATCATTATAAATGAGATTATTACAAATGTTATTTTCACCACCAGCATCATTAAAAATGAGATTATTACAACTGTTATTTTCACCACCAGCATCATTAAAAATGAGATTATTACAACTGTTATTTTCACCACCAGCATCATTAAAAATGAGATTATTACAACTGTTCTTTTCACCACCAGCATCATTAAAAATGAGATTATTACAACTGTTCTTTTCACCACCAGCGTCATTAAAAATGAGATTATTACAATTGTTATTTTCACCACCAGCATCATTAAAAATGAGATTATTACAACTGTTATTTTCACCACCAGCATCATTAAAAATGAGATTAATACAACTGTTATTTTCACCACCAGCATCATTAAAAATGAGATTATTACAACTGTTATTTTCACCACCAGCATCATTAAAAATGAGATTAATACAACTGTTATTTTCACCACCAGCATCATTAAAAATGAGATTAATACAACTGTTATTTTCACCACCAGCATCATTAAAAATGAGATTATTACAACTGTTATTTTCACCACCAGCATCATTAAAAATGAGATTATTACAACTGTTATTTTCACCACCAGCATCATTAAAAATGAGATTATTACAACTGTTATTTTCACCACCAGCATCATTAAAAATGAGATTATTACAACTTCCAGCATCTGAGCAAAATTCATCACTAGCAGTTCTATTCCATGACCATCAACGATTTTCACTGTCTTTTCCATGACCTTAATCACTCTTGCTATAAATAATATTACCATCATCACCATTGCGACCACCATGAACTCCATGACTATACATATATTACTACCAATCCAATCTAGCCACTGTATCCTTCATGAATTCACTATTTTATATCTCATACTAATTGATCTTTCATGATTTAACTATTTTTTTTGGGGTACTGATTTATCCTTCATAAAAATTCACTGTTTTATATGGTATACTAATGTATCCTTGATAAATTCACCGTTTTATTTATGGGGTATTAATTTATCCTTCATAAATTCAGATTTTTTTATATTGGGTACTAATTTATCCTTCATGACTTTACTTCATATATGTGGTGCTAATTTTTCCTTCATGACTTCACTGTTTTATATTGGGTACTAATTTATCTTTCATGAATTCACTATTGTATATTGGATACTAATGTATACTTCATGAATTCACTATTGTATATTGGGTACTAGTATATCCTTCATGAATTCATTGTTTTATATCAGGTAGTAATGTATCCTTCATGAATTCAATATTTTATATGTGGGTATGAATGTATCCTTCATGAATTCACTATTTTGTATGGGATACTAATTTATCCTCCAAGAATTATTGTAAAGGGGGCATTAATTGGGGGGGGGGGGGTGATATAGTGGTTGTTATGAACCATGAACTTTAAAACCCAACAAACATAAGGAAATGTTTCCCAATCCATGATTTCAGGTATGAAAAAAATGTTTATTTTTTCCAAACCATGAAAATATTTCAGAGTGCAGTGTGGCCCCACTATAACACCGTAGATGGGAGCCATAAAACCTGACCTTGTTATAGACCGAACCATGTTATAAGCAACCAGGTCAGTTAGCTAAAGAAAATGAAGCATGTGCCCCCCAAAAAATTGTGGGGGGTAGGTAATAAATGCGTGCGGTAAAGTACGTGCTTCATTGGCACAGTTATCATCTTAAATCGATGCATATTAAGTTAGAAAACACCTGTAGTGAAAACAAAGAAGACGTATATAATAGTTTACTTTATTTAGAGAACCACGAATTGGTACATATACATGTTTATTGTTTATATATATGTCTTATGTATAGCATGAGTATCAATGATGTGTACTCAATTGCAAATCTCATCACATTCATTGAATCCACAATACAACTAATTCCATCTAAGATATGCACACTGTAACAAGATAACCTGGTGGGATATTTCGGATTGACAACAGAACACGTTTTGACGACACAGATATATATATGGTTTAATGTGGTGATTTATATGAGCAGTAGATTATGAAGATGTGTGCATATTTATAATCCAAATATTGGATTTATTTAACATAAAACGCACAGATTCAAAGATGGAAATAAAAATACGAATAAATTAGTTCAGTAACACAAAAAAACCACAGGATAAATGATTCACAAATGCTTCAATAATGGAAAGATGAATATAGTTCACTCAAATAGTAAACGATGTAAGCTTTTTACTCATAGTAAAAATGTATTCGCTCAGGTAGCGAAATTATGTTGCTAAACACAAGAATGGATATAAAATCTATCTTTCCAGTCCTGAATGATACACTGGGTCTTACTAACCCAAAATTAGCATACAGCTAATAAAATACATGTATGGAGATACACTCCGTTACCCGTGCACCATATCCGCTCCACAGCTCCTACGAATCAATTTCACAACTGCTACAAACTCCGGACCCTCGGAATACTATGATCACTCGGAACATTAGACCCTCCGGACACTCCAAATATTAGACCCTCCAGACACCCTGGTCCTTTGACAGCTCTATGGCTGGGTCACCTTAGTCACTCTTGACATTAGACACTCCCGACACTAAACATTAGACACTTCGGCACCTTAAACGCTCCGGACAAACGGACGTTTCTACACTCAGACAACACCGGACACCCCAGATATTCCTACCCTCAGACAACACCGGACACCCCGGATATTCCTACCCTCAGACAGCTGAAAATATACCCGATACAGTGTACTAAACTTGATACAGACATAATAACGTAAGGACGTCATACATGGTAAGTTATAAAGATTATATTATTATGGCAATTACAAAATGGCAGGTTCAATAGTAAACCTAACCCTGCTCGATAAGACTATAGTAAACAATTCTTTAAAAAAATTGTAACTTTACATTACCAATATAAATCCTGTACTATGTTGCAACAAGAATAAAAAAAATGCACGCATTATGCTGTATAAAGAAAACTATATAACAAACATGCAAAGGTAAATATGGTAATACACTAGTTATCACTTAAGACCAAAAAATTTCCTACCCTTACAGCTGGAGTTGTGCGAATCCTTTAAGCAGGCCACTTGCTGACAAAACCATTAGTATTGTAAAGACCCTTTACATGCAGTAAAGTATTTATACGTTTAGACTTTTCGTTTTGCCGTATCGAAAGCACCTTGCATGTGTGGCATAGGACGAATCGTACTCACGATTTCGAAATACAATAGACCATATACATAATCACCCTTGGGTATCGTTGTACAGTGAAAAAATGAAAACCCGAGTACATGTATTTAATGAATAACATTTACACCATTCCGTGACACACACACACATTAAAAATATTCAATAATTTTTTCACAGGCAATATAGGTCTGAATTCAGTGGAAAAACATAGCACAATCATGTAACAAATGATAAAGCATGTTTACTTTTCAGTACATCCCAAGTCGGTAAAAGTTTGCACTAAGCTGCCTTTGGTATGGTTCTTAAGCATAAACTTTTTCCCTGGAAAAAGGAAACTTTCACGGCACAGTAAATGTGTTCCAGTCATGTTGGAAAATGCAAAAATCCATCAGATTCCATTGCTTTTATTTAAATTTGGTACTGGCTTCCTTTGAAGAAAGTTCTTTGTTTTTAGATTGTAGTCAGCTTTCTTTGATGAAGGGTGCAATGCATTATTGAAGTCACTGCTCAAGGACAGTCTTGGAGAACCAACCATTTCTTACTGTGGTGGCAACATCAAATAATTGAATTGCATGATTAAGAGTGATTTTTTTCTCCATTTGCTGAGTACATTTTCATAACAATCAGTGCTTCAAAGATAATCTGTTTTCTTTGAAATTTCAGCAAACTATTTTATCTGGGTACATCCTAAAAAAATGAATTGTCTGTCATTAGGTCAATTGTAGTTACTGTTCTTCCGTACTTATTGAATAAAGCAACAAGTAAGATGTTTGTTTTATTTTTATTTTTATTATTTTCTTTACTTTTTTTATATTTGTGATAGCGAAGTGATGCTTCCTTCCATGCATGCATCAGAAATTTAAAAAAGGCTCAACAGACAATTACTACATAAAATGTGAGTGTTCTGAAGGATTTAATTCTGAGTGAAAAGAAGAGGAATTTTACTTACCATCCATATACAAATGTCAGTCTATGTAAATATATTAATTACTAGTGAGCCGTCAACGAAAGATAGATTACAAGATAATGCCTCGTCCAGTTGATCTCTGTTACCAGAAATGTCAACAACAAGCAAAAACGGATACCTCATAACATACAGTACTCATGTTAGATGTCAGAATAAGTGGATTATGACATAACAATGCACTGTTAAGATGGTTTGTCAATATTGGCAATGAATTGGTTTATGTAACAATAGATCAATTTCAGTGCATTTTATACCAATTTTGCGGCTTCCTTTCATGGGGCCATTGTGGATGCGGGAGGTTGTGGTTTCGATCCCTGGCCGAGTCATACCAAAGACTTATAAAAAGGATACTAACAGCTGCCTCGGTTGGCACTCAGCATTAAGAGGTTAGTGTTAGGACTGGTTGGCCTGGTGTCAGGATAATGTGACTGGGTGGGACATCATGCTACATGTCTGCGACATGATGACCCAGTGCTAAACATCACTATAAACTGTCACTCAGCAGACATCATAGCAATATGACTGAAAAATTATTAAAGCTACATTAAAACAAAATCCAAATCCAAATATGAATTTCTCCACTCCAAAACAATAGTTGTATATACAAGTTTAAACAGCCAACAATGTCACCAATAAAACAAATCCCCAGATGGTATATTTTGCCGCCAATAAGGGGAAAAAATCGCAGACTGTGACATTGGCAAAGTTCTACACGATCCCAGAATAAACTTTTTACACATTATTTTTTGTACTTTTAACAAGAATTTTTTCTTCTTTTCGTGAACAAGAAAAATACATATAAAATTTCAGGAGCTACACCATGATCATCTTGTAATATTCATGCATGATCTCTTTCCCAAAATGATAATAAACATTTTACGTTGTTTTCGTACTTTTAAGAAAGAAATTTTTTTTCTTTTCGTGTACGAGAAAAATACATGTATATAAAATTTTGGGACCCACACCACAACCGTGTTATATCCAAATTCATGTTATAATGGAGTGTGCTATAGCGGGGTCACCCTACATTAAATTCGAATTGTGGATTAAAATGTAAAGCTCATCATCATTAGAGATTCCATGTAGTATACAAACATCAATCACCAGTATCACAACCGTGTTATATCCAAATTCATGTTATAATGGAGTGTGCTATAGCGGGGTCACCCTACATTAAATTCGAATTGTGGATTAAAATGTAAAGCTCATCATCATTAGAGACTCCATGTAGTATACAAACATCAATCACCAGTATCACAACCGTGTTATATCCAAATTCATGTTATAATGGAGTGTGCTATAGCAGGGTCACCCTACATTAAATTCCAATTGTGGATTAAAATGTAAAGCTCATCATCATTAGAGATTCCATGTAGTATACAAACATCAATCACCAGTATCACAACCGTGTTATATCCAAATTCATGTTATAATGGAGTGTGCTATAGCAGAGTCACCCTACATTAAATTCAAATTGTGGATTAAAATGTAAAGCTCATCATCATTAGAGATTCCATGTAGTATCCAAACATCAATCACCAGTATCACAACCGTGTTATATCCAAATTCATGTTATAATGGAGTGTGCTATAGCAGGGTCACCCTACATTAAATTCAAATTGTGGATTAAAATGTAAAGCTCATCATCATTAGAGATTCCATGTAGTATCCAAACATCAATCACCAGTATCACAACCGTGTTATATCCAAATTCATGTTATAATGGAGTGTGCTATAGCAGGGTCACCCTACATTAAATTCAAATTGTGGATTAAAATGTAAAGCTCATCATCATTAGAGATTCCATGTAGTATACAAACATCAATCACCAGTATCACAACCGTGTTATATCCAAATTCATGTTATAATGGAGTGTGCTATAGCGGGGTCACCCTACATTAAATTTGAATTGTGGATTAAAATATAAAGCTCATCATCATTAGAGATTCCATGTGGTATACAAACATCAATCACCAGCATCACAAAAGTTACATGTTCCAACAATTTTCATTTATTGCTATGCACCATCAATACAAGTGCTGCATCACCATGTAAATAAGTTGATCATGAGAAATTCTGTATTTTCCCCCTGTTCTTTAGTAGATATGTTGTGATACCCTGTACCCATCAATCTGCTACCAGAGTGGTCTCAAACTCTTTTTGATAATACTGACCCATTCTTACAGGCAAGCCCTCCCTACCGCTACATACTTGGAAGAGAGTGCACTTCTGCACCAGTAGGAACTGACAAATTATGAGATTTGGCACCAGTCCTTCAATCCAAGGGTAAACCACTCTTGTTTGACTTTTATCTTGGCAGGCAGACATTTTGACATTTTTATTGCTAAAACAAGCTAAGTCTGAAGATGTGTTTAAATGTCATTTTTTTCAATTGAATATGTTGTCTTGTATTATCAAGAAATTCTTAGAATCATGTTTTAACTCTTAAAATTGATTTCTCCTTACTATCATAACATGTAAGTGTGAAGAGTCTTAGCTTTAACTGTTACTGGGAAATGTTTTAAATTGTGGAGGATGGGATGTTAATTAGGAAAATTCTATGCCTCGTCAAAAATGATGTCGGACTGAGACAACGTTTTTAGCTCATGTCGCTGTAACATTGCTGCAGTTATTGATATAAAAAATGCAATCAACACATCATCTGAAGAAATTTCAACCCAAAGCATCCTAATGACCAATAGATTTTGCTTTTGCATTCATTGTTAGGTAGATGTCTGCCATTTGAGTGATCTTGGGTAAATTAAATTAAAATTTTGGGTAAATTCACCCACTCTTATTACATTTGATAAAAAGAGGACAGTTTCTAAATACAGGGGTAAGGTTTAAAAATGTGGAAACAGTTTATAAGTGCTGGGGCAATTTAAAAAATAAAAGGTTTGCAGATATAATTTTTGCATACTGGATGATTTTAGGCGTGATTTTTAGGTCACATGACTATAAAGTCACATGGTATGGCCCTGCATCCATTATGTGTCTTGTGGCCATCAACAATGCTATTTGAAATATCTCAGAAAGTACTGGACCAATTTTCACCAAATTTGGAATAGAACCCATCTTGGTATGAAGGTTTTTTAAATTGTTTATTTTTGTTGCTTTCTGCCATCAAATTTTGCCACTGTTTATAAAACAAATAGTAAAAACCACTCAACTGAATTTGATAAAAAAAATTCAGAAAGTATCCTGGTGGGAAGAGGTTTCCAAATATTTACAAATGATGCCAATCCAACTTTTAAATATGTCAGCTGTTACTAAAAATAGAAGCCACTATTGCTATAAATTGTAAAACTATTAAATGACCTCTTCTCCAAAACTTCATTGTCAAAAATTAACCAAACTTGACAGAAAGCATCCTGGCAGGAAGACCTTTTAAGCTGGAAACAATTTTGCAAATCTGCCATGTAATATGGCCTTTGTTACTAAGCATAAAAAAACGTTTAATAATTACTTCTAGAAAATTGCTCAGTAGAATTTTACCACTTTTGACAGAAAGCACCATGAATGGCCAGGAGGGCTTTCAATTGTATACAGCTAATGCTAATCTACCATCAAACATGGCCATCATTACTAAAAATAGAAAATCATCATTTGACTCGAAAACTACTGAATAGAGTTTGATCATATTTGAAACAAATTATGACTATTTTTAAAGACTCTTTGAATTTTTATAAATGTCTGATCTGTCATCAAATATGGCTACCATTACTAACAAAAGAAAAATTGTGAAATGACTTCCCCAAAACCATTTAATGAAATTTAACCAAATTTAGCAGAAATCATCCCAGCATGAAGGCATTTCAAGACAGAAATCACCCCAGCATGAAGACATTTCAAGACAGAAATCATCACAGGATGAAGACATTTCAAGACAAAAATCGTTCCAGCATGAAGATATTTCAAGACAGAAATCATCCCAGCATGAAGACATTTCAAGACAGAAATCATCCCAGCATGAAGACATTTCAAGACAAAAATCATCCCAGCATGAAGACATTTCAAGACAGAAATCATCCCAGCATTTCAAGACAAAAATCATCCCAGCATGAAGACATTTCAAGACAGAAATCATCCCAGCATGAAGACATTTCAAGACAGAAATCATCCCAGCATGAAGACATTTCAAGACAGAAATTATCCCAGCATGAAGACATTTCATGTTTATTTAAATGATGCAGATCCATCATCAGCTCTGGATGATGTTACTAAAAATAGAAGAATCTTTAAATGACTTCTCCAAAACCACTTCATGGAATTTTACCAGTCATAACAGAAATCATACTGACCTGAAGTCCCTTTTAGATTCTTTTTATAATTGATGCTAATTCACCAGCAGATAACGAAAAGAAAATAGAAAAACATTTAAATGACTTCACAGAAAACCACAACTGAATTTGAAACATTTGATAGAAAGCAACATGGCATAGAGGGCTTTAAAATTTGTACTAATGATTCCAATTGACCACTAAAAGTGAAAGAAATATTGATGCAACTTTATTGAAAGAAACTGCTGAAGAGGATTTGAAGAACTTTGGCACAAAGCATCCTGGCATAGGGGCATTTCAGACAAACAGTGTTGATGCACTGTCAGATGAAGATGAAAAACTAAAGAAACGATGAAATAGTTGTTAATAACATGCAATCAACAGCATAGCATGGGAAGAAATTTAAAGAGAAAAAAACATGTACTGCTGTTGCACTGACGTATTGCTCTTGCATTTGTGTATTAAGCAGATGTTAGCCAGGTGAGCAATCTCAGGTTCACATGGGTCAATTGTTGATAAATTGGCATGACTCACATAATCATGTATCCTTAAGTAAATTATGGGTGTGTTATCCAGATTTTACGTCATTCATGTGGGAGAAATGTCTGCAAATTATATCATTTATAATAATTTCAAAATTTGTTTTCTTTCAAAACTGGAATTAGTTATCCTATCTTTCCACAAAAATAATGGTGGCATTCACAGCAGAATATTTACACTTTTTGTGACTGGAAAAAAACACTTGATTAAAAGTACACATTTTTTTACTTGTTCCATCTGTTGGTGGCTTTGACAGATGAACCCGATCCTTCTGTTCCCAAGAGAATTCTGTGAAAACTTTGAAACTGACACCTACAGCATGTGCTTTCTAGATAAGAAATTTTTTTATGTGCATTTTCTGTTATCACAGGAATTAAAATTCAAATTAAAACATCAATTACCATCAAAGTCAATGTACTTTCTGTCTGCCATCTTAAGCTGAAAGGAAATATACAGTTCTTAGGCTCTGCACATATAATTAATCTTAAGTCTAAATTCAAAGTTGATCAGAGGTTTTAGATGAAAAGAATTTGGGTGTGTTCAGGTTTTCATGGCACATGAAGTTTGTAATGGTTCATTTAAAATATGTCAAGTTAATTAAGAAAAGTTTCTTTTACAGATAGCTTAGTGTCAGTTATTTCAGCATCTGTTAAAAAAACTTTTTAACAGTGATTGCATGTTTTTGATAGTCTTATCATGTTTCCATGCATCCTTGAAAGGCAGATTCTTGTGATATGCACCATTTGTAAGGACCTTAGTTTGTCATATCCTGAAATATAAACTCCATATGCAAATCTAAAATATATTTTTAATTATTTTGCATGAAATTGACTTGTAAGGATGTGTAAATCATACATTTCTTACATCTAACTTTGTAGTATTGACTCTTTTCATGTTGCATTATATGTCGTATCAACGCACTTGCAAGTCAAGACCAGATGCAAAGATTGACCCAGATATGCTGTTGCAAAAGGTGCTGGCAGGTCAGCAGGGTCAATGTTTGTTTTACCAATTACTCCTAATAAGCTGCAATGACCCAAATCTGCCAGTGCATTATGCAACAGCAGATCTTGGCCTCTGCATTTAGCAGTTGGACTTGACTTATTAGTGAGAACATAAGTAAATGTGACTGATTTTGAACTTGCGAGTAATGACAAAATCCTGGATGTATTTTGAAATTTCATTTTCTTCAAAGTTTTTTTATTCGGTACTTAACCTTAAATATTTCAAGCACATCTTAAAGGTTACTGTATGTTATCACTTACAAGTTGGGTTCAACTGCAAACATGGTAGACCAAGATCTGCTATTGCATAATGCGCTGGCAGATCAGGGTCTATGCTGTTTGTTTTAATGATTACTCTTTAGAAACTGCATAGACCTAGATCTGCCAGAGCATTATGCAACAGCAGATCTGGGTTTTATGCAGCTAGCAGGTGGACTAGATTTATAAGTGAATATGTATGGTAAGTATCAATAGAACAATGCAGGGGGTATTTTTTGTGTGTGCATGTCCATTATATCTAAGGATGAGGCATGTAACCTTACCTGTGTCCATCTGTCATGTCTACCACACAATGTTAATTTGATGGTGTTTGTGGATTGAAGTTATCATTTGATGGTGTTCCTGGACTGAACTCATCCGTTGATGGAATTTGTGGATTGAAGTCATCAGTTGATGGAGTTTGTGATGGAGTTTGTGGATTGAAGTCATCAGTTGATGGAGTTAGTGGATTGAAGTCATCAGTTGATGTAGTGGCGTCACTCAGGTTGGTGTCACCCAGTGCGGTAGCTCATGGTGTCACCCCCATGGTCCTCCTTCCATAACAGACCATTCAGAATCCTTAGTAATGTCATTTTGGTTTCACCACCTCTGATGGTGTCACCCGGTGCAGTCCATACCCCCCGCATCCCCCTAGTGACGCCACTGCTGTGCCTGCTAGTCATGTATTTAACTATGATCGGTTATCCACTTATGAAATCTGACTAGACCGAGCAGTGTGTGCTCTGAAAAATTTGCAATTTTTCATTTTGGTGTCACCCCTCTGAGATGGTGTGACCCGGTGCGGTCCACACCCCCCTAGTGACGCCACTGAGTTGATGGAGTTTTGTTTGCATAAAACTCCTGAGATCTTATCAGCATTTTGAAGTTTTAAGCCCATTTTTATTACAAATTGTGTCCATCAGTCTGTCCATCCTTCTGCCCAGCACACTCTTCTCGTTTTAATATCTCCCAGATCATATTTGGTATACATTTGTATCATGACAGATCATATTTGGTATACATTTGTATCATGACAGATCATATTTGATCTATGTTTGTATCACAACAGATCATATTTGGTCTATGTTTGTATCATGACAGATCATATTTCGTATCATGACAAATCATATTTGGTATCACAACAGATCATATTTGGTATACATTTGTATCACAACAGCTCATATTTGGTATACATTTGTATCACAACAGATCATGTTTGGTATGTTTGTATCATGACAGATCATGTTTGGTATGTTTGTATCATGACAGATCATATTTGGTATATGTTTGTATCACGACAGATCATATTTGGTATACATTTGTATCATGACAGATCATATTTGGTATAAATTTTTTATCATGACAAGAGTTTGTGTCCCATACTACTAATTATAATTGTGAAGGGTGCTAGTCATAAAATGGGCACACATTGGATACTGTACTAAATACTTGGAGACCAGATCGTTGACTGTAATTCAGTGTGGAATTTTTCTTTTCTAACTTTATGACATTTGTGTCAGTGGTTTAAAATTCTACATAGATTCTGTGTACATACATGATTTTGATTTTTCTATCATGCCAAAAAATTATCTTTTGCCTTCCTAGTGTGAAACATGATTAAGGTAGTTGTATGGATACCTTTAACAGGTATCTAGAAAACACCATTAAGCATGAAATTTTGATCATTCATTAAGTTTCCACTTACTTTAATCAAGTACATACATTGTGTACAGCATGGATCTCAAACACATGGCCCTGGACTGCATGTGGCCCGCCAAGCCGTGTCCTGTGGCCCACAAAATGATTGGCGTCACAAGGTGTCATGAGAGACAACATAGGTGGTGTGGCCCTTGGGCCATCAAAAATGCTCTCATGCGGCCCTCTGGGTGGTTTGAGTTTAAGACCTTTTGTGTACAGGGCTAGCTAATGCTTAAAATAGTTTAACTTTTCAGACCTTAAAATTGATGTCTGTGGAAGATGAATTAGTGGTTTGATCTCTATAAGGGAATATGATTGATTCTATGAAAAATTTCATGATTGACAGGATTGATTCCATGGAAAATTCCTTGATTGACGGGATTGATTCCATGAAAAATTCCATGATTGACAGATCTAGTTGGATAAAAGTCTTTTTAATAAAACTAATTTATTTAGGCAAAAATACATCAATTACCATTTGCAATCTTCAGGCCATTACTCAGATTTTTAAAAAGTATCTTGAAGTTGAATTTTTAGATGAAACCTTACTGACAAAATTTTGTATACATGTCTGTACGTATGTACAAATGACTTAATCAGATTATCATACTATTTGTATTGATTTTTTTCTTTCTTCAAAATTTATAATTTCTGAGCTTTGACCTAGATCCGCATGTTTTTTTTTTAAAAATCACAATGAATCAGTACTCTCAGTACCTTGATTCGGCCATGTGCATTTCATTTGCTTATGTTGTTGAAATAAATTAGTGGTGACTCTGAATACAAAAAATTGACAATTGGCATTTTGCCAGTGATGGAAACAATTCCTCTTTACTTGTTTTTGGAAAATCACTTTCTGAAATCCAAACAGAATGCATTTCCTATCAACAATATAATTTCTTTCATCATGCTGCAAGTGGCAGATAATTAGGATTCTTTGACTATTTGACTGACAAGGGTCTGAGTGGCACTTTCTTTATAAATTTGGGAAAGGATAGGGGAAGAGATTTTATCTGATTATAACACCATCAAACTCAGCTGTTGTATGTTTGATAAATGTTTTTTTTCTGCCTCTTGTAATTATTTCTTTAACTGAGAAATAAAAGCCACTGTTTCAATGAATGATTCATTTCTTTTTTTAAGATGAAGACTTCACTTTTACCAAGTTGTTGCGTTTGTGGATAGATATGGTAATAAGCTAACTGGCCATTAAGACACTATCATCACTCAGCAATAGATGATAGGAACATATACCATATGTACCCATATCATGACATTGAGTGGAAAGGAGGGTCTAGAGCTTTTCCTTAGTTTGTTGTTGTTAATTTCTCATTCTGAAGGTGGGGGGCTTTTTACTCCCCATCCACTGTGTATTCATTCACCCTTCCTGTGTGAATATGGACCAGTTAAATATTTCTTGAGAATCATTATTATATTTATAAATATTTGTAATTATAAGAATTGAAACATCCTACTTAATGGGATTTGTGAAGTCATGAAGCTTGAATGTTAACTCTACATAATGGCATTTACTTAGTATGGTCATTCATGTGGTAAAATGTTTAATTGTAAACAGTAATTCTTTCCAATCTTTTGTAAGGTCTTCAATTTAATGCAGATTTTTTAAAACTGCATTGTTAAACTCTAATTCATCTGTCACATTGGATGTTAATTGTTACAACCATGTTGAACTGTTGTTTCAGATATTATTTATGTTGAACCTTGTCCATATGTCATATCAGATATTATTTATGTTGCAACTTCGTTCATTTGTCATATCAGATATCATTTATGTTAGAACCTAGTTCATTTGTCATATTATATAAAATTTGTAATTTATGTTGCAACCTTGTCCATTTGTCATATCAGATATTATTTATGTTGTAACCTTGTTCATCTGTCATATCAGATATTATTTATGTTGCAACCTTGTTCATCTGTCATATCAGATATTATTTATGTTGCAACCTAATAATCTGTCATATCAGATATTATTTATGTTGCAACCTAGTCCATCTGTCAGATCAAATATGATTTGTTACAGCCTATTTCATCTGTCATATCAGATATTAGTTATGTTGCAACCTTGTCCATCTGTAATATCAGATGGTATTTATGATGTAACCTTGTTCATCTGTCATATCAGATATTATTTATGTTGCAACCTAGTCCATCTGTCAAATCAGATATGATCTGTTACAGCCTAGTTCATCTGTTGTGTCAGATATTATTCATGTTGCAACCTTGTCCATCTGTCATATTCGATATTATTTATGTTGAAACTTTGTCCATCTGTCATATCAATATTATTTACGTTGCAACCTAGTCCATCTGTCATATTGTGACCACTCCGGTGGCTCAGGGGTTAGAGCATCCAACTCAGATGCAGAAGGTCATGGATTTGACCCCTGGCTGAGTCATACGAAAGACTTACAAAAATGGTACTAACAGCTGCATCGCTTGGCACTCAGCACTAAGAGGTTAGTGTTGGGACTGGTCAGCCTGCTGTCAGGATAATGTGACTGGGTGTGACATGTTACTACATGTCTGCTGCATGATACCCCAGTGCTAGACATCACTATAAAATGTCACACTGCTGATATCGTAGCAATATGACTGAAAAATTGTTAAAGCTATGTTAGAAAACCAAATTACACCATCTGTCATATCAGATATTATTTATATTGCAACCTTGTCCATCTGTCATATCAGATATTATTTATGTTGCAACCTAATAGATCTGTCATATCAGATATTACTTATGTTGCAACCTAGTCCATCTGTCAAATCAGATATGATTTGTTACAGCCTGGTTCATCTGTCATATCAGTAATTATTTATGTAGCAACCTTGTCCATCTGTCATATCAGATATTTATGGTGCATTCTAGTTGATCTGTCAATTCAGATATGATTTGTTACAGCCTAGTTCATCTGTCATATCAGATATTATTTATGTTGCAACCTGTCCAGGGGCCCTGAGTGGCTGAGTGGTCTAAAGCGCTTACCATTCCGGATCACTGCCATCTTACCTCTGTCTGCGGGGGTTTGAGTCCAAGGCTTGGCTAGCGTGGGTATGTGGGAAAGCCTGCCAGTAGCTTCTCATGGGTCGGTGGTTCTTCCCTGGGTTTTCCAGGGTTCTTCCTCCACCAGTATACTGGCCGCCGTATGTAGCCTATCTTGTGCTGAAAAATGGCGTTAAACCCTAGAACAACAACAACAACAACAAAAGCAACCTGTCCATCTGTGATATCAGATATTATTTATGTTGCAACCTTGTCAATCTGTCATATCAGATATTATTTATGGTGCAACCTAGTCCATCTGTCAAATTTGATATGATTTCTTACAGCCTAGTTCATCTGTCATATCAGATATTATTTATGTTGCAACCTATCCATCTGTCATATCAGATATTATTTATGTTGCAACCTGTCCATCTGTCATATCAGATATTATTTATGTTGCAACCTTGTCCATCTGTCTTATCAGATATTATTTATGTTGCAACCTTGTCCATCTGTCATATCCAATATTAGTTATTTTGCAATCTTGTCCATCTGCCATATCAGATATTATTTATCTTGTAACCTGGTCCATCTGTCAAATCATATATAATTTGTTACAGCCTAGATCATCTGTTATATCAGATATTATTTATGCTGCAACCTTGTCCATCTGTCATATCAGATATTATTTATTTGCAACCTTGTCCATCTGTCCTATCAGATATTATTTATGTTGTAACCTTGTCCATCTGTCATATCCAATATTAGTTATGTTGCAACCTTGTCCATCTGTCATATCAGATATTATTTATGTGCAACCTAGTCCATCTGTCATATCAGATATTATTTATGTTGCAACCTAATCCATCTGACATATCATATAATATTTATGTTCCAACCTTGCCATCTGTCATATCAGATATTATTTATCTTGCAACCTAGTCCATCTGTCAAATCAGATATGATTTGTTTACAGCCTAGTTCATCTGTCATATCAGATATTATTTATGTTCAACCTTGTCCATCTGTCATATCAGATATTAGCTATTTTGCAGCCTACTCTGTCTGTCATATTAGATATTGTTACAGGTAGTTCATCTGTTGTATCAGATATTATTTATGTTGCAGCCTAATCCATCTGTCATATCAGATATTATTTATGTTGCAACCTAGTCCATCTGTCATATCAGATGATTTGTTACAGCCTAGTTCATCTGTCATATCAGATATTATTTATGTTGCAACCTTGTTCATCTGTCATATCAGATATTATTTATGTTGCAACCTAATCCATCTGTCGTATCAGATATTATTTATATTACAACCTAGTTCATCTGTCATATCAGATATTATTTAATTTGCAACCTAATCCATCTGTCATCTCAGATATTATTTATATTGCAACCTTGTCCATCTGTCATATCAGATACAATTCATGTGCATATGTGAAAACGGACAATCCATTCTGTGACAGCCTCTGAACTCTTTGACTTTTGTAGTCAGGATAACAGAAGAAGATTTGTGTTAAGATTTTGGTTCAAGTTTTTTATTTAGTTATTTTTCCGTAATCATTTCATTAACTTGCTTTATACCAGAGATCAATCATTACAAAGCAAAAAAGCAAAACACGTTTCACTTTATGATACTCACTTGCCCCATCAACCTTGGGGATAAAGATCTCAGTAATAGAAAATTAGCTTTAACATCGTGGTTAATATTGTTCATTTACTTGTATATCCTAAATTGTATTTTCTATATTTCTTGATAGATTTTGTTTGTGATGAATCGTTACAAATCTGGACTTTTCATCATGCAACACACTTGCTCCACCTTTTGACCTTTGGACCAAGGTCACATGTTTTACAGCAATGTATCAATTTATGAGCTCTACATGCAGGTCATGGCCACCTTACAATTTCTGCAAGGTTAAATTTAAAAAAATTTTAACCAAAAAAAAAAAATATTAAAAATGACACCACCCATAATTTCCAGATAGTTGGAAAGGTCAGTATGTTAAATGACATGCATATCATTGTGACCTGTCCAGATTTTTGAATGTCATAATCAACACATTCATGATTGAAATGCAGATTTTCATTAGAATTTCAAAAGATTTTGCAATATGTCTGATTTGCTGATGTTTTCCAGTTAGAGGACAAATTGTTAAGGACCACCAAGCAACACAGAGTGGCCGTTGTGGGCACGCAAGAAGATGCCGCCAGCAAGATGTCTGGGTTAGTCTTAGCCCTACACAAGCAACATGAACACATCAAACATCTTCCAGGTATACAGCGAAACTAATTTTTGTTCATTTCACTGTTAACACTTTTTTTTAGTTTAATGAACCATAGGAAACATTTTGTGATCCATTGTGAAGAAAAAAGACCCCACCGCCATTAGAGGCATGTCCACAATTTTGTATCCCCATGCTTAGCTTGGCATATTATGATGCCTTCCAAATGTCTGTCCATAACAGTCTCCTGAACTGCAGAATTGAAATTCACCAAACTTCATACATAGGTTGTCCATGTGTTAACTATATATAAAGGGGTTAGTGTTTCTTTTGGGTCTTTATCCACCCCACCCACCCCACCCCACCCACTCAAGGTCCTTGGAAGGGGGGGGATCTGATGCATGATATACAAAATTTGCATTTATTGTTACATTTTGTAATACTTATTTACCAAATTTTACACACAGCATGAGGACATATAATTTATATAGTGGATAAGGGGGTGGGGTATATATAATGGATGAGTGGATGGGCTATATATAATGGACAAGGGGGTGGGGTATATAATATGGATAAGGGTTACTGTTTGCTGCATGGCGAAATAGTTCAGGGAAAGGGGGTGAGTATATACGAGACGAGACTCTTTCCCGCATGGTGGTGAAATGTCAGTGACTTATAAAGGTGATCTCCATAGACCACTTAGCTACCCAGGGCAGCACACCTCATTTGATATGAGTACATAACGATATTTAGACTTCTTGACCAGGTAGTTTACAGGTAAGATAATTCTGCCAATACCTTTACTAGCCCAAAGAGTTGGCTTAGAAACTCAGTCTGTACCTGTTGTGTATATTCTGCTTTCAGATCAGCTAACCTGGGTGGATGAATCAACTCTCCTTCAGGGGAACTTGTCAGTTGTGCTCTTCCCAGATGACCAGCAGGGGTCAGTAGGATTCACAATCAAAGAACTGACCAATCTATCAAAACAAAATATCAAAGTAAGCTTTTTTTTTTCTTCTTCTTATTCTGAGAAACTTTTGATTCCAACTGATTTATTCTCAAGAACAGAAACAGGCGGTCATCTTAATTGAAGATTTTATTACAGGATAAAGTGTTACAAAGATACAGGATACAGTGTTACAAAGATACAGGATACAGTGTTACAAAGTTTCAATTTCAACTTACCACTACAGTGTCACTATCTAGAAATATATACAGAGTTAGAATTTAAACTTAGACTACTAAGTCACTGTATGGAAAGAATATATCTTACAGACTTTGAGTCACAATAAGAAACAACAACAGACTCACACAGTTTGAATGGTGGGTTGGGGTAATTTGAGTCACAATGACTGGAGCACACTGGATGGTTGGTGGGGGTAATTTGAGTCACAGTGACTGGATCACACTGGATGGTTGGTGGGGGTAATTTGAGTCACAATGACTGGAGCACACTGGATGGTGGGAGGGGGTAATTTGAGACAGTGACTGGGTCACACTGGATGGTTGGTGGGGGTAATTTGAGTCACAATGACTGGAGCACACTGGATGGTGGGAGGGGGTAATTTGAGACACAGTGACTGGATCACACTGGATGGTTGGTGGGGGTAATTTGAGACACAATGACAGGATCACACTGGATGGTGGGTGGGGGTAATTTGAGACACAGTGACTGGATCACACTGGATGGTGGGTGGGGTTAATTTGAGACACAATGACAGGATCACAGTCTGGATGGTGGGTGGGGTAAGTAATAAAAAGCATTAATATAAGAAGTCTTTTATTTTATCAGAAAACTTATATATTTTAATAAAAGTTTACTAAAAGATAATTCATGATTTGCATTTACCTTAAAATTTTGTTTTTCATCCAAAACATTTCTTTAGTGTTTACTTTTTTTCATTATTCAGGTGAACAGATCACCAGCTCTAACACCATTTCTTAGTAATATCAACAATATTTGCAAGATTTCAAGAATTATTCACAAAAAGCAAGGTGAGTTTAGATTAACTCTAGTAACTTCCAAAGATTCTACATCTATATTGGTCTCCCTCTCTCTGTCTCTCTCTCACTCTATATATACATATAGTATGTGTGCTGTATCAATGATATACCATGAGATGTATACATTTTCCATTAGAAGGAAAAGAGGCTTGCAGAATTTTCTTTTAATGAAAACATTATACAAGTGGTATATCACTGATACAGCATACATAATATACATATATTTTATTTATATCACATACAAATGCATATATTTGCCATTTGAACAGAGTTTAAGATTGACTACAGGCAACCATGTGTTGACTGAGTGAATAAACTCCTGACATCCCTGCTGAGTGTGCCTGCTACAAAATGTTGTTCTGTGCCTTTTGTTGCTATTTACAACCACCTTTTCATATTGATAAGTTGAGTGTTTTCTTACGTTTTTTTTTTACATTTATTAAATCAATATAAGACACATTTATGATTTAAACATGAAAGATGGTTTTAATGAAGAAAGTAGAGCACTACAATGACATGGTTACCGGCACATGGAAATTAGTGTCAAATAGAAACTAAGCGAAATGTCAAACCAACAAGTGGTAATTAAGATATTTTAATATATTTACAGTTGATCAAAGTCATTATTCAGCTTTAATGACATTACTGCTGACCATAAAACTCTCTCCCTCCCTCCCTCTCTCCGTTTGGTCTGTCTGATTTTAAAACTCTTCTATGCTCATCTTTTTCATAGATTTTCACCTGTATCTATCTTGCTACGATGGTTGAGATAGAGGGAGAGAGGAGGCTTTTGGGCATTTTCATTATTAATTAATAATAATTGATTTTTAGAACATTGTGATTGGTTTAAGAAACAATAACAACAACAAAACATTAAATACATCACTGTATGTGTACCACATAACCAAGAAATTTACTGTACAGTTTTGACAGGGTTTGCAACTTTGTATCATTAATTTACTGTACAGTTTTGACAGGGTTTGCAACTTTGTATCTTTAATTTACTGTACAGTTTTGACAGGGTTTGCAACTTTGTATCATTAATTTACTGTACAGTTTTGACAGTGTTTGCAACTTTGTATCATTAATTATATAAACACTGTAGATAGATCCCAAGGAAAGTGCACACATACCATTACATCCAACCGTATTCTTGTAGGTTACTTGGTGCAAGTTCAATTTCAAGGTTTTCATCCAGCCCAAATTCTTTATTTCTGCGTTTTTTTGTCCCTTATGCATGAGAGGGGAGGGGGAAAAGAAAACAGAAAGGATTGTGATGAAATTGTGTACCATATTAAATTCATTTTGTAAACAGGGATTATTTATACTTTTTTTTCATACATCACTAATGTTATTCATACATCACTAATGATTAATGAGTGGACAGCACATAGTTGCAAGGGCACCATTGCAAGAATGTTTATATATGTGTATTATTGTGCCATGGGCGGATCACAATTTCGTATACCAGTCAGGTAATGGCATATCAATTGTTTTATACCAACACTCTAAAAGCCATGTTATTTTTTATGTATGTGGGATAAATATAGAATATATGTATAGTATGTATGCTGTGTCAGTGATATATCAGGAGATGTAAAAATTCTTCATTAAAAGGAAATAGGCTTGCAGAGTTTCCTTTTAATAAAAAATGTATATGTGGTATATCATTGATACAGCATACATACATAGTGTACATATATTTTACTTATATCACATACAAATACAAAAGTAATTCATGGACTTGCTAGTGTATGCTATCTAAGTATGACAAGCAATTCATGGACTTGCTAGTGTATGCTATGTAAATTTGAGAGCAATTCATGGACTTTCTAGTATATGATATGTAAATATGAGAGCAATTCATGGACTTGCTAGTGTATGCTATGTAAATTTGAGAACAATTCATGGCATTGATTGTGTATGCCATGTAAATATAAAATCAATTCATGTACTCACTAGTGTATGCTGTGTAAATATGAGAGCAATTCATGGATTTCCTAGTGTATGCTATGTAAATTTGAGAACAATTCATGGCATTGATTGTGTATGCCATGTATATATAAAATCAATTCATGTACTCACTAGTCTATGCTATGTAAATATGAGAGCAATTCATGGACTTGCTAGTGTATGCTGTCTGAGTATGACAAGCAATTCATGGACTTGCTAGTGTATGCTCTGTAAATCTGAAATTGATTCATGTACGTGCTACTGTATGATATGTAAATATGAGAGCAATTCATGGACTTGCTAGTGTATGCTATGTAAATATGAGAGCAATTCATGGACTTGCTAGTGAATGCTATATAAATATGAGAGCTATTCATGGACTTGCTAGTGTATGCTGTCTGAGTATGACAAGCAATTCATGGACTTGCTAGTGTATGCTATGTAAATATGAGAGCAATTCATGGACTTGCTAATCTATGCTATGTAAGTATGAAAGCAATTCATGTACTTGCTAGTGTATGCTGTCTGAGTATGACGAGCAATTCATGGACTTGCTAGTGTATGCTCTGTAAATCTGAAATTAATTCATGTACTTGCTACTGTATGATATATAAATATGAGAGCAATTCATGGACTTGCTAGTGTATGCTATGTAAATATGAGAGCAATTCATGGACTTGCTAGTGAATGCTATGTAAATATGAGAGCTATTCATGGACTTACTAGTTTATTCTATCTGAGTATGGCAAGCTATTCGTGTACTCACTAGTGTATGCTATGTAAATATGAAATCAATTTATGCACTTGCTAGTCTATGCTATGCAAATATGAGAGCTATTCATGGACTTGCTAGTGTATGCTATGTAAATATGAGAGCTATTTATTGACTTGCTGGTGTATGCTATGTAAATATGAGAGCTATTCATGGACATGCTGGTGTATGCTATGTAAATATGAGAACAATTCATGGACTTGCTAGTGTATGCTATGTAAATATGAGATCAATTCATGGACTCGCTAGTGTTTTCTATGTAAATATGAGAGCAATTCATAGACTTGCTAGTGTATGCTATGTAACTATGAGATCAATTCATCGACTTGCTAGTGTATGCAATGCAAATATGAGAGCAATTCATGGACTTGCTAGTGTATGCTATGTAAATATGAGAGCTATTCATCTACTTGCTAGTGTATGCTATCTGAGTATGACAAGCTAATTGTGTACTCACTAGTGTATGCTATGTAAATCTGAAATCAATTTATGCACTTGCTAGTCTATGCTATGTAAATATGAGAGCAATTCATGGACTTGCTAGTGTATTCTATGTAAATATGAGAGCAATTCATGGACCTGCTAGTGTATGCTATGTAAATGTGAGAGCTATTGATTGACTTGCTAGTATATGCCATCTGAGTATGACAAGCTATTCGTGTACTCACTAGTGTATGCTATGTAAATCTGAAATGAATTTATGCACTTGCTAGTCTATGCTATGTAAATATTAGAACAATTCGTGGACTTGCTGGTGTATGTTATGTAAATATGAGAACAATTCATGGACTTGCTAGTGTATGTTATGTAAATATTCATGTACTTGCTAGTGTATGCTCTGTAAATATGAGAGCAATTCATGGACTTGCTAGTGTATGTTATGTAAATATCAGAGCAATTCATGGACCTGCTAGTGTATGCTATGTAAATGTGAGAGCTATTGATGGACTTGCTAGTATATGCCATCTGAGTATGACAAGCTATTCGTGTACTCACTAGTGTATGCTATGTAAATCTGAAATCAATTTATGCACTTGCTAGTCTATGCTATGTAAATATGATAGCTATTCATGGACTTGCTAGTGTATACTACGGAAATATGAGAGCAATTCATGGACTTGCTAGTGTATGCTATGCAAATATGAGAGCCATTCATGGACTTGCTAGTGTATGCTATCTGAGTATGACAAGCGACTCGTGTACTCACTAGTGTATGCTATGTAAATATGAAATCAATTTATGCACTTGTTATTCTATGCTATGTAAATATGAGAGCAATTCATGGACTTGCTGGCGTATGCTGTCTGAGTATGAAAAGCCATTCGTGTACTTAATAGTGTATACTATATAAATCTGAAATCAATTTATGCACTTGCTAGTCTATGCTATGTAAATATAAGAATCCATGGACTTGCTAGTCTATGCTATGAAAATATGAGAGGAATTCATGGACTTGCTAGTGTATGCTATGTAAATATGAAATCAATTCATGGACTTGCTAGTGTATGCTCTGTAAATCTGAAATTAATTCATTCACTTGCTAGTATATGATATGTAAATATGAGAGCTAATTCATGGACTTGCTAGTGTATGCTGTCTGAGTATGACAAGCAATTCATGGATTCGCTGGTGTATGCTATGTAAATATGAGAGCAATTCATGGACTTGCTAGTGTATGCTGTCTGAGTATAACAAGCAATTCATGGATTTGCTAGTGTATGCTATGTAAATATGAGAGCAATTCATGGATTTGCTAGTGTATGCTATGTAAATATGAGAGCTATTCATGGACTTGCTAGTGTATTCTATGTAAATATGAATGCAATTCATGGACTTGCTAGTCTATGCTATGTAAGTATGAAAGCAATTCATGGACTTGCTAGTGTATGCTCTGTAAATCTGAAATTAATTCATGCACTTGCTAGTATATGATATGTAAATATGAGAGCTAATTCATGGACTTGCTAGTGTATGCTGTCTGAGTATGACAAGCAATTCATGGATTCGCTGGTGTATGCTATATAAATATGAGAGCAATTCATGGACTTGCTAGTGTATGCTATGTAAATATAAGAGCAATTCATGGACTTGCTTGTCTATGCTATGTAAATATGAGAGCAATTCATGGACTTGCTAGTGTATGCTGTCTGAGTATGACACGCAATTCATGGACTTGCTAGTGTATGCTATGTAAATATGAGAGCAATTCATTGACTTGCTAGTGTATGTTATGTAAATATGAGAGCTATTCATGGACTTGCTGGTGTATGCTATGTAAATATCAGAGCAATTCATGGACTTGCTAGTGTATGCTATGTAAATATGAGAGCTATTCATGGACTTGCTAGTGTATGCTATCTGAGTATGATAAGCTACTTGTGTACTCACTAGTGTATGCTATGTAAACATGAAATCAATTTATACACTTGCTAGTCTATGCTATGTAAATATTAGAGCTATTCATGGACTTGCTAGTCTATGGTATGTAAATATGAGAGCAATTCATGGACTTGCTAGCATATGCTGTCTGAGTATGAAAAGCTATTCGTGTACTTAATAGTATATGCTATATAAATCTGAAATCAATTTATGCACTTGCTAGTCTATGCTATGTAAATATGAGAGCAATTCATGGACTTGCTAGTGTATGCTGTCTGAGTATGATAAGCAATTCATGGATTTGCTAGTGTATGCTATGTAAATATGAGAGCAATTCATGGACTTGCTAGTGTATGCTGTCTGAGTATGATAAGCAATTCATGGATTCGCTAGTGTATGCTATGTAAATATGAGAGCAATTCATGGACTTGCTAGTGTATGCTGTCTGAGTATGATAAGCAATTCATGGATTTGCTAGTGTATGCTATGTAAATATGAGAGCAATTCATGGACTTGCTAGTGTATACTGTCTGAGTATGACAAGCAATTCATGGATTTGCTAGTGCATGCTATGTAAATATGAGAGCAATTCATGGACTTGCTACTGTATGCTATATAAATATGAGAGCTATTCATGGACTTGCTAGTGTATGCTATGTAAATATGAGAGCTATTCATGGACATGCTGGTGTATGCTATGTAAATATGGGAACAATTCATTGACTTGCTAGTGTATGGTATGTAAATATGAGAGCAACTCATGGACTTGCTAGTGTATGCTATGTAAATATGAGAGCTATTCATGGACTTGCTAGTGTATGCTATCTGAGTATGACAAGCTATTCATGTACTCACTAGTGTATGCTATGTAAATCTAAAATCAATGTATGCACTTGCTAGTCCTCTATGTAAGTATGAGAGCTATTCATGGACTTGCTAGTGAATGCTATGTAAATATGAGAGCAATTCATGGACTTGCTAGTGTATGCTATCTGAGTATGACAAGCTATTCGTGTACTCACTAGTGTATGCTATGTAAATCTAAAATCAATGTATGCACTTGCTAGTCCTCTATGTAAGTATGAGAGCTATTCATGGACTTGCTAGTGTATGCTATGTAAATATGAGAGCTATTCATGGACTTGCTAGTGTATGCTTCTGAGTATGACAAGCAATTCATGGACTTGCTAGTGTATGCTATGTAAATGTGAGAGAAATTCATGGACTTGCTAGTGTATGCTGTCTGAGTATGACAAGCAATTCATGGATTTGCTAGTGTATGCTGTGTAAATATGAGAGCTATTCATGGACTTGCTAGTGTATGTTGTCTGAGTATGACAAGCAATTCATAGATTTGTAGTGTATGCTATGTAAATATGAGAGCAATTCATGGACTTGCTACTGTATGCTATGTAAATAAGAGAGCAATTCACAGACTTGCTAGTGTATGCTATGTAAATATGAGAGCTCTTCATGGACATGCTGGTGTATGCTATGTAAATATGAGAACAATTCATTGACTTGCTAGTGTATGCTATGTAAATATGAGATCAATTCATGGACTCCCTAGTGTATGTTTGTAAATATGAGAGCAATTCGTGGACTTGCTGGTGTATGCTATGTAAATATGAGAGCAATTCACAGACTTGCTAGTGTATGCTATGTAAATATGAGAGCTATTCATGGACATGCTGGTGTATGCTATGCAAATGAGAGCTATTCATGGACTTGCTAGTTTATTCTATCTGAGTATGATAAGCTATTCGTGTACTCACTAGTGTATGCTATGTAAATATGAAATCAATTTATGCACTTGCTAATGTATGCAAAGTAAATATGAGAGCAGTTCATGGACTTGCTGGTGTATGCTATGTAAATATGAGAGCAATTCATGGACTTGCTGCCTAGTGGTTAGAGCGTCCGCCTCAGATGCGGGAGGTTGTGGGTTTGATCCCCGGCCGAGTCATACCAGAGACTTGCAAATATGGTACTAACAGCTGCCTCGCTTGGTGTTCAGCATTAAGAGGTTAGTGTTAGGACTGGTCGGCCTGATGTCAGAATAATGTGACTGGGTGGGACATCATGCTACATGTCTGTGTCATGATGCCTCAGTGCTAGACATCACTATAAACTGCCACATTGCAGACATCATAGCAATATGACTGAAAAATTGTTTAAGCTATGTTAAAAATCAAAATCACATCACATCAAATCACATGGACTTGCTAGTGTATGCTATGTAAATATGAGACCAACTCATGGACTTGCTAGTGTATGCTATGTAAATATGAGACCAATTCATGGACTTGCTAGTGTATGCTATGTAAATATGAGACCAATTCATGGACTTGCTAGTGTATGCTATGTAAATATGAGACCAATTCATGGACTTGCTAGTGTATGCTATGTAAATATGAGACCAATTCATGGACTTGCTAGTGTATGCTATGTAAATATGAGACCAACTCATGGACTTGCTAGTGTATGCTATGTAAATATGAGACCAATTCATGGACTTGCTAGTGTATGCTATGTAAATATGAGACCAACTCATGGACTTGCTAGTGTATGCTATGTAAATATGAGACCAATTCATGGACTTGCTAGTGTATGCTATGTAAATATGAGACCAACTCATGGACTTGCTAGTGTATGCTATGTAAATATGAGACCAATTCATGGACTTGCTTGTGTATGCTATGTAAATATGAGAGAAATTCATGGACTTGCTAGTGTATGCTGTCTGAGTAAGACAAGCTATTCATGGCCTTGCTAGTGTATGCTGTCTGAGTAAGACAAGCTATTCATGGACTTGCTAGTGTATGCTGTCTGAGTAAGACAAGCTATTCATGGCCTTGCTAGTGTATGCTGTCTGAGTAAGACAAGCTATTCATGGACTTGCTAGTAAGTATGAAAGCAGTTCATGCACTTTTCATTCATTTATTTGTCACATGTATGTTGCTGACAATATCAGTGACAACAAGCACAACAACTGCAACAAGAATAAGAATTACAACTACTACTACTAGTGCCTAAGACATTTTATGCTGCCACACCCACCTCACCAGTAGCTTAGTATATTTTTAAAAATGTTTACAAGGAAGACTTGCCATTGAATCCAATGATTTCCATCCCGTGAGTAGGAAATTTTCCATTCAGGACTGAACCATTCCATTACTTTCATTTCTTATAAGCTTTCTTTTCATTCATGGGGTTTCTCAGTCAGCAAAGTCGCTAAGAAGAACATCACAAATATAGTCCATGCAGCGAAATCAGCCCACTACACTACTAAGATCATGGAAAGTTCCAGCTGCAAAGAGCTCTTCGAGATTACTGACAAGCTAATGTCAAGGAACAAATCAACAGCACTTCCAACTACCTTCTCTCCAGTTGACCTTCCGGACATGTTTGCAAATTTTTTCCGTGACAAAGTACAAACCATTAGAGATAAGCTTGACACCACAATTTCAATTGACTCATCGTCACCATACAGTTGGGATACAGAATTTGAGCAGCAACCATTAGCAGCATTTGAACCTGTCTCTATGGATTTCATACGTACAATATCGTCATGAAGAGTGCACCAAAGTCATATGAACTTGATCCAATTCCAACATCACTGCTGCTTGAGTGCTTAGATCCAGTATTGCCTTCACTAACTGATGTTATTAATACCTCTCTCTCATCCGGGGAATTCCCATCATTTTTCAAAGCTGCCATGTAAAGCCTCTGCTGAAGAAACCAACATTAAACCATAACGCTTTAAAGAACTACCACCCAGTTTCTAATCTCCCATTCATTTAAAAAATCTTAGAAAAGGTTGTTCTATCCCAGCTTGTATCTCATCTAAATTCAAACAGTCTTTTTAGCAATGTACAATCTGCATATCGCCCTTGCCACAGTACTGAAACAACTCTTCTAAAAGTAGTTAAGGACATTCTCTCTGCATTGGATAGCGGAAAGATTACAGTCCTCACCCTCCTTGATTTGTCTGCAGCATTTGACACAATAGACCATGATATATTACTTCACTGTCTCCAGCATGTATTTGGCATTCATGGTACAGCCTTACTGTGGTTCAAGTCCTACTTGGTCAACAGAACACAAATTGTATCTGCAAATGGAATACACTCCAACCCAGTTGATCTATGTTGTGGTGTTCCACAGGGGTCTGTTCTTGGATCTGTTCTCTTCATTCTGTACACTCAGTCGCTCTCAAGTGTCATAGATCATCATCCAGTGTCTTATCAATTGTACACTGATGACACGCAAATATACAAATCTAGCCACCCAACTGAAGTTGATGCTAACATCCAAGGTGTAGAGAGGTGCATTTCTGATGTGAAATCATGGATGACTTGTAACAAGCTGCAGATGAATGATGATAAAACTGAGGCCATTCTGATCACAACACAAAGACTTTCTCATTCACATCCTTTACCTAAAACAATAAATATCAGCAATGCCAACATTAAATTCACACAATCAGTACAAAACCTAGGTGTTACTCTGGACAGTACTCTCACATTGCACCAACATGTCATGAACATATGCAAGGCTGCATATCTTGAGCTGAGACGCATCAGCTAAATTTGCAAATATCTTTCAGTTGATGCCACTAAAACACTTGTGTGTTCATTAGTACTTTCAAGTCTAGACTATTGTAACTCAATTCTGTCTGGTTCATCTCAGTATCTACTCCAGAAACTTCAAAATGTTCAAAACACAGTTGCTCAGATCATACTTAGAGTACCACGATCAGAGCACACCTCCCTGCTGCTCTGTACCCTACACTGGCTATCCATTCGATCCAGAATCAAACACAAAATTTGTTCTCTGTGCTACATTTCACTGTCGGACTCTAGTCCAACATACCTATCTGACCTCACCCATGTATACACACCAGCAAGATACTTATGCTCCTCTTCTGACAATCACATACTCATTATTCCCACTATGAAAACAAAGTCATATGGACAGCGTTCTTTTGCATACCAGCGCCCAGCAACGTGGAATGAATTGCCCACTGAACTTAGACACAAAGACACAGTGATCCCATTCAAGAGTGCTCTCAAAACTCACTTATTTCGACAGCAAGAACAAGGTTAAAGACCTAATAATGTTTCCTACCTGAAATATTCTCAGCATGTTTATTATTATTTTTTTAAAAATGTTTTTCTAATTTCATGTTGTTTGTTTTTGTAATATTATTATTATGTTTCTTATCTTATCGGTGTTGTCTAAAGTTGTAAAGCGCTTAGAGCTTCTAAAGATTAGGCGCTATACAAAGTCCTCATTATTATTATTATTATTATTATTATCCAGGTTATCATATTTGTGCGCTGGGTAATTTTATTTGTGGTGGTGTCTGTCGATATTACTGAATGAGCATGAAGGATTTTACTAACCTGAAAACTGCTCCAGTGGCCGAGTGGTTATAGCATCCACCAGTGGATGTGGGAAGTCGTGGGTTTGATACCCGTCCAAGTCATACCAAAGACTTACAAAAATGGTATTAACAGCTGCCTCACTGGGCATTCAGCATTAAGAGGTTAGTGTTAGGACTGGTCGGCCTGATGTCAGGATAATGTGACTGGGTGGGACATCATGATACATGTCTGTGGCATTATGCCGCTGTGTTAGACATCACTATAAACTGCCACATTGCAGACATCATAGCAATATGACTGAAATTTTTGTAAACCTACGTTAAAAATCCAAGATCACATCACATCACTAACCTGAAAAGTAATACATGCCACACCTATTAAACTGGCTCAGAAGGGACAGAAATGTCACCAAACTCCCATTATCACAGGCCAATTACATACCTATGTCAATGCAGAGAGACTGAAATATCACCATTCAGGAGACTCCATGGTCACATGCCAATTACATAACTATGTCAGCAAGGAGACACTGAAATATCGCCTATTAAACTGACTCAAAAGTTACAGAAATGTCACCAATCATTAGACTCAATCATCACAGGACAATTACATTACTATGTCAGTGCAGGAAGATGGAAACAACATCAAAGGTTGTACAGAGAGAGTTAGGTCAGTTAAAGTACAAAATATAATGGCTGAGTGGGTATTATTTTGAATTATAAATGAAAATGTATTATTCAAATGATAGAGCTTGGAATTAGGTAATAGAATTTATATTTAGCAGAATAATATTTGAAGGACAGCAGGAAACCATATATTACGCCCACAAGTTTGAACTGATAGTAAGTCCACTAGTTTGAACTGATGTTTAGACCATTAGTTTGAACTGATGTTAAGCATACCAGTTTGAACTGATGGTAAGCCCACAGGTTTGAAATAATGTTAAGCCCACTAGTTTGAACTGATGGTAAGCCAACTAGTTTGAATTGATGTTAAGCACACCACTTTGAATTGATGGTAAGCCCACTAGTTTGAATTGATGTTAAGCACACCACTTTGAACTGATGGTAAGCCCATTAGTTTGAACTGATGTTAAGCACACCAAATTGAACTGATTGTAAGCCCATTACTTTAAACTAATGCTAAGCCCACTAGTTTGAACTAATAGTGAGCATACTAGTTTGAACCTATGTTAAGTCCACTAGTTTGAACTTCATAGTAAGACCACTAGTTTGATCTCATGTTAAGCCCACTAGTTTGAACTAATGTTAAGCCCATTAGTGTGAACTAATGTTAAGACCACTAGTTTCAACTTCATAGTAAGACCACTAGTTTGAACTGATATTAATCCCATTAGTGTGAACTAATGTTAAGCATACTAGTTTGATCTAATATTGAGCATACTAGTTTGAACTGATAGTAAGTCCACTAGTTTGAACGTCATAGTAAGTCCACTAGTTTGAACTAATGTTATGCCCACTAGTTTGAACTAATGTTAAACCCACTAGTTTGACTAATGTTAAGCCCACTTTTTTGAAGCACAATAGTTTGAACTAATGTTTAGCACACCAGTTTGAACTGATGTTAAGTCCACAAATTTGAACTGATAGTAAGTCCACTAGTTTGAACTGATAGTAAGCCCACTAATTTGAACTAATAGTGTGCCCACTAGTTTGAACTGATAGTAAGTCCACTATTTTGAACTAATAGTGAGCCCACTAGTTTGAACTGATAGTAAGTCCACTATTTTGAACTAATAGTGAGCCCACTAGTTTGAACTGATAGTAAGTCCACTATTTTGAGCTAATTGTGAGCCCACTAGTTTGAACTGATAGTAAGTCCACTATTTGGAACTAATAGTGAGCCCACTAGTTTGAACTGATAGTAAGTCCACTATTTGGAACTAATAGTGAGCCCACTAGTTTGAACTGATAGTAAGTCCACTATTTTGAACTAATAGTGAGCCCACTAGTTTGAACTGATAGTAAGTCCACTATTTTGAACTAATAGTGAGCCCACTAGTTTGAACTGATAGTAAGTCCACTATTTTGAACTAATAGTGAGCCCACTAGTTTGAACTGATAGTAAGTCCACTATTTTGAACTAATAGTGAGCCCACTAGTTTGAACTGATAGTAAGCCCACTTGTTTGAACTGATTGTAAGCATACTAGTTTTGAACTAATAGTGAGCACACTAGTTTGAACTGATGGTAAGCCCACTAGTTTGAACATGAAATGGATGAAATACTTTATGCTGATAATATAGAGACTATTCCAATATTTGATGCTACCAATCGCTACACTAGGGAACACAATATTTTAGAGTTTTAAACTCTTTCTGTTGATTAAAACCTTTTTTCCAATAGTCATTACCTTGTCTTTATTTCACCACATTTAAATTACCAAACCTCTACCCTCAATTTAAACAGTTTTTCCTATCCACAAAAGGTCTCCAATTTAAAGTCAGCATCACTGGAGTTTCCTTCTTTCCTTTAAAGATGTGTTGCCTGACTGTACACATGAACATCATATGCAGACATGTGCATGGACATGACAGTTGTACTAATGTAGGCAGACATATGCATGGACATGACAGTTGTACTAATGTAGGCAGACATGTGCATGGACATAGTTGTACTAATGTATGCAGACATGTGCATGAACATGACAGTTGTATTAATGTATGCAGACATGTGCATGGACATGACAGTTGTATTAATGTACGCAGACATGTGCATGGACATTAACATTGTAAATATATACACATAGGTAGACTATTGTATCAGCATCATAAATGTATAATTATTTACTAATTTGTTACATATTTTATTTCAGTTGGAGATGAAAATCAAGATTGTTTTATTGTACAAGAGGAAAAGAATTACAGTCCTGACATTTTTTCCACAGATCTGTATTTGTCAGTGTCTGTGTCCAGGGAGAAATTGGTTTGGGACCATTCTAACTTGGTTGCAGTTGCAGACTTCTTGAAGTAAGTAAAATTGACTGAAAATCAACAAGTGAAACATGTGACATTCACCTTTAACCTTTTTGCCCTCAGATATATCTCATCCAGAAGACTGAATATAAACAAGTCAGATTTTTCTCTTTAGGACAAGTTTGTAGGCACAGCTGTTCTTTAGTTTTCTTCATTTTTGTCAAGATATCACTTTACTGACAGTGTCAGCATCATTTCAACACATCACTTTATGGACATTGACAGTCCCACAAGATATCACTTTACAAACATTAAGTTTCTTAAGAATATCACTTTGCTGTCACTGACAGTATCATCTGAAGATGTCAATTTACTGACATTGACAGTCTCCTGAGATATTGCTTTAGTGACATTGACAGCCTCTCAAGTTAACAGTGTTATCATCATCAACAATGTTGGGCACTTTTTTCCACAATATTGTGTCCATCATACAGAGCCTGAAGTGGGTATTGTTATAAAATTTTACAATTCATTCACATTTCCATTTTAGCTACCATTGCATCTTTTTTTGTTTATAATCTCAGAAATGCATTCTGTTTTGCATTTATTACATCTGTTTCCTTTCATTTTCATTGATTTGGAATGCACTTACCAAAGTTGAGATTTCCATGTTTGATGGTGTAAAGCTAAAGAAATGAATGTTTTTTCATCGTCTCTTATTAAAATTGTGCTTTAACAAATTTAAAACACTAATAAAGTTTTAAAGGCAACATTGAATTATAATAAAAGAAAACTTTAAAGGAGACTAGAAATCAAAATTTTCCTTCTACGTATGTAATTCTCTACAGATTGTAATTCGACTGACATGTTTATAAATTAAATATCGTAAGCGGGTAGTGATTTTATTGCGTGGAAGATACCACGATTCCGTAAATTGCCGAGTTTTTCCGAGTTTTAATAAGACGACAGATCACGTGGTACCGTGACGCAATACTAGCCAGTCCTCGAATACAAACATAAACATTGGCGAGCGAGGCAGACGGAAGGAGACCACATTTGGGTTGCACATTCAAAACTTGAATCTGCAGTCTGATATAATAGTTTATGTACTGTACTGGTCAGTGTTAAAAGAATTTTTTTAGGCACAGGCCCCGGGCAGGTGACTTAAATAAACTCAAGCCCTGACTGAAATTCCACAAGCACGGACAGTTCATACCTGTCAACTCTCAAGCCGGGAGAAAAACCTCTTGATTTTGGGGGTATTTCCTCATCTACATCTCGATCTCGTAATATCTCTAAATTTTTCGCAGCGAAGTCCCGATAATTACATTATGTCTGTCAATTTTCATTTGTCAGAAGAAGAAAAAACCAACCCCAAACCGTTTATAAATAGATATAACGTATGCAATCCACAGTCTAAGCTGCCACACTGCAGACATCGTAGTGATATGACTGAAAAATTGTTAAAGCTACGTTAAAAATTCAAATCACACGCACACACGTCTAAATCCGGCACTGGACGAAATAATTAATATCACACAACATTTTTTTTTCTTTTTTTTTTCTTCTTCAGTAAATAGGACGTGAAAATTAAACATTATTCAAGTAAATTTCAGATGTTTTTAAACAACTACAACAGTACTATAGTATAACAAAATTAAAAGAATACAATTGTCACCAATTAGCTTAAATGAATGATCACTGTGAAATTTTCTCTGCAAACAAAAATCGCATCTCCATTTCCGCCAAAGAAACTCGGCCAGTTAACACCTGACATTCCTCGACCGTATATGTAAAGTTTAATTACCATAATTAAATTAAAAGGAATAAAACAAAATATACCATGCAGTATATGTGGCCCTAAAGAACTAATTCTGAATAAATATTTTGTTCAGCAAACAGTGTTACATGCATTAAGACTTAAACCTGAAGTCCATGGCATCGTAAGTAACAACAAAATAGGCATCGTTTATTTTGGCAATCAATTGCTGGTGTTTACACACACACACACACACACACACACTGTCGAACAGGGTTTCTTTGAAGTATGTCCGAAGGGCAGTCCTTTTCACAAGATCAATGCAAGGATGGAATATGTTCATCAGTCACATCGGCTTTATTGTGATGTGATGTGATTTTGATTTTTAACGTAGCTTTAACAATTTTTCAGTCATATCGCTACGATGTCTGCAATGTGGCAGTTTATAGTGATGTCTAGCACTGGGGCATCATGCCGCAGACATGTAGCATGATGTCCCACCCAGTCACATTATCCTGACACCAGGCCGACCAGTCCTAACACTAACCTCTTAATGCTGAACGCCAAGCGAGGCAGCTGTTAGTACCATTTTAAAAGTCTTTCGTATGACTCGGCCGGGGATCGAACCCACGACCTCCCGCATCCGAGGCGGACGCTCTAACCACTAGGCCACCGGAACGGTCACATCGGCTTTATTGTTTGCGTACTTAAATCAAAACTTTAGCTATTTTGCAATTTAGCCAGAGCTGACCAGAATATGCAAAATGGGCTTGTCCTGGGGGAATAATAAGGCGTATCACATGGAGAAAAGGTACGTCCCATGGGCGCTCGCACATTGGGGCAAGGGGTTGGGTCAATAGTCCCCCCCCCCAGTTTCTATTGTCAGCCATTTAATGTGAAACTTTGACCTCTTTTCTTTTAATCGCTGTTATTTAAACTGCCCAAGGAATAATTTTATATCAGTTCCAATCATTACAGATTACCGTTTATACATACTACATGTATACAATGATTTTTTTTTTAAATTTGTAATTTTTATAAGATTACTGAAAATTGTGTTTTCTCGAAACACGACAGGTTTAGAATATTATTTTTGGCAAAGCCTCCATTTGATTAAAATCAAATCTAAATTTCACCTTCGACAGTATTGATTTGATTTAGATTGTGCATGCATGTCAACATCTTGAAAATACATTTACTAATTTCACCAGCGCGATCAAAGTTTCCTCAGGCAAACAATTTTTGTTTCGACAAGCCTGACGGGCACCTCATTTTGAATACAGGATGGGCCGGAACTAAAACCAGAGGGACCCAGGGTGTCGGGCTATCCGATTTATTTTTAGCACTGCTGGTGTAGATAAAAGATCTGTGAATTGATTGTTGCATTTTGTGGTCACTTACTCGGCCTTCTGCCTATTTTCGTAACTCGCACGTTCAACACTTTTCCCAGGATTTAAAATATTCAACGTTATGTCTGGAACAGAGTCAACTTTTGTCTAAGCCTAGCATTTGCGTATCCTTGAGCTGCCATTTTTTCAGAATCCCTGTCGTAACAGTTCTTTGAGAAATGTAACGAGCACATAGGGCTGTATGGTGTTGCTTTGAAATCGACTCGTCTGTAATAATGTATCCATTCTTTCACTATGCCTTTATCTTTCGGAAAAGAAAAAAAAAGTGTTGTCCACTGGCTTTTCTTAATGTTTTATTACACCCGTAAGCAACGCAAAACGGTATTGTCTTTTACTCTGGCAACTCCCACTTGGGCTGCTGGAGTCGCTACTATGACGTCACATCCCGAAAGTAACCGAATAGGCGCGGAAATTTTGCATACGAGGTCACGGAAATTCAGCTCCTAGAAGATAGGCCAATATTTTAATATTGGCATTTCGGTCGCAGATGATACTTCAGAATAAGGTTTACTGCTATAGTACCTTTATTATTATCCAATATTTCCATTGGTTTCTGGTCTCCTTTAACTAACTGCAACAAAGGTAACAATATAGAATGTCAGGAGATTTATATTTCTTATTTAATTTCACTCAGTTAACAATTGTACAGGTAAGACTCATGGTGATGATGTAATCACATCAGTGGTAGTTAGAAAAAATTAACAATTTGAAAGTAGTGAGAAAAAAATTCTGTCAGTGTAAAGAATTTGTTCCTGAATTATCATGCAAAATAGCATTTGACTGGAAATTTAGCTGCAGCCTGAAATATAGGTATCTAGATTTTCAAAGTAATTCAGGTTTAATATTTGTTTTCATGTATCATTGATCATTTTTTTGTTTTGTTTCCTTCATACAGCATTCATCATTCATCATTTGATTTGTGTCTTCTGTTTCCTTCATACTGTATTCAACATTTCATTTGTGTCTTCCGTTTCCTACATACTGCATTCATCTGTTTCCTTCATTTTAATAATAATAATAATAATAATAATAATAATGAGGACTTTGTATAGTGCCTAATCTTTAGAAGCTCTAAGCACTTTACAACATTAGACAACACCAATAACATAAAAAACATATATAATGATATTATTACAACAAATAAAACACCATGAAATTATAAAACATAAAAAACCATGCTGAAAATATTTAAGTTAAGGAACATTATTAGGTCTTTAAGTTTGTTCTTGCAGTTGAAATAAGTGAGTTTTAAGAGCACTCTTGAATGGGATCACTGTGTCTTTGTGTCTAAGTTCAGTTGGCAATTCATTCCACATTGCTGGGCCCTGGTATGCAAAAGAATGTTGTCCATATGACTTCATTTTCATAGTGGGAATAATGAGTATACGATTGTCAGAAGGGGAGTGTAAGTATCTATGTTGGACTGGAGTCTGTCAGTGAAACGTAGCACAGAGAACAAATTTTGTGTTTGATTCTGGATCGAATGGATAGCCAGTGTAGGGTACAGAGCAGTGGGGAGGTGTGCTCTGATTGTGGTACTCTAAATATGATCCAAGCAGCTGTGTTTTGAAAGTTTTTAAGTTTCTGAAGTAGATGTTGAGATGAACCAGACAGAATTGAGTTACAATAGTCCAGTCTTGAAAGTACTAATGAACACACAAGTGTTTTAGTGGCATCAACTGAAAGATATTTGCGAATTGAGCTGATGCGTCTCAGCTCAAGATATGCAGCCTTGCATATGTTCATGACATGTTAGTGCAACGTGATAGTACTGTCCAGAGTGACACCTAGGTTTCGTACTGACTGTTTGAATTTAATGTTGGTGTTACTGATATGTATTGTTTGAGGCAAAGGATGTGACTGAGAAAGTCTTTGTGTTGTGATCAGAATGGCCTCAGTTTTATCATCATTCATCTTGCAGCTTGTTACATGTCATCCATGATTTCACATCAGAAATGCACCTCTCTACACCTTGGATGGTAGCATCAACTTCAGTTGGGTGGCTAGATTTGTATATTTGGGTGTCGTCAGCATACAGTTGGTGAGACACTGGATGATGATCTATGATACTTGAGAGTGGCTGAGTGTATAGAATGAAGAGAACAGGTCCAAGAACAGACCCCTGTGGAACACCACAGCATAGATTAACTGGGCTGGAGTGTATTCCATTTGCAGACACAATTTGTGACCTGTTGACCAAGTAGGACTTGAACCACAGTAAGGCTGTATCATGAATGCCAGATACATGCCAGAGACAGTGAAGTAATATATCATGGTCTATTGTGTCAAATGCTGCAGACAAATCAAGGAGGGTGAGGACTGTAATCTTTCCACTATCCAAAGCAGAGAGAATGTAATTAACTACATTTAGAAGAGTAGTTTCAGTACTGTGGCAAGGGCGATATGCAGATTGTACATTGCTAAAAAGACTGTTTGAATACAGATGAGATACAAGTTAGGATAGAACAACCTTATCTAAGATTTTTTATATGAATGGGCGATTAGAAATTGGGTGGTAGTTCTATAAATCATTATGGTCGAGTGTTGGTTTCTTCAGCAGAGGCTTTACAGTGGTGGTTTTGAAAAATGATGGGAATGATGGGAGAGAGAAGTATTAATAACATCAGTTAGTGAAGGCAATACTGGATCTAAGTACTCAAGCAGCAATGATGTTGGAATTGGATCAAGTTCACGTGACTTTGGTGCATTCTCCATCATGATTGTACGTACAAAATCCATAGAGACAGGTTCAAATGCTGCTAATGGTTGCCGCTCAAATTCTGTATCCCAGCTGTAATATGGTGATGACGAGTCAATTGAAATTGTGTTGTCAAGCTTATCTCTAATGGTTTGTACTTTGTCACGGAAGAAATTTGCAAACAAGTCCAGAAGGTCGACTAGAGAGAAGGTAGTTGGAAGTGTTGTAGATTTGTTCCTTGACATTAGCTTGTTAGTAATCTCAAAGAGCTCTTTGCAGCTGGAACTTTCCATGATCTTAGTACTGTAGTGGGCTGATTTCGCTGCATGGACTATGTGATGATCTTCTTAGCAGCTTCATAGATTTGCTTATGAATAGTGACTCTGGTGGAAAGCCAAAGCCTCTCAGCTTTACTGTGGTCTCTTTTAGCAGTGCAAAGCTGGTCCCTAACACTGCTATACCATGGAGAACACTTTTGAATTGATACTCTGCATTTGGTGGTTGGGGCATGTTTGTCGACCAATGAACGCAGGCAGTTATCAAGTTATTCTGCTGTAGGAGGTAGGCAAGTTGTTAGGTTAGCTTGGATATCATGCATTAGTTTGGTTCTATTTATCATACAGAGGTTTCTCTTAGTAGCAAATAAAGGTGGAGGGTTAGAAACTGATATGTCAAGATGGCATATAATGCAGAGGTGATCTGATGCAAGTTCGTGGGATACCAGGGAGGAACATAGAATATTATCATCAGGTCTATGAAGACTCCAGTCTAAAATGTGACCATGTTTATGGGTGGGTTGGTTAACTGACTGTTTGAAGTTGAAAACATTATTGTAATCTAAGAGTTTTGATGTGTTTGGGTTTCCAAGACAAACAAAGTGAAAAATGAAATCTCCAAGAATAATCAGGTTGCCACCTATCAAATTTCCATACTTCAGGAGATTTGGAATCTTCTCCAAAAAGAGAGCTTCAGTCAGCTTGTTTTTTCTACTAGGAGGAGGGCGGTATAGGCATAAAAAATGGACTGACCTTTGTTCTAGTGTAAGTGTGGTTTGGACTAGTTCAAATGATGTGTGGTATAAACTGAAAATTGTGGTGTGGCTAAGATGTTTGATCATGGAGTTCTTTGTGATGACAGCAATTCCATCTTCACAAGAGTGGTGGGGGAATGACTTGATTGAGTAACCAGTGGGTGTTATATCCGTGCACTTGGAAAAAGACGTCAATATCCTGATTGTTGATAAAATTAACTATTTCTGTGCGCTTTAAACTATTTCTGTGCGCTTTACTGGTGGTCCTACTGATTGGGCATTGAATAATGCATTACGCAGAGGTATCTCTTGTATAGTTGACACAAAGGTTGATGATTTAATAGGAATTTGAATTAGGTTATCTAAATTAATGGTCAAATTTTTAAATTGTTGAGATAACTGGTATTATTCCCTCTTGTTCTATGCCGGCCAGCTTTGAAATGACGTTTCTTTTTTCGCTTATGTTTACATTTAAGCAATGATGACTCTAGTTGCATTTCGTTTAGTCTAGAGCACAGTGTAGTGTGGAGAGCCAAGGAGTGGTCATTTAAAGCAATTAATGAGGGTCCATCATAGCATAAATGGATTGACTGGCGAGTATCACATTATGGTGGTTTGTTCAACAACAAAGGAAGTTGTAGCAGTGGAGCAAGACAGCTGAGAAAAAGTATACTTGTTCTCATTTCCAAAACAAGGAGATGAAGTAACACATACGAACTGTACAGCCAATGCATGATGAACACAATAACGTAGACGATGACAGGCAACAAGCACATTTATCATGAAAAACAGCACAAAAAACAGAACAGCTGCTTCAAGCCAGTTAAGTGATAGTGACCATCTTGTCAATATCACAACATATCACATTTTCATTAATTCCGCTTCATGATTGCAGTTATTCTGCATTTTCTTTTTTATTTAACCAGTTTCAGTGTGTGTGTGTGTTTATTTCACATATGTATCTGTATTCAACTACAACTTTGGCATAGTATTGCTACACATCTAAAGTTTAACCCTTGTATCCAACATGGATTCCAGTCTCACCTGCATTACTTGCAAGGCACATCATGCAGAATACTTTTTTTGTCATGCCTGCCTTCATGGAAGCCCAATATACCAATCACTGTACAGCTGTCTGTCAGTCCCACTATACCAATCACTGTACAGCTGTCTGTCAGTCCCAATATACCAATCACTGTACAGCTGTCTGTCAGTCCCAATATACCAATCACTGTACAGCTGTCTGTCAGTCCATTAAGGTTATTGTCTCATACATAAGCTTAATTTATAGATTTTTTTAACTTTCTAACTAAATCGGGATGGGGTGTATCATTTTCCTTTGATTTGCTTGATTTTAATGATGTAGATATATTTCAAGTACGATGTAGAGTTATCAGCTTAAGTTTTAGGTTTTTTGCTGATAAGGTTTTGAGAAGATGTGATTCAGCAGCAGCAACTAAACTCAGGAGTTAAACTTAACTCAGGACATAAACTTAACTCAGGAGTTAAACTTAACTCAGGACTTAAACTTAACTCAGGAGTTAAACTTAACTCAGGACTTAAACTTAACTCTAGCAATCTGATTTAATAAAATTTAAGTCCGACTTTTGAAATAAATTAACCAGTCAGATGTCCAAAGTGTAGGCTTGTGTTGGTGAAATTGGAGCGAGGTTAATTAGGTGCAAAGTCTGGTTTAAGCAGAAACAAATTAATACATTTTTTATGAACAGTTAACTGAATAAAACAATACAAGATATTTTTTTCTAATTTTAAAATTTATGGTATTCAACCACTAAAAAGCAACAACAAAGTAAGAACTGACATTAAAACTTTGAAAGAAAAGTATAAAATATGCCATATCTTAAAATATGATCAACATTCATTAGAATAGAAATTTACACATTTCAAGACTAGATATTCTGTCATTATTTTGCAATGCAGCCAATTCAGAGGAGTACTATGGAGAGTGCCTGGTAATCTGTTGAAATTTGAAGGAGGACCATTGCTGAATGTCTACACCCTGCTGACATCTTTCCTACCCCTTAGAGTTTATTTGTATCCCATAGTGAAAACCACTAGCTTGACACAATTGCTGGACACAGGACAGCAGCAAATGGTAAGATATAAAGTTAATGAAATCAATGAGGTGATCTTTCCACATTCTGATTTAGATTTTTGCTTATATCATCAAGATCTTGGACAAGTTTTGTAAGGAGCACGATACACACATATTAATGAGGTGATCTTGCATCCATTTAGCTGAGCTTGGTACCACACTGGAAGCCATATTTATAATCTGACTGCGTTCACACTTGAAATCTGGATTTATATGATCAAGGTCATTAAGAAACTTTATAATTAATATGATCCAAACATATTAATGAGGTGATCTTGCATCTAGTTGACTGAGCTTGTTACCAATCTGGGAGCCATATTTATCATCTGATTGGACCACACTGGTGGCCTAGTGGTTAGAACATCCACCTCAGTTGCAGGAGGTCGCAGGTTTGAACCCCAGCTGAGTCATACCAAAAACTTAAAAATGGTACTAACAGCTGCCTTACTAGGTCCTCAGCATTAAGAGGTTAGTATTAGGAATGGTCATCTGGTGCAAGGATGATGTGACTGGGTGGGACATCATGCTACAAGTCTGCAGCATGGTGCCCCCAGTGCTAGACATTACTATAGACTGCCACACTGCAGACATCATAGCGATATGACTGAAACATTGTTAAAGTTACATTAAAAATCCAAATCACTCACACTCACTCACTGATTATGATGAAACTTGAAATATTGACTAACATCATCAAGATCATGGAGGAACTTGATCGTTAATGAGACTCATGTATATTAATGAGGTAATCTTGCATCTGATTGGCTGACTTTGTTACCACTTCGAAATTTTGATCAAACTTGAAATGTGTTCTTATATCATCAGGATCTTAGATGTGTTAGATAATGAGTGAATTACTGATCTTGCTTCTGATTGGCTGATCTTGCTAACACAATGAAGGCGGTAGTTCTGATACAGTTTTGATCATTCTTGGAATATATCATTACAGTCTTGAATAAGTTCAGGAATTCACACAAGATAATAATGAGATGAGTTGTGCAGGATCGATATATTTTAATATGATCTTGGATGTTACCACTTGAGACCATTCTTGATCCAGTTTTTATCAAACTTAAATCACTATGAGCAAAATACATGCATATTATAGAGGTGATTTTACACTTGATTGGCTGAGCATATTTCAGCTTGTGAGAGTGTATTTCTATCCTGATTTTAATCAAACTTGGTAAATAGGTTAAGATTGTCAAGAAGATGAATGATTTTTCTTATGGGTGCAACCTATGCATAGTCATGAGGTGATCTTGGGTGGGAATGGCTGTTTTTTTTACTGCTCTAGAGACTGTATTTTTAAGAGGGTAATGATTATTGATCAAACTTGGTCAAAAGGCCTATGTCATCAAGCTCTTGTTAAGGACGATTATCATGCATATTATTTATTTATGTTGTTTGGGGGTTTAATTTCATTTCTCATAGCAAGATAAGCTATACATGGCAGCCAGTATAACTGGTGGAGGAGGAACCCAAGAAAATCCTGGTAAGATTATCAGTGACCCATGGAAGCGACTGGCAAGCTTTCTCACATACCCACATTGTCCGAGCCAGGGACACAAACCCATGTGGACAAAGGTGAGTTGGTAGTGGTCAGTACAGGTGGGCGCTTCTGACGTCTTGGCCACCTGGGTGATTTTATCTCAAAAAGATTTTTTTTATCTGGATCTAGTGAAGTGGATAAAATCAGGTTGAAATAAAGTTTGGCACATTGTATACTACATAGTTTAACACAGTCATGTGGTTTTACTGCATAAGCCTTCTTATTAAAATGGTCAACTGTTAAGTTGTTTGACCCAGTTAAGCAATATAAGACCCACATGGTTGTCTTGTTAAACTTGGCAATTTTATTGGGTTAGATTCCTTTTCAATTTAAACTCAAGGAAATAAACTGTATGACAAAAGTATGTAACTAATTTATTTTTCTTTTGTTTCAGTCTCATGTTAAAGACTTGCTACAAGCAGTGTCAAATGGGATAGACAGTGGTCAAGTGCTGCTGGACACAATAAAAATGACCATTGTCCAGTATCTTTTAGCCACAGAGGTGGCTTTGCTGTCCACAAGGAATTCATCTGACCATAAAACATTGCAGTAAGTATAGACCACAGTAAAGTACATAATTATGCAGGTAATATTACTTCTAATGTATAAATGTTAGCCTGACTTGGTAATATTACTTCTAATGTATAAATGTTAGCCTGACTTGGTAATATTGCTTCTAATGTATAAATGTTAACCTGACTTGGTAATATTACTTCTAATGTATAAATGTTAGCCTGACTTGGTAATATTACTTCTAATGTATAAATGTTAACCTGACTTGGTAATATTACTTCTAATGTATAAATGTTAACCTGACTTGGTAATATTACTTCTAATGTATAAATGTCAACCTGACTTAGTAATATTACTTCTAATGTATAAATGTTAACCTGACTTGGTAATATTACTTCTAATGTATAAATGTTAACCTGACTTGGTAATATTACTTCTAATGTATAAATGTTAGCCTGACTTGGTAATATTACTTCTAATGTATAAATGTTAACCTGACTTGGTAATATTACTTCTAATGTATAAATGTTAACCTGACTTGGTAATATTACTTCTAATGTATAAATGTTAGCCTGACTTGGTAATATTACTTCTAATGTATAAATGTTAGCCAGACTTGGTAATATTACTTCTAATGTATAAATGTTAACCTGACTTGGTAATATTACTTCTAATGTATAAATGTTAGCCTGACTTGGCAGTCCTACTTCTAATGTATAAATGTTAGCCTGACTTGGCAATCCTACTTCTAATGTATAAATGTTAGCCTGACTTGGTAATATTACTTCTAATGTATAAATGTTAGCCTGACTTGGTAATATTACTTCTAATGTATAAATGTTAACCTGACTTGGTAATATTACTTCTAATGTATAAATGTTAGCCTGACTTGGTAATCCTACTTCTAATGTATAAATGTTAGCCTGACTTGGTAATATTACTTCTAATGTATAAATGTTAGCCTGACTTGGTAATATTACTTCTAATGTATAAATGTTAACCTGACTTGGTAATATTACTTCTAATGTATAAATGTTAGCCTGACTTGGCAATCCTACTTCTAATGTATAAATGTTAGCCTGACTTGGTAATATTACTTCTAATGTATAAATGTTAGCCTGACTTGGTAATATTACTTCTAATGTATAAATGTTAACCTGACTTGGTAATATTACTTCTAATGTATAAATGTTAACCTGACTTGGTAATATTACTTCTAATGTATAAATGTTAACCTGACTTGGTAATCTTACTTCTAATGTATAAATGTTAACCTGACTTGGTAATATTACTTCTAATGTATAAATGTTAACCTGACTTGGTAATATTACTTCTAATGTATAAATGTTAGCCTGACTTGGTAATATTACTTCTAATGTATAAATGTTAGCCTGACTTGGTAATATTACTTCTAATGTATAAATGTTAGCCTGACTTGGTAATATTACTTCTAATGTATAAATGTCAACCTGACTTGGTAATATTACTTCTAATGTATAAATGTTAGCCTGACTTGGCAGTCCTACTTCTAATGTATAAATGTTAGCCTGACTTGGTAATATTACTTCTAATGTATAAATGTTAGCCTGACTTGGTAATATTACTTCTAATGTATAAATGTTAGCCTGACTTGGTAATATTACTTCTAATGTATAAATGTTAACCTGACTTGGTAATATTACTTCTAATGTATAAATGTTAGCCTGACTTGGTAATCCTACTTCTAATGTATAAATGTTAGCCTGACTTGGTAATATTACTTCTAATGTATAAATGTTAGCCTGACTTGGTAATATTACTTCTAATGTATAAATGTTAACCTGACTTGGTAATATTACTTCTAATGTATAAATGTTAGCCTGACTTGGCAGTCCTACTTCTAATGTATAAATGTTAGCCTGACTTGGCAGTCCTACTTCTAATGTATAAATGTTAGCCTGACTTGGCAGTCCTACTTCTAATGTATAAATGTTAGCCTGACTTGGTAATATTACTTCTAATGTATAAATGTTAGCCTGACTTGGTAATATTACTTCTAATGTATAAATGTTAGCCTGACTTGGTAATATTACTTCTAATGTATAAATGTTAACCTGACTTGGCAATCCTACTTCTAATGTATAAATGTTAGCCTGACTTGGCAATATTACTTCTAATGTATAAATGTTAGCCTGACTTGGTAATATTACTTCTAATGTATAAATGTTAACCTGACTTGGTAATATTACTTCTAATGTATAAATGTTAACCTGACTTGGTAATCTTACTTCTAATGTATAAATGTTAGCCTGACTTGGTAATCTTACTTCTAATGTATAAATGTTAGCCTGACTTGGTAATATTACTTCTAATGTATAAATGTTAGCCTGACTTGGTAATATTACTTCTAATGTATAAATGTCAACCTGACTTAGTAATATTACTTCTAATGTATAAATGTTAACCTGACTTGGTAATATTACTTCTAATGTATAAATGTTAGCCTGACTTGGTAATATTACTTCTAATGTATAAATGTTAACCTGACTTGGTAATATTACTTCTAATGTATAAATGTTAGCCTGACTTGGTAATATTACTTCTAATGTATAAATGTCAACCTGACTTAGTAATATTACTTCTAATGTATAAATGTTAACCTGACTTGGTAATATTACTTCTAATGTATAAATGTTAACCTGACTTGGTAATATTACTTCTAATGTATAAATGTTAGCCTGACTTGGTAATATTACTTCTAATGTATAAATGTTAGCCTGACTTGGTAATATTACTTCTAATGTATAAATGTTAACCTGACTTGGTAATATTACTTCTAATGTATAAATGTTAACCTGACTTGGTAATATTACTTCTAATGTATAAATGTTAGCCTGACTTGGTAATATTACTTCTAATGTATAAATGTTAGCCAGACTTGGTAATATTACTTCTAATGTATAAATGTTAACCTGACTTGGTAATATTACTTCTAATGTATAAATGTTAGCCTGACTTGGCAGTCCTACTTCTAATGTATAAATGTTAGCCTGACTTGGCAGTCCTACTTCTAATGTATAAATGTTAGCCTGACTTGGTAATATTACTTCTAATGTATAAATGTTAGCCTGACTTGGTAATATTACTTCTAATGTATAAATGTTAACCTGACTTGGCAATCCTACTTCTAATGTATAAATGTTAGCCTGACTTGGTAATATTACTTCTAATGTATAAATGTTAACCTGACTTGGTAATATTACTTCTAATGTATAAATGTTAACCTGACTTGGTAATATTACTTCTAATGTATAAATGTTAACCTGACTTGGTAATATTACTTCTAATGTATAAATGTTAGCCTGACTTGGTAATGTTACTTCTAATGTATAAATGTTAGCCTGACTTGGTAATATTACTTCTAATGTATAAATGTTAGCCTGACTTGGTAATATTACTTCTAATGTATAAATGTTAGCCTGACTTGGCAGTCCTACTTCTAATGTATAAATGTTAACCTGACTTGGCAATCCTACTTCTAATGTATAAATGTTAGCCTGACTTGGTAATATTACTTCTAATGTATAAATGTTAGCCTGACTTGGTAATATTACTTCTAATGTATAAATGTTAACCTGACTTGGTAATATTACTTCTAATGTATAAATGTTAGCCTGACTTGGTAATCTTACTTCTAATGTATAAATGTTAACCTGACTTGGTAATATTACTTCTAATGTATAAATGTTAACCTGACTTGGTAATCTTACTTCTAATGTATAAATGTTAGCCTGACTTGGTAATATTACTTCTAATGTATAAATGTTAGCCTGACTTGGTAATATTACTTCTAATGTATAAATGTTAACCTGACTTGGTAATATTACTTCTAATGTATAAATGTTAACCTGACTTGGTAATATTACTTCTAATGTATAAATGTTAACCTGACTTGGTAATATTACTTCTAATGTATAAATGTTAGCCTGACTTGGTAATATTACTTCTAATGTATAAATGTTAGCCTGACTTGGTAATATTACTTCTAATGTATAAATGTCAACCTGACTTGGTAATATTACTTCTAATGTATAAATGTTAGCCTGACTTGGCAGTCCTACTTCTAATGTATAAATGTTAGCCTGACTTGGCAATCCTACTTCTAATGTATAAATGTTAGCCTGACTTGGTAATATTACTTCTAATGTATAAATGTTAGCCTGACTTGGTAATATTACTTCTAATGTATAAATGTTAGCCTGACTTGGTAATATTACTTCTAATGTATAAATGTTAGCCTGACTTGGTAATATTACTTCTAATGTATAAATGTTAGCCTGACTTGGTAATATTACTTCTAATGTATAAATGTTAACCTGACATGGTAATATTACTTCTAATGTATAAATGTTAGCCAGACTTAGTAATATTACTTCTAATGTATAAATGTTAACCTGACTTAGTAATCTTACTTCCAATGTATAAATGCATCACTGGAAAGAGTCATAATATTTTTAGCAAGTCTTGGAGGAGAGCTGGGTTTATGACTGGGGGTGGGGTGGCCTCATCCATAATAAAACTATAAAAACTAGAAAGTAAAATGCAATTGGCATACCATATTAACATTTGTACCAGATGTGAAAAAATAGACATATGATGTGTATAGGATAAAAATAGCATTGTAAATGGGCTAAATATTATCTTTGATTGAATAGCATTATAAAAAGCTAAATATAATCTTTGAAAGAATTGCATTATAACATGGTAAATTCAGTTAAATAGAATTATAACCAGCAAAATATATTCTTGAATTGAAAAGCTTTATAGCAAGTTTAATATTATCTTTAATTGAATAGTATTATGACAAGCTAAATATGATCTTTAATTGAAGATGAAAAGTGTTTTAACAAGCTAAATATTATCTTTAATTGAAGATGAAAAGTGTTTTAACAAGCTAAATATTATCTTTAATTGAATAGCATTATAACAAGCTAAATATCATCTTTCATTGAATAGTATTGTGACAGGCTTAACACTCTAATTGAATAGATTAAAACTAGAAGAATATTGTTTTCAACTGAGTAGCATGGTAACCAAATGAATTCTCTATAAGATTACTTTACATTTCAGGTGTAGAGGATGTTTTCAAGTGTTGGAAATGGAGATGATTTGTCACACTGTGTCCAGGTGTGATCCTATTCAGGTGTGATGAATAGTAAATTAATTTATTTGTGCAGTTGATAATATATACTATATATTGAGTAACGTTGTCACATGAAAATTTTAAAGTTGGGTAAATACAATTTTGGCATTTTTTTTGACATGTTTTGTAATATATAGAAATATAAGCAACACACTGTAAGTAATATAAAGAAATAGAAACCACACTTTGAGAAATATATGGAAATAGAAGCAACACACCTTGAGTAATATACAGAAATAGAAGGAACACACCTTGAGTAATATAAAATAGAAAGAACACACTTTGAGTAATATATAGAAATAGAAGCAACATACCCTCAGCAGTATGTAGAAATAGAAGCAACACACCTTGAGTAATGTATAGAAATAGAAGCAACACACTTTTAGTAATATTTAGAAATAGAAGTAACACAATTTGATATATAAAAATAGAAGCAACACACCTTCAGTAATATATAGAAATAGAAGCAACACATCTTGAATAATGCATAGAAACAGAAGCAACACACCTTGAGTAATTTATAGAAATAGAAGTAACACACCTTGAGTAATATATAGAAATAGAAGCAACACACCTTGAGTAATTTATAGAAATAGAAGCAACACACTTTGAGTAATTTATAGAGATAGAAGTAACACACCTTGAGTAATATATAGAAATAGAAGCAACACACTTTGATATATAAAAATAGAAGCAACACACCTTCATTAATATATAGAAATAGAAGCAACACACCTTCATTAATATATAGAACTAGAAGCAACACACCTTGAGTAATATATAGAAATAGAAGCAACACATCTTCAATAATGCATAGAAATAGAAGCAACACACCTTGAATAATTTATAGAAATAGAAGCAACACATCTTGAGTAATATATAGAAATAGAAGCAACACATATTGAATAATGCATATAAGTATAGACAATGCACCTTGAGTAATGAATAGAAACAGAAGCAACACATCTTGAGTAATAAATAGAAACAGAAGCAACACATCTTGAGTAATAAATAGAAACAGAAGCAACACATCTTGAGTAATAAATAGAAACAGAAGCAACACATCTTGAGTAATAAATAGAAACAGAAGCAACACATCTTGAGTAATAAATAGAAACAGAAGCAACACATCTTGAGTTATAGAAATAGAAGAAACACACCTTCAGTAATGTATAGAAATAGAAGCAACACGTCTTGAATAACATATATAGCAATAGAAGCATCACACCTTGAGTAATATATAGAAATAGAAGCAACACATCTTGAATAACATATATAGCAATAGAAGCAACACACCTTGAGTAATATATAGAAATAGAAGCAACACATCTTGAATAACATATATAGCAATAGAAGCAACACACCTTGAGTAATATATAGCAATAGAAGCAACACATCTTGAATAACATATATAGCAATAGAAGCAACACACCTTGAGTAATATATAGAAATAGAAGCAACACACCTTGAATAACATATATAGAAATAGAAGCAACACACCTTGAGTAATATATAGAAATAGAAGCAACACACCTTGAATAACATATATAGCAATAGAAGCAACACCTTGAGTAATATATAGAAATAGAAGCAACACATCTTGAATAACATATATAGAAATAGAAGCAACACACCTTGAATAACATATATAGCAATAGAAGCAACACACCTTGAGTAATATATAGAAATAGAAGTAACACATCTTGAATAACATATATAGCAATAGAAGCAACACATCTTGAATAAAATATATAGCAATAGAAGCAACACATCTTGAATAACATATATAGCAATAGAAGCAACACATCTTGAATAACATATATAGCAATAGAAGCAACACACAGTAAACTCATTCTTTTAAAGAATGATAAAAACTAGAACTGTCAGCAAATTATTTTTAAGAAAGGCTAGACTTGCACACAGAATTTCAAAAAACATAGTCGCATTATATTTCAAGGAACTATTTCATGCTTGAAAACGAGGCAACACTCCCAATTTAATATCAGTTTCAGCTAACAACCTTTCCATTCTAAAACCAAGTAACTCATTCAGAAAAGTTTGACATATTTGGGGTGACTAATTTAGAATCTCAAAGGAGATTAGAGAAAGTACAAATATAAATGCATTTCATTATGAAATCTGATTCAGTGGATGATTTGGATTTGGAATTTTTTAAACTTAGCTTTGACATTTTTTCATTCATATCTCTACGATGTCTGCATCATGCCGCAGACATGTAGCATCATGTCCCACCCAGTCACATTATCCTGACACCTGGCCGACCAGTCCTAACACTAACCTCTTAATGCTGAGCACGTAGCGAGGCAGCTGTTAGTACCATTTTTATAAGTCATTTATATGACTTGGCCGGGGTTCAAACCCATGACCTTCTGCATCCAAGACAGTCGCTCTAACCACTAGGCCACCAGAGTGGTTCATTCATTAGATGAAAAGTAGAACCTGTTTGATTTGACAAGTAGATTACAACTTAAAAGTATACATTTTCAAACCTTCCACTTTGTTGTCTCATTAAGAGGATTAGTTCCATGCCTGGGATTTGAAGATTGATCAGGCATTAAAACGTGTTTTTAGCTCAGAAGGCTGTCAAGACCTAGCAAGTTCATACTGTTGTCCTGCATACAGTAGGCTTTATCCTTCAACAGTTACTATTTTAATTTTCTCAAACCCCGCTAGATGAACTTCATGCAAATTTGGCAAAGAGCACCCAGGCATAAAGACCTTTTTAATTTTCTCAAACTCAGCTAGATGAACTTCATGCAAATTTGGCAGAGAGCACCCAGGCATAAAGACCTTTTTAATTTTCTCAAACCCCGCTAGATGAACTTCACAAAAATTTGGCAGAGAGCACCCAGGCATAAAGACCTTTTTAATTTTCTCAAAGCCCGCTAGATGAACTTCATGCAAATTTGGCAAAGAGCACCCAGGCATAAAGACCTTTTTAATTTTCTCAAACTCGGCTAGATGAACTTCATGCAAATTTGGCAGAGAGCACCCAGGCATAAAGACCTTTTTAATTTTCTCAAACCCCGCTAGATGAACTTCACAAAAATTTGGCAGAGAGCACCCAGGCATAAAGACCTTTTTAATTTTCTCAAAGCCCGCTAGATGAACTTCATGCAAATTTGGCAGAGAGCATCCAGGCATAAAGACCTTTTTAATTTTCTCAAACCCCGCTAGGTGAACTTAACGCAAATTTGGCACAGAGCACCCAGGCATAAAGACCTTTTTAACTTTCTCAAACCCAGCTAGATGAACTTCATGCAAATTTGGCAGAGAGCACCCAGGCATAAAAACCTTTTTAATTTTCTCAAACCCAGCTTAACTTCACGAAAATTTAGCAGAGAGTACCCAGGCATAAAGACCTTTTTAATTTTCTCAAACCCCGCTAGATGAACTTCACACAAATTTGGCAGAGAGCACCCAGGCATAAAAACCTTTTTAATTTTCTCAAACCCTGCTAGACGAACTTAATGCAAATTTGGCAGAGAGCACCTAGGCATAAAGACCTTTTTAATTTTCTCAAACCCTGCTAGATGAACTTCAAGCAAATTTGGCAGAGAGCACCCAGGCATAAAGACCTTTTTAATTTTCTCAAACTCAGCTAGATGAACTTCATGCAAATTTGGTAGAGAGCACCCAGGCATAAAGAACTTTTTAATTTTCTCAAACCCCGCTAGATGAACTTCAAGCAAATTTGGCAGAGAGCACCCAGGCATAAAGGCCTTTTTAATTTTCTCAAACCCCACTAGATGAACTTCATGCAAATTTGGCAGAGAACACCCAGGCATAAAGACCTTTTTAATTTTCTCAAACCCAGCTAGATGAACTTCATGCAAATTTGGCAGAGAGCACCCAGGCATGAAGACCTTTCTAATTTTCTCAAACCCTGCATGATGAACTTCACGGAAATTTGGCAGAGAGCACCCAGGCATAAAGACCTTTTTAATTTTCTCAAAGCCCGCTAGATGAACTTCAAGCAAATTTGGCAGAGAGCACCCAGGCATAAAAACCTTTTTAATTTTCTCAAACTCTGCTAGATGAACTTCACGCAAATTTGGCAGAGAGCACCCAGGCATAAAGACCTTTTTAATTTTCTCAAACCCCGCTAGATGAACTTAATGCAAATTTGACAGAGAGCACCCAGGCATAAAGACCTTTTTAATTTTTAGAAATGATGGTCCACAGTCAAACATGGTCAGCATTTTAAATTATAGAGAAAAAAGTTGAAATTTCATCAAATAAGAAACCCCAACTCTGAACAGAATTTAGTTGACTGTTACAGAAGGCATTCTGGCATCATGACCTACAATTTAGTATTGTGCTCTTGACCCTCCTTCTAATATATTTCGGCCATCAATAAAATAAATGAACTAAAATAGTCAAACAGAATTTGACCAAATCTGTCATCAATATGGCTGCTGTTACTAAAAACAGATAACCTTTCAATATCAGCAAGATCATACTAACCAAATTTCTGGGCCAGCAGCCTTTGGATTCTGCTTTTAGGTTGATATCAGGAGATGAGTATCATATGCCTACTTGTGACTCTTGTTTTCTTTGAATTGAAAACAGGCATAAAATTAGAGTTAGCAGAACATAGATAAATGCAATAGTTTGTATGTTGATGATATAACAATTGACTAAAATATCCAACTTGATACTATACACTCTCACCTCAACACAGTAAACTATAATTTTAATGCATCTTGACCTTTTTACAATCTCACCTCGTTACAGGAAACTGTAATTTTAATTCAATTTGACCTTGTACACTCTCACCTCTGTACAGTAAACTTAATTTTAATTCAGCTTGATATTATACACTTACCTCAGTACAGTACACTAATTTTAATTCAACTTGATATTATACACTCACCTCAGTACAGTAAACTTAATTTTAATTCAACTTGACCCTGTACACTCTCACCTCAGTACAGTACACTAATTTTAATTCAATTTGACCTTGTACACTCTCACCTCAGTACAGTAAACTTAATTTTAATTCAGCTTGATGTTATACACTTCCCTCAGTACAGTAAACTAATTTTAATTCAACTTGACCTTGTACACTCTCACCTCAGTACAGTACACTAATTTTAATTCAATTTGACCTTGTACACTCTCACCTCGGTACAGTAAACTTAATTTTAATTCATCTTGATATTATACACTTACCTCAGTACAGTACACTAATTTTAATTCAACTTGATATAATACACTCACCTCAGTACAGTAAACTTAATTTGAATTCAACTTGATATTATACACTTACCTCAGTACAGTACACTAATTTTAATTCAACTCTATATTATACACTCACCTCAGTACAGTACACTAATTTTAATTCAACTTGACCTTGTACACTCTCACCTCAGTACAGTACACTAATTTTAATTCAATTTGACCTTGTACACTCTCCCCTCAGTACAGTAAACTTAATTTTAATTCAGCTTGATATTATACACTTACCTCAGTACAGTAAACGAATTTTAATTCAACTTGACCTTGTACACTCTCACCTCGGTACAGTAAACTTAATTTTAATTCATCTTGATATTATACACTTACCTCAGTACAGTACACTAATTTTAATTCAACTTGATATAATACACTTACCTCAGTACAGTACACTAATTTTAATTCAGCTTGATATTATACACTAACCTCAGTAAAGTACACTAATTTTAATTCAACTTTATATTATACACTCACCTCAGTACAGTACACTAATTTTAATTCAATTTGACCTTGTACACTCTCACCTCAGTACAGTAAACTTAATTTTAATTCAACTTGATATTATACACTTACCTCAGTACAGTAAACTTAATTTTAATTCAACTTGACCTTGTACACTCTCACCTCGGTACAGTAAACTTAATTTTAATTGAGCTTGATATTATACACTTACCTCAGTACACTAAACTTAATTTTAATTCAACTTGATATAATACACTCACCTCAGTACAGTACACTTAATTTTAATTCAACTTGATATAATACACTCACCTCAGTACAGTAAACTTAATTTGAATTCAACTTGATATAATACACTCACCTCAGTACAGTACACTTAATTTTAATTCAACTTGATATAATACACTCACCTCAGTACAGTAAACTTAATTTTAATTCAACTTGACCTTGTACACTCTCACCTCGGCACAGTAAACTTAATTTTAATTGAGCTTGATATTATACACTTACCTCAGTACAGTACACTAATTTTAATTCAACTTTATATTATACACTTGCCTCAGTACAGTACACTAATTTTAATTCGATTTGACCTTGTACACTCTCACCTCAGTACAGTACACTAATTTTAATTCAATTTGACCTTGTACACTCTCACATCAGTACAGTAAACTTAATTTTAATTCATAAGCTCAAGCTTTTGAGATGTTTGTATTTTTTTTTTTTTTTATTGACTTTATGAGGTTTCCTTTTCTGTCCACAAATTGTGATGTAGTTTTAGACTTGTTCAACCTTGAATCCATTCTGAATTGACACATTTAAATTACCTAGAAGACAGCATCGCAATGGGAACATGAGTATTATAACCCTTTCTTTCTTTTCTTTGTGGGAATGTGATTTTAGACACAAATGGCAGATTTCTGGGCAATCAGGCAATTAGATGCATTGAAGCCTATCTAAAAAAGACAGTCACTGGACCTTAAATTTGTCCTGTGTGCAGAGGATGATTTTTATATACCTAAAGTTTATTTTTTTAAACTATTGTCTTTATTAAGCAGGTGGTCTTTTTATGAGGTGTCATTAACACAGGTTTACATGTTACGTTATAAATTTTATAATTTAAAATAAAAGTATTTCTTACTCTTAAATGTTTGTCCAAAGCTTTAAACCTGCCAACAATTGTGCTTTGATTAGGTCAAGCCAGTCAAACTGACCAGTTCGGAATTATCCCAGAGAGACCACTTGGACAAAATGATGGATGGTGTTGCAACTATGATTGTTTCAGAGAGGAAAGTTGCAGTGGATGTAGCAGAGGGTTTGAAAAAATTGGATGTTCAGCTTGAAATGGATGGGGTATGTTTTATTAGATTCCAGTTCAATAATGAGGTATGTTTATTATTAAGAGTCCAGTTCAATGATGGGTATTTATATTATGAGAGTCAAGTTTAATAATGGGATATGTATTAATATAGTCCAGCTAAGTGATGGGATATGTATTACTAGAGACCAGCTCAATGATGGGGGTGTTATTAGAGTCAAATCTGATGATGGGATATGTATTATACAGTCCAGGCTGATTATGGGGTATGTATTATTAGAGTCCAGCTCAATGATGGGGTATGTATTATTAGAATCCCGCTCAGTGATGGGGTATGTATTATTAGAGTTCACCTTGATGATGGCATATGTATTATTAAAATCCATCTCAGTGATGGGGTATGTATTATTAGAGTTCACCTTGATGATGGGGTATGTATTATTAGAGTCACGCTCGTTGATGGGGTATGTATTATTAGATTTCACCTTGATGATGGCGTATGTATTATGAAAGTCCAACTCAATGATGGGGTATGTATTATTAGAGTCCAGCTTGATGATGGGGTATGTATTATTATAAGTGGTCTGGTGGCCTAGTGGTTAGAGTATCTGCCTCAGATGCAGGAGGTCGTGGGTTTGATCCCCAGCCGAGTCATACCAAAGACTTACAAAAATGGTACTAACAGCTGCCTCACTAGGTGCTCAGCATTAATGGGTTAGTGGTAGGACTGGTCAGCTTGTTGTCAGGATAATGTGACATGGTGGGACATCATGCTACATGTCTGTGGCATGATGCCCCAGTGCTAGACATCACTATAAACTGCCACACTGCAGACATCATAGCAATATGTCTGAAATTTTTTAAAAACTACTTTAAAAATCCAAATCACACACACACATGTATTATTAGATACCAGCTTGATGATTGGTTATGTATTATTGAAGTCCAGTTTGATGATAGGGTATGTATTATTAGAGTCCAGCTTGATGTTGATGGGGTATTTATTATTAGAGTCCAGTTCAATGATGGGATATGTTTTACTAGAGTCCAGCTTGAAGAAAGCAACAGATATTTTAAATGGGTCAGAGAGGTGTTTGGAGGAAGAGAGAGGAAGAATATCATATGATGGATAGAAAGTCAATACAAGAATCCACATGGTTAAAAGTATATTACTATATATAGAATAGGGATACAAAGACAAATAATAATTTTGTCACATTACTAAGTTTGTTATGTACCAGATCTTGCACCCATTCAAACCAAATATACACCCTACATTTACTGTTTTTTACCCCTCTGGTGGCCTAGTAGTTAGAGTGTCCGCCTCAGATGCGGGAAGTCATGGGTTCAATCCCTGGCCAAGTCATACCAAAGGCTTTAAAAAATCGTACTAACAGCTGCCTCACCTCATGCTCAGCATTAAGAGGTTAGTGTTAGAACTGGTTGGCCTGGTGTCAGGATAATGTGACTGGGTGGGACATCATGAAACATGTCTGTGGCATGATGCCCCAGTGCTAGACATCACTATAAACTGTCACACTACAGGTATCATGGCGATATGACTGAAAATTGTTAAAGCTACTTTAAAAAACAAAAATCCAAATCCAAAATGATTTACTGTTTTCTTTAATAATTCATGGCCCTGGGTGGCTGAGTGATGGTGGGGCCCTAGGTTGCTGAGTGGTGATGGGGCCCTGGGTGGCTGAGTGGTCTTTACAGATCACTGACATCTAACCTCTGTCCATGTTGGTTTATGGCACAGCTTATCCAATGTGGGTATGTGAGAAAGCTTGCCAGTAGCTTCCCATGGGTCAGTGGTTCTTCTGAGGGTCTTCCTTGACCAAATATTGCTGCCATGTATAACCTATCATATGCTGAAAAAAAAATCCACAGCCAGCCAATCAATTTCTTTAATAATTCACCCACTCCTACATTTTACTTCAGTTGGTTCAAACCACAAAAGATTATTGCTTGGTTACACTGGATGTGTTTGGCTTCACACAGTAGAATAACTAGAATCTGTTGACAAGAGGAGACAACTCCACATTTTCAGTCACTCAATTACAAATGAAAATGCCATCTGAGAATTTGATCTTTTTAGTGATCTTTAAGACATCATTGATGACAGCAGGAAGCCTGTATCTGAAATTTGCTTGTCAGTGACACAATTCAGTACACGAGTCTCTTTCCTGTTCAAAGGGAGATAATACTTTTTTTAATGAAGTTTTAATGACATGCATTCCAACTCTGCATAACAGACTCCCATCACAATAGTTATTCATTGCGGTGACCCCCACTCTTATTTATAGTGTTTTTTTTAATCACCTGTTATTTATCGTGAAGCTGTTAGTATAGTTGCTGTAAGGCAGTTTGAACAATTTTGTACATCTTTTTTGAAACGTTAAAATAATGGAGACCAATAATTGTATTTAAAAATACATTAGGTTATCAGCTTTCAAGTCTTTTGCTTTCTTAATGTTATTTCAATTAATTGTCTTAAGAAATAAATACATGCTTCTGGAATTCTTAATGTTATTTCAATTAATTATCTTAAGAAATAAATACATACTTCTGGATTTCTTAATGTTATTTCAATTAATTGTCTTAAGAAATAAATACATGCTTCTGGAATTCTTAATGTTATTTTAATTAATTGTCTTAAAAAATAAATACATGCTTCTGGAATTCTTAATGTTATTTCAATTAATTGTCTTAAGAAATAAATACATGCTTCTGGAATTCTTAATGTTATTTCAATTAATTGTCTTAAGAAATAGATACATGCTTCTGGATTTCTTAATGTTATTTTAATTAATTGTCTTAAGAAATAAATACATGCTTCTGGAATTCTTAATGTTATTTTAATTAATTGTCTTAAGAAATAAATACATGCTTCTGGAATTCTTAATGTTATTTTAATTAATTGTCTTAAAAAATAAATACATGCTTCTGGAATTCTTAATGTTATTTCAGTTAATTGTCTTAAGAAATAAATACATGATTCCGGAATTCTTAACGTTATTTCCATTAATTGTCTTAAAAAATAAATACATGCTTCTGGATTTCTTAATGTTATTTCAATTAATTGTCTTAAGAAATAAATACATACTTCTGGATTTCTTAATGTTATTTCAATTAATTGTCTTAAGAAATAAATACATGCTTCTGGAATTCTTAATGTTATTTTAATTAATTGTCTTAAAAAATAAATACATGCTTCTGGAATTCTTAATGTTATTTCAATTAATTGTCTTAAGAAATAAATACATGCTTCTGGAATTCTTAATGTTATTTCAATTAATTGTCTTAAGAAATAGATACATGCTTCTGGATTTCTTAATGTTATTTTAATTAATTGTCTTAAGAAATAAATACATGCTTCTGGAATTCTAAATGTTATTTCAATTAATTGTCTTAAGAAATAAATACATGCTTCTGGAATTCTTAATGTTATTTTAATTAATTGTCTTAAAAAATAAATACATGCTTCTGGAATTCTTAATGTTATTTCAGTTAATTGTCTTAAGAAATAAATACATGATTCCGGAATTCTTAACGTTATTTCCATTAATTGTCTTAAAAAATAAATACATGCTTCTGGATTTCTTAATGTTATTTCAATTAATTGTCTTAAGAAATAAATACATACTTCTGGATTTCTTAATGTTATTTCAATTAATTGTCTTAAAAAATAAATACATGCTTCTGGAATTCTTAATGTTATTTCAATTAATTGTCTTAAGAAATAAATACATGCTTCTGGATTTCTTAATGTTATTTTAATTAATTGTCTTAAGAAATAAATACATGCTTCTGGAATTCTTAATGTTATTTCAATTAATTGTCTTAAGAAATAAATACATGCTTCTGGAATTCTTAATGTTATTTCAATTAATTGTCTTAAGAAATAAATACATGATTCCGGAATTCTTAACGTTATTTCCATTAATTGTCTTAAGAAATAAATCCATGCTTCATGGCCTGATATTGAAATAATTTTTTAGATTGCCTCTGATTTACTGCAAGTCTGTTGCATATTTACTACAGGGAATTTTGAATGATTTTTTAATACTTTCAGGATGCCTTAAAATACATCAGACCAATAACTATTTTTGAACAAAATTTAGGTTACAAATCTTTTTTTCTCATTATGTTGCTTGATGTTCTAGATAAATAGCTTTTACTGGGACACTCCTCAAGTGTAAATAAGATATACTGGGACACTCCTCAAGTGTAAATAAGATATACTGGGACACTCCTCAAGTGTAAATAAGATATACTGGGACACTCCTCAAGTGTAAATAAGAAAATACTGGGACACTCCTCAAGGGTAAATAGGTTATACCGGGACACTCCTCAAGGATATGGCTATTGTAGGTCATGCCTAATTAATAAAAATAAAAAGAAAAATTGGAACAAACAATATAAAACAAATTGCAACTAAAAGCATATGTAAATGAAAATATACTCTTTTATTAGTTTCATTGTATAATAATGGTAATGACAATTTTTAGCATGATAAAAGGATTCATAAATGAATGCTATTTTTTACTCCCCTCTCAGTGGGTTAACTCTGGGAAGCTGTATTGAACTTTGACCTTGCCTGCTTTAAATTATCTCCCCAAAATAATTAGGTTATAGTGGGTGTCTCCAAAAGGGTAAGGCTGAAGGTAGAACATTCATGATCACTGAAAATAAAGATTCATTAAAAATTAATTAAAATGAAGCAAAAGTGAACAAATTGCCACAGAACAAATTTCAAATATAGCTAAATCTTAATTAGGTGACTTTTGTGATGATCAGATTTTGGTATTTTACAGAGTTATGGCCCTTGAGCAACTTAGGCATCTCACTGAAACGTTTTTATATGCCTGTTGTTAGGTGGATTATGTTATGCTATGATGGTGTCAATTCTACCATGTTACCAATTTGGTTTCTACACAATAAAACTTTAGTTGTCTGCCATTTTCAGTTACAGTCCCTCACACTTTTAGCTGAAAACCATACCGATCAGATTTCTGCACAATAACTTGAGTTCTCCACTATTCACAGTCACCAAACTGTGTATAGCCTACACAACACGTAAGGAAGAATCCTATCAATTTTAGGGTTGAAGGTCAAGATCACCGACTCTCGGAAGAAGTTTTTTTTATACAGTAACTGGAGTTCTGCATCAAATATGGTTACTAAAGTTTTTGGATGGCTTATATTAGATGTAGGGAACAACCCTAATGATATTAGACGCAAAGGTGAAAGATCAAGGTCACTGATAGAAAGAATAAAAAAATAAAACACTCCTGCACATTAACATCAATTTTACATGACATACCTCAATCAAACTTTGTGGATGGCTTGCACTTGGGGGTAAAAAAGAAGTCTATTGATTTTAAGTTAAAGGTCAAGTGTACTGACTGAATGCCAGAAAATGGCTTCCACACAACATTAGTTTTCATGACTTGAACTTTGTTAAAAAAGAAGTCTATTGATTTTAAGTTAAAGGTCTCTGACTGAAATCAAGGAATATGGTTGCCACACAATAAAATTAGTTTTACATTACAGACCCTTCTTACACATCCTGTCGGTTTCAGATGAAAAGATCAAATGTCAAAGGACAGTGTTAGGGACCCTCTGGGGACAGGTTAGAAATTGGGATAAAGTGACTCATCACTACCATATATATTCCCTTGAGAGTCATGTCCAGTTGCAGACCCTGGTCTGTAATAGCATAATGTGCTGGCAGATCAGGATTCTTGTTCTAATGATTACTTCTAGCATATTGCAAGTACCCAGACCTGCCAGCACATTATGCAATGGCATATCTGGGTCTATGCAGTTTGCAGTTGGGTTCAACATATAAGCGGGTAATATGGTGATAGCTCTAGTTTACAATAAATGGCTTTATTGATTTTATCTAGTCTTTCCTTTTATGCTTGTCTATTTAAAGAAAAAGGATACCTTATACACTCGGCCCAGCACTGATGTCAGCCCTGGTATTGGCACTTATATTTCATTTGATTTTTTTAATTTAAATTTCTGCACATGAAGTACCATAAAATCTAACATTGATATACCTGCTTCATCCTTAATGGACCCATCTTGAACGGGGCTCCGATTGGCCGAGTGGTCTAAAGTGCTTACCATTTCGGATCACTGCCATCTCACTGCTGTCTGCATGGGTTAAAGTCTCAGGCTCAGCTAACATTGGTACGTGAGAAAGCTTGCCAGTAGCTTCTTGCAGGTCGGTGGTTCTTCCCAAGGTTTTCCAGGGTTCTTCCTCCACCAGTTATACCGGCCACCACTTATAGCCTATCTTGTGCTGAAAAATGGCAGTAAACCCTACAACAACAACAACAACCAATCTTGAACAAAACTATGAGAAGGAAAATGCATAACTCGGGAACTCTCAATTATTTTCAATTATCTTTTACTAGGACAGAGGTTTATTATTCACCCTGAGGTAATGTACATTGGAATCCCTGGAAAAACATAGAGGTAATGTGCATTGGAATCCCTGGAAAAACGTAGAGGTAATATGCACTGGAATCCCTGGAAAAACGTAGAGGTAATGTGCATTGGAATCCCTGGAAAAACATAGACTGATACACAAAGAAGTTTGACTTTTTTATAGATATCATTGGAAATGCGCTGTTTGTTTCAGGGCTGTGAAGCTGACAGCAATGAATCTGTGTGTCTTACAGTCGAAGAGTTGGTTTATTTGTTAGATCAAAGGAGAGAAAGGTTGACTGACAGCAATTTCATAATGGTAAGAATTTTTACAAATTTAAAAATGCCACTAACCAGTCAATCAGACTTTATTTCTTCCATAAGGAGAGTCCATTTACAAGTATAAATCAGGAGAGAAAGAGAAATTTAACAATTTGCATTGATGATTGTGGAGAACATTCCAGAATGTTATTAATATATCTTAAACTAATATAGACAAAGAAGGAACAAATGAAATAACAATAATTAGGAAATACATGCAGACTTACAAAATGGCACATAATCATTGTGCATAAATCTCAAGAAAGCTTTTTTCACAATACAGGTTCATTAACAAAGATGGCTTTGCTGTTAAAATGAGGTCTTGTAGGTGCAAAGTTTTGTTTTTTTAAAAACGTTTGGTCATCAGGCTAAAATGAACATGCATAAAACATAGACTGGAGTTAATAGGTATGAAAATGATGAAGTTATGTTTTGTCCAGCCTACTTTGAGGGTCATTTCTTAAAAGATTTTGTAACTGCAACGAGTCATTACTTTGAGTTCTATGTGTAGCTATAGTCCAGACTTATCAAACACATGCTAGTGAATGTCATTGGCAATTTTCCATGTATTGTACATGATTTGACCACATGCTGAAATTTTTTACGGTGAGTACTATAAGATAATATTTTTGTCCCAAGACTTTAACGCACATAAATGTTTCCAGTGTCCCAACATTTCTAGACACAAAAAAGACAAAATCTGCAAAACCGCCATACGTCACATAGCAATAACCAGCTTTTGTTCAATTACCATGTCAGTAAATTTATAAACTACTATGATTGTATTTATGTTATTATTTATTTGTATGCATATTTTTTGATTTCTCCAAAATAAAATAAAGGTAAATTCGTAATTCACTGGCTGCATAGAGTTTACTGGGAGATCTGTATATACTGAACACTACTGACACAGTCCATATATCCTTGTTTATTCCAACAAATATTCAATGCAGACTTGCTTCATTTGTCATTTTTACCAAATCCCAAGTCTTCCAGGTCATTTATACCAAATCCCAGTCTTCCAGGTCATTTATACCAAATCCCAGTCTTCCAGGTCATTTTTACCAAATCCCAAGTCTTCCAGGTCATTTATACCAAATCCCAGTCTTCCAGGTCATTTATACCAAATCCCAGTCTTCCAGGTCATTTTTACCAAATCCCAAGTCTTCCAGGTCATTTATACCAAATCCCAGTCTTCCAGGTCATTTATACCAAATCCCAGTCTTCCAGGTCATTTTTACCAAATCCCAAGTCTTCCAGGTCATTTATACCAAATCCCAGTCTTCCAGGTCATTTATACCAAATCCCAGTCTTCCAGGTCATTTTTACCAAATCCCAAGTCTTCCAGGTCATTTATACCAAATCCCAGTCTTCCAGATCACATTTTAGCTATACATCCTTGTGTTTTATTTATTTTGTTTCACACACAAGTTACCTTTGTGTGTGATATCTGATGTTATGTGAATATGTGCTGGGTGTATTAATATATATTAAATATTCATACATATTATATCACTTTCATCACTAAAATGTGTATGAAGTGTAGTGGAGAAATATGCAATAATAATAATAAGAACTGACCAATCTTCCATGAAGCCTTCTACAATGACATTTGTACAAATATATGATGCACAATTTTTACAAGATACAACAAATGATGTTAAAAAGTCGACATTTGATCTACAATAAAATATGTACAAGGATATATTGTGTTGTGAGGACATGGATAACTATTTCTTCCAAATCACTTATTCTTGGGATGAGGGTAGGCAAATTATTTTTAAGTCCAATAATCATACAAAGTGATAGGGACTGACTGCCCAATGCATTTCTTTCCAACTTAATTGTTCATCTTTACAACATTGACCTTATAGCATGACATATTCTGTGATCTACTGCAAGATTATCTTTTGCATCTGTCAAAAGCATCATAGACAAGAAGTTTAAAAGAAAAATACCTCACATGTGGTCACAGACCAGAAGAGATTATAGGATGGTCTGTTGTCCATCTTCCATCTGTCCATTTGCACAACTGCTCTGGTGTCCTAAGTGGTTAGAGCATTCACCTTCTATGCAGGAGGTCAAATGTTCGAACCCTGGCCAAGTCATACCAGAGATTTGTAAAAATAGTAGCAGCTGCCTTGCTTAGAGCTCAGCATTAAGAGGTTAGCATTAGGACTGGTCGGCCTTGTGTCAGGATAATGTGGCTGGGTGGGACATGATGCCACATGTCTGCAGCATGTCCCAGTACTAGACATCACTCTAAACTGCCACACTTCAGACATCATAGTGATATGACTGAAATTGTTAAAGCTACGTTAAAAATCCAAGTCACACACATACTCCTAAACTGTTTTGAGGATTGCCATGAAACTTTGCATGCACATTCATCCCATTGTTGACTGTAGATGAAACTGTTGAGGCTTCTAATCATGAGTGGTTCATCCTGTATGAAAATGGTACTGATCTGATATCCAATATGGCTACCAGTGGCCATCTTTGAACTCTTGTTTTTGCTACTCCTCCTACATGTATGGTCATACCAAAATGGGGTTATCACTTAAAAAAGAAATTTCTTATGTCTAGCTGGTCTTAAATAAAAACCATATTGATCTGTTATCCAATATGGTGGACATGGCAGCCATCCCTTCGAGGGACTCAACATTCCAGAACAAAATCAATGCTTCTGTTCATGTATCTTGCTGAGGTGTTTTCACTAATCTGTTTATGTTTACTTGTAATAAATATGAAACCAATCACTCAGATTTTCATGACTGTTTTATTACAGGTGTACCCAGAGCCTGGCCAATCCAAGTATTCCTCTGTTTTTGATAAGCTGCAAAAGGAACCAATCATAGATTTTGTCACATCACAGACAGCACATGACTCCACTTCTATCCAGTCCTCTGGACCAATCAAAACCTCCCATCAACTTTTCACAGTCAGACTCCATCCACTTTTAACAAAAATGGAAAATTTCTATAAACATTTGGATTCAGATGAAAATGACAAAACAAAAGAATCAAGATACAGGTATGGAGTGGTCATAGTGATATCAAGACCCAGGTATAGAATAATCGGAGTTATGTCATGATAGAGGCATAGAATAGTCAGAGTGATGTCAAGATACAGATTTAGAATAGTTAGAGTGATATCAAAATACAGGTATAGAATAGCCAGAGTGATATCAAGATACAGGTATAGAATAGCTAGAGTGATATCAAGATACAGGCATAGAATATTCAGAGTGATATCAAGATACAGGAATAGAGTGCATAGTGATAGCAAGATACAGGTATAGAATGGAGTGATATCAAGATACAGGCATAGAATAGAGTGATATCAAGATACAGGTATATAATAGAGTGATATCAAGATACAGGTGTAGAATAGAGCGATATATATTGAGTGGTAATAAAGGTACAGGAATAGAGTGCATAGTAATAACAAGATACATGTATAGAATATGAAACTAAATTAGGTATGCAAATACTTTATATTTTGTAGGCAAAGAAGTGATACAAAGTTATTTACATGCTTGTTTTAAATTAGATATGCATATATCTTATAAAAAATTTCACCCATGAGCTACCATTTGTCATTGTTTCCCTGATTCCCCCCACTTTGGATGTATATGTGGGGGGACCTTCCCCGCTTAAGAAAATTCCTGGCAGCATCTCTGTTTATACCAAGAAATTGACAAAAGTTAATGCTACAAGAGTAAAATTTGTATTATAGATGGGTTGTGATTAGGCCATACTTCTGTTGACAGTTGGGGTTTTTTGGGCAGGGGGGTACAAATTTTATTCATGCTTACTACATGTACCTTTATTTCATTCACAGTGGAAAAGGGCAAAGTGAAGACATAGCAAAAATGAACATCAATCAAGAGATAAAGATTAGGCACAATTTAGAAAGCACAACAGGTATGTCGGTTTAAGTGGATTTATTTTCATGGCTTTCTTATTTTTGTGGTCATGTAGTTGACTCTGTAGACATTGAGTCAACTAACAAGTTCATGCTTACATCTTAATTGTGATACAAGTACATGCTTACATCTTAATTGTGATTCAAGTTCATGCTTACATCTTAATTGTGATACAAGTTCATGCTTACATCTTAATTATGATATAAGTACATGCTTACATCTTAATTGTGATACAAGTACATGCTTACATCTTAATTGAGTGGTCGAGTGGTCTAAAGCGCTCTCCGTTATGGATCACTGACATCTCACCTCTGTCTGCGTGGGTTCGAGTCTTGGATTCAGCCAATCTGGGTATGTGAGAAAGCTTGCCAGTAGCTTCTCGAGGGTCGGTGTTTCTTTCTGGGGATTTCACAGATTCTTCCTCCACCATTAATACTGGCTGCCATGTATAGCCTATCATGTGCTGAAAAATGGCGTCAAACCCTACAACAACAACAACAACATCTTAATTGTGATACAAGTACATGCTTATATCTTAATTGTGATACAAGTACATGCTTACCTCTTAATTGTGATACAAGTACATGCTTACATCTTAATTGTGATACAAGTACATGCTTACCTCTTAATTGTGATACAAGTACATGCTTACATCTTAATTGTGATACAAGTACATGCTTACATCTTAATTGTGATACAAGTACATGTTTACCTCTTAACTGTGATACAAGTACATGCTTACCTCTTAATTGTGATACAAGTACATGCTTACATCTTAATTGTGATACAAGTACATGCTTACCTCTTAATTGTGATACAAGTACATGCTTACATCTTAATTGTGATACAACATCTTAATTGTGATACAAGTTCATGCTTACATCTTAATTGTGATACAAGTACATGTTTACATCTTAATTGTGATACAAGTTCATGCTTACATCTTAATTGTGATACAAGTACATGCTTACATCTTAATTGTGATACAAGTACATGCTTACATCTTAATTGTGATACAAGTTCATGCTTACATCTTAATTGTGATACAAGTACATGTTTACATCTTAATTGTGATACAAGTTCATTCTTACATCTTAATTGTGATTCAAGTTCATGCTTACATCTTAATTGTGATACAAGTACATGCTTACATCTTAATTGTGATACAAGTACATACTTACATCTTAATTGTGATACAAGTACATGCTTACCTTCTATCAATGTATATAATAAGATCATTGAAACTTTGGTCATATGGATTATCTCCTTTTAATTCCATCTTCTACAATTCCAAATAAAATGCAAACAAATTATTTTATGATAATTTCCTAAATCTTTGAAACATGATTCAAGAAAGAATAAGTGATACATTATAGTACAAACATTCAAGTGAAACAATTTTTTCATCAAGTTTTAAGCTTACTAAATAAATTTTCTGCATTAGTTTAAACAAATCAAGCAGTAAAATGAGAAATCGAAGGTCACTGTTACTTTGAAACTAAAATGTCACATTTCAGTAACACGATCACAGTTTTCTTGGGCAAATTCCATTATTCATTATTTACAATCCTGATGGGCAACTCACTTAGAATATTGGAGGAGCTAGGTCTGGAATTGGAGGGGCCCTAGGCATCTGGCTATCTGATTTTTGGAGTATTGATTTCTAATCAGATTTTAGTAGAACTTTATTAGTATTTTGGATAAGATGTGAATAAAGTCCTGTGCATATTAATTAGATCCTTATATTTTGGAGTAATTTTAATCTGAGTGCAGTAAAATACATATGTGTACAATCAACACAATTTAATAGTTGGGAGATAGTTACATATGCTTGTGTTTGTACATAATGCATAAGCCAGCTTAATTAATGGTCAACTGTCAAGTTCAGTAAATCAAATGAGTGACATCAGGCCACTTGGCCCTCTTTTTCAGTTTTTTGTTTTTCCCTTTTGGTAATGAAAGGATAACTCTAACATCACACCTTGGATCATCATTGTGTGCACTATTAATTCCTGTTTTGTATTGATGATACCGAATTATAGCCTACAGAAATATAAACACAAATTAGAAGCTGACTTATGTATTTACACTTCTAATTTCATTTTTATTGGTGTTGACAGCAAGAATTCTTTCCACTTTTCTTGCATTTTTAGATTTGATTGCTAGAAATTTGGTAAGATAATGCAGTGTCAGAGTTCAATCATCCTTAATTAGCTTGCATTATTAATTTAAAAAAAGACCACAACAAGAAAATCATTACAGCATGTATGCTTTTGATGGTTTTGTTGTATTCCTGCAATACAACATTTGTGAATTTAACTTTTTTTGTGTCCTTTTCTTTATCATGATCATGTTCTTGTTTAGTAGGGCTACTGAATTATATATTTATTTTGCTAGGGCATCATAACTATATTTAATTTTTTAGGGCTACTGAATTATATATTTATTTTGCTAGGGCATCATAACTATGTTTAATTTCTTAGGGCTACTGAACTATATATTTATTTTGCTAGGTCATCATAACTATGTTTAATTTTTGTTAGGGCTAATGAATTGTATGTTTATTTTGTCAGGGCTTCATAATTATATATTTATCTTGCTAGGGCAACATAACTATGTTTAATTTGTAAGAGTTACATTATTACATATTTATTTTTTTAGGGCTACATAATTACATATATAATGTTATTGTTTTTCAGACACAGAGAAAAGACATTCTTGCAGCATTGGTGAGTGAAAAATGTTTAACTTGTAGAAACCTTGCCCCTAATATGTTTGGATTTTGACAATTTTAATTGCAAAGCACATGCACTGTGAATTCATTTTGTTTGATGGATATATATTTTTGCAGCTTTTACTGGTACTAATAGATGTGAACAGATTCTAGGATTCTATTGTTTCCACAGATTCATTGTATTAATCCCAAAATTCATGAAAATTGATAGCCCACAAAAAGAAGACTTAAGTGAATTCACAATAAGTACATCTTTATAGCATTTTGGGCAGCATTCAGAATTAGTACCTACCTGTCAGTCTGACAGTTTTCTTTTAAAAATGTTGCTCGTCTTTATATGACACAATTCGTACCAAGCTGAAAAATTAAAAATGGGAGGAACACAGCTCTCCATATCTTTCTTGCTAAAATTGGTAAGCTTTTTGTTGTTCCAGCTACTCAATCGTCAGTTAGAGGAATTATGGCCCCATGAGTTCAATATCCAGCCTCCTCCATTATTTAGTGGAATTGTTTTCCTTGATCTAAGAGCGGCATATGACATGGTCTGGCATGCATGACTGTTGTTGAAAATTTACAGAGTATTGCCACACTGGATAGTTGAGATTATCGAACTATTCCTTTGCAACATGTGCTTTTGAGAGCATACCTGAGAGCTCTGCAGCTTATGGAGATGTCAAACTAATGGGCTCCCACATGGGTCAGTTAATTTGCCAAGTAAGTTCAATGTTTATATCAATGACCTGCCTGAAACACAGTCATACAAGTTTATGTATGCAGACAACATTGCTCTCGGGAATCAAAGCCAATCATTTACTGAGCTTGAGGAGGTACGGAACAAAGACCTGGAGGAAATGGTGGACTTCTTCAAGAAATGGCACCTATAGTCAAGCACAACAGAGAGTCTCCAGCATCTTTCACCTTAAAAATGCAAATGCAAACCGTGAGTTTTGCATCCTCCTCATTGGGCAGCAAATAAAACAACCCAGCACCAACATACCTTGGTGCGACTCTGGACAGATCACTGACTTTCTGTAACCACCTGAAGAAAACTGCAGCAAAACTGAGCACTCAAAACAACCTACTCTACAAAGTGGCTCGCTCAACCTAGGCTGCTAGTGCTCAGACACTCAAGACATCAGCACTAGCACTCTGTTATTCAACAGCTGAGTATTGTGCTCCTGTATGGACTCAGTCATCCCATACCAAGCTAATTGACATCCAGCTCAACACAACAATGCACATAATCTCTGGAACACTACATCCTACTCCTTTACCATGGCTGTCACTACTCAGCAACATTCCTTCTCCTCATCTCCATTGCCAGGAAGCAACCACAAAAAAGCTAGCTAAGGTTTATGCCAGTGAGAAGCTTCCACTGTACATGGACATCACCTCATATCCAGCAGTCCACTTGGCTTTGAGACATCCAATCTGGTTAGATCCATTGCTGGAGAATATGACAGCTAATTAGACATGGAGTGATGTGTCATCTTCAACAGATGTTGTAAACCACTTCCTGCTAGCTGAACCACCTGTCTGCACTCCAGGCTTCAGCCTTCCATGAAAAATGTGGACCAAGCTAAACCACTTTCAGACATATCAGGGTTGTTGCACAGTCAGCCTTGTCCAATGGGGCCAAGCAACTGACTCTTCCTGTAGCTGTTGAACTCTGGACACCATGTCACACATTGAGAACAACTTCCCACTGACAAAGTTCCCCAGTGGACTACAGGCTCTACACCTTGCTGATGCTGACACTGCTAAATGGCTGAGCATGCACTGCACACGATAAATAAATACAGAGTGGAATTATGGCTCCATGAGTTCAATATCGAGCCTCCTCTGTCATCATTTAGACTAATTATGGCTCCAAGAGTTCAATATCCAGCCTCCTCGGTCATCATTTAGACTCATTATGGCTCCAAGAGTTCAATATCCAGCCTCCTCCTCTGTCATCATTTAGACTAATTATGGTTCCAAGAGTTCAATATCCAGCCTCCTCTGTCATCATTTAGACTAATTATGGCTCCAAGAGTTCAATATCCATCCTCCTTTGTCATCATTTAGACTAATTATGACTCCAAGAGTTCAATATCCAGCCTCCTCTGTCATCATTTAGACTAATTATAGCTCCAAGAGTTCAATATCCAGCCTCCTCTGTCATCATTTAGACTAATTATGGTTCCAAGAGTTCAATATCCAGCCTCCTCCTCTGTCATCATTTAGACTAATTATGGTTCCAAGAGTTCAATATCCAGCCTCCTTTGTCATCATTTAGACTAATTATGGTTCCAAGAGTTCAATATCCAGCCTCCTCGGTCATCATTTAGACTCATTATGGCTCCAAGAGTTCAATATCCAGCCTCCTCCTCTGTCATCATTTAGACTAATTATGGTTCCAAGAGTTCAATATCCAGCCTCCTTTGTCATCATTTAGACTAATTATGGCTCCAAGAGTTCAATATCCAGCCTCCTCGGTCATCATTTAGAGTAATTATGGGTCCAGCAGTTCAATATCCAGCCTTCTTTGTCATCATTTAGACTCATTATGGCTCCAAGAGTTCAATATCCAGCCTCCTTTGTCATCATTTAGACTAATTATGGTTCCAAGAGTTCAATATCCAGCCTCCTCTGTCATCATTTAGACTAATTATGGCTCTAAGAGTTCAATATCCAGCCTCCTCGGTCATCATTTAGGCTAATTATGGCTCCAAGAGTTCAATATCCAGCCTCCTTTGTCATCATTTAGACTAATTATGGCTCCAAGAGTTCAATATCCAGCCTCCTCTGTCATCATTTAGACTAATTATGGGTCTGAGAGTTCAATATCCAGCCTCCTCTGTCATCATGTAAAGTAATTATGGCTCCAAGAGTTCAATATCCAGCCTCCTCTGTCATCATTTAGACTAATTATGGCTCCAAGAGTTCAATATCCAGCCTCCTTTGTCATCATTTAGACTAATTATGGCTCCAAGAGTTCAATATCCAGCCTCCTCGGTCATCATTTAGACTAATTATGGCTCCAAGAGTTCAATATCCAGCCTCCTCCTCTGTCATCATTTAGACTAATTATGGTTCCAAGAGTTCAATATCCAGCCTCCTCTGTCATCATTTAGACTCATTATGGCTCCAAGAGTTCAATATCCAGCCTCCTTTGTCATCATTTAGACTAATTATGGTTCCAAGAGTTCAATATCCAGCCTCCTTTGTCATCATTTAGACTAATTATGGCTCCAAGAGTTCAATATCCAGCCTCCTCGGTCATCATTTAGAGTAATTATGGGTCCAACAGTTCAATATCCAGCCTCCTTTGTCATCATTTAGACTCATTATGGCTCCAAGAGTTCAATATCCAGCCTCCTTTGTCATCATTCAGACTAATTATGGTTCCAAGAGTTCAATATCCAGCCTCCTCTGTCATCATTTAGACTAATTATGGCTCTAAGTGTTCAATATCCAGCCTCCTCGGTCATCATTTAGACTAATTATGGTTCCAAGAGTTCAATATCCAGCCTCCTTTGTCATCATTTAGACTAATTATGGCTCTAAGAGTTCAATATCCAGCCTCCTCGGTCATCATTTAGAGTAATTATGGGTCCAGCAGTTCAATATCCAGCCTTCTTTGTCATCATTTAGACTCATTATGGCTCCAAGAGTTCAATATCCAGCCTCCTCTGTCATCATTTAGACTAATTATGGCTCTAAGTGTTCAATATCCAGCCTCCTCGGTCATCATTTAGAGTAATTATGGCTCCAAGAGTTCAATATCCAGCCTCCTTTGTCATCATTTAGACTAATTATGGCTCCAAGAGTTCAATATCCAGCCTCCTCGGTCATCATTTAGAGTAATTATGGGTCCAGCAGTTCAATATCCAGCCTTCTTTGTCATCATTTAGACTCATTATGGCTCCAAGAGTTCAATATCCAGCCTCCTTTGTCATCATTTAGACTAATTATGGTTCCAAGAGTTCAATATCCAGCCTCCTCTGTCATCATTTAGACTAATTATGGCTCTAAGAGTTCAATATCCAGCCTCCTCGGTCATCATTTAGGCTAATTATGGCTCCAAGAGTTCAATATCCAGCCTCCTTTGTCATCATTTAGACTAATTATGGCTCCAAGAGTTCAATATCCAGCCTCCTCGGTCATCATTTAGAGTAATTATGGGTCCAAGAGTTCAATATCCAGCCTCCTCTGTCATCATATAGACAAGTTATGGCCCCATATAGCTTATCATCCCAACTTTTGTTTCCACTGTATAACTTCACCAAGGTTTCAATTTTTTTTTTAAATGTATGCTTTATATTGACGAGACCTTTAATATGTTCAGGTTCTAGCATTCCATGCCATTATTTACAGGAGTTATGCCCCCTGTGACTATCCTGCAGGCTTTGGTTTCCATACATGTTTGGTTGGCTGTTATTTTATTAATGACATTTTTCAGCACATGATAGGCTATACATGGCAGCCGGTATATCTGGTGGAGGAAGAATCACAACCCATAGGAAGCTTTCTCACATACGCATGTTGGCTGAGCCCTAGACTCAGATCGACGGAGGTGAGATGTCATTGGTCTGTGAAGCCTCATGGGGCTGGCCCCTAATATGTCAAGAGAAATCTGCCACCTTTAAAATCCTCATGGGGCCAGCCCCTAATATGTCAAGAGAAATCTACTACCTTTAAAACCCAGCCTTTTGAGATAGATAAGATTTTCACCACATCTGTTACTTTAGCTGTCTTTGTAAAATCTAAAAATCAAACAGTGTGAAAATCTAATAAGTCTGTTTCACTAAAGTTTATGTTGAAACAATTATACCATTTTCATTGATACAATTTAAGAACTTTGTATGGTTTTCTTTGGCGTTCAGAGTAATTATTATAGAACTTGGGGAGTTATCATCCTAAAACAGGGGTTTCATACACATGGCTGCATGTGGCCCACCAAGTCATAATCTGTGGCCTGTAAGATGTCTGGTGTCATGAGAGATAACAAAGGTGTTGCAGCCCTTGGGCCATTAAAAATACCCTCATGCAGCCCTCAGAGTGGATGAAGATTGAGACCCTGTTCTAAAACCACGTTCCCTGGGGACAATCTAGATCCAAAAGGAACAGTAGATAGGTCATCTAAATAATTATATGGTGTATGTGTGTGTGTATGTGTGTGTGTGTGTGTGTGATTTAGATTTTTAACATAGCTTTAAAAAATTTCCAGTCATATTGCTACAATGTCTGCAATGTGGTAGTTCATAGTGATGTCTAGTACTGGGGATCATGCTGCAGACAGTATTATCCTGACACGAGGCCAACCAGTCCTAACACTAACCTATTAATACTGAGTGCCAAGTGCGGCAGTTACTAGTATCATTTTCACATGTCTTTGGTATGACTTGGCCAAGGCTCGAACCTGTGACCTCCTGCATCCAAGGTGGATGGTCTAACCAGCTTAGGCCACCAGAACAGTAAGTATTTACATAAAAACATGCCTTTAAATTTCAATGCCAGTCATGGAGCTTTTTGCCTGTGATGCCAACAAACTTGTAGACATGAACGCAAGAAAAAATTCGGGCAAATATTTTTTAAATTTATTTTGCAGATGATACTGATATGCCATACCTGTCCGAAATTTTTAGTGAACCCAAGTTAAGTTTCACCAAATCCGAGTCCTGGAGGAACATGTACAGAGCCTCTGTACCATACAAGATGATCATGATAAAGGTGTGGGTTACGTCCAAACATTGTCACTCGGAGGCGCGCATCGAGGACAGAGAGGGATCAGATGGGTAGGTAGGCAAATTGACAGACTTCACCTACAAAAGAAAGTAAAAGTCACTGAGTTACATGGATATTGCACTTTCTTTACATGTCTGGGGTTCAGGGCTTGACCCCTGCTTCATGCATGAATAGTAATATCACACATACAAGAAGGTGTTTTTCTCTTAGTTTTGAGTGTTTATATGACATCTTACCAGGAAATAAAACTACATGAGCTATGCCCTCTGGTAGTATGACCATCTTCACTAGCCAAGCTCTGATATGTTAACCCTATCTTCACCTTGGTGGATCTAATATATATTTCAGTGTTTTGTCTTCGCAACATCTATTGGAGTTCATGAATTGTCTTTCAAAGTATGTAATACCAACTAACCAATAGCATGTAACAATGGTGCAATGTACATCAGCTTAATATGGAGGAAATTGACTTTTAGTTTAACATTGAAAGTATGACTAAGTACCAGAGGGAGGCCATACAGGTGTATTTGAGTGAAATATATTTGTACCAACACCAACGGGAAACTGCTTATTTATCAGTCGTTTCAAGTTTGTGTACTCTCCTTGTCTCAATCATGTAGAAACAGTTTTCAAATTTGAACAACTTGATTTTGATTGGATGCAGTGGCTTGCCACCCCATCCAATGAAATTCAGACCCAAAGCACTGAAATATCTGTTCGAGATGCCAAGGTTTAGATAGGAACCATGGCTAATGAAGATGGTAGCATGACATGACTTGACAATTCATCTTTTAGCCAAAACAAATGTATTTAATAAACATTGTCTTCTTGGTAGCAGTAACTCTACATTGTATTCATTCTATTGAACAACATAGTCCTTTAAGTTTCACAATAGTGGAAGTTTGTTAAAGCATCATGCATTTCTCACAAACCAATGTTGACAACTAGCTTAGTCATAAATTCTAACATCACAAAGTTGTTACGACTCTATGGTCTTAACCGATCTAACAGAAAGAATGTGAAACCAGAAAGTTTAGTGAAAATCAACAAAAGCTTTATTTCTCTAGATTACAAAGTGAAAGTTTAAGAGGAATTTACAGTATTGAGAATTAAATCGCAAATAATATGAAATGTTAATCACAAGTCCAAAAGTAAAGAATGTTCTGAGTGAATTCCAATAGTCTTGAATGTACTGATGTACCAGTGGTCTGGATGTATCACAATGTTATAATCCAGGATCTCTTTGAATTAACATTAATTCCAAAGTAGTATTTTAGTTCAAAAATTCAGTGAGCACTTTGTAATTCAAACAAATGATTCCTCTCAAATTATATCTGAACACAACTAAAAAATCTGATCATAGCTTCCGAATACTGATATGAGACAGAAATGACATACTATTTCACTAGACCTAAGACAAAACAACACAGCACTAAGGTCTTTACAAACATGCTGCGGGCATTTTTTAATTTTATTTAAAACTGTCTCAACGAGCAACCTCTAGAAAGCAGTAAAAAAATGTTTGCTAAAAAATGGATTATTTTGAACAAAATCTGTTCAAGACAGATGTTAAAGCACTTACGAATATATTTGCAAAGCTGTAGCTGGTATGTGTGTGTGTTATGGTACATGAACACTTTGAAGGTGAGACATGGAATGTGCCTTACCCAAGGACACACCATAATAGCTGATCCAATTCTAGGAATCGAATCTGCAACCTTCTGATGAGAGTTCAACACCTTTTCCACTTTGCAACTGCAGTTCCATACTTTAGCTGGAATCGCAAAGATTAAAGCTCCATTTGTGTCTATTTCAGAGCAGTAAATCTCACGCTAGGCCTTGGAGAGAATAGGATTTCTGTATACATTGTGGACTTACTGTCAGCACCTCATGTTGTGGTCAACACCTATGTCATCCTCATAGAGAGACAACCTCAAACTATTCAGCCTCCAATCATGTTCAGTCCCAAAAACCTGCAAGTCTCTTCTCTCAGACAGGTATTATTACTGACTATAGTGTTTCTGTAGTATTTTCTTGGTAAAGTAACTTTAACTCAGCAGTTATGAAACTAAATGATAATGCTTTTGTGTGAAGTTGGACATGTTACCTTCCTTAAGATTTTATCCACCACTAGAATCCATTACTTGGTGGGTTTATGATTAGGTAAAATACATACTTTCTTATTAGTCTCAAATCTAAGTACAAAACAACACAGACCTTTTTTTTTTGTTCTACTGATTACTTTCCTGATCTACCAGCACATTAAGTGAAGGCAGATCTGGGTCTGTGCAGTTGGATCCAACTTAGAAGGAATTCTATGTGGTATTAATACTATAGAACTAATGCAGGATTTATAATCAAGTTTTAGTTGTTGATAATAGTTATGTAGTGCCTTGCATGAACTTTGCAAGTCGTTTCTTTAAAAAAAAAAGATAAATAGAACAGATTACTTGTATACACCTTTGTCTTTAATCTTGTTTGAAATTTGATTATAATTCAGTCATTCCATTAGCTTGCAGTGCAGGGTGGAACAAAATGATCGAAAATTATGAGATATGATTTATAATTCAAATATGCGTGGCAGTCCCATATTTTATTGAAATTATCATGGGACATAATGCTGCAACTAGTCTTCAACATTCTTTGTTTTGTCGCCAGTAGTCATTCATGGGACATAATGCTGCAACTAGTCTTCAGCATCTTTTGTTTTGTCACCAGTAGTCATTCATGGGACATAATGCTGCATCTAGTCTTCAACATCCTTTGTTTTGTCACCAGTAGTTATTCGTGGGACATAATGCTGCAACTAGTCTTCAACATCCTTTGTTTTGTCACCAGAAGTCATTCGTGGGACATAATGCTGCACCTAGTCTTCAGCATCCTTTGTTTTGTCTCCAGTAGTTATTCGTGGGACATAATGCTGCAACTAGTCTTCAACATCCTTTGTTTTGTCGCCAGTAGTCATTCATGGGACATAATGCTGCACCTAGTCTTCAACATCCTTTGTTTTGTTGCCAGTAGTCATTCATGGGACATAATGCTGCAACTAGTCTTCAACATCCTTTGTTTTGTCACCAGTAGTCATTCATGGGACATAATGCTGCAACTAGTCTTCAACATCCTTTGTTTTGTTGCCAGTAGTCATTCATGGGACATAATGCTGCACCTAGTCTTCAACATCCTTTGTTTTGTCACCAGTAGTCATTCATGGGACATAATGCTGCACCTAGTCTTCAACATTCTTTGTTTTGTCGCCAGTAGTTATTCATGGGACATAATGCTGCAACTAGTCTTCAACATCCTTTGTTTTGTCGCCAGTAGTCATTCATGGGACATAATGCTGCACCTAGTCTTCAACATCCTTTGTTTGTCACCAGTAGTCATTCATGGGACATAATGCTGCACCTAGTGTTCAACATCCTTTGTTTTGTCACCAGTAGTCATTCATGGGACATAATGCTGCACCTAGTCTTCAACATCCTTTGTTTTGTCGCCAGTAGTCATTCATGGGACATAATGCTGCACCTAGTCTTCAACATCCTTTGTTTTGTCACCAGTAGTCATTCATGGGACATAATGCTGCACCTAGTCTTCAACATCCTTTGTTTTGTTGCCAGTAGTCATTCATGGGACATAATGCTGCACCTAGTCTTCAACATCCTTTGTTTTGTCGCCAGTAGTCATTCATGGGACATAATGCTGCACCTAGTCTTCAACATCCTTTGTTTTGTTGCCAGTAGTCATTCATGGGATGTAATGCTGCATCTAGTCTTCAACATCCTTTGTTTTGTCACCAGTAGTCATTCATGGGACATAATGCTGCAACTAGTCTTCAACATCCTTTGTTTTGTCACCAGTAGTCATTCATGGGACATAATGCTACATCTAGTCTTCAACATCCTTTGTTTTGTCACCAGTAGTCATTCATGGGACATAATGCTGCAACTAGTCTTCAACATCCTTTGTTTTGTTGCCAGTAGTCATTCATGGGACATAATGCTGCAACTAGTCTTCAACGTCCTTTGTTTTGTCACCAGTAGTCATTCGTGGGACATAATGCTGCACCTAGTCTTCAACATCCTTTGTTTTGTTGCCAGTAGTCATTCATGGGACATAATGCTGCAACTAGTCTTCAACATCCTTTGTTTTGTCATCAGTAGTCATTCGTGGGACATAATGCTGCACCTAGTCTTCAACATTCTTTGTTTTGTCGCCAGTAGTTATTCATGGGACATAATGCTGCAACTAGTCTTCAGCATCCTTTGTTTTGTCGCCAGTAGTCATTCATGGGACATAATGCTGCACCTAGTCTTCAACATCCTTTGTTTTGTCACCAGTAGTCATTCATGGGACACAATGCTGCACCTAGTTTTCAACATCCTTTGTTTTGTCGCCAGTAGTCATTCATGGGACATAATGCTGCACCTAGTCTTCAACATCCTTTGTTTTGTCGCCAGTAGTCATTCATGGGACATAATGCTGCACCTAGTCTTCAACATCCTTTGTTTTGTTGCCAGTAGTCATTCATGGATGAGATGTGTAAAACATCCATGCAAAAATGCAAGCCTTCATAGTTGGAATATTTATTGGCATCCATTTTGGTGCAGAGTGTGGGTGTTCTGGGTAAAGGTTTGTTTCCTGTAACTAAATGGTGCCCTAGATCCCATTTCACATAAAAATAACGTTGAAGTAAATCTTTGTCTGTCCACCCGTTCTTGGTATATGGCTAATTTTACCAGTGGTCAAGTCCTCAAATTCCCAGTTGACCTTAAAAGCATTGAAGTCTTCATCCTCATCATTATTCAAGTTAAAGATACCATTTAACTTCAGTGTAGTAAAGATCACTATCCCCAAAGCCATAAATGTCAGTCCCCCCCCCCAAACAATTATCGATATTTTCATGGGCATACATTAATGCCATCATTTGCCACTTCAGGACTGTCTATCCGCACTGCCTAAAACATCAATATTTCCACACCTATTTTTGATAACTTTCACCAGATAGCATCCTCATTATTGTTGTAGCTTATTTCTTCAGTGTTGTCCACTTTATTGATCTCCACATGTTAAATTTTCAAATATTGGTTGTTGGATAATTATCAACTCAAGATAATTATCCAAACTGCCTGAAATGCCAATTTTCCACAAGAAATTGTTTATATTTTAAACAAGTTCAGCATGCACATCACTACAATCACTTGCATTTTCAGTACTGATTGCTGTTTTATCACACATTAAAACTCATTTTTAAATTGACTTTTATGGGGGCGGTAACTCTTGCTGTTACTGCATGATATAGTATTTATGAATGTTCTACCATCTTTTCTATGTTTTCAAAAATTATGTGTAAAATAATGATGTATTACACAGTTAAATGCACTCTACCATAAAATGGTAGAAGGCAGGTAGTGATCATATGACTGTATCAAGTATGAATAGGTAGTGATCATATGACTGTATCAGGTATGAATAGGTAATGTATGACTTGAATCATAATCAATAAGAAATGGGACTACTATTATTATACTACTTCTTCAAGTCCCAAATAAAAAATAACATGTTAACTGCTTTACTGTGCACAGCGTGATTATATTATTCTGCATTTGAATTATATCTAGTCTTTTGTTATTTAAGATAATTATGTTGACATTTATTGCATTTAAATTACACTTGTTGCATACTAAAACTTGGGTCAGTGAAAATACTTTGTGTAAAGGTCAGGATGTTATTCATCCTGTGTAGTGTCAGGCTTATACAGTTTGGAGAATGCAAAATTCTTGTTAGGTCACCAAATTATCGACTCTGACATTTAATACACTACAATTTAAACATATTATTATTAAATAACTTTTTAAAGTCATTGACAGTCATTATTTTTTTTCTTTTTTGTATTTGCACACTTGAATATCACATAAATAACATTATTTCCTTTTTAGGACTGTTCACTGCCCTTCTCTCACTCAGAAACCTGTGGTTTACATATTGTGAAGAATTACAGGTCTTGGATAGATTATCTGAACCAGTCCACAGTTTTTCCTAGATGTCAGTCAGGTGATCATTCAGGTAAGTCTGTGCTAATACCAGGTGATCATCCAGGTAAGGCAATGCTAATGCCAGGTGATTTAAATAATTGGGATGACTTATAATTTTCACCAATTTACCTTTGACTGCTTTTAAAGACCATGGTATTTATTCTGCCAAACTTTCTAAAATTGTAGAAAGAATATATTTAAAAAAATCATGAAAAAATATACAATTTTTATTTGATGTTAGTGTAAGCACAGATCTTTTACACTGTCAATGCAAGTCACTTGTCACTATTTCCACAAAAGTATATGATAATCAGTTTTTATGCCATTTTAAGGAAGGATTATTTGTTCATTAAAAGTTGCTATGATCACTAGAATTGATTGACACATTAAATTTTGAGTGACATATTGGAGTTTAAGAAATTGAAATCCATCCATTGTGAGTATCCAGATCATCAAATGCAAATCTACATGTATATATCAATCCGTCTACTGACCTACTTTGTAAGACCTCTAGTTGAATAAATTTGTTTTCTCTTTTAGGAAAATGGTATGTTCCATGCCAGAGTTCCTCAGAGGAAAACACATGCCATTGGAAGCATGCCAAATGGCAACCATCAGGATGCCAGTACAGACAACTTCAGCAACAGGATATCAAACAGTGTCTGAAGGGGAAGAAACTATTATTTGTTGGAGATTCTACAAACCGTGGGATGTTACATTATATCCTAGAGGTTTTGAATGGAACCCTGATGGAATGGGACAAAACACACACCACGAGGATATATAGAAATTTAAACAGCAATCAGACCCTCTTTGTGTTTGCCTACTATCCTCATTTCTGGCTACCGACGAACCACAGACCAACTTTTGATAAAGTATTATACCAGCTTATAAGAAGGTAGCTCCCATACAAAATTTTCCAGGCAGACTTAAGGCAGATTTCAGATGGTTTTTTTTAGGTGTTTTCTGCCTAAATCATAATTACTCATATTATGGGAGCTTGGTGAATTTCAAGCAGAATTCAGGCCGATTCAGAGCAAAATTTTAGGCAAAATATGCAAATTAGTTGTTCTGATATTCCACTTGAATAAATGGAATCCATCTAAGATTTCTGCCAGAAATAAAAATCCACCTGAAATCCTGAACAAAATTTTCCAGGCAGACTTTAGTCAGATTTCAGATGGGTTTCTTAAGCATTTTCTGTGTAACCATAAACTTAAGAAGCTTAGGCAAATTTCAAGCAGACTTTAGGTGGATTTCTGGCGGAATTTTAGGCGAAATATGCAGATTAGCTTTCTAAGATTCCGCTTAAACAAAAAAAATCCATCTAAGATTTCCACTTGAAATAAAATTCTTCCTGAATAAAAAAAAAATGCCTGAAATTTCCATCAGAAATAAAAATCTGCCTAAGGTTTTCATCTAAAAAAAGCTGGGTAAAAAGTCTACATAAATATCATCCAATAAAAAAATCTGCTTCAGATTTCTATTAAACTGTCTACTGATTCTTGGACATTATTGGGAATCAATGATATATATTCACAATAATTTTTAAAAAGGATCATAAATTTTATTTTGACAATCATTATCAAAATAAGATTTAGGTTTTCCTTGTCCTCATTTTCTTTCTTGCATATGAAACCTAATCCATGATGGCATCACTCAAGTCTTTAATTTTAGTGAAAGTTTGGTGAAATTTCACAAATATTTTGACCAAAACTTTCATTGAAATTTTGGTGAGATCTCACTATAATTTCACTGAAATATTTGTGAGATTTCACAAACATTCTGACCAAAACTTTCACTGAAATTCTGGTGATGTTTCACAAAAATTTTGGCCTAAACTTTCATTTAAGTTTTGGTGAGATCTCTGATATTTCATTGAACATTTTATAAGAGTTTACCTAATCTTTGGTGAGATTTTACTAAAATTTTTATCATTATATCGTATTTTACTGAAAATACAATAGTTTTTCAGACATTTCAAAAGGTTTCAAATAAATAATTGATATGAATTAAACAGGACTTATTAGCCAAGGTGATATTTCAGTGTACATAAAACAAAATTATACAGATGTTGTAATTATATGACATCCAAGGCAAGAGATATGGGAGTTAATTATAATAATTATAATAATAATAATAAAGACTTTTTTTAGAGAAGGTAACTCAATTAGTTACAGAACTAATCTACCTTGAGGCCTTCTATCTGTTATGTACAATATATACAGTATATACAACATGATGTGAAGAGTCTGGCTTGACACTAAATAATTTTAAAAATCAAAATATGAAGCCTGGAACATATGCACTGGCATCTGTGAACACAAATGATATAAAATATTATCCTGCATTGAAAAATTCAGCTGTGAAAGTGATGCAAAATTACAGAAATGCATCCATTTGAGACATGAAATGAAGAAATGCTAGAAGCTGCCATATGTCACTTGTAGTGCAGTCTTTACTTTTGATTAATGTACAAACTATGATGCTGTTGTGGTCTCTTGAGCAGCCTTGACAAACATTTATCATGATATAAGTACTCTTATTTTACATTGAATTCCAACACACCTAGAATATTTTGATAATATAAACAATAATACCACTCACAATATTAAAGGATGATTCTATGTGTGGGCCAAGAAAGCTCCATAAAGATATGACTGTCTTTGATAGACATGGGTGTCTGGCAACAATATCAACAATATCCACCAGTGATCTATACGTTGTCCCTTTTTAAATTCTGGAAGTCAATCAGTTTGAAGTTATATAATTTCAAAATCATCCTGGTTCAATTCCTGGTCATATTTAGCAAGTTAGCCTCTATTGTAAAGCTCTTCATGTCACAAAAAGCAAAACGCTGGTCCTGGCATTCAATTTTCAATTTTCATACAGATTGACCAATTATGTTCTCGTTTACTTTGCATTTAAGCTATTCTCATTGATACACATTTTTTCAGATGGTTATTCAAACTCACATCCTGCTCAAAAATTGGAATCACCATGTTTAGCAAGCATGCTCATTCCCATCAGTTTCTGTTATGCAACAATTAATTGGGCAAGTACAAAATTTTGACCAATCAGAAAGCTCTTTACAGGAATCATCTGTTAAAGATTATATGGAACAAATACTTATAAGAAAGCTCATTGCAGAATGGGGGCCCCGAGTGGCCGAGTGGTCTAAAGCGCTCTCTGTTACGGATCACTGCCATCTCACCTCTGTCTGTGCCAGTTCAAGTCTCGGATTCAGCCAATGTGGGTATGTGAGAAAGCTTGCCAGTAGCTTCTCATGGGTCAGTGGTTCTTTCCAGGGTTTTCCCGGGTTCTTGCTCCATTATTAATACTTGCCGCCATGTATAGCCTATTGTGTACTGAAAAATGGCGTTAAACCCCCACAACAACAACATTGCAGAATGGGACCGGATAGAGAATTATAAATAAAATATTTAAGAAAAGTTTTGGAGGCCATATTGAGGAAAATCAGATTCAGGTCAAGAGAAAAGCAAACTTCTAATTTAAGACAAAAAACAAGAAAACAAAAGTTTGAAAAAGATATATAACAAGGAAAGATGTAAAAAGAAGTTATTGTTCCCAAAATGAACAATAAAATTACAGCTATCAGAAACATGAAGTAAATTTTATCTTATTGATATTTTTTTATTGAAATGTCAGTGATATTACAATCACAAAATATCGCTATATTTTCAGAATTTTTGGAAAACTGTCAGTGAAACTTCAATAATAAATACTCACTCATATTTTCAGAAATGTTGGCATAGTTGTTAAAATTTCAAGCACAAAAGAAATTTTGGTAAAATCTAAAATACCTTAATTTTAATGAAAAAAAAGACATTTGAATGAATGTCCAAAAATTTTCACTGTCATTTCATTGAAATTTCAGTCACATTTTCACTAGGGTATGATGTTGTAGAGCATATTTTAATAGGAAGCAAACGAAATTATTTTTCAGATCAAGTCCAAAATCCACCTTGCACCAGAGATTCATCTTAGCTTGTAGTTCTTTTGATAATGTTTATTTCTGCTAAAATCAGTCTAAGTCCATAATCCGTCTTAAAGTAGGAAAATGAACAGGACAATCAGAACTCTTCCATCTGTTATCCCTTGGAACAGGAGAAACAGAAATATAAGAAATAGTACACTTAACTATTAGACGGAATCAGTCTGTTGCCTTAGCCGTATTACCAGTCCGCATAATGTCTGTCTGAAATTTGTTTGTTTGTTTAAGGCAGAATACACCTTGAATCCACCTAAAATTGAGGTGGAATCTGCCTAAATGTTTTGTACGGTAACAGGAGGTGTGTAAGTGTCCATAAAAGGAGGTGTGTAAGGTCTGTAACAGTACAGGTGTAAGTGATAGTAACAGGGTGTCCAAATGACAGTAACGGTTATTGTGTTAAGTGATGGTAACTAGAGGTGTGTAAGTGATGGTAAAAGTAGGTGTGTAAGTGATAGTAACTGGAGGTGTGTAAGGTCTGTAACAATACTGTGTAAGTGATGGTAACAGTGCGTAGGTATGTCATGTTAACAGGAGGTAGGTAGGTAAGTCACTAAAAAAAAAAAAAACAATGATGTCAAGTGCTTACTTAGATTTAATTCGGACATGAATAATTCTGGACTTAAGTACATAGGTGTCTGCTATAGATATTCACAAGTAGAGTCCAAGTGCAAACTACACAGGCCCAGATCTGCCATCACATCTGTGCTAGCAGATTTGGGTCTATGCATTTTGTAAGGGGTAAATAGTAGAACAAACAGCATAGATCATAATCTGCTGAGTGCAGTATGTATGATACTTTCATTTCATCAAATAAGTAACAGTTCCAGTCCATGCTTTCATTTCATTTTAACAATATTAATTTGGCTATAAATCTTATGGGAAATTCTGTTTTAAAAATAAGTACATATGTCAAAAATGTTGTGGTCTTTAAAATGTTATTCTTCTAAACGAAATGGACTGAGACACTGATGTATTCACTTCCATGTAATTTATATCCAGTGACTTTCATGTAGTACTGGTATGAAGAAATGTGAATAAATTTTAAATTTTATTCAACTCACTTGATATTTAATCCATTTAAAAGTTTTTTATTAATTAAAACAATTTGTCAATATCAAAATAACCAAGTATTACCAGTATTGATTTTTTTCAGTTTCACACCACAATTAAACGGCTGGTAAATTAATTCATGATATTTATCCACAATCAGATCAGAAAACATTTTCTGTGTGATCGTTTTATGAATATTTGATTGAAGTCAAATTCATTGTAAATGGCATCCTTGCGCACAAAAGCAAACTAAGGAAAAATCTATGGTTTTGAATTAAATAAAGATAAAATGATTAACTGAGCTTTACATAAGAAAAATACAGCAAGTACAATTGTACTGTATTGCTTATGCAAGGTTTCCAGGTGGGTGCACTAGATCTTTCTTGAAGGTCGGAACCTTGTCTTAGAGTTAGCATTGACTAACCTGAAGAATGATGCATTTAATACTTGCAGTAACCAATTTTCCAATAACGATACTAATACATTAATTACAATATCTTAAAGGGGGAAAAAATATACTGTTTAGTTTATGATTAAAAATTGGAATGACACATACAAATACAAGTAAGGTTACTGGTATCTAATTCATGTTGATGTTGTCAAAGAGAACTAACATAACAGCTTTTTTTAGAATTCTTTAAGAAACACAAAAAAATGTGATGAACTATTTACCTAATCATAAATGCTTTTCCATTTAAGCATACATGGTACCCAGGGAAGGCAATTTTTAAAAAAATATATGCCAGGCTACTTTGATTTCACAGAATTCATATTAAAATTATAAGAAAATTCTAAATTGCAATTGTGGGTGAATACACCACTTTAGAAGTACCTTCTCTGGGTCCGTTTTAATGGAACATCTATTATTATGAATGCACCACTTTAAAAGTACCTTCCCTGGGTCCGTTTTAATGGAACATCCCTTATTATTTTAATGGAACATCCCTTATTATTTACTGTGCTGTATAAACATAATGCAATCATGTTTGTATCAGAAATTCAACAACACTGAACCAGGGCCATTTAGTGCATATTGCTTGACTCTTAATTTTCTTTACCAGCTCTCACCCCCTTGACAACAACCACAACACAGTGATGGTAGTGGGAGGGGTTCAATGGTTGGCCAAACAACACCTTGATATTACCATGGCTGCATTGAAAAGGTACTCAGAAATTTCCTTGAATATAATTCACGTCTTTTCTTTCAAATGTGAACTTTTCTTTGAAACAGATTGTTGACTATTTCTAAACTTAGTTGATTGTTCACAAGAGATACTAAATTTAAATTAGTTACCTCGAACCTGCTTTATTTTTTTGTATGTTGAAGGATTACTTCTGCTCAGTTATTGTGATTAAAATTGTGTTTATAGAAATTTGATTGATTGATTGATTGATTGATCAGTGCTTAACAGCACATCAGTACATAATGTCATATCATGCTGAATTTATCTTCAAGTAAAGTGCCATGTCCAGAGACATCCAAGTCCAAGAGATCTAAAAATCAGAAGCTAGCCCAAAAGCTACCAGGATAAAAAGCTCATTGCCCAGCAGGTTTACTTGGAAAATAAACTGATAGACCATAAGGCTATCATGAAAATAAACTGATAGCCCATAAGGCTATCACAAAAAAAACTGTCAGCCAAAGTATCAAATTCAGGTGCTAGCCAAGAAAGCTACCAGGACAAGAAAGTAATAGCCCAGATTTCAAAATCATATGGCAGTTGCCCAGTTGGCTACTAGGAAAAGAAACTAATAGCCCAGATTTTAAAATCAGATACTAGCCCAGTATGTTACTAGGAAAAGAACTAATAGCCCAGATTTCAAACTCTTACACAAGCCCAGTGGACTACCAGAAAAAGAAGTAGAACAGAATTTAGAATCATATGCTGGCCCAGTGGGCCATCAAGAAAATAAATTAATAACCCAGATTTAAAAATCATATACTAGCCAAGCAGATTACCAGGAAAAGAAACTAAGAACCATAATTTATACCATTACGTCCTAGCCCACTGGGTTGCCAGGAAAGGAAGCTAATGACCCAAATATTACAGATTTGTGCTAACTCAGTGAGCTACCATGAAAATAAATTAATATCCCTATATCAAAATCATATGCTGAAACTAAAAGCTAAATTTCAAAATCATATGCTAGCCTAGCATGTTGCCAAGGAAAGAAACTGATTTGCCCAGCTTAAATTTATTAACCCAAAAGAAGCATAAATTTATTAACCCAAAAGAAGCAAAAAAGCACTTGAATATAAGACTTGGCTCTAAGACTGTCCTTATATGAACGTATTTAAAATACATTTGTAGATGTGTTCAGTAAAATTTAATGAGCAATTCACGATATCTGATGTCCATATGCTACTATAGATCTCATGATATAGTAGCCCAGACCTGGGATTGTGGTAAGCCCTGGGCTTCAGGTGCATGATTTACTAAATCCTGCACCCCCTTCTGGTCATGAGTCTGGCATTTTAAACACTGGTGGGCTACTGCAGCCCAAAAAGAAAATTAGTGATACATCTTGAAAAGTAAATTGATGCACACAAAAATTACATTAAATTTAGTACTGTGAAAAATTGTAGTATTGTGTAACCTGGTTAATCTAATTATAAAGAATGATAAAGAAATCAAAGTTCCAAAGGAATACAACTGTTTATTCCAATTAATTAAGAATTAATTGATTAGGAAAGAAATAATAATTAGTATTAGTTTCAAATTTTCTTCTGAACCCCCATTGTACTGAATTATATTTGATGATGTTTTCTTGAATAAACGTTGTTAAATCTTAGAATTGATTGGATTATGTAGGTGATGGATAAGAAAGGTCAGCATATAATTACAGTAAGATGTGGATAATTCTACTCTACATTTTAGATTGTGCTCAGAAAATTACTTATCAGTCATAATATTGAACCATATTTTATGGTCAAAAAAGTCAACACAGGTGTGACAGTCTGTAGGTTTTTTTTGTAGCTCTTGTCAAACTGAATGTGGACGTTTTTTGTAAGACATTGTTGTTTATGTTTCAGGGAGGGTCTATCCAATATAACAAAGATTGTTAAAGGTGTTGGAGCTGGTTTTCATCAACTTGTGAAGAATGTCAGATATGTTTCAAAGGTAACAACTGAACAAAAATATCCATTTTCATGCCTTGACTAAAAAAATAATTCAATAATTTATTGTATTGTTTGCATGAGTTATAATCAAATATTTTTCCAATACAGAATATGAGTGTCATAAATAGTAGTCTATGTAAAAACTAGTTACAATTATGTATACATAATTTTTGTGGTCGGGGGGTGGGTGGGTTACAGCACTACAGCGTAAATAGATCATTTGGTGCTGAAGTGATCGGGATAAAGCGCCTTGCCCAAGGACACACCATGGTACTGAGCTGAGATGATCCAGTGCTAGGATTTGAACACGAACCCCTTTGGTTGCATATTTGTCATGATGACCATTTGAACACATCTCAGTCTTGCATTCTCTGCGTATCTGTACACCATATCAGTCTTGCATTCTCTATGTATCTGTACACCATATCAGTCTTGCATTCTCTGTGTATGTGTACACCATATCAGTCTTGCATTCTCTACGTATCTGTACACCATATCAGTCTTGCATTCTCTATGTATCTGTACACCATATCAGTCTTGCATTCTCTACGTATCTGTACACCATATCAGTCTTGCATTCTCTACGTATCTGTACACCATATCAGTCTTGCATTCTCTACGTATCTGTACACCATATCAGTCTTGCATTCTCTACGTATCTGTACACCATATCAGTCTTGCATTCTCTACGTATCTGTACACCATATCAGTCTTGCATTCTCTACGTATGTGTACACCATATCAGTCTTGCATTCTCTGCATATGTGTACACCATATCAAATTCTTTCCACTAAATCAGAACAAAAAATATTCAAGTTATTTGTGGGTTTTTCCTGGGTTTAGTGCCATTTTTCAGTTTATAGTCTACATGGTGCCGATGGTGGAGGAAGAACCTTGCGGGGGGGGAATTGGCAAGAATTCTCACATACCATTGTGGCATATGTATTAAGTAGATTTGTATACTGTATACTGTCTTGCAGTTTATGTTCATACGTTTGATCCTTTTAATGTATCATTTTTCAGGAACCAAGTCATCAGTACCCTTAATACATTCATGTCTTTTCGGTTTTTGTCCTCTCTCTCACTTACTCTCTTTGCTTCACCTATATATTTTTTATATAAATTATATTTTATGGGGAGCAATTCATCAGAGTTGAGGAACACAACATGTGCTTCATATAAAGACACTAAAACACATTTAAACTCAATGGGCATTTTATAAGATTATTCAAAATAAACTGTATGACTGAATTGGCTATATTCTTTCAAAATGATTTGATCTACGTCAGACTTGAAACTTTCCTTGGAGGACATGGAAAGATGACTGGCTAGACAAATGATGAAATTGTTTCCAGTCCCAAAACCTTGGTAAACCAATATTCTCTTGAAACTGACTTATATTTCTATACCAAAACCTTGGTAAACTAAAATTCCCTTGAAACTGAATTATGTTTCTATACCAAAACCATGGTAAACTAAAATTCCCTTGAAACTGAATTATATTTCTATACCAAAACCTTGGTAAACTAACATTCCCTTGAAACTGAGCTATATTTCTAAACCAAAACCTTGTTAAACCAAAATTCTCTTGAAACTGAATTATGTTTTTATCCCAAACCCTTGGTAAACTGAAATTCTCTTGAAAATGAGATATACTTCTGGTCCCAAAACCATGGTAAACTGAAATCCTTTAGTAACTGGGAACTGTAGTAGCTCATTTGAGTTAGGATCAGACTCATAATCCAAGGGTCACAGGGTTCAATATGCTTCCAATCCAGCCTAGGTTGGCTACCTCAGCGTGTCTTTTGGGAAAGACACCTTACACAATATAGTTAATATTATGTTAAAAAATTATATGTTAAAAGTGTTGTTAAACCAACCAACATAGATGTAACTGAAACCTTTGTGTTCTGAAGACAATAAAATTTTCACTGTCCAAATCGGGGTGGCTGAGCGTTCTAAAGCGCTCACCATTACAGATCACTGCCATCTCACCTCTGTCTGCGTGGGTTTGAGTCTCTGGTTCAGCCAATGTTGGTATGTGAGAAAGCTTGCCAGTAGCTTCTCGTGGGTCGGCGGTTCTTTCCAGGGTTTTCCCTTGTTCTTCCTCCAACATTTATACTGGCTGCCATGCATAGCCTATCTTGTGCTGAAAAATAGCGTTAAACCCTACAACAACAACAGCACATTCCAAATCAATGTGCACTAGAATCAACCACACAAAATCAAAACTTTGCCATAGCATGTGGCCAACCAATGGTTTTTAAATATAATATAATGTAGTGTTAAACAAAATCCAAACTAAAACACATAAAGATGCAGTGAAATCCCAAGTGTCACAGGTACCTATTTTAATAATTGATGTTTTGTCAAAATATGTAAACATTTACTTGTATTAACAAAAGTCTCAAGTAAAAATAGTGTACTTAAGTTGACAATGCTTTTATCCCCATGGATTTCAGTCTTGGAAGGTTTCACTGTATTTATTTATTTTCAAGGAGGGTCAACCGGCACTGTTGAGAATGGAGCAGGACATTTTGGAATATGCTAAGCACAATGGCTTTCATGGGGTAGCCACCTACAATATGACTGCATCAAGATATAAAGACTTCCATCCTGGCAAATGTGCCTGTCATTTCCACCAGGTAACTATTCATAATATGCAGTATACAGTCACAGCTCAGATGTAACAGTGTTTCCCATTAGTTATTATCACAGCTCAGAGATGTAACAGTGTTTCCAATTGGTTTATTTAAAACAATGACGTGAAATATTTATCCCATGGAACACTCTGTCTAAATTGCAACATCACTGTTGTCACCCTTAAGACAATACAGTGGCATCTCACTAAACATCTAGTCAGTATAGCGTTTCACTTCTTTTAATGCATACATACCAACCATTACTGTTTTGACATAATCATTACACCTTTTTTCACCAAGTTATGGATTATGCCTATTGAGTACATTAAAAAATAATTAAAAAAATGAAAGCAATAAAAAGTTATTTTTGGCATTTTTGTTATCTTCTCTTCAATTCCACTCAAGTAAATTTGAGAATATTCTTAAAAAGGTGACTGCTGTGAAAGAATAGTGAAAAAGTACTTTCCTTGTTTACTATTTGTAGCAACTGTATATGACCCATTTCCAAGAAAACAGACAGGTTTCAACAAATGTGAACTTGCCTCACAGATTCATTTTATTGATTAGCTAGCTAAATGAACCAGTCTGTATTTTTAAAGAAAATGTTGAATGAAATGTATGCTTTACAGTGTGAGTTGTGGATGTTATATGACGGAAAATGTTAGAGCAGATGGATCTTTTGAAATTTCTAAACATGTCAGATCAGAAAAAAAATCAACACTGCTTTACCAACTTGTGACAAGAATTTTGACCAGCTTCTCTAAAGGTGCTTCTCCTACATCAAATGAATGTTGGACCGTGAAAGAAAACTTACCTTAATTGTGAAAGATATGATCTAACCATGCCTGTGTCTTTCTTTTGTATTAAGCTGTATTGTGACATGAAATTGTTTCAAATTTCCCTAGAAATTGGTATTCCAGACTCTGTTCTCATTTGTCCTACTTTTAGCAAAATCTCACTATACCATGCAGTAGAACTGAAGACACTTGGTAATATTTCTAGACAACAATCTGACAATGTATGTGTCACATTTTTCATTACTTGTGTCTTCTATGCCATAATGGCTTGTTTCTTTGCCAAATGAGTTTGGTCTCGGCTTCTATACACATTTCAAGTTGTTATTAAAGCTTGCACCTAACTTGACACTGTTGTCAAAACATTTTCAAATATTCTTGTATAATTTACTATAATATCACAGTGTATGTATCAAATATTTCATGACTAATTTGGTGTCTTTTGTTTAATATAAAGAATATCCATTTTATCTTCTCAGGTAACAAAGGTTAGCAGAGATGATGGTAGATATGAGGATCCAGGGTATCATGTGACAGGGGACATAAATGCTGATCCAGGGTATCATGTGACAGGGGACATAAATGCTGTGTATTCCAATATCCTCCTTAATCTGATTTGTGATTCTCCAGGATGAGAATGCCAGACCCAAACATAATGCTTGTGCTGATTATGTAAAGAACTTCAAATACTGTATTAAAGAAAAGGTTGAATATCAGGATCCATTGTTAAAAACAGTAACAATGAGAAAGCACTTTGACTTCGGAGCTCATTAACATGAATATTTTGTACCAACAACAAAAAAACGTGTGATATCTGCTGTAATGTATTTAACATTATACAAGTCAGTACTCGACAATTACCAGCATACAAGTAAACACCGGACAATTAACAGCATACAAGTAAACACTGGATGATTAATAGCATACAAGTAAACACTGGACAGTAAACAGCATACAAGTAAACACTGGACAATTAAAAGCACACAAGTCATTGCTGAACAATTAACAGCATACAAGTTAATACTTAACCATTAGCAGCATACAAGTTAAATACTGTACAGTTAACAGCATACAAGTTAATACTGTACAGTTAGCAGCATACAAGTCAAGTCAAATACTGTACAGTTAACAGCATATAAATTAATACTGTGGTTAGCAGCATACAAGTTAATAATGTACAGTTAGCAGCATACAAGTTAATACTGTATGGTTAGCAGCATGCAGTTCAATACTAGACAATAGCATACAGGTAAAGACTGGATGATTAACAACATGCCAGTCAATACAGGTCAATACTGGACAGCAACGTCCAACTCAATACTGGACAATTAGCAGCTACAAGTCAACACTGCATTCTCTGATGCTCTCCAGTTCTACACTACTGCCTGTCTGATTGGGTTTCAGTATAAAATGTTCGATATATAAAGATTTAATTTGTGTTGTTTTCATGTGTTAAAAATCAATTAGTGCAGTAAAACAGTAGTTTCAAATATAAAAGGCAATATATAGAAATATAGACTTCCATTTGATATTTGGCCACTAAGTTTTATTTTCATAGGTTCTAACAATGGTCCTACTTTGTACTCTGATTTTAGTGTATTATCTTTGATATTTTCTTCCAGTATACTCTGGTTTTAGTGTATTGCCTGTGATATTGCCCTCCAGTATAATTGATTTTAGTGTAGTGCCTTTGTTGCATACCAGGTGACATTTGGGGCCACGATAACATAGTGGTAAAGTACTCTCTTTAAACCTCAGTGGTGCAGGGTTTGATACTAGGCTCCAGCATGGGCAAGAGTAGGTGATCATCAGCCCCATATCCTACCAAGTTCTCCAGTTTCCTCAACCATGAAACTCCACACAACTTAATATCTGGGCCGTTAACTTTGTATAGGCTGGAATAACTTGCCTCATTGATAGGCTGGAATAACTTGCCTCATTGATAGGCTGGAATAACTTGCCTCATTGATAGGCTGGAATAACTTGCCTCTTTGTATAGGCTGGAATAACTTGCCTCATTGATAGGCTGGAATAACTTGCCTCTTTGTATAGGCTGGAATAACTTGCCTCATTGATAGGCTGGAATAACTTGCCTCATTGATAAAGTTTAAACACAAACTAACATATTTTTAAAGGATTCTTTACGACTTATTTTTAATTAGTCTCTTTTTAAAGAGCGAAGTGTTAAAATCTACCTTTTCAAGGGTTCTTGATGAACAAATTGTAAATAGGACAGTCTGCTGTACAAAACTACTTTTCATACTGTACATTACTGAGTAACTGTACACATTATTTTCTGCATTTTTAAAATGTGATAATAAGTAATGTCAATCAAATGTGTAAATAATGTACAATATATATTTATTGACATATTTTTCTGTACCTATTTAAGACAGTATTATTATTAATAAAGGGGAACAAATCTCAGTTTCTTCTTTTCTTTGATTTGAAATTAATGATTAACAGTATTGCATGTGAGGAATTAATTTAGCTGTTTACTTGGGATTCATATTAGTTAATTTTGTCAATACATTTCTGCTTGCTTAACTTTGTTTCCAGAACAGTTAGGTTGGAAACTTTTCCAGGAGTAAACCCAAAATATCTACTTTAACTAGATAGATTTCTATTTTTAAAAAAAGCTTGGAACATAGTTTTCATGTTTCCATCTGTCACATTTTATATAACCACCATAAGGCAGCCGGTATTGTGATTTCCAGCCGTTTGTCCATACACATATCCTTCCGTATGTCATCAATTTCATTTCTGCACAATAACTTTAAAACAACAAATTTTCCACCATCTTAAAGTTAGAAAACTTTGTGGATAACTTGTATTTGGATAAGGAAGAACCCAGCTGAATTTGGCTTGATGAGATAAAAGGTCAAGGTCACAGTGACAAAAAGAAGACAAACTGTTTCCACACATTGACCTTAGTCCGGTATAAAACAATCTTTATAGTTGCTTGCCTTGATAAAATTGTACAGGAATGTCCTTTGCAACTTGTTCAACAAAAAATTTCATTGGAGATTTGAAGGGTGTTGAGTTGCCATGGTGAAAAGGATTTATATCTTTTTTTGTTTTCTTTGTAACAGACTTAAACAGGAAGAAGAAAGTTTTCTTGATTAGAATTTAAACTATCTTAAATTTTTGACAGCCCTATTGACCGCCCTTGTATTTTAATATCAATGGTGACAAAAAAGAATCCTGAAACTGTAATATTCATGTACACACTGAAGCAGTTACGCATTTTCTTTTCCTATTAAAATTTCTCCCCTGAAAGTAGTACAATTTTGGTTTCAATCCCTTTCCAAGGTAAGTATGACTTGATTTATTTGGATTTAGACACATTGAATAGTTAATCATTGGAAACCTGTAGAGAACACATGTCTGAATGAAAGGTCGACCTAATTCTTCACAAAAGATGTACACTTATTGATATTTCGTACACCTCTATCGCAACTATACATTCTTAGGAATACTTCTGTGTTAACGCTTGATAAAGAAATCTATCTACATGCATTATTTGGTTCTTATTACTAGACGTTAACATTTTAATGCACCGACAAGTTTCATAAAATTCAACAAATAATTTATTTCCCTGGAATAGAAAAGTGAAAATTAAAAACTCACAGTATAGTTAATTAAATCCCAAATAGTCCCTAAATTTCTATCGCGAGTCCAAATGTATCAATTGAATTCCAGTGGTATTCAAGATAAATTCCTATACTGAATGTGTTGATGTGCCCATAGTCTTGAATAGACTAATATGCCAGTGACTTGGATTGTGATGGTGTGTTAACAGTATTTTAATGTATCAAAATAACATAATTCAAATGTCCTTGTGTAAATTCACTATAATTACAAATTAATGTCCTAGTCCAAGAATATTATTGAGCACTGTGTAATTCCAGTGAATATTTTGAATAAATAAATCCCCCCAAATGTAAAACTGAAAATAACAATAAGATTCTGCCTCAAATATTAAGGCAAGAATGACTAATTTTTCAAGTAAACAACATTATATAAAAAGCTAGGATGCAATAATAGAGTCGGGATGTAGGTCAGCCTCCTCTCTTAAATATTCAAGTTGTCAAAAAGTTTAAGAATTTCCAAGTGGAAATCTACGTCCTAGACCCAGACACAAACAAACATGTTTACCTCCATTGATAGTGATCTGAATATTTAATCCACACTCAGAGAAATATTAGTTATTTATTAATGTTGTTTACAAAATAAATGTTACTGGTCTGGTAGACCTTTAACTTGATTTTGGACAAAGTCAAACAAAAAATAGATATTCATAACATACAATCATTATATAACGCTAACAAATTAAAGAGATATCACAATATAGATTTGATCCAAAAGTACTTTCTATTTACTTTGACACATAAGTTGGTCATTTTGTAAAACTAAAATTTGTTCCAATCTCTTTCAGTTTCAGTATTTGAGGGTTTTAACACGTTCATGGTAAGAAGGCGATTGTTTTAATGTGATACAATTCTGATGTAGGCGGAGCTTGGGGATTTGTCAGTTGGAAGATCTCGCAAGACATTCGTCCAGTTGTTGCTAAATAAAATTCATTAAAAATTAATGGATTAAGTTACTTCCATATATCATAGCATTGATTTATTTTTCATCAAAAAGACGAGAATATGTGGAAGATGCGCAGTGCAATTTGTAAAACTTGCTCCGTACCTTTCAGTTCGGCACATTGTTGCCACTCAAACCATATTTTCATCAGAAATATAAGAGAATGGATATAGATATGCAATTCGAACACGTAAAGACCTGCATCACTTACTGATTAAAATTTAAATTAACATTAAATATGAAAATCGTGCATCGTTATTTTTGAGATTGGCTGCATGTATTCCTAATAGTGACAAGAACCCGATACAAAAAGAAATTAGGTAAAACATTTTTAAATTTAATTTAAAAAGACCACAGTTAGAGGCTTTTCTTTTTACAAAAGTTACGCTTTTGCTTCAACCTGTTGCTAAGATGATTGGACAGCGAGTTCTTCATATCCAGTAAATGTTTGTCCCTTGAGGTTATGTTTCATCAGAAGAGCAACATGAAAGACAGGGTACGGTAAATTCTACATAGATTCAATGTAATGTAGAGTATTTTTCAAGTCTTTGTCAAGTCTGACATCTCTTGTTGTAAGAAGCAATTTGGAAGATTTCGCAGCTTGGTCTTCCAATATTAGTAACGTTTAGTTGCTTTATATCATTTTAAAAGAAAAGAAATAAACCTAACGCAAACAAACGTTTTTTTTTTTGCAATGATATTTTAAAACTATATTACACCCGAGATGTAAGTGGCTTTTATTCTTATGCAAAACAACAATCAATCTACGCAGATTAAGACTACCACGGGAAAACCGCTAAGCACAATTTTCCAATATTGGTAAAAAAACGCAAGGTCGAAATTGGACGATAGCGCAGCGCTTTTGTACAGTTTGTTACGCGATCTGCATCTTCCAATTGGAAGTCGGCCCAGGGCGAGTACAAACTGCGCAAATTAGAAAAATGTTCCTATTTTACACGCACTGTACTTCAGTAAATAAGTTCGGCAGAGCTGCGTTTCTTGCCTGCTTTAGCAGTCTTCCTCCGTTTGTTTGCATTTCCATATGTTTTATTGGTTCGTCAAATTTAGGCCAAATTTCATCGGATCATTCTCCAGTTTTTCAATTGCTCTCTCCCCTCCCCCCAGTCATAGCCTTCAAGAAACTTCAATTCCACTGCGCCTTGTACGCTAAGAGTTGCGCTCCTCACCTGGTGATTCGAAGAATCGTTGTCCGTCTTGGAGTGACAGGCCAGGCCAGTTTGGTTTTAATTTGAAAATCCGTGAAAAGAAAACACTTGCGTTTCGGTAGTGCTTGTGACATATTTCCTTCGTTAGAATGGGCCCCAGATTACCACGTGGTCTTTGTTGCTCCATTTTAGGTTCGTGTATCGACGTGATCAACGTGGATAATCTGATGTGTTCGAGTTTGCCAGCGGGTTCTCTTGGGTAGATGGTTTTTCACTCATGGGCTCGTATCGTTGCTTAAAGTTTAACTGTCAGTCGTACATATAGTATAAAAATAACACATGGGAGGACACTTCTCTCCTTTCTTGCGCGACCTATTTAAGAATCACTGCTGATATTTCAAGCTATATTTCGCATAACGTAAAGAATTTATTACCAATGTTTAGCTCAGGCATTCGACTTCGTATGCCGATCAAAAGTTTGGGTTAGTATCATATTTTTAAGGGATACTGGACCATTTTCCCACGCTACTGCTCGACATGGCCATGATTGCGACAGCTTAATATGCAAGTGAAATCCCGCTGAATGGAATATTTTCCTCTCACTGGTTAAAAGAAAATGACGTCCTGCATTTGTTTATAACTTATTTTCAGTTGCCCAATGAGAAGGCAGTATTCCATTCAGCGCGTTGTTCTTGCATATTAAGCGGGCTTGTTCTTGGCCATGTCGAACAGTAGTGTGGAATGGTATGGCATTCCTTGAAGGTATGATAGTAAGCCATAGTTTGGAATGGCAGTCCAAGTCGAATGCAACAGCTAAACATTGGTGACAAATTTATTACGCTACGCGAAATGTACCTTGAAATATCAGCGTTTATTCTTAAATAGTTTGCGCGAAAAAGGAGTGAAGTGTCGTCCCTTGTATTATTTTATACTAATGTACGACGGACAGTTAAAATGTAAGCAACGACACCAGCCCCTATGGTTTTTCACATGGTTTTGCCGCGTTCCTCCTTCACTAAATATCCTGGCGGCCATGTACATGTGCTGAAAATGGTGTTAAGCCCACAAACACAAACCAGTCTTTTACAAACCTTTCAGTCTCATATTTTCTTAATTTGTCGAAGATGCGTTATTCGATAATTGTTTATCCCTTTACGCCATATACACCGCTACTCGTCCTTTGAAACCTTGATGCTGACTCACAAGAACATTTATTTTTGCTTGATTCTATTTGGTATTTATATTCAGGATTAAACATATCATCTAAAATCGGGTTATTCGTGTGTCTTGTTTTATTTAGCTCGCTAGCCTCCGAGTTGCTGAATTTCTTCGCTGAGAAATTACACCTATGCAACTCCGCCACTTCGAGTTACGGGGTCAGATTTGAGAAGATCATATTTAGTTTATATTCTCCTCCCCAGCTGCCATAAGCCATTTTAATGGGAAAACTCACCAGCAGGAAGCTGTGAAAAGAAATATCATCCAATTTTGAATGGACTATAACAGCTTTTCGTCTTGTGTGTCCTTGTGCGTTAGGGCTTTGATAGCCGGAAACGCCTTCTTTTATATAATGAAGTACGTACTTGACTGATTTTGACCTCTGTATGCATTACAAAATGTTTATCTGCATTTGCGACAAAGAGAAGTCTGTTTAGATGAAATTAACAGAATACCACTTGATGCATAATGGGCCGAAATACAAATAGTCAAGTGTGTTTTATGTTACACACTGACGAGGATGTTGTCATGGGCGCCCGCATAATAGGTCAAGGGGGGGGGGGGTCACGTGATACCCGATCATACTGCATAAATATATATAGCGACACGTTTAATCATGCAAATGAAGCTGAAAATATATAACAAGATTCTGTTTGAAACGCTTAGTAAATATTGGCTTTAGTTTCAGACTGCTTACACACCAAACTACGCAACTAACTATCCCGGCCGTGACTGACTGCCCCCCCCCCCCAAAAAAAAAAAATCCTGCGGGCGCCCATGATGTTGTTCTTTTTTTGGGTTTAATGCCATTTATTAGCGCAAGATAGGCTATACATGGCGGCTAGTATAATTGGTTGAGGAAAAACCGGGGAAATCCCGGAAGAACCACCGACCCAAGTATTTGTTGTACGTATTGCTTCAATGACGTCATCTCTATAAACAACCAATCGGAGTTCCTTATTATCTCATTTAATGAGGTGCTTCGCTTTGTATTTATTATAATAGCTTCTCTATTACCGGATTACCATTATGTTATCTTGATTTTGCTTTTGGAAAAGAAAACTTGTGATACAAAATCATGAAAACTTTTCCCTTAATTTCTGAATTTGATTTATTGAAAATAAATAAATCGGGAAATACTTTCGAATATTAACAGAAAACGTTGGAAAAGATTCCAGTAAATTTAATGTTTTCACCTCCAGGAAGTCTGGCTTTGACCCTTGTGGTAAAATTATGGATTTTCAATGTAAATTACGCCAGATTCAGGTACCGTCCAATTAAGAAAACGTACAAAATGCCTAGTAAATATGGCTAACAGTGCTCTGTACGAAAGTGCATACATATAATAACGCATTCAAGACATGCTAAATGAGTAATTATAATCCAGATAAATTAAACCTTATTGGAACCCACCTAACAGATTTTTGGGTTTAGATCTGCTTCCGTTCTCCATAACTTTATACGATGTTTCAGACTTAATTTCCAACAGATGTAAGTGATAATATTCGCTATAGTTTGCGTCATCTATATAATTTCCAATCAGTAAAAGCTACATGTACAACATTTCTTCTTCCTTCGGCTATTCTAGAATGGAATATATTATCTAAGACGCTTCAAAACGACTCCATTAACAACTTCAAAGACACGTTAAATAACCATGCCAGTTGTGTTCTCAGACACTTTACTGGGGTTGAAGGAAATTTCAGATTCTTCCTGCCTGACTTGGAACAAACTGCAGTTCACTTAATCAACAATTTCTTTCAAGAATATAATCGGATTACCTCGCTGTAGGTGTGGATCTGTAGCAAGCACAAAGCACGTATTTTCTTGGGGTTATTACGAAGAACATCTTCTGAATGTTTAGTTTCCTCACACCATATAATATTTTAAAACTAGCCTTCACGTATGATATAACGCTTCCATGTGAAGCAAACATTTGCAATTTCCATGTCGTCCATTCATTTATTAGATTTACTTAGGGCCCCTGTTATTAACAAGCATGCACTTCCATCACGCAATTAACACGCATGTACTTCCATCATACAATTAACACGCATGCACTTCCATCACGCAATTAACACGCATGCACTTCCATCATGCAATTAACACGCATGCACTTCCATCATGCAATTAACACGCATGCACTTCCATCACGCTAACAGCAATTCCCTTTTTCTCCTAACACGCATGCACTTTCATCACACTAACAGCAATTCCCTTTTATACCCAACAGGCATGCACTTCCATCACACTAACAGCAATTCCCTTTTACTCCTAACACGCATGCACTTCCATCACGCTAACAGCAATTCCCTTTTACTCCTAACACGCATGCACTTCCATCACGCTAACAGCAATTCCCTTTTTCTCCTAACACGCATGCACTTCTATCACGCTAACAGCAATTCCCCTTTTACTCTTAATGATTCGACATCTCTTTTGCAACCACTCACTCTACACGTAGTTCATTTTTAATCTTCCCTTTTCTTCCTTTCTTTTGTTCTTCCATTTTCCTTCCTTCTTATTTTCCTCAAATATACACAATGTTCTGCACACTTTGATTAGCAGTCTCTCTTTCTATCTTCTTTCTTTTCTTTATCCTCATCTTTCACCAGGTACTTCTTTGTTCACCTTTTTGGTTTATATACCTTGACAAAATGACATTGTTTAGCTAAGAGATACCATACTTTGACTATTCCACATTTTAAATATTATGCTATCAAATCTCAAAATTGGCTTTCGTTCTAATTATTTAGCTTCTATATTGTACCTCTTGTAATCTCCAAATACAAACTTAGGAAATAAAATATTATGATTGTTGTTGTGGGGTTTAACGCCATTTTTCAGCACGATAGGCTATACATGGCGGCCAGTATTAATGGTGGAGGAAGAACCCGGAAAACCCCGGAAAGAACCACCGACCCACAAGAAAAAATATTATGAAAACTAATTTCTAGCAGGAACGTCACTATATGGACGCCATCGATGAACCTAGTTGTAAATCTCTACGTCACTAAATTGAAGCCATGAGAGTGGCCTAATTTTGAATAACTACGTTCCTAAATTTTAAATACATACGCTGCTAAATTGAAGCCGTGGGATGAAAAGCAACGTTTATATTACCATTAAAACTTTTAAAGAAACTCTTTGAAGTTTTAATGTCTTTAGTGGTGTTTATGTTTATTCTTTTCAGTATATTTGCATTGCTTGATAAATTTTCTCTTGAAAACTGTTTAATGTACATGCTGTACTTCACATTTATTGAGTTTATAACTATACAGTCGGGAAGTTCTTAAGAGTTACTTTTTTGAAGGGGATGGGGAGGAACATGTGTAACAAGATGTCGTGTTTGCTCAGCCCCAGTTCGTAAGTCGTGTATAAACAAAGGTATTATTACAAGCCATGGTCTAAACATTGCCGCAGTGGCCGAGTGGTCTAAAGCACTCTCCGTTACGGATCACTGCCATCTCACCTCTGTCTGCGTGGGTTCGAGTCTCGGATTCTGTCAATGTGGGTATGTGAGAAAGCTTGCCGGTAGCTTCTCCAAGGTCGGTGGTTCTTTCCGGGGATTTCCCGGGTTCTTCCTCCACCATTAATAATGGCCGCCATGTATAGCCTATCGTGTGCTGAAAAATGGCGTTAAACCCTGCAACAGCAACAACAACATTGCCGCAGGCTAGAGTTAATCTCTTACGCAAGATTACCCTGATCAGAGAGAAGATCCGGCATCTTGATCGGCACAGGCGTTAGATCGAGCGACTTCCCACCTATGTGTTACTGCTTAGTCCTAAGATCAGAGAAACCCGCGAGGAAACGAGGCGTGTTTTAAATCCGTCCCCACGTGGACATACCGCGAGAAGGACGTTGTCCGCTAAGTTTGATTTGATCGGGTCAAAGCGACACCCAATCATAATTGTGATAACAATTTCGATCTGAATTATATCTTTTAACTAGAAAGCAAAATTCTAGTCTCGCCTAGGAAGATTTCTGAGCAGTATAGAGTTACTCCGAGGAAGCCACTCATAATTTGGCAGTAAAACCTAGAGAGGAGATTCTAAGGAAAGACAAAGCTTAGTAAAGATCAGTAAGTTATTTGCTCGATTTTGGCAGAATATTACGGCATTGTAATTGTAATTATGTGTAGTATGTATACTTAATTACTATGATCATATAGTACCTAGAATTACCTTTGTAGTGTTTACTTTACATGCGTATTTGAGAAATGACCTCAAGTATTATGTAGAGAATTATTTAGATTGTTAGCTTGTGGTCAGAATTAGTTTTGTAATTCGCTATTAGGTTACTTCGTAGTAAACTAGTGCATTTATTCATGTGATATGTTCGAATTTACATGCTTGAATTGCGAATTTGGAAAATGGTTAAAGTGTGTAAGATTAGTTAATATGGATATATGTGTGTGTACTTTGTACGAGTTGTAATGTAAAGAAATGCGTTTGATTGTTGTGATATTGTTTAGTATAATGAGATTAGGAATATATACTGATGGGACGCAATTCATTGATGTATGGATGAGAAGTAATTGATACCGTGCTTTTATTGCGACGTTGTTTTACCATACAAGGACGTATGGTTATTTCGATGTGAATGAAGAAATTAATAGCCGTTATCTGATGATAGGCTGGGTGTAGTGTGAGGTGAGAGGGTTAAGGAAACTATCGTACCGTCCTTGTGTTTTCACAAGAAGCTTTTTGAGGGGACAGAACGTCCGGTTCAGTTAAGTCCCGAGTCTCTAAGAGGGGAGACGAAAGTGAGACTATCAGAGCAGTCGGCGTCGACAAGTCTAGTCGGGGAGAGAATCGAGTAGGAGGAGGAGGAAAAGGAGTCGAGGAGGAGAAAATGGAGGAGGAGAAGTACAAAGAAGACGAAGAGGAGAAGGAATTTGAAGAAAGTCGAGAGGAAGAGGAGAAGGAATTGGTGGGATAGAAAAGAAGAATACACAGATGAGTAGAATAAAAGGACAGGTGGAAAGCTATCTCAAATTGTTAATCAAGTGATGTATAAGGCTATTATAGGGTCGAACGGAAGGAGAGTACTTGGGAAATTTGAAGCACTTGACTATTGAATAGTTATTAAATTGTATTCGTTGAATTTCACTTTTATGCATATTCAATCGTTTAACCGTTGGCTTTGCTGACTGGGGGCTCGGAGCTTTACATCTATCTTTCACTAATTTACCTTCCAACCAAAATCGAGCCTGGGTGAGACTTCTATAATAATTTAAATATAATATTGGGAACGCCCCACCCCAACCATAACACACCTACCACAGTGGCGCATAACAACCCCGTCACGTCAAACAAGAGAATTCCCTTTACAGCATGCAAATTAGCATCATTCCCTACATTTAATACTATTACCATAGTGATATATGTTGAACTCGTAGTTCTCTGGATTATGTTAAAGACGGTGTAACATTTGCGAAATATTATCTATAAAACTGATTTCAGTGTGTGGTCATTATTTTATAATTTCTACATTGGAAATCAAAATAGGCCAAAAACCAGTTAACTAGTGAGCGCTTTTATCAAAATATCTTTCTCTATGTGTCTCTCCCCTCCCACTCTCACAGACACGCACACACGACTATCACAGATAATAACAAACAAACGAAGATGCGTTTAAATTTGAACATAGATATCGTTCAACGAGTACTGTCTACTAAAATCTTCAGAAGAAAACATGAATACAGCAGATCTGTATATATTTTGTAGTTTTTTGCCTACTGTAATTTTATTGAATACACGTAGCCGTAAGGCCAAGTGAGTTTACTGCACGGCCCAGAATATGTCGTACGTCTCTTATAAGTTACTGATTACCAAACTGGATAGCATATTTCTGATCCGATTTGATCAAACTTGAAATGTGGGCTTATATCATCAAGATCTCAGACATGTTCGATGATGAGTAAGATTTTCGCTTGTCAATGAAGGTATACTGCATCTGATTTTCTGCTTTAGTTATCACCGTTAAGCCATATTTCGGACCCGATTTGATAAAACTAAGGGTATATGTTTCTATTATCAAGATCTTGGAAGAGCTCTCTAACGAGCAATATTACGCCTGTGAAGGGATCCTTGCGTATGCATGTTTTTATCACTCTGGAAGCTATATTTCTGATCTGGTTTTAATCAGTCTTGGAAAAGAAGTTTATATCACAAAGATCTCGCAAACGTTTGATAATTAGCGATGTCCATGCATATTAACAAGTTGAGAGTGTATCTAATTAACCAAATATGTTACCATTCTTAAGTTTTATTCCGAGTCGAGTTTTAACAACTTCGTTGACAGGCTTATATATTACCAGGCTTGATGGTAACTATGGGCGAGATTCTTGCTTATTAAAGAGCATTCTTACATTGGATTACGCGGAACCTGTTAACACTCGGGCAGCTATGTTTCGGCAACAGTTGTGATTAAATCTGGTAATTAGACTTATATGATCATGGTGTTATACGAACATATTTACGAACACTTCTACTTATATTAACAGGGTTGCATCTTCTCTTTAGTCAATGATCAAATCAGATTTCTAAAATACTTGGCAAAAAGGTTAGATAGGTTGAATTATAATGGATAAATTTTTATCAGATGCGTAATAATGAGGCGATCTTGCATCTTTATCAATCTAGAAACTAATCTTTTATACGATTTAGATCGGTCATGGCAAGCAGTCCTATATCATCAATACGATTTATATCGGTCCTGGCAAGCAGTCCTATATCATCAATACGATTTAGATCGGTCATGGCAAGCAGTCCTATATCGTCAATACGATTTAGATCGATCCTGGCACGCAGTCCTATATCATCAATACGATTTAGATCGGTCCTGGCAAGCAGTCCTATATCATCAATACGATTTAGATCGGTCATGGCAAGCATTCCTATATCATCAATACGAATTAGATCGGTCATGGCAAGTATTCCTATATCATCAATACGATTTAGATCGGTCATGGCAAGTATTCCTTTATCATCAATACGTTACACAGATGAATTAGCAGCGAAATGTACGCATATTTATGATGTAATTTTGTTTCTGATTCACCGAGCTTATTCTCACTATGGAGACAGAATTCTTCACTGGTCTTGTTCCTGCGTAGCAAGTAATCTTACACAGTTGTGACCCTAGACAAGGCCCCGTAATAAGTGCGATTTGCGCACAATGGTGGCGTAATTTGTATCCGGCATGGCTTAGATTGCAATCTCTCTTCTAAAGACTAGTTCACATCCGATTTATAGAAAACTTAGTAAATAGGTTAGACAAGTTTAATTATAATGAAAATATATGCGTATTAATTGCATCTTTATCTTGAAAGCAATCTTTTCTAAATCAGACTATATTGAAATCAGTAAATGACCATAGAAAGGCTGAGAAAGCTTACATAGGCTTGTGTTCATCCAAATAATATGCAAGCCTGCTTTGTGAACTGACCAACTGTTAAGTTATGTAAACAGGTAAATGATACAGCCTCTACTTGGGCCTCTTTCTTTCCTTTGATGCGTACTTCTGCAAGGTACGATAATAAAAGGGGATCACAGATGATCTTTTAGAATGAGGACAATTGCAAAATATTTTATTCAACATGTGCATTCGCTATGTAACGAGAACGTCGCACGTGTTATTTCAAGTCTCTAATTCCGCTGATCCATTGACCATGCTCTAAATATATTTAGTCTGTTTCCCGTAAGTAGGCGCAGATAGTTACATCGTGTACAACATGCCGTCCTGCATCATCCTTTTGGGTGCCCTTTTCCAGATCTTAGAAGCGAAAGGGGCAATAGCCAGCAGCGCTGAGATAAGAAAGCATGATGCAAAATTATCCTTCTTGACATCAAAGCTGGAAACGATAGAGATGGAAGTCAGGATAGTAAAGGAAGATCTACACGATGAGATTAAAAACTTAAGAGAGAGCTTGGACCACGAGAGACAAATCAATGCTCAGATTTTAGAACGCCTGAACATCTCTACTGAATTCAACATAAAAGAGGCAAAGACATTAGCTGGAGAAATGTGTTCTTGTCCAGAAATAGCCATATTGAAGAATGCTTTGCAAGAGATTGGTGCAAATGTGTCCGGGAGAATTATGATATTGGAAGAAAATGAAAAACAAAAAGAAAAAATGCAAGAATCAGACAAAATGTTGTTCGCGCCTCAGAATACAGAGGTTGCTGCTGTTCGTGGATCTGGGAAAGAAAAATTAGCCAGAAAGAAATTAGAAGCTGAACTCAGCATGAAATTCCTCAGCATTGAAAACAAGTTTTCTAACATCTCTCATGAATGTCAGTCACATCAACCGAAGTTTAATGAAACCATGATCGCCCAACAAAGGATGAATGTGTCGTTAAGATCTTTGACTATACAAGTGGATTGGATTCAATCTTCGCTGACAGTATTGAGAAACGTACAAGACAGGTTAATCTTAATGTCAAATCAGTTGAATGGGTCATGGAATTCCTTATCCCAAGAAATGAATGGCGTTAAATCTTCGATGAAGATCTTAAAGGACACTCAAGAGCAGTTATCTTCCAAGTCAGACGAAATGAGTCGTCTGCTAGCAAATATCTCTTTAGAAATGAAGAAGAGCTATACACATTCACAAAAGGACGAAGATGTTTCAAAGATTAAATTGAAATTATTGGAAGCTGGAATCATGTGTCCCGAATTAATTACTGACGGAGAAAAGATTTTAAAGTCTCTTAAAATTGGATCTCGTGTTGTCCTTGGAAGTGACTGGACAGGGAGAAATCAGAATGAAAGACTCAAAACCTCTGGGACGGTGATATATTTTAACGATCTGCCGGGATGGGTATTTGTACTTTGGAACAATGGTGAATATCAAAGTCACAGTGTCGGAGTAAATGACAAGTATGACCTGTATATTTGTGTGTAACACGGGTCTAAATTTCAAACATTGTCAAATCTCAAAGAAACATTTATGCTATATTATTTAATTAATGTGCAAGAAAGACAGATTCGTTGATCTCATGCAATCGAATCATTGACATAATTTTATAATATAGCTTCTTTGTTAGGATCAAAATTCTTCAGTTGACATATAAGGATAAAGGTTTGGTAGGCTAAATATAATATCGATTAATTTGCATGTGTATGGTACTTATATTTATTTCCTGTATTATCATTTTCGTTTGTTTTAGTGTGTGTTTTTTTTAAATTTATTATTTTTTTTATATTTTTATATATATTTTTTCTACTAGCTGAGATATTCATTCCCGCTACACCGCTACAGGGCCAAATCTGTAGAACTGAAGACCGAACACCTCTGAACTTATAACTACTGACCATGAAAATTCGAAAGAATTCCTTTCGTAAAGTCCGACGAGAAATCACTTCGTGAATATCAATAAGCCGCTATCCAGACGACATTGTTAACAAAACCACTGCCTTCTCCGACATGTTGACTCCGTGGCAATGTTCGTTTTGTACTTTAATTTATGTCCGACATGTTGACTCCGTGGCAATGTTCGTTTTGTACTTTAATTTATGTCACTTTTGCGTTGAATTTTTATTAAAACGAGACAAGAAATATCAGTTTCAGTTCTGCTAACCTAAGAATTAACATTCTATTTTTTTTCATCACATTTTGCAAATTCCTTGAAAAATAGGGTCATATTAAAAGCTGGCAGTAATACAATAAAGTTTTAGATATCTACTTGTGATGACGGTGGCGCTTCGATAGAAATAATAGTACCACCCTTGGAGTCGTTTGGAATTTTAACGCAAACACAAACAATTACAACCATGGTATTAAGTTCCCAGGTGTTCTGTACACAATCAATTCCACTCATTTCGTTATCTAGTTGTTTATGACTACTCAGCCAGTAGAAATTGTAATAATAATAATAATAATAATAATAATAATAATAACAACAACAACAACAATAACAACAACAACAATTAATAATAATAACAATAATAATAAATAAAAAACAAGAACAATAAGAATAATAATAATAATAAAACATACGAAAAGTTAAGGTGGCAAACTAAACTAGGACAACATTATTTTTACTTAAATTTTATTTACATTTCTTTCCCAAGTATACAATATACATCCTGTTTGCTGTACTACATGTACAGTACAAAAGTGTGTGTGTGTGTGTGTGTGCTAAGTATGCACGTGGTATAGCGGTTCATCTATTAAACATGCATTTAATTCTTTTGTCCACTATTATAAAAAGAAAAAAGAAAAATCGAATTTCAATATCCTCGAGAAGATCCATTACTTCTCAGCAACCTTTAACGATGCAATTAAAGATCTGTGTGGCCGTATCAGTTTACAGACTGTCAACTATTTAACCAATCATCGAGTGCAAGTACGAAATTTGGGTTTCAACATTTACGCAAGGTTACTTCTAAAACATTTTTAAATGATCCGTAGATGTAGGGGTCCATTCATATGAGCTACCTTCCAGTATCCCTTAAAATACTGCGTGAAATTATTGTCGTTGTCATTAGGATCCGAAGTAAATAAGTTGTTTTTGACGTCAGACTTGGAATCCAAGAATCGCATGTTCGATACCCACCCAGGCCAGGTCAAGCCGGCTGCCTTGGTGTGCCTTTGGCAAAGGCACATATGTCCTGTTTTCTCTGCATAATATAGCCAATAATGTGCTCATGTGTCTTTACAACCAGCAATAACAATAACAGAAGATTAACAAAGTTAATCAATTTGTAAAATCTCTAAATATGATTTTGACAAGAGCTTAGCCTGTTCAATTAGATCTCGCTCATATTTTATCTGATACAATTTTCCAGCCTTAATAGTGAAAGATGAAGTCTTAAAAAACCATTCAATCTTCTGAGAGGCAATAGTAAAAAATTTTTTTATTTAGTTTTGTTTCTTTGTGATGTCTACTGTATATTATGTAAGAAGAAAAGTTTAAATAAATAATATTGTATACAAAAGTACCTCACGACAGCAAAAACAGAAAATAAAACCCAAGTCTTCACGGAGTGACCACAGAAACGTTTATTAAAATGGTAACATGTCAAAATCTCGATAATAGCAACATATGTTACTATTTGCTGTTTAATGTGCTTATTTACATATACATGATGTATTAGGTCAGTTTCCGTTTGGATGATTAATTACTTATTGAAGGAAAAGAAATCCTCATTTTAACAAAAAATGTCTTTGTCAGTAGTACAGTGTGGCGATATAGCCCTAACCTTGTCAGTAGTACAGTGTGGCGATATAGCCCTAACCTTGTCAGTAGTGCAGTGTGGCGATACAGCCCTAACCTTGTCAGTAGTACAGTGTGGTGATATAGCCCTAACCTTGTCAGTAGTACAGCTTGGTGATATAGCCCTAACCTTGTCAGTAGTACAGGACGATATAGCCCTAACCTTCTCACTAGTACAGTGTGGCTATATTGCCCTAACCTTGTTAGCAGTACATTGTGACGATATAGTCCTAAAGGGCATATTATGTTAAATAGGGTAAAATATTATACCCCTAACGGTCATACTATGTTATATAGGGTAAAAGATTATAGCCTATAACAGGAATTTATCATTAGGCCGTCATGTTGAAATTTATAGGGACATGATATTTTGTCTAAACATTGGCTCATGGGTTTCAAATTAAGGGTCTCTAGTTATATATGTAACATTGTAACATGTTGGCTCTATTTAGCAAGAAACGTAATAGGTTGAATGTGTCTGACCTCTAATGGAAATGCACTCCATCAGAGGGTTTCACGCCATTCTTCAGAGCTTGATAGGCTGTGTACATCGCGGCCAGTATGACTGGTGCAGGAGGGACATATATACCAAAGTTGGCCTAGTCGAAACTCGAAATCATGCGGAAGATGGTGTGGTGTGAGTAATCTCTAAAGAATGCGAGTGCCTTAGATAACTCGGCCACCCTGGACTCTAGATCAATCAACTAATCTCTATCGATCAACTGATCTCGATCGATCAACTGATCTCGATCGATCGATCGATCGAGAGAATCAACATCATTCAGCAAGATATGATTTCCTATGCCTACGGTATGGATATCCTGACTGTAATCTCAGATTGTTCAGTTTTACCAAGAACTCTTTTTTTGCTTCCAAGGATACGCAGTCAAAACCTTTAGCTTCACAGTAAGGAAGTGACATATTGTCAGACGCAGACAATAATTTATCTAGTCGGGGAAGAGGATTTTATGGTATACAAAAACACACCACACGTCGAGAAAAGATATTTCTTCTCAGAGTTCAAAAGATTAGTGACATATTCTTCAGAATACAAATGGAATTTATAGTTTAAAAAATACTCAAAAAGATCACATCTAACAACACATGTACTATTAGGAATCAAAGGGGACATTAATGAAGAAAATACACGCAATATTGGCCACGCAGGGTACAGGAATCCCGCTCCTTGCAAACTTCCACATGAATGAACTGGCTAGATACTATCGTAAGCGTAGAAGTCATTTTGTAAGCACAATGCCAACAAAACATGACTTCATACCGGTGTCCATCAGATCTCGACGTAGGGTGATAGAGATCCGGTTTTAAGCAGATTGCACCTTATTACAAATCTACGATATGCAAGTAGCTTGTTTTGTACGCTGTCCGACCTTTACTTGCTAATGCGTGGACTCAACATTTTTCGCGAAAGCAGCAGAGACTGTGAACAGACCTCAATAAAACGTCATTATAAAACTTCCTACGAAAAAAAATAAATAAGGTCAATAACGTCAAACCGAAGCCTCTATCTGACCGAGACTTTCTCTAATTGGGTTAGTTTATGTTACTTTATTTTTGTCGTTGGTGTTTTTTTTTTTTTTAAGTATGCGCGGAGTTTACCCGCGTGATATCTCATTGAGGTCGAACCCTCTCTGCTGCTGTAATTAAATTATTATTATTATAACAGTCTCTCAACCAAATATTTTATCAAGAGCTACACGATATCTTGTTCTGGGATTATGTACATTTAATGTTATAAATCCGTGTGGAGTAGATTGTGCTTTGAAAAGAAATTGTTGAGCTTAATTATGTCCTTATCCCCACTACACCAAGTCTGATGAATATTTCGCAGAGTATGTGTATCAACTCCATTAAACACAACTAAAATATTACATTTATCTCTGATCACTTTAGGTATTTGTACATATCTCTGAGTAACATAAATAATATCTGTATTATTATGCCTTCCACGGGAAAATATTCTTGCTGGATTTGTTTATCTAACATTACATCGTCGTATGCTATGAGATTATTGATAAATCCATCAAGGTCATCTACAGATGGTGCTTCATCAATGTCAGTTATAAAATTAATAATGTCATCGCCATCTTCATTTAACGATTCTCCATTTTCATTAAAATCTTTAAGTACGTCATAACACCGCTGATCATCAACTGACGGTGCTACTAAATATAGTGTATCCCATTTGCGCCATCTCATTATTAAATTAAGTAATAATTGCGTTTTACCAGACCCAGATGGACCTATTATTATCAATCTGATGGAATTCGGTAATGCTGAGATATGTTTTACTGGCTCTTGTTTTCGTGTCGCTGAGAAATCAATGACATCCATGTTGTAGAAATATAATAAATAATATGGATTTATATTGCGTTCGATGCAGAGCATCCACATCCACATGTGGATTAACAACAATAATAACAAAAAATACAAAGTGTGCGCTTACAGGTAAATGTGCAAGATGTGGTACAAAAAATATAAATTTATTTCTAATAATAAAACTGGTGGTGATATCGTTACTTCATTTAGAGAATTACCAGGAACTCCATGGGCTAAATACCCAGGAGAAAAACACCTTCCTGGATATAATTATTGTGGTCCTGGAACCCGACTTGATATCCACTTGACGAGCGAGATCAACCAAGACCTGGCGAATATCCAATAAACGCGATAGATAAAGCATGTCATGTTCATGATGCACCTTATAAAAATCAAGATTTAGAACAACTGCATAATGCAGACGTAAAATTGATTCATGTATTAAATTCCCCCTCCCCAACATAATCTTTTAATGAAAAATTAGCTAATTGGTTGGAAAAATCTACGATGAAAAGTAAATTATTATTCGGAGCCGGTAAGTAATCAACCTATTATTAAAATAATGGAATCGATGTATTATAGCCTAAGAGGATATTGGAAGGGTAGAGCAGCGATTAGCAAACTCGCTGATACTGCAAATGTTACACATTCTGTTGCTGCATTGTGGTTAGCACCACATGCAGTATGGCAAATTTATCTACCACCACCTAAAAAAGTTCAGCACATTTTGATGTCAGCATTCCTAATGAAGTTCATCAAGTAGATATTGTATTTTTACCACATGATACAAATTAAAATTGGAAGACGTCAATTAACATACAAATACGTTAACTGTCGCTGACGTTGCAAGCAGATGTAAGGAAGCGGAACCGTTATCAACTACAAGGGCAACTGAAGTTTTTTCTGCTACTGAACGAATTTATCAACGAGGACCCTTACGATGGCCACAACTATTAGAGGTTGATCCTGGGAAAGAATTTCTTGATGAAGTATCGTCGTTGATGAAGAAACATAACGTCAAAATCACACGAGGACATATTCATCGTGATCAGGCAACTGTTGAACGATTTAATCGAACACTTGCTGAGCGGTTATTTGGATATCATTATGCAAAGGAAATAATTCAGAAATATATGAGATCTCGCGAATGGGTTGCAAGATTACCAAGTGTAATAGCTGCGTTAAATAATGAAATAACTCGAACAACTATGAAACCCGTTAATGCGATTACAAAAAAACATATACCAATACAACGACATGACTTTCAAAACAGCTAGTATTAGGTAATGTGACTGTAAGATATTTATATGAACCCGGTGAACTTCAAGGCGGTACAAAAAGAGCAACTGATCCTATTTGGAGTATTACAACACATACAATTTCTAGCTTGATAAGATCTACGGGTAGATATGTAATCTACAGATTAGATTCAACTGCTCCTCAACGTGGATTCGTACGCGAGCAATTACAAGTATTTCCTGAAGACACAATTATCACCGCCTTCACTCTTTTGAACTAGCACCTCGACGTCGATTACATTTAAGACAGGTCAGCATTACATTTTCGCGTGTATGACCAAGACTATTATTAATTCTGTCTACGGTAAATTGTCTTGGATTATTAAAAATATTGTTCCACAACATTACTGTGTTAGAGCTGGCACATTGATTATTTTGCTGTTGTTTCAATGTCAGCATCGAGATCAATGTCGCGCTTATTTGTTTGTCACATTGTTTATGACAAACTAATTTTTTTCTTACTATATCATTGTCAATAATATCGCCAACAACAACTTTGTTGTTGTCGTAAGTAGTTTCTGTAAAGTCTGTGACAATTCTCCGCAGCTGAGATATTCTTCTGACTCGAGACACTGCGAATAAATTAAGTCTGCCCATTCGATACGATCATCGAAAATCCAAACACTCGTATCAGAGATAGTTAATCCTTGTGATGAATGAAACGTCATTGCGTATCCTAGCATCCACGGAGATTTGCCCATAGTTAACGCGCTCTCAACAACATCGACAGGGACTAAGACAATATCATTTAATACAAGATTTTGTTTTCCTGACGATCCTGGTATATCAACGTCGATGTTCTGCCGTCGCATATCAACCGGTCAATAACATAATGGTACATGTAGATTTTAATTTTTTCTTTATTTAACTGAAATAACCACCGTTAAAGTGTATCACGAACTATCTTTCTACTTGCAACTTCCAAATCATTTGTTCTCCATACTTGCAGAAAATCGTTCATAGAAGTTTTAGAAATTATTTCACGCATTATTTCACATTGAATTTTATTCGGTTGTAGTCTGATTAATTTCTTAAACTCTCTTAATTTCTGGATCAAACGCTCTATGATCATTAGTTATTTCTTCATAATAATCTATACAATTCTTCAGCCATTTATGTGGAGACAATCAAACAAAGGGTGGTGGTTGACCATGATCGCCACACATTATCACAGCAGTAGTTTTCAATAACAGCCAATCAAGAAATACTGTTAAGGTTTCTAATGAAACGGTGCATATTTCATCCCAAACAATAATCCATGGAATATATTTCTCTCCCATTAGTTCAGAAGTTCATTTATCTCCCTTCCATCGAAAGAATTTATTATAAGTGCATGATTTAATATTTCTTTCTCTCATTTCTCTTGCGAGTCTGTGTGTATGTGTTAATATAAATATTTCTGAACAGCTGTTCAAGAATAATTCGATCACACGAGATGTTTTACCACCACCCCCAGGCCCAATGAGATAAACTGTTTTGTGTCTAGCTACATGATCACATACCGATGGTAATTTTGATACTTGACTTTTTGGTAATAAACACCCTTAATTTCAGCATCGGCGGATTCAGAATGATTAAGTATATTTTCTCGTTTTATTCTCCATTCACCCCAAGATGCATAAGTGCCGAAATGTAGTTGTTCTAACAATCCGGTATTTTTTTTTATTGATATAAAATGAATCCGTAGCGATATCAGGAAATCTGTTTATCATTGATAATAGATTTATCGAAATGTACGCGAGCCTTGAAGATCTTAAACGAGTAAACTGCGGTGACTGACCATCAGTATAATTCACATTTGTGCCTAATTTAGTTCCATTTGGCAAAAAAACTGTTTCTCGACTTATAAATGTATTTCTATTCGTCGTATCAGTAATTATAAAATCCAACTCAGCATCGTCTGTAATTAATCTTGTGCAATGTCGTTTATGATCACATGATCATCCCTGGGTAAATTTACCGATTATTTTTCTGCCAAGATCTTTTGTGAGTTTATTTTCAAAATCAGTTATATCAGGATTTTTATCATCAGAAAATTTCTTTTGTTGTGGTAACTAAAGTTCTTTCTGCGGACGATATTTTATAATTGCTTCACTTACTATTAACAACAATATTATTTTTACATGAAGCATATAACTTAATAATACTGCTGGTGCCCACATGTTTTCTGAAAAATGTTTGCCAAACTAGACATAACAAATCTATGAAGATTTTCAGTAAATTTATACGTCTCGACACAAGCGAATCCAGCTAAATCAAACTCTGATAATGGTCCATTTATCGATACTCTGGTCATTTCGTGTGTGGGATGTCCAAATCGCTAAAAATACTTAGCACACTCTCCCATACCAAGAAAACTTCCGGGATAACATGCAACCATATCAGCCGAAATAACATCTCTATAATCGTATTCAGCATTCCATAATCCACCGTGTCCATATTCGACACAACTGCGTTGGATTTCTTCAATAAAATCCAATCGTGTAGGTTTCCACGAATTTTTCTCTCTAGCAAAATGAGCAGCAACAGACGGAACAGTAAAACAATTTCTAAGTAATTGTTCATCCATGACATTCTCAGGGTCATGGGTATATTTCGACGCAAGAGTTTTCATTTCTTCATGGAGAGATTCTGTGCGACAAATAACGCTATTAGGTCGTACAAACTGATCCTAGTTTCCATTATCGGAACTTTGAAATAACTATACAGATACACGATCGTTTTTACTTATTTCGTTAATAAAATCAAATATATCATCGTTATATAATTTAACAATTAAATTTCGTGTAAATAATGTTACTGCATTAGTCCACGCATGTGCATTATGATCAATAATTTCAATCGAAGCTCCTTTCGACTTATACTTTGATACGTATAAAATCTATCCGGTTATCGTTCTTTAATTTCTTTCCTAGCTCAGCAACGTCTTTGACAGATGCTCCGGTATCTTTAATTATTTCTTCCACACGTTTATTGTTTTACGTATTTTATCCGTTAAAAAGTTGCCATATATCGCGTTTGTAAAATATTCCGTTACTCGTTCGGCTACACAATTTAATTTTGAAAATTTCATCGGTTTTAGATTATTGACGCTGGGTTTATCATTTATCGGATAAATTCCATAAATAACCGCAGTTACATGATACGCTCTTTCATAATATGGTTTGTCAATACCAGTCAACGTTCCTGGTTTGGAAATTTTACTTAATACGGCGATTTTTTCATTATGAAGGACAGGGTCACGTTTGTCACTGATAATCCAAGTATTGTTTGTTTCTGCTAATAAATAAACTTTACTCTGAAAAATATCTTCGATTGTCGAGATAATTAATAATCGTTACCGCTCGTTTGTCGTTCATTGTAGTGTCGACACCATCGGTGTTGCGTATGATTTTGAACGTCGACCACACATGAGATGCAAATCCTTCCTAAATTCTTTCTTGGCGTTATGAATATCATCAATCAAACTTTTATTCGTCGGATCAACCAGAGCTCGTATTGGTAACTCGGGAGATATTATGTCAAGATAAAATCTATCTTTAGGAGGCTTAATTTTAATCTCTGTCATTTCGTTCATATTATAATTAAGACAAGTATATATATATATATATATATATATATATATATATATATATATATATATATATATATATATATATATATATATATATATATATATATAACAGTATAGGACTAAATAGCTGATGCCATTATTGATATAATAATGATTTAATTATAGCAGCAGAGAGGGTGCGACCTCAATGAGACGTCACGCTGGTAAACTCCGCGCGTACTTGAAAAACAACACCAACGACAACAAAAAAACAGTAACTTATAAACTAACTCATTTAGAGAAACTCTCGGTCAGTTAGAGGTTTCGGTTTCACGTTATTGACCTTATGTTTTCGTTCTGGTAGGAAGCTTTATTTTTCTTCAAAAACGACGTTCTAGCAAAAGGTCTGTTCACCCTCTCTGCTGCTCGCGACGATTCTCTCCGAAGAAGGAATAAAAGCAAACGTGGCAGGTTGAGTCATAAATTGTTGCATACATGTTTGCCAAGCCGAGTAGGGTATATTATCTTTGCATGGCCATTTTTCCTTTTTTTCTTTTATCTTTTTTCCAAATCTTGTATTTTGGCTTAAATTATAGATGCATGATGAAAACTGCTACTGTTTAACTATTTTTCACGAAGTGTTTGTAATTGTCAAGAAAAGAACTCGTGTCTTAGCAAACTCTGACAGCAGATAGCGACTGTTAACTCTCTCTTTTGTACGGTTGGTAGCTGGGGCAAACAACTTATACAGCAACTCAGACGTGGAAACATTTAAAACAGTTACACCTAATGTTGTAAGATCCAGAGAGAGAGAGAGAGAGAGAGAGAGAGAGAGAGAGAGAGAGAGAGAGAGAGAGAGAGAGAGAAATTATGCACTTTTGTTCATCAAGCCAGTAAAAGAGACATGTATGGAGAAGTCTGGCTCACTCGTTTTTCTTTTTAAGGCGTTTGGAATTTGAGAAAGTGGGAGAAGGGAAGGGAGATAAAATTTAATTAAAAATCCCAGTTAGCAACATTTATTCTAAATCAACATTTCTATGAATACGTCCCGCTCACTCAAACACGAATAAATGAAGAGATGTAACAGATACCTTCCTCTTCATGTGCAAATATCAAACATTAAACATGAATAAATTTACAAGGTATTCAAAGAAGTAGATTAAAACCAGAGTTCCAGTGATCTAGTAGAATGCAATTTCTTTTATCAGCCGGTCGCGCGCGCGCACACACGCACACACACACACACTTCTTCATTTGGACCGGATGTTAAGGCATTTTTGAAGACGTCAGAGTTTACCACTTGACTGGAACATCAGTTGAGGGTCAGTCGTTTCACTTTGCCGTTGCTATGAAGGTCTCCTTGCTTGCTCCTGTACTAGCAGCCATAATTTTAGGTCCATCAGCGGCAAACCTCAAACTAATGTCCTCGGGATGTTCGTCGGTCCAGGCTCCTACACGGTCGTCTTAGACACGCGAATGATAGCCTCCAGATAGACATACAACTATCGCTGTCGAAGTAAAGAACACGCTGTCCTTAAGGTTCCAACAATGGAGTCCAATTTTTAAACGGATGCTGGCTGTCATATACACCGCAATGACGACACTGCAAAGCTTGAGGAGTGGTGCTAACTACGGGACTTCATCGTAATTTTCCAAGATTATCTTAACGTATGGCTTCCATGTGTTTAACGTGTTTTCCAGTATTGTTGAAACTGTTCACTTGGATCTACCAAGTATTCAGTGTTTGAAAATATTGGATGTTCAGTTAGTCCCCCCCCCCCCCCAATAAAAAAAATAATACAGGATTACTTTTGAAAACAATCGTCTTCCTTCGTCCTGTTCCATATGTTCCAAGGTGACGCCTTTCAGTGATATGTACAGTTCTGGAGTTAGACAGGAATAAACTTCTTGCTTCAACTTTCAAAATTCTTTGACGTAGCCCGAAAACGAATCCCTTCATTGGAATCGCCGTCATATTGATGGTATTTTTCGGTTACAGGCAAGTGCCAAATTTCATACACTCTTAACAGTTGGTACCCACGATCAACAGACGGAACAATTTGTCACTCACCCACATTCCTGTCAATGCGCATTTTTGGGGTTTCCGCAGCGACCAGGTTGGTTTTGATTACACTTTTCGACTGACATAACGACATAAAGGAAATCTCCGTTTTCCTTGGCAACGATGAGGTAAAACAGGATGACAAGTTCGTCGATGTCAAAACTTTATATATAATCCAGCCTTCGGACTGGTGAATCTGTTCCGTCAACGTTTCAGCGAATCAAAGACGACGGTTCAGAAGGTTGGACCGACAGACAGTGAGTTTTGCCAGTGGTGGACCTAAATAGTACTACTCCCTGTACAAAAACAAATAAGGAGAAATTCATACCAATTGCATAATGAAAGGACAGGCCCTCAACTATCGTTCCAGTCGAGACCCAAACTTTGACGTCTTAGAGGATTGAAGTCGGGATAAGATGAAGATTTTCGTTTGAAAATGGTTGATCCTCACAACATTGTACATTTATCAGATTCTCATGTCGTCAGTCGACTCTTGGGAAAAAGTGTTATCAGATCGTCTGCGATAAAAGAATGTGGCTTTCCGATCACAACACTTTACCATGCCTTGCCGGAACTTACGTTGTCAATAGTTATGCACCACATTCTATGGAAGGAAGTGAACAACAGCGTTCAGGACTAAATGGTTTACCAACCCCTTTTACGAAAAATACATTCCACAAGACGAAACGATTCTATCGAATTTTAAATGACCTACCATTAGTGAGTTAATGAGTACAATTCTTGGATTTTGTTTACCAGTAGATTCTTTGTAGATAATCTATGAACAGTTGATGCAAAGGCAAGACAGCACAAACTTTGCACACGAAAAAAACCCTCATGAATGTACCACGTGTGAAAAGGTCATACATCGTACTTTATGAACAATTCATACGTCCTAAGAATTCTGTGTGTGTGTGTGTGTGCGTGTGAGTGTGTGTGTTTGTGTAATTAAAGAAATGACAGTGTGCTACATCAGTGGAACTCTAGTCTTCATCCACAACGGTGTCACCTTAGTACATATGTTCATGTTTAGTCTTTGAATAAACGGGATTTATTTAATAAAAATGTTGATTTAGAAGAAACAAATATGGTACTGACTGAGATATTTTTGCATTTAAAGTTCTTTCTCTCTCTCTCTCTCTCTCTCTCTCTCTCTCTCTCTCTCTCCTGGAACATTGTCACACGATCCATCACACTAGAACACGAATCATTAGTGCACACTGTGCAGAACAATATTGATCTGCATTATATAAATTTAATAACACACGACGTCAAAGATTACGTCATTGCGTCACTTTGGGCATATTTTAGAACGTGTTTTGTTTAATTCTTGGAAGAACATTTGCTGAAGAAAAGGTTCCATTATAAATCCATCTTTTTTAAGCCCATTAATATCATGCATTGTATTTTGGGGGGATTGCACATATGGTAGTAAAATGTTGGAGAGAGAGAGAGAGAGAGAGAGTTATTGTTGTAGTAGGGTTTAACGCCATTTTTCAACACAAGATATTCTATACATGGCGGTAAGTATAAATGGTGGAGGAAGAACAAGGGAAAACCCCTTAAAAAACCACCGACCCACGAAAAGCTACTGGAAAAGCTTTCTCACATACCCACATTGGCCAAACCTGAGACTCGAACACACACAGACAGAGGTGAGGTGGCAGTGATCCATAACGGTGAGCGCTTTAGACATCTCGGGGCCTCTGAGAGAGAAAGAGAGTACTTTGTTCAGTTTTCTGGATTTTAATTAAAGAACGCGTTTGACACTGAATCTCTCTTTCGCCCACCACCACCCTCGCACCACACACACTCTCTATCTCCTGGAATATTAGCAAAATATTCCATAACAGATCCATTCTATTTAATATATTAATATCCTCTATTTCATTTTTGGGAGATTGCACACATACTAGTAAAATGTCGAAAGGTATGTCTTCATCGCGACCAAGTACTTGTTTCAGAAAGAAAACATAAAGCTTTGATTCGTCAGTATTTCCCCTTCGTAACCTAAAAATGTTTGCAAAATCTTTTCTCACGTGAAGAAAATTTGTATTTTTTATAATGAAAACCACTGCACGATTTTAACGACAAACTTGAACAAAACATATATTTTCATCCATGCAAGTCTTACGCTTGTTTTACATCATTTGATATCTGGCATAATGTGTTTTGATGGATGATATGTGAAATGTACATCCTCCAATCATTCACAAATGTACAGGTCAAACTTGTTCGTATATCCCATCCTGTAGAATGTAATATTCCCGCTGTCCCAACGCACACGGACCAATCCTTGCGACGATCTAATCTCCTCCACCGTCCCCACAGTGGGTGGGACACCATCTTGAGTCCCCCACATCCAATCCTTACCTCGGACTACTCGCGATCCCACCTTGATAGAACCCTGGATCAGCGTACTCTCTGTTACCGTACGTGAGCATAAAGGAAAAGTCGATGATATACTGCCAGTAACTGGTTTAGAAGATGATGTCCTTGTTTCTAATGTGGACGTATTACCTCTAGCTCTAATCTCCTCCACATCAGCTATTAATCTATGTAACGTTGAGTTCGTCTCCTTTTCAATCGACAAATCCTTCTCCGTTCTGAAGTAACAAGATTGACGCGTTCGGTTCATGTTAAAGATTATGTCATTCATCGCAAAAAAGCGAGTCAGAGTCTTCATTTCAAAGTCTTGTCTCAGTTGTTTCTCTTGTCGAAAGCCCTTCGCTAATTCTTTAGATGTGGACGAAATCATTATAAGATCCTCAGCATAAGCTGATGTCTCACACGAGCATTTAGTTTGACCCAAATCATTTATTTTCGTCTCGTTTTTAAAACCGATCGAACCATCTAAGTGTTGCCTTGCTTGATGTAATTCATCTCTAAGTTCCAGAACCTCCTCTTGGAGAAGTTTCATCTCCAACTGCGTGGCCTCGAGTTTTGAGTTTACAACAGACAGCATCGTGTTCAGTCTTCTCAATTCCGTACTACTGCCTGCGGCAATTTGGATGACAAGAAACAACAACAGTAAGCTTTGAAAAGTGGGTAAAGGTGTCATTATGACAACTCGTGTTCAACTGACTGTTACAGCTATGAGTGTTTGCCTAGAATACCAAGTATCAATGGTCGGAAACGTCCTTTTAAAGTGAACTTTGCACTCATTCTAATTTTTTTTATTTACTGCGTATAACAAATATTTAATCCTCAGTTGGTAGACATAATCAAATATCCCCTTGAAGTCTCTTTGGACCTCGATAGTTAAGGACAATATGTGGTATATTTCTGCTTCGATATGCATACAAAAGATTCAACTATTGTTTCTTTTCTCGTTGATAACTTAAACCACGATTAAATACATAACATGTATATGCCCTATCAAAGTAAGTCATTTAGCGGAGTTTAATTCCTACGTGGACCATAACATTTTAACTAAATTTTAACTATAACTGTAAGAAAATGGTCAAAACTTAACATCTGCAGTCAACGTTGCGTCATTCATAAGTACACGTGTATCTTCAAAATATCAACACAAGTGAAGATTGAATTATTTATAATGAGTCGGTTTAATTTCACGCCCATCTTCGCCAGCCAAGTTTCCGATACCCCTATCCACACCTTGGCATATCGAGCAGATATTTTTGTGCTTCGGGTCTGTGAATTTCATTGGATGCGGCGGCAAGCAATCACATCCAATCAAAATTAAGTTGGTCAAATTTGAAGACTGTTCTTACGTGATCGAGACGAGGGGAACAACCAACATGAATGGACTGATAAATAAGCAATTTTCCATTGTTGGTCAGCATTTGCACAAATATCTTTCATTCAAACACACATGTAAAGGCTTCCCTCTGTAACATAGTCATGCTTTCGATGCTAAACTTACAAAGTATCCTTTTTAGGTCAGTTGCAACCACCGTTTTCGGCGGATGTACAATACACCACGCTATTGGTTACTTGGCATTTTATACTAAGGCAGGCAACACATGAAATCGAATAGATGTCGCTAGGACAAAGTAACAATATAGCTGTTGGATCCGCCAAGGTGTAGATAGGGTTATCGGAACCTTGGCTAGCGAAGATGAATGTTACCTTCATATGCTTCAAAAGTCTGAAAACATTGGTTGTGAGATCTTACCGATGAACACTTGAGGTACGGTTGATTGATTAATTGATTGGATTATTTTCACTGCACGTCATTACTTAATAGGTTATATCGCACCAGGGCCATTTTGTCCAAAGGCGTGCACCATGACGGCCTACCCGTCTTTGTGGTTGTGGTTTGTGGATTTAACCCCGTAGTCAGGACATGTTAGTTCAGTATATCTCGTGGAGAAAAAAAAACAACTTGTGAAAAACCCCTGAAGAACCATCGATCCACAGATGCCACTGGCATGCTTTCTCACATGCTTACACTTATCTAAATCACACACACACACACACACACCTGATTGAAACAAGTATTGCGGGTGCGTAAAGGGCCAACATACCATTAGCCAGTTGTTGTTCTCTGTTGTACATAGACGAGGATATGAAAATAAAACAAGTTATGATAGTATTTGTTATCCGTAGTTTTTGAACGACGTCATCCGTATAAATAACCATCAAGAGCCTGATATTTCATTTGATGAGGTGTTTTTCTCTGCATTTATAATAATAGCTCCTCCAAAAACTTTTATTACTAATATATAGCATGGAGACAACGCTTGATTTTGGTTTTGAAAAAAAAACAATCGAATTAAAACATTTTCCCCCATCATTTCTGAACTATATTTTAAAATTAATTGGGAAATACTTTAGAACATCAGCACCAAACCGTGGAAACGTTTCAAGTAGACAGAATATTTCACCTCCATGACCTATAGCTTTGATCCTGGTGGTAAAATTAAGGATATTCTTAGCAATGTATAAGTTCCATCTTAGACTGATTCCCTGCTTCTTACGCTCCCTGCGTTAACGTAGTGCAACGCAGGGAGCATACGAAGCAGGAAAAACCAGACTACTTCCATCTCAGATTCAGTTCCTGTCCAATCGCAAGCGACTGTAGCAAACACTAAGTAAACATGGCAAAATTGTTCTGTACATGAGCATACAAGAAAAGTTGTATCATTCACAACATTCGCCGCGTCAATCCATAGTCAGGTTAAATTAAGCCTCCATGTAATACTGAGACCTTTCCGTTTAGATCTGAAAAAAAAAAGCCAGGTTTCAAGTTGCATACCTTGACACCATCTTTCATGAACACAGACTCAACTTCCACCAGCTGTTAGTGATGCTTGTGATTTGGATTTTTAACGTAGCTTTACCAATTTTTCAGTCATATCACTACAATGTCTGTTATTATGATATCTAGCATTGGGGTATCATGCCGCAGACATGTAGCATCATGTCCCACCCAGTCACATTATCTTAAAACCAGGCCGATCAGTCCTAACACTAACCTCTTAATGCTGAGCGCCTAGCGAGGCAGCTGTTAGTACCATTTTTAGAAGTCTTTGGTATGACTCGGCCGCGGTTCGAACCCGATACCTCCCACATCCGAGGTGGAGCAGCCTATCTGTTAGTGATTTTGCTCACCGCAACTTGCGTAATGTAAACAATATCCAGTCAGTACAAGCTACAAGAAGCCTTTATTACAACTAATTTTTTCAATCGGCTATTCTATAATTGAATACATTGTTTATTGAGACGACTCAAAACGACTCCGTTAACATTCTTAAAGCACATTAAATAATCACGCCGCTTGTGTCCTCAGACACTTAATTTTGTAGAAGAAAATTTTAAATTCCTAATTCTCGACTTAGGACAGGTTGCAGTTCACTTATTCATACGTACAAAGAATATAATCTTATCACATCATTGTATCTGTGGATCTGTGGGATGCACAAAACACTTCCCTTTCTCTTGCGTTTATTTCTAAGAGGAACACATCGACATGTTCCGGTCCCTCAAACCGTATGATGCTGTATTTTAACTCCAAATATCGTCATGTAAAGTGATATAACGCTTCCATATGAAGTAAACATTCGTATTTTTCATGACGTTCACACATTTATTAGATTTACTTAGGGCGCTCATGCACTTTCACGGATCATGAACAACTCGCTTCCTTTTATTCCCAATGATTCGCCATTGCTTCATCAACGACTCGCTCTACAAGTGCTGCTGACTTTTAATATCACTTTCTTTCTTATTTTTTCCCCCTTTCCTCTCTTCTTATTTTCCTCAACTTTATACACAACATTCTGCACACTATATTTACCAGTTTCTCCTTTTATCTTCTTTCTTCTCTTTATTATCATTTTGCACCAGCTCCTTCATTGTTCGTCTTTGTGCTTCATATACCTTGGCAAAATGCTATTACTTAACTAAGAGACTCCTTGCTTCCACTATTTCAACATTTTAAATATTTGCTTAATAAAAAAAAAATCAATATCATAGATTTATAATGTTTGCATCGTCAACGGAGAACCTTATAAGCTATTGACTTTCTTTCTAATTATTTACCTTCTGTATTGTAATAATAATAATAATAATAATAACCTTATTTAAAGAGGGTAACACAATTAGCTAAGAACTAATCTACCTTGAGGCCCTCAAGTACCTCCTGTAACCTGCAAAAACTACAACGTTTAATATTGTACCTCTTGTAACCTCCAGAAACTACAACCTTCTATATTGTACCTCTTGTAACCTCCAACAACAATCCTCTGTACTGTACTTCTTGTAGCCCCCAGTTACTTTGAAATGGCTAATTGGCTAAATTCAAGCCATGCGATCACCTTACATTGAAATGGCTACTTGGCTAAATTCAAGCCATGCGATCACCTTACATTGAAATGGCTACTTGGCTAAATTCAAGCCATGCGATCATCTTACTTTGAAATAGCTACTTGGCTAAATTGAAGCCATGCGATCACCTTACTTTGAAATGGCTAATTGGCTAAATTCAAGCCATGCGCTCATCTTACTTTGAAATAGCTACTTGGCTAAATTGAAGCCATGCGATCACCTTACTTTGAAATGGCTAATTGGCTAAATTCAAGCCATACGATGATCTTACTTTGAAATGGCTACTTGGCTAAATTCAAGCCATGCGATCACCTTACATTGAAATGGCTACTTGGCTAAATTGAAGCCAGGCGATCACCGTATATTGAAATGGCTATTTGGCTAAATTCAAGCCATGCGATCACCTTACTTTGAAATGGCTAATTGGCTAAATTCAAGCCATGTGATCACCTTACATTGAAATGGCTACTTGGCTAAATTCAAGCCATGCGATCACCTTACATTGAAATGGCTACTTGGCTAAATTCAAGCCATGCTATCACCTTACACTGAAATGGCTACTTGGCTAAATTCAAGCCATGCGATTTGAAATAGCTACTTGGCTAAATTCAAGCCATGCGATCACCTTACATTCAAATGGCTATTTGGCTAAATTCAAGCCATGCGATCATCTTACATTGAAATGGCTACTTGGCTAAATTCAAGCCATGCGATCACCTTATATTGAAATGGCTATTTGGCTAAATTCAAGCCATGCGATCACCTTACTTTGAAATGGCTACTTGGCTAAATTCAAGCCATGCGATTATCTTACATTGAAATGGCTACATGGCTAAATTCAAGCCATGCGATCATCTTACTTTGAAATGGCTACTTGGCTAAATTCAAGCCATACGATCACCTTACTTTGAAATAGCTACTTGGCTAAATCGAAGCCATGCGATCATCTTACTTTGAAATGGCTACTTGGCTAAATTCAAGCCATGCGATCACCTTACATTGAAATGGCTACTTGGCTAAATTCAAGCCATGAGATCACTTTACTTTGAAATGGCTACTTGGCTAAATTCAAGCCATGTGATCACCTTACTTGGAAATGGCTACTTGGCTAAATTCAAGCCATGAGATCACCTTACTTTGAAATGGCTACTTGGCTAAATTCAAGCCATGCGATCATCTTACTTTGAAATGGCCATTTGGCTAAATTCAAGCCATGCGATCACCTTACTTTGAAATGGCTACTTGGCTAAATTCAAGCCATGCGATCATCTTACATTGAAATGGCTACTTGGCTAAATTCAAGCCATGCGATCACCTTACTTTGAAATAGCTACTTGGCTAAATCGAAGCCATGCGATCATCTTACTTTGAAATGGCTACTTGGCTAAATTCAAGCCATGCGATCACCTTACATTGAAATGGCTACTTGGCTAAATTGAACCCATGCGATCACCTTACCTTGAAATGACTACTTGGCTAAATTCAAGCCATGCGATCACCTTACATTGAAATGGCTAACTGGTTAAATTCAAGCCATGCGATTACCTTACATTGAAATGGCTAATTGGTTAAATTCAAGCCATGCTATCACCTTACATTGAAATGGCTACTTGGCTAAATTCAAGCCATGCGATTTGAAATAGCTACTTGGCTAAATTCAAGCCATGCGATCATCTTACATTAAAATGGCTATTCGGCTAAATTCAAGCCATGCGATCATCTTACATTGAAATGGCTACTTGGCTAAATTCAAGACATGAGATCACCTTACTTTGAAATGGCTGCTTAGCTAAATTCAAGCCATGCGATCATCTTACTTTGAAATGGCTATTTGGCTAAATTCAAGCCATGCGATCATCTTACATTGAAATGGCTACTTGGCTAAATTCAAGCCATGCGATCACTTTACATTGAAATGGCTACTTGGCTAAATTCAAGCCATGCGATCATCTTACTTTGAAATGGCTACTTGGCTAAATTCAAGCCATGCTATCACCTAACTTTGAAATAGCTACTTGGCTAAATTCAAGCCATGCGATCACCTTACTTTGAAATAGCTACTTGGCTAAATCGAAGCCATGCGATCATCTTACTTTGAAATAGCTACTTGGCTAAATTCAAGCCATGCTATCACCTTACATTGAAATGGCTACTTGTCTAAATTCAAGACATGAGATCACCTTACTTTGAAATGGCTACTTGGCTAAATTCAAGATATGAGATCACCTTACCTGGAAATGGCTACTTGGCTAAATTCAAGCCATGAGATCAGCTATCACCTTACATTGAAATGTCTACTTGGCTAAATTCAAGCCATACGATCATCTTACTTTGAAATAGCTACTTGGCTAAATTCAAGCCATGCGATCACCTTACATTGAAATGGCTACTTGGCTAAATTCAAGCCATGCGATCATCTTACTTTGAAATAGCTACTTGGCTAAATTCAAGCCATACGATCATCTTACTTTGAAATGGCTACTTGGCTAAATTCAAGCCATGTGATCACCTTACTTTGAAATGGCTACTTGGCTAAATTCAAGCCATGCGATCATCTTACTTTGAAATGGCTACTTGGCTAAATTCAAGACATGAGATCACTTTACATTGAAATGGCCACTTGGCTAAATTCAAGCCATGCGATCACCTTATATTGAAATGGCTATTTGGCTAAATTCAAGCCATGCGATCACCTTACTTTGAAATGGCTACTTGGCTAAATTCAAGCCATGCGATTATCTTACATTGAAATGGCTACTTGGCTAAATTCAAGCCATGCGATCATCTTACTTTGAAATGGCTACTTGGCTAAATTCAAGCCATACGATCACCTTACTTTGAAATAGCTACTTGGCTAAATCGAAGCCATGCGATCATCTTACTTTGAAATGGCTACTTGGCTAAATTCAAGCCATGCGATCACCTTACATTGAAATGGCTACTTGGCTAAATTCAAGCCATGAGATCACTTTACTTTGAAATGGCTACTTGGCTAAATTCAAGCCATGTGATCACCTTACTTGGAAATGGCTACTTGGCTAAATTCAAGACATGAGATCACCTTACTTTGAAATAGCTACTTGGCTAAATTCAAGCCATGCGATCATCTTACTTTGAAATGGCTATTTGGCTAAATTCAAGCCATCCGATCACCTTACTTTGAAATGGCTACTTGGCTAAATTCAAGCCATGCGATCATCTTACATTGAAATGGCTACTTGGCTAAATTCAAGCCATGCGATCACCTTACTTTGAAATAGCTACTTGGCTAAATCGAAGCCATGCGATCATCTTACTTTGAAATGGCTACTTGGCTAAATTCAAGCCATGCGATCACCTTACATTGAAATGGCTACTTGGCTAAATTCAAGCCATGAGATCACTTTACTTTGAAATGGCTACTTGGCTAAATTCAAGCCATGCGATCCCCTTACATTGAAATGGCTACTTGGCTAAATTGAACCCATGCGATCACCTTACCTTGAAATGACTACTTGGCTAAATTCAAGCCATGCGATCACCTTACATTGAAATGGCTAACTGGTTAAATTCAAGCCATGCGATTACCTTACATTGAAATGGCTAATTGGTTAAATTCAAGCCATGCTATCACCTTACATTGAAATGGCTACTTGGCTAAATTCAAGCCATGCGATTTGAAATAGCTACTTGGCTAAATTCAAGCCATGCGATCATCTTACATTAAAATGGCTATTCGGCTAAATTCAAGCCATGCGATCATCTTACATTGAAATGGCTACTTGGCTAAATTCAAGACATGAGATCACCTTACTTTGAAATGGCTGCTTAGCTAAATTCAAGCCATGCGATCATCTTACTTTGAAATGGCTATTTGGCTAAATTCAAGCCATGCGATCATCTTACATTGAAATGGCTACTTGGCTAAATTCAAGCCATGCGATCACTTTACATTGAAATGGCTACTTGGCTAAATTCAAGCCATGCGATCATCTTACTTTGAAATGGCTACTTGGCTAAATTCAAGCCATGCTATCACCTAACTTTGAAATAGCTACTTGGCTAAATTCAAGCCATGCGATCACCTTACTTTGAAATAGCTACTTGGCTAAATCGAAGCCATGCGATCATCTTACTTTGAAATAGCTACTTGGCTAAATTCAAGCCATGCTATCACCTTACATTGAAATGGCTACTTGTCTAAATTCAAGACATGAGATCACCTTACTTTGAAATGGCTACTTGGCTAAATTCAAGATATGAGATCACCTTACCTGGAAATGGCTACTTGGCTAAATTCAAGCCATGAGATCAGCTATCACCTTACATTGAAATGTCTACTTGGCTAAATTCAAGCCATACGATCATCTTACTTTGAAATAGCTACTTGGCTAAATTCAAGCCATGCGATCACCTTACATTGAAATGGCTACTTGGCTAAATTCAAGCCATGCGATCATCTTACTTTGAAATAGCTACTTGGCTAAATTCAAGCCATACGATCATCTTACTTTGAAATGGCTACTTGGCTAAATTCAAGCCATGTGATCACCTTACTTTGAAATGGCTACTTGGCTAAATTCAAGCCATGCGATCATTTTACTTTGAAATGGCTACTTGGCTAAATTCAAGACATGAGATCACTTTACATTGAAATGGCTACTTGGCTAAATTCAAGCCATGCGATCATCTTACATTGAAATGGCTACTTGGCTAAATTCAAGCCATGCTATCACCTTACTTTGAAATAGCTACTTGGCTAAATTCAAGCCATGCGATCACCTTACTTTGAAATAGCTACTTGGCTAAATCGAAGCCATACAATCATCTTACTTTGAAATGGCTACTTGGCTAAATTCAAGCCGTGCGATCACCTTACATTGAAATGGCTACTTGGCTAAATTCAAGTCATGAGATCACCTTACATTGTACTTGGCTAAATTCAAGACATGAGATCACCTTACTTTGAAATGGCTACTTGGCTAAATTGAAGCCATGCGATCACCGTATATTGAAATGGCTACTTGGCTAAATTCAAGCCATGCGATCACCTTACTTTGAAATAGCTACTTGGCTAAATTCAAGCCATGCGATCACCTTACATTGAAATGGCTATTTGGCTAAATTCAAGCCATGCGATCATCTTACATTGAAATGGCTACTTGGCTAAATTCAAGCCATGCGATCACCTTATATTGAAATGGCTATTTGGCTAAATTCAAGCCATGCGATCACCTTACTTTGAAATGGCTACTTGGCTAAATTCAAGCCATGCGATTATCTTACATTGAAATGGCTACTTGGCTAAATTCAAGCCATGCGATCATCTTACTTTGAAATGGCTACTTGGCTAAATTCAAGCCATACGATCACCTTACTTTGAAATAGCTACTTGGCTAAATCGAAGCCATGCGATCATCTTACTTTGAAATGGCTACTTGGCTAAATTCAAGCCATGCGATCACCTTACATTGAAATGGCTACTTGGCTAAATTCAAGCCATGAGATCACTTTACTTTGAAATGGCTACTTGGCTAAATTCAAGCCATGTGATCACCTTACTTGGAAATGGCTACTTGGCTAAATTCAAGCCATGAGATCACCTTACTTTGAAATGGCTACTTGGCTAAATTCAAGCCATGCGATCATCTTACTTTGAAATGGCTATTTGGCTAAATTCAAGCCATGCGATCACCTTACTTTGAAATGGCTACTTGGCTAAATTCAAGCCATGCGATCATCTTACATTGAAATGGCTACTTGGCTAAATTCAAGCCATGCGATCACCTTACTTTGAAATAGCTACTTGGCTAAATTCAAGCCATGCGATCATCTTACTTTGAAATGGCTACTTGGCTAAATTCAAGCCATGCGATCACCTTACATTGAAATGGCTACTTGGCTAAATTCAAGCCATGCGATCCCCTTACATTGAAATGGCTACTTGGCTAAATTGAACCCATGCGATCACCTTACCTTGAAATGACTACTTGGCTAAATTCAAGCCATGCGATCACCTTACATTGAAATGGCTAACTGGTTAAATTCAAGCCATGCGATTACCTTACATTGAAATGGCTAATTGGTTAAATTCAAGCCATGCTATCACCTTACATTGAAATGGCTACTTGGCTAAATTCAAGCCATGCGATTTGAAATAGCTACTTGGCTAAATTCAAGCCATGCGATCATCTTACATTAAAATGGCTATTCGGCTAAATTCAAGCCATGCGATCATCTTACATTGAAATGGCTACTTGGCTAAATTCAAGACATGAGATCACCTTACTTTGAAATGGCTGCTTAGCTAAATTCAAGCCATGCGATCATCTTACTTTGAAATGGCTATTTGGCTAAATTCAAGCCATGCGATCATCTTACATTGAAATGGCTACTTGGCTAAATTCAAGCCATGCGATCACTTTACATTGAAATGGCTACTTGGCTAAATTCAAGCCATGCGATCATCTTACTTTGAAATGGCTACTTGGCTAAATTCAAGCCATGCTATCACCTAACTTTGAAATAGCTACTTGGCTAAATTCAAGCCATGCGATCACCTTACTTTGAAATAGCTACTTGGCTAAATCGAAGCCATGCGATCATCTTACTTTGAAATAGCTACTTGGCTAAATTCAAGCCATGCGATCACCTTACATTGAAATGGCTACTTGTCTAAATTCAAGACATGAGATCACCTTACATTGAAATGGCTACTTGGCTAAATTCAAGACATGAGATCACCTTACCTGGAAATGGCTACTTGGCTAAATTCAAGCCATGAGATCAGCTATCACCTTACATTGAAATGTCTACTTGGCTAAATTCAAGCCATACGATCATCTTACTTTGAAATAGCTACTTGGCTAAATTCAAGCCATGCGATCACCTTACATTGAAATGGCTACTTGGCTAAATTCAAGCCATGCGATCATCTTACTTTGAAATAGCTACTTGGCTAAATTCAAGCCATACGATCATCTTACTTTGAAATGGCTACTTGGCTAAATTCAAGCCATGTGATCACCTTACTTTGAAATGGCTACTTGGCTAAATTCAAGCCATGCGATCATCTTACTTTGAAATGGCTACTTGGCTAAATTCAAGCCACGCGATCACTTTACATTGAAATGGCTACTTGGCTAAATTCAAGCCATGCGATCATCTTACATTGAAATGGCTACTTGGCTAAATTCAAGCCATGCTATCACCTTACTTTGAAATAGCTACTTGGCTAAATTCAAGCCATGCGATCACCTTACTTTGAAATAGCTACTTGGCTAAATCGAAGCCATACAATCATCTTACTTTGAAATGGCTACTTGGCTAAATTCAAGCCGTGCGATCACCTTACATTGAAATGGCTACTTGGCTAAATTCAAGCCATGAGATCACCTTACATTGTACTTGGCTAAATTCAAGACATGAGATCACCTTACTTTGAAATGGCTACTTGGCTAAATTGAAGCCATGCGATCACCGTATATTGAAATGGCTACTTGGCTAAATTCAAGCCATGCGATCACCTTACTTTGAAATAGCTACTTGGCTAAATTCAAGCCGCCGGATGGACAGTAACGAATATATTTACAAGTTGTAAAGATAAACTTTGGAGTCTCTAAATTTCTTTATTTTGGTTCTTTTCAGCATGTTTGTATTGCTTGATAAAGTTTCTTTTGATCGTTAGAAAATTGCACATGCTGTACTTCACATTTATGGAGTTTATAATTACACAGTCGGTGAAAAATGTCTATTGCATATGCTGTACTTCACATTTATAGAGTTTATAATTACATGCTGTACTTCACATTTATAGAGTTTATAATTACACATTTATAGAGTTTATAATTACACATGCTGTACTTCACATTTATAGAGTTTATAATTACACATTTATAGAGTTTATAATTACACAGTCGGGAAGTTCTTAAGACCTACTTTTTTATTAAGGCTATGGCGAGCAACATGTGTAAGAAGAGAAGCCCCTTTCAGTGCCTTAGACAGCATATAAATGAACATCCTTCCCTGCATCTTATGCTACTGGTTTAGTGATATATGTTTGTCCTAGTGTGCTGAATATCGAATCGGATTTAGTGGTAAATGCCTGACGCAACGGGACACTAGTTCATCACATCTAGCAGGAACAGCGTCGAACTTCTTTGGACTGTGTTATAGGCGGTGTAAAATTCGCGAAATATTATCTATCCATTTTATATCACTGTATAATCATTATGTTATATGTCTACACTGGAATTCCAAATCAGCCAACGAAAATGTAACTTCTGCACGCTTTTCTCTACACCTCTCCCTCTCTCTTTCTTTGTCTCTCTGTTACGTGCACACACACACAACAGACAACTATCACCGATAATAACAACTGAACGAAAGTTGCACATAAATTTGAGATCGTTCAAAGATTGCATTCTACAAAGGCTTCAGAGCAAGACAAGAATACTTCAGATGTTGTTAAAGGACGAACAGGAGCAGTTATCTTCCAAGTCAGAAGAAATGGGTCGTCTGCTAGCGAATATTTCTTTATGACAAGAACAGCAATAAAATTAGCGAAAGAACGAAAAATGTTCAAAGATTTTACTGAAATTGTTGGGAGCTGGAATCGTGTACCGGATTAATTTCTGAAGCGGAAGAGATTTTAACGTATCTTAACTTTGGATCTCGTGTTATCCATGGAAGGGACTGATCTCGTGTTATCCATGGAAGGGACTGGACAGGGGGAAGTCGGGATGAAAGACGCAGAACCGCTGGGCCCGTGATACATTTTAAAGGGCTGCCGGGAATGGTAAATGTACTTTGGAACAATGATAAATATCAAGGTCACAGTGTTGGAGTAAATGACCTATATGTATGTGAATAACATGGGTCTAAATTTCAAACATTGTCAAATTCTCGAATAAATGTTTAAGCTACATTTGATTCATGTGTAGAAAGACAGTTTCTATGATTCCATGTAGTCGGACCATTGACATAATTTTAAAGTATTACTTCTTTCGAAAGGTTCAATATTCCTCAGTGAATGAAATTTGGGATGACGACTGGGTCAGCTAAATAAAAATCCATTAACTTGTATGTGTATGGTACTCATATTTATTTCCAATATTATCATGTTCGTTTTTTATTGGTTTTTTTTGTGCTGCTTTTTTATTTTTTAACTAGCTGAGAGACGCATAACCGTATAAGACGAATTCTGCAGAAATGAAGCCGGGACACCTCGAAACTTACAACTTCTGACCATGAAAATGCAATAGAATTCTTGTTATATTGGCCGTGGAGACATGACTGCATGGATATTAATTGCAAATTGCTTGAAAAATAGGGTCATAACAAGAGCTGGTGGTTGCAGCAATGAAGTTTTTTTTTTTTAAAATATCGACTTGTGATTGCAGTGACGTTTAGACAGAAATGCGAGCGTCACCCATGGAATAAAGTTGGAATTTGAATGCAACCATAAACACCTCAAACCGTTCCAATGTAGTATTTGTTTTCGAGGCATTCCATACATAATACATTCCAATGAGGAGGCCCCGACAGGCCGAGTGGTCTAAAACGCTCTCCGTTACGGATCACGCCATCTCACCTCTGTCTGCGTTGGTTCGAGTCTCGGATTCGGCTAATGTGGGTACGTGGGAAAGCTTGCCAGTAGCTTCTCGTGGGTCGGTGGTTCTTTCCGGGGTTTCCTCGAGTTGTTCCTCCACCATTAATACTGGCCGCCATGTATAGCCTATCTTGTGCTGAAAAATGCCGTTAAACCCTACAACAACAACAATAAATTCCAATGACTGCACAATATAGCGGTATTTATGGCTCTCTCTGCCAGTCGAAAAACAACAACCAAACAAACTTTGGAGTGCCAGATTAATCTCAGGCAAACTTTTCTGCTGTATACTTGTCATATCAATTATACAATATTCACATTCGGCGAATATATGCGACTACATGTATTGTACTCATTTGTTATGTTCAAGGTTATTCGCCCATGGAGGGATGATTCATGGGATCGATGCATTCCCCCCCCCCCCCACAATAATACAAATATGGGTTTTCAGTATACCCAGGAATACGATCGTCTGGTTCTCATCGATCTTTACAGCTGTAAGTAAAGACTGATGTCACCTTCTCTACTTACAAGCATTTAAAATGTCAAAGCAAGTCATCTAATGCAAATACGTGAATTGGATTGAATGTGTATAGAATTTTACTGCCAAAACATTTATTTTTGTTTTACAAATCTGCATATATAGCAGTAGTGAATGGGTTGAGATTAGCGACAATGGGAATTAGCATTAAAAACACCCCTGGATAAGATTAGCGACAATGGAAATTTAACATTAACCACCCTGGGTAAGATTAGCGACAATGGAAATTTAACATGGGCAAAAAACCCTGGGTAAGATTAGCGACAATGGAATTTAACATTGGAGAAAGAAAAAAAAAAGGAAATATCCATTCTAGGGACAAAGGCATTCGAACAATGGAAAAAAAATATCATTCTAGGGACAAAGGCAATTGAACATGGGGAATAGAGTTTGGGTCTGTCTAGGGACAAGGGGAATTGAACATGGGAATAGAGTTTGGGTTTGTCTAGGGACAAGGGGAATTGAACATGTTAGAAAAAAAAACTACTTTAGGGACAAGGGGAATTGAACATGGGATTTTTTTTAAAAAAAATTTTTTTTAAAAAGTGCAGGCAATGGAAAGTCAGTCTCTTTTCGAGAAATAGGAGTGGCCCTGGAAAGGACCTTTGGTTTTATGTTAATATTAACATAGACGGCATCTGTCACATCTTCTTCTTCTTAAACTCCTTCTAACTGCAGGTCCATACACAAGTACCCTCTTGAGGCATCCTTGTCTTTCTATGTAAACTCTTCTCATCCATAGACTAGTATCTGTCCTATCGACAACAGTCCACTTGGATCGGACATACATGGGTACGTCCGTCCTGAACATCATTGTTGACACAAGGGTGGAAGATTGAACGTCGGTCCACATCTTGAGGCTCCGAGAACAGGTGAGTGATTGCGCTGAACTGCGCTTATTTATAGGGAGAGGAAGGATTGAAACGGATTGAGTTCATTGACCAATCCAAACACGCGTGACAAAATTCAGTCAGCCCGCATCCAATCCGAAGAGAGCAGTCTGTGACGTCACGTGGTCTATATAGATTCGCTAGCGCCTGTGTGCAGTCAATCAATGCGAGACAGTGATTCAACATGACGGAAACTCAGAAAACGATTCACTGGGGTGCACCAGCAGTGGAGACCGCCCAAGGGAACCCGGACTTACTTTCAGAAGAGGTACATTGGGATTTTGTGGATTTTCTTACCTCGCAAGAATTTGTTCCGGAACCTTCGTCTCATTCTTCATTACCGCAAGTGGAGAATTTTAGACAGAGACTGAAAGAAGAATTGGAGAAATTTAAGCAACGACAAAAGGAAGCGGAACAAGCTTTTCTCCTACAGCAACAGCAACAGCAACAAGAAGAGGTAAGAAAAAAACAACAACAAGAAGAAGTAGCAGCAAAGAAACAAGAGGGTGAAAATCAAACGGCCACGGTACTGTTGGACATTTTAGCGGAGTTAAGAAGTCTGAAACAAATGTATCAGACTTCTTTATCACGACCGAAGAGAATACGACCTTCCCGAGCTAAACACGCCAACCCTGTGACTAAGCCTATCGTACCACCCTTAGTGATTTCAACCCAATCATCATCATCAGAAGTAGGCCTCGGCCGTGGCAAAAGCTTAAGGCAGTTAAAGTTGATTGCTTAAACTCACCCCTACACCAAAAAAAGGCCCTTTTCAGGGCCACCCACTTCTCTCGAAAAGAGATAGCCTTTCAATTTGCCAATAACTCAAAAATCAACACAAAAAAACATTTTACCCTTATAGTATGTGTCTGTGTATGAGTGCGTGAGTGTAGCTTCTTATTTAAAATCAAAACTCAAAGACACTTACCTTATATAATTAATGTATTCTTTTCTCCATAGTTACAATCCAATTCACAATTCACAACAGAACACTTTATAAAGTTCATACACTTCTTCTGTTTCTTTTTTTACTCTCTCTTTTTCTAATTTCTTCACCGTCACAGTCTTTTCCTCCTCTTCCTCCTCACTTTCTTCCCTTCTTCTTTTCTTCTCCTGTTTCTTTATCTTCACCTGACTGTTTTCTTCCTCTGAAGAATCTCTCTCTTCTTCTGAAGAATCCCTCTTTTCTTCTGACTCCTCTTGTTTCTTTTTTGGGCAATCTGGAGACCAATGTCCTTTTTCTTGACAATAATAACAGGTATCTTGACTTTTGTCTTTTCTAGCCCCTGTTTTTTTTCTTTTTTGACGGTCTGAACACTCTGAAGACCAATGCCCTTTCTTCTGACAGATATAGCAAGTATCTTGACTTTTATCTCGAAAGGAAGGAGAGTAGTCCGTCGGCTGGTCTGAAGAGAATTTTCTAATGACCCCTCGCAAAGCTCTGATGAAACGTTCCATCTGGGTAGTCTCTTCCATCGTTGTGCTCGGTTTGAGAGTGAAATGAATAGTGAAAAGACAAGACACACATTCTTTTATATACGCTGGTTTGCCATGACCATAAATTAGTCTATGGTGTTTAAACTTGAGTCATTTGACGTTTTGCACTCAAGATGAAACCATCCTATTCATTCGAGAAGAAAGAAGAAGAAAGTAAGAGGCAGAAACGTGATCTATCGCCTCGTACCAGAGCTGAAGTCTTGGCACAAATTCATGCCAGTGATTTTGAAGAGGACATGAGTGAACCAGAATCCGAACCCTCTAAACAAAGTTCACCACCCTTAGTCAACCCTGAAAAGTACTATTCCATTCGAGAGACGGAAAAGCGCTCCTCTAGAAAATTTAGAACCACGGCTTACACCTACACAGTGAAGTTTAAAGATTTCAAGTCCGACGTACCATTGGAGAAAGCAGAAGGGTTTATCACCGAGATGTGGGATTCTTTGCTCACCGCACTCAAGCGACAATGTCAACCCAAAGAAGACGATCGCTTGACACTATCCATAGATCACGACAGCTTGAAATCCCCTGTTTGGATCGAGTTTAGCAGACCCGCAGAACTAACCCCTTCCAAAGTCATGGACAAGATTCAACACGTACAACAATCTAATGATCAGTTTGACATCACCGATGGTAAAGCCACACTGAAAATGACCCACGTCTCTCCTCCTCAAGGGACCGGACAACGCAGTAAGGTGTTATTGGTGAACGACCTTCGCAACACCAAAAAGAGTCTCGTCCAAATTCACAATTCTCAAGACCAGATGTGTTTAGCCCGAGTCATCGTTGTGGGACGAACCTATGCCAACAAGAACGACACGGTAGAATGGAAAAGAGCCTGGAAAACTATTCAACGATCCGACCGAGCCAAACAATGAAACGAAGCAGAACTCCTGTTACAACAAGCCGGACTGTCCAAAGACACACCCTGTGGCACTCCTGAGATGCAAAAATTGCAAGATGTCCTAGCTCCATTCTACACCTTGAAAGTGCACCCTCAAGAAATGCGCGCGGACCTCTGTTGTTTCGAGGGAAAGACTTTAAGGACGGAAAATACATTCATGTCTATTATCACGATGACCATTTCGATACCATTACCACTATCACTGGATTCCTGGGATACAGTTATTACTGTGAGAAATGTGACTATGGCTATAACAATCGAGAGCAACACAAACATTGCGAATGGAAATGTTCAGGATGTTTGGCCTCTCCACCCTGTCTGAGCGAAGGACAAGAAAGAGTACATTGTCCTGCTTGTCTGCGCACGTTTGTCAGCCCTGCCTGTTACCAACAACATCTGAAGACGCAAGGTTCACAGCAGAAATGTGCTTGTCAACTGCTCAGATTGTGCCCTACGTGTGGACAAGGCCTACGTACCAACAGTGCCAAGACACACATATGTTCAGGAAAAAAAAATGTCACATTTGACACCACATCGTGGACTTGAAACACGAATGCTACGTGCAAAAATACCAACCCCCACCAGAGAAAGAGGACGGTCACAAGAAGAAAGGCAATTTCATCTTTTTCGATTTCGAATGCATGCAAGAAACTGGCATTCACAGTCCTAATTTCTGCGTGGCTCATCGAGCGTGCGAGAAGTGCATTCAAGAACCTATCTTCAGTCATTGCCCTCACTGCAGCAAGATTCCCGGAGGGCGTGAAGACATCTTTCGAGGACCGAACACGTTAGCCGATTTTGCCCAATGGGTCTTAGACCCCATCGACAAGACGTGGAGCCAAGAGGACATCGAACGTTACGGAGATTGTCATCGTCATGCCACAGTGATGGCTCACAATTTCTCCGGATACGATGGACAGTTTCTTCTCAGATACTGTACGGAACAAGGCACTGAACGTCCTAAAGTCACTTTGAACGGAGCCAAAATCATTTTCATGCAAGTGGGACAAGTGCAGTTTAAAGATTCGATGAGCTATTTGGCCATGCCTTTGAGTCGAATGCCTAAAACGTTTGGAATGACAGAAATGGCTAAAGGGTACTTTCCACACTTTTTCAATACGGAAGCCAATCAACACGCCGTTCTACCCCATTTGCCTGAGGCTCACTATTACGACCCCGACAACATGCGTACCGAACAACGAGAAGCATTCTATGCTTGGTACCAGGCTCACGCCTCCGACCCTTTCGACTTTCAGAAAGAAATGCTAAAGTACTGTCGTTCCGACGTGGACGTTTTACGGCGTTTCTGTGGAAAATTTCGAGAACTGTTCATGGAACACGGAGGGGTCGATCCTTTGAAAGAAGCTTGCACCATTGCCAAAGCGTGTTCCTTAGTGTATCGACAACGATTCATGCCTGAAAACACCGTGGCTGTCATCAGTCCTCAAACGACCCACTATGTCAAACGTCAATACTCGGTCAAAGCCCTACGTTGGTTACATTACTTGTGCGACAAGGAAGACAAATGGATTCAGCATGCCTGCAACGGAGGAGGCGAAAAGACCATCGGAACGTATTCGGTCGATGGCTGGGACTTAGAAAACCCCAAGATCGTGTACGAGTTTAACGGTTGCTTATTTCACGGATGTCCCGTCTGTTACCCTGATCGTAGCACTAAAAATCAGTTTTTACAACGAACCATGGAAGACTTGTACCAGGACACTTGTCAGCGACGCCTAAAGTTAGAACAGCAAGGATACCAAGTGGTGGAAATGTGGGAACACGAGTACGATCACCGTATGAAAACCGATCCCGAGTTTAAACGTGCCGTGGAAAGTTACAAGCTGATGGACCCCCTAAACCCGAGGGATAGTTTGTACGGAGGAAGGACCAATGCCACCTGTTTGCTGTACCAAGCCGACGAAGAGAAAGGAGAAGAAATCAAATACTTGGACGTGTGTTCGCTGTATCCTTACGTGTGCAAATATTGTCGCTTTCCTGCAGGGCACCCACAATTGTTCACGGAACACATCGACCTGAAAAACATTCGACAATACGAAGGCTTGATCAAGTGTAAAGTTTTGCCTCCCACGAACCTATACCATCCCGTCTTACCTCACCATTGCCAAGGCAAACTGATGTTTCCTTTGTGCCGTACTTGTGCCGAAACGTGCAACCAAGACCAGCCTTGTCAGCACACCCACGAAGAACGGGCCTTGACGGGAACCTGGGTCAGCGTAGAATTGTTCAAAGCTCTGGACATGGGATACCAACTGTTAGAATTGTACGAAATTTGCCACTTTCCCAAGACACAACAATACCACAAGGGTGACCCCACGCAGAAAGGCATTTTCGCCGACTACGTGGATGCCTTTTTGACACTGAAGCAAGAAGCCAGCGGCTATCCTTCCTGGTGTCACACTTCCGAAGACGAAAAGACATTCAAAGAGAAATACTATGAACAAGAAGGCATCACTTTAGACCACATCGAGAAAAACGAAGGCAGGCGATCGTTTGCCAAAGTGATGTTAAATTGCTTGTGGGGTAAAATGGCACAACGACCGTGTTTACCCAAGACGGAATATTTGACAGAACCTTCTCGCTACTTTCAGATGATTCACGACAAAACCAAATACATGAAACACGTGGACGTCGTTCGCGAGGATTTGATCTTGGTCAATTACGAAGAAGATCTGGACTTTGTACAAGCCGACGCATTTGGAAATGTCATCATTGCGGCTTACGTGACAGCTCATGCTCGCTTAAAATTGTACGAAGCTTTAGAACTGTTAGGGGAACGTGTCCTGTACTTTGACACGGACAGATGCATTTACATCCATCACCCGAGTCAACATCACCCTGACATCGAAGGAGACCGTTTAGGAGCCTGGACAGACGAACATCCCGACGACAAGATTCTAAGTTTCGTCAGTGGTGGTCCCAAAAATTACGGCTACGAATACCGGGACCCACAAGGAGAAGTGCACACGACGTGTAAAGTGAAAGGATTGACTCTGAATTATCGTACCAGTCGAGTGGTGAACTTTGGGGTATTGAAAGAAGCCTTGCAATCGGGAAAGGATGAACACTTTAAAGTGACCACCTATCAACCCAACAAGATTGTATGTTTACCCACTCACCATATCGTCAGTCGACCCTTGGAAAAAGTCTATCAAATCGTGTACCAGAAGCGAGTGCGACTTTCCAATCATTTCACCTTACCTTATGGACACGTCGGTATTGGTCTGTATTTAAAAAGGAACCCTAGGCAAGATCGATAATTCATTGTGACTACCAAGACCGAGCGAACAAGATGAATACTTTCAGAGAAACACAAAACAAGTTTAGACAGGCACAATTCAAGTGTGGGGCTTCTGAAGTGGAATGCGATTGTGAACCTTGCGACTTTTCAACCTGTTTTAGTGACAGCACCAGAAGAACCCGTCACCCAGGACAGGACTGTCGTGGACAGGCCTGAAAGACCCTTTCGGGAGGACACTTGTGTGACCTTACCCCCTATAGAACTGGTCAGAACTTTACCCAAAACATGTTGTACAGACACTTGTTTTTATTCCACGTTAATGATTTTCATGTGCCTTTTATCGTTGTACTTAAGCCTTTGGCTTTTATGTATTTTTGTCTTTCGTATTCATGTTTAAAACATTCAATAAATGTGTTCTGAAAAAAAGTATATAAACTCTCGTCTTGTTTGTTTTCGTGTCACAAGTGACATTCCTGACACTATGGCTACTTCTGCTGTCTCTGCTCCCTCTTCATCCACTGTCAAAGTCATCGACGAACACTTAGATCGTGCCAGTTGGGAGGCTTTGTATCTTCGCCATCCCTTTAACATGCTCATTGCTGGACCTAGCGATTCAGGCAAAACCGAATTCGTCAAACGTTTGATCGAACATAAACATCATTTGATCGATCGTCCACCTCAACGAATCGTGTGGTGTTACAAAGAGTGGCAATCGGCGTACAGCCTCTTGCGAGAAAGTCAAGGCGATTCCATCGTGTTTGTGGAAGGCATTCCTAAAGAAGACGACGGCATCGTCGCTGACTCCCGTCAAACCCATTTGGTCATTTTTGACGACATGTTAGGAGAAGACGAAGAAGAAATTAAACTGTGGTTCACGCGCAAAGGGCATCATCGTAATGCCAGTGTCGTTTACATCACCCAAAATTTGTTTCAACAAAGTAAAGCCCATCGCACCATCAGTCTCAATGAGCATTACGTGGTCTTGTTTAAAAATCCTCGAGATAAATCGCAAGTGCAAGACTTAGCCAAACAGTTAGGAACGCCTTGGCTGACTCAGGCGTACGACGATGTCACTCAAACTCCACATGCCTATTTACTCGTCGATTTGAAACCTACGACCCCCGATGATTTGCGATTTGTTTCACCACTAGTGCCAAAAAGGATGGCCGGTCCTGTACACGTCTCCGTCCTCGACTTAATTTCACTCCACAAAAAAAGTCTATAAAAACCTCAGACCCTTTTCGTCTGTCTCACACACATTTTGAACATGACGTCCCTTCAGTCGCATCTTCCCGTCAAATTGATTCGTGCCTTGTATGGCATCAGTCGAGAAAAAAATCCACAAATACGAGCTCGTGTCTTAGAAGCTAGTCTCAAAGAAGTCTTACGATGGTTCACGGTGACGGCACGTCAATTACTCCAAGGGATCATTCAGATTCCTCATCAAACCAAACGCTTTTTTGATCGAAATAAAGTTGCTTTGACCCAACTGGCCGATCCCCGCATCGACACTCAAACCAAAAAACAAATCATTTTGAAACCTGGAGGGAGCGGTACTCTAGGAGGGGTCATCATTCGCTCTCTCTTAAGATGGGATCCTAATGCCCCCAAACTTCTCCCCAAGAAAAAAGTCAAACGAAGCTCCAAGAAGAAAAAGACCAGGTCCCCAAGGAGAACTTCTCCAGTGGCGTACCCTCCTCTTACCAGACACCACCCCGGAAAAAGAAAAGAAGCCCCCAGAAAAAGAAACAGAGAAAAAGTCCCCAGAAAAAGAAAAGTCCACAGAAGAAAACTAGTCGCAAAAGAGGCACTTCAGCCAGGACGCAACCTTACACTCGCAAACCACGACCTGCCACGGCGGTGACCGGGTCTTCGGCAGCTTCACGTTCATCCACTTCTCCGTTGATGACACCAAGAACTGAAGAGTACTTGGAGACGTTGATCACACCAAGAACTTCTCTGTTGATGACCCCAAGAACTTCCCTAGTGGCAGGACCCTCCAAGTTAGTGGCAGTGGCTGCTGCTCACAAAGTACCTTCTCCCAAAATCAAAGTCCAAGAGAGATCGGGCATGTTACAATGTTTACTGGATTTGTCCAAGCAAGAACTGGCTCGATTTAGTCCGTTACGTGCCCCTGCACGACGTGTCATGCCTGTCCTGAAGTTGATACGACGTAAAGACAATCAGTGGCGACGCGTTCCAGTATAAAAAAAGGTGTGTGACCAAGTAGGGTATCAGTGTTTTGGTGCTCCTGAGGATGTAACCCTCCAGAAAACATCCCTCTTCTAAACAACCCCAAGGAAAGAAAAGGAAAGGACTGCCTCCTCGTTTAGTCAAACATGGGGACATGTTATCTGTCCTGTCCAAAGCTTCTCCACCTCTACGAAAAAAAACTCATTCAATCAGCCTCCAAAGAGGTCATCGATACCGTGTGCGAATGCTGTTTGAACGTCTTGAAAGGCACGATCCCTTTGTCCAAACACCAGAAACAATGCTTAGGCAAACATCGTCACGTTCGTCGCCAAATGGTTCAAAAGAAAATTCCCATTCGTCAAAAGAAGAAGATGTTGGTCCAACGTGGAGGCATTTTACCTCTCTTGTTAGGTCCCTTACTGAAAGGAGTCTTGGGAACCATGTTGGGAGGACTGGTAGGAGCAAGATAAAAAGGCCCTCAGAAGTCCCAAGATCTCAGAATCGACCCCTGACAACCCCACGGAAGGACGAAAACTAGCTTTAGTACCTTACAAACGATGGATGGAATGCCAGCGTTGGCAAGAACAACGCACCCCGCATTTACCTCCCAATCCCAATTTGAGCGAGATGTCCCAGTTACAACACGAATTGCAGTCCTTGATGGATCACCAAGATTTGTCCGAAACAGAAAAATCGCAAAAGTACGGTCACCTCTTGCAACGACTGCAACTCTTTCACCAGAAAGCTTTAGACGAAACAGCTCTACCCACTCTGAAAGATTTTAAGACCTTGATGAAAAGTCCAGCACCATCATCACTACCACCACCACCACCACCACTACTACCATCCCCAGGGGTCACCAGAGATACTACCCCACGAAGACCTGAGGAAGAAGAGATGCGAGAAGTGTTTCAAACACCGTCAGCAGCTCCCATTTCGAGTAAGATTGCAGCATCCTTGTTGACCCCGTCCCGCACACCCCAACGAGAAGAAATGAAAGCTTGGGTTAAAAAGATGATGTCCACTCCTCCTTCGACAGAAGTGAAAAAGAAGGAAGGGAAACCAGAAGTGAAAAAAGAAAAGAAGACCAAAGCCATTCCATTGCCACCTCCACCACCACTACCTTCGACTTCTACTCCCGTAGCCCATCGGACACGTAAATCGGTTTCTAAACCACCCTTTCGTCCCACCCAAAGTAGCATCACCGAAGAGTGGGTAACTTATTAACACACAAACAAACACAAAAATGGAAAAAGTCTTAGCCAGCATTTACTACGATCCCTCCCATCCTGCAGGTTACGCAGGAGTTCAACAATTGTATCGTGCTGCCAAAACTCGACTGAAAAGTCTCCGTTTACCTCAAGTGCAACGATGGTTGCAAGAACAAGCTACCTACACTTTACACAAACCCATTCGACGCAAGTTTTCCAGAAGTCGCACCCGAGTGGAAGGCATCGATCATCAATGGCAAGCCGATTTAGCCGATGTCTCTCATTTGGCCAGCTACAATCGTGGCTACAAATATTTGTTTTGTGTCATCGACGTCTTTTCCAACTTTGCCTGGGTCGTGCCCTTGACTTCCAAATCGAGCAGCGAGTTAGTGCGAGCCTTGCAACGGGTGTTGAAACAAAGCGGTAGTCACCCTCTTCGATGGCAAACGGACAAAGGTACCGAATTTCTGAACCAAGCTTTCAAAAAGAATTAAAGAAACGTGACATTCATTTTTTTACCACCGAGAATCCCGAAACCAAAGCCAGCATCGTGGAACGTTTTCAACGCACTTTGAAAGAACGCATGTGGAAATATTTTACGCATCACCACACTCTGAAGTACATCGACATCTTACCGCACCTGGTGCAAGCGTACAACCAATCTTACCATCGAAGCATCGGACGTGCCCCGCAAGATGTGACTCCCGACAACGAAGTGTTGGTGTTTGAGCGCCTGTTTGGTACGTCCCCGACGAGGGCTGTCCCCAAGAAAAGTAGAGTGTTGGCCGTAGGAGATTGGGTACGCATTGGCAAAACCAAACGCACTTTCGACAAAGGTTACTTACCTAACTGGACCACCGAATTGTTTAGTGTCACTGGACGAGTGCATGGCCGTCATCCTGCCGTCTATAAATTGGAAGACATGAACGGAGAAGAGCTCAAAGGAACGTTTTACTTACCCGAGTTACAACGTGTCACCAAAAAAGAAGACGACGTGTACGACATCGAAAGCATTCTCGAACGCAGAACCCGTAAAGTGGGCAAACGACATGTCAAAGAAGTCAAAGTACGTTGGAAAGGATATCCACCCAGTTTTGATTCTTGGATCGACGCTTCGCAAGTCATCGACTATAAAAAGAAGTGACTATCATGCCCTTTCACACAGACGCAGTTACGTCGACCACTCCTTCACCTAGTTCTTCTGTGCAAGATTTACAAAAACAACCCTTGTGGGTGTGGTGCGGAGAACGTGTGCCTAAAACGCAAATCGTCTTTTTCTGCCAAATCTTCGTGGTGTATTTTGTCATCGGGGCAGCCATCGCCAATTTGAGTTTGCAACAAGGACACAAACAATTGTGGACCATTTTATTGAGCAGTTGCATCGGTTACATGCTTCCCAATCCCTCCCTGAAATTCTCCTCGAACGGGAACCACGGGAACCTTGTGTCCAGTGCCAGTGTCAGTCACCACTCCAATAACAACCACAACCAGAACCCCATTTTGAGCGGAGACACGCCTCTGACGTCCAGTAACCCCTCGGACAGCCACAGAACTCTGGAATTATGAGTCACCAAAACCAATTTTACTTAAGGTTACCTAGTGACAGTTCCATGGAGGTGTTTCCCAACAACAAGTTGTGCTGTTACACGGCCAAATTACCTCAGGCCATCCCATTAGATCACGAAGCCCATTGGGAAGTGGCTTTAGTAGAAATGATTCACCCGACCCAAGTCCTCAATGTCCTTCCCAATCAAAACTTTTTTGATGTGGAAGTTTATGACGAACAATTGCAACAGTACTTGGATACCCATGGCAAATATGACAAGAAAACCCCTGGCACAAAAAATCATAAGTACACCACCTATCACTTGTTCATTCCTCCAGGCTATTATTTTAGTGGTCAACATTTGGTGAGCACCATAGCCTCCAGGTTTAATGTCGTGTTTCTGAAAGCTTTGGAAAGTGTCAAAAAAAGTGTCACCATGGAATACCACAAAGCAGCTCGTCGGTTCTTGATGAAATTTGACGGGAGTAAAATCGTGTCCATTTTATTTTGTCCTGAATTGTTTGACATGTTGGGCGGAGACATGGATATGAGAATGGCCATGCTCAAGAAAAACGAATTGCCAGTCGTTTACGACAACGAGTCTTTTAGCAAGTTATTTCGTGCCCCGGTAGAACTGAACCAAGGACTGAATTTGATGTTTGTGTACTCCGATGTGGTGGAGTACAACGTGGTGGGACACACCTCCGTACCGTTACTGCGTGTCATTCCTTTCAAAGTGGATTCTGCCACGAGCGAAGACGAGGAAGGTGGAAACACTTATCACGTCCACCGCGAATTTGTACATCCTCACTATTTGCCTGTCAGTAAGTCTTATTTGGACACGGTCAACATTGCTATAAAAGGAGATTTGGGACAAAATATTCCATTCACCAAAGGAAAAGTCACGGTGAAACTCCATTTTCGAAAACGGTTCTCTCACGATTCGTAAGTCATGTATCCAGTGTACCGAGGGGTTGCTCGACAGCGAGGACACGGTTTAGGAGATATGTCGAAATCGGCCTTTCGTTCGGTGGTCCCAGTCTTGAAACCGATGGTGACACGCGGATTGCACGCCTTGAAAGATGCCGCACTGACACTAGGCAAAGAATTTCTCCAAAATGTCATCATCGACAAACAAAACCCTAAAGAAGCGTTCATGAGGGCAGGCAAAAATGTCTTGCTGCAAACGGGTAAAGACCTTTTGGGCCGACGAGAAACACCTATAAATGCCCTGCACGCTACTGAGTCAGGCATTCCTACTTGCCTGACGCCACAGCAAGGACAAGGCAGAAAGAGACGACGAAGAAAACACCCTTTCACCAGACTTCACACGTCTAAAGCTAGAAAGACAAAGAAAAGAAGAACTGTTCGAGACTTAGACGTTTTCGATTATTAAAGTATTGAGACACAGAAAAATGCACCGAGAATCTTGCGCTTGTTCCAAGTCGGAACTGGATTTTTTTCGGGGCATGCCCCCCCCCCCCCCCATGATGACCATGCAAGAATCCCAGTGGGTGGAATTTCACCCCGTCTCCTCTTTGACAGCCTCAGCTCCCATCGAGTTTGAAATCAAAGGACAGCCTGAAGATTACATCGATCTGAATAGCAGTTACTTGTACCTGAAAGTCAAAGTTGTCGATGAGGACAATTCGTCCCTAGATGGCGATGAGGTAATAGCTCCCGTCAACAATTTCATGCATTCCTTGTTCAGTGGAGTGGACTTGTACTTGAATAACAAACTAGTCAGTAGCAGCATGGATACTTACCCTTATCGAGCGTACCTGGAAAATCTCTTGACGTACGGAATAGACGCCAAGAACACTCATCTCAATGCCTGTGTGGTATGGGAAGCTGACGATGCGGGCGAATTTGAAACATTCGAAACTGATACAAAGGATAAAACTAAACCAAAAAATGATGGATTTCTAGAACGAAGAGACAAAATCAAAGACGGACAGAGTTTAGAGCTGATGGATCGTTTGCATTTGGACATGTGGTTGCAAGAGAAATATTTGCTGAACGGGGTGAATGTTCGCCTGAGATTGAATCGTAGTAATGCCGCTTTCCATTTGATAGGTACTAGTGCTTGCAAAACTGTCATCGAGGAAGCCAGGCTCTACGTACGACGCGTGGAAGTGTTACCTAAAGTGGGAAACGACATCAGTCAGACGTTGAGCAGAACGACCGCCAAGTATCCCATACGACGCGTGGAAGTGAAAACCTTCACCATTCCCATGGGGCAACGATCCATGATCGAAGATCATCTGTTCCAAGGACAGTTACCCAAACGTTTGATCGTTGGTATCGTCGAGAATACAGCCTTCAACGGAGCTGCCAATAAAAATCCTTTCTACTTTCAACACTTTGGCGTGTCCAAGATCGAAGTCAGTCGCGATGGCAAAACCTTGTGTACCCGACCTTTCGAACCTTACTTTACCAAGAAGAATTACTTGAGGTCGTACTTGTCCTTGTACGAAGCCACCGGTCAGTTAGGAAGCAACTTCAGTCACGGCATTACGTACGAGGATTATGCAGGAGGCTATGCTTTGTGGGCTTTTGATTTCACTCCAGACCAAGGCAGCGACGAGGGACATTTCCACCCTTTAAAATCTGGTCAGATTCGTGTGGAAATTCAGTTTGCAAACCGAGTCCCTGATGAAACGGTGAACGTCATCCTGTATGCAGAATTCGATAATACGATAGAAATCAACAGTTTGAGAGAAGTCATTCTAGATTATTAGAAACCATGGAAGACTGTTATCCCTCTTTACCTAGTGGAGAAACTTTAGACATGGAATGTGAGGAGACTGTGAAAGAAGAAGTTATCATGATGAAGTCAAGATGGCCAGAACAAGAAGCCCATTTAGTCTCCTGTTTTGCCAAACACTTGGTCGAAAAAAATGACGGAATTGATCAAGAAAAATTGCTATGGATGTCAAAACGATCATCCCAGTCAAATTCAACACGATAAATGCCTGATGCTGAGTCAAGAAGAAAAATTGGACGAGTATTTGGACGAAGCTTGGAGTCTCATCTCGGACGAAGTCGTGTTGCACCAGTGGTATAAAGACTTGTGTGAACATTCTTGTCCACCATTAACCACTCAAGAGATCGATCGTATCGAAGCTCTCCTGAATCAGAGTGAGGAGACGAAGCGAAGAAACGGTTATTTGTCAGACATTTTCAAGCAAAAAGTCAGGATCGAATTAATCACTTATTATTACCTGTGAAGAAGAAAACACACAAATCAATGGATACCTGAGAACTTTATTACCTTTTGAACCACAGTTCGTATACGGCTTCTTGGAATCCTGTCGTCTGTGCTAAAGATGAACTCCCTCATCGCAAACCTCAAGACCATCTAGCTTATGTGATCAACACAGACGACAGTCATCTCCCAGGAACCCACTGGGTAGCCGTCTACTTTCCTCAAGAAGGATGTGTGGAATATTTCGATTCGTACGGATTGCCCCCTTTGGAAGACGATATCATTGACTTTATGAGAAGAAATGCTCAGACCACCCGATTCAATAATGTGAAATTACAAGGCACAGATTCCTTGGTGTGTGGACAGTACTGTGTGTATTTTCTGCATCATCGCAGCCTGGGCTATTCCTTAGAACATTTAGTGACTCATTTTGATCCTCGTTCTTCTTCTAGAAACGATGTGAAAGTAGATCGATAGTTTTGTGACCATTATGCTTATCTTTTGTCTCAAGCTGGAAACGTATGTCAATGGCCTAATGACTTCCATCAGTGGAAATCACAATTTCTTTCTCAACGTTGTCAACCCTGTTTAAAGTAGAGTGTTAATTGAAAAAAAATGTTTGAGATTTGAAAAAAATGTTTGATGTTATATTGTTGGATTATTGTTAAAAAAAATGTTAGAGTTTGTTAGTGTTAAGTGATTTTGAATAAAAAAATGTTGTGTTTTGAAAAAATGCCTTTGTCTTTTGTTTGGCTATAAGAATGTTGATTCATGCTCTTTGACTTCTTACTATCCCTCTCATGACACTCATTGAACGTTGCGGCTCGAAAACCGTGGAGGGATGTTTTCCTTCACGTCCGCGCTTTGACTTTAAGAACCGGGGTAGTTTCCAGTCTAACCATCCATTGTCGACTCATCCTCCTACGAAGATGTGCTCCAAACTAGCTAAGCTAAACGAAGCCTACGTGAATTTGCATAGGGTCAGACACAGTCTGATACCGAAAGCTGAAGAGATAGAGAATGTGAAATGTTAAAAGTCACTGAAGACCTGATAGAAGAGCTCTTCAGAGAAGAAGTGAACAGGGAGAAAGAAGAATGGACAGAGAAGCACAGACTTCAGAGACAGCAGCAACAGCAACAACAGCATCAGCAGCAGCAGCAGCAGCAGCAACCTGAACCTGACAGAGGCTTTGTCGATTGTCGTATCGACACCAAAGAGTTCTTCTTCTCTTTCCGAAGAAGCAGACCTATCGTCAGAAAGTCTATCCTCAGAGGACGTCGCATTCTTAGAAACTAAAAGATTGCCATAGCAAACAAAAAAAACCCCAGCCCTTTTCAGGGCTACCCAATACTCTAGAAAAGAAATAACAATCGATTTGCCAATGTGTGTAGGTAGAGTAGTGTGAATATAAACACTGACTCTTTTTTATAGTGTGAGGGTATGTGTTTGTGTATATAATTGTGTGTTTGTAAGTGCTCACGTACGTTTGTGTGGATAGTAGATTAAGATTACGTTTTCTTGCTGTTAGAGGTGTGGGGAGAGTAGATTTAAGGTTATATTGGATTGCTTTGCGTATGTGAATAGTATATTATTTGTTTAATAAAATTTTTTAGAATAGTGATGGGTAGTATAAAAAGTGAGTGAGTGTTTCTTTTAGGTCCGCGCGTCTGTTAGGTTATGATCTAGGTAAGATCAATTTTATGTTTTAGGGGGATGTTTTCCTTCACGTCCGCGCTTTTAGTATAAATTGAAACTCGTTGGGCAGTCTAGCTACCCTGTTCCTTCGTTGAAAAGACAATGAATACCAGAATTGTGAAACTGCTAGAACTCCAGATGCACCTGGAATATGCCAGGCGCATACTAAATGAGGTGGCCGCGGAGGCCATTGTCGAAGAGGCAAGGATGAAAGAGGAGGAGGAAAGAAGAAAAAAAGAAGAGGAGGAAAAGGAGAGAGGAAATTTCAGAATCCCAGAGACAGAAAATTGGGATTCTGAAGCCACTTATCCCGCCTCTGCACTCCTAAGAAGAAAGGTAAAAGGAGACTGGGGAAGAAGATGTGTGTGTGGTGCCAGGCCTGGAAGGCGCCATCATTAACCAGGTGTCAATGGAGTTCAAAAACAAACAGCCCTTTTCAGGGCTACCCAAACCTTTAGAAAAGAAATAACAATCGATTTGCCAATGTGTGTATGTAGAGTAGTGTGAATATAAACACTGACTCTTTCTTTATAGTGTTTGTGTTTGAGTTTGTAAGCGCTGATGTAGGTTGGTGTGGATAGTAAATTTGGGTTTCATTTTAAAGCTTTGCGTGTGTAAATAGTAGATTAGGGGTTTGTTTATTGATGCTTCACGTATGTGGATAGTAGATCATATGAAATGAAAAAAGTAGGGGATGTTTTCCATCACGTCCGCGCGTTTCAAGTGCTAATCTAGGTAATATCAATTTTGTTCTAGGGGGATGTTTTCCATCACGTCCGCGCTTTTCGTATAAGAACCCACAGTATTCGTCGTTCAAACCATTCTACAGAGAAGATGGCTTCAAACTACCTCGATAAAATGCAAACATTGCAAGACGTCCTGGACAATTTGGGCATGATGGAACAAATGCTAGTGAGGCTAAACGAAGATCATTATTCCTATAGTCCCCATCGAGTGAAGATGGAGATTAACAATTTACGAAAAGTAAAGGACATGATAAGTGATGTGATGAAAGAAATAAAGGAGGAAAAGGATGATGAAGAGGAAAGGATAACGATAAGAGCATGGAATGAAAAAATTGAAAAAGAAGAAGAAAATGAGAAGAGGAAGAAAGAAGAGGAGGAGAAGAAGAAGAAAGAAGAGAAAAAAGGAAGAAAAGAAAGAAAAGAAGAGAAAGAGTGTAGGACAGAAAATAAGAAGTTGGTGGAGAAATAGAAGAAATTAGAAGAAGAAGAAGAAACCCAAAGGCCCTTTTCAGGGCCACTCCTATTTCTCGAAAAGAGACTGACTTTCCATTGCCTACCCTTTTTTTAAATTTTTTTAAAAAAAAATCCCATGTTCAATTCCTCTTGTCCCTAAAGTATTTTTTTTTCTAACATGTTCAATTCCCCTTGTCCCTAGACAAACCCAAACTCTATTCCCATGTTCAATTCCCCTTGTCCCTAGACAGACCCAAACTCTATTCCCCATGTTCAATTGCCTTTGTCCCTAGAATCGATATTTTTTTCCCATTGTTCGAATGCCTTTGTCCCTAGAATGGATATTTCCTTTTTTTTTTCTTTCTCCAATGTTAAATTCCATTGTCGCTAATCTTACCCAGGGTTTTTTGCCCATGTTAAATTTCCATTGTCGCTAATCTTACCCAGGGTGGTTAATGTTAAATTTCCATTGTCGCTAATCTTATCTAGGGGTGTTTTTAATGCTAATTCCCATTGTCGCTAATCTCACCCCATTCACTACTTATAGCGACCCATTCGTACGAGCTACTTTATAATATATACGAAAACGTTACACTATATTCTTTGACGTCAGTCTCGTAATCTACAGTTGGTGAGTTCGATACTCACCCAGGCCAGCCCAAAACCGTCTGACTCTGTTGTTGTAGTTGTTATAGAGTTTAACGCAGTGGCGTCACTAGGGTTGGTGTCACCCAGTGCGGTAACTCATGATGTCACCCCCATGGACCTCCTTCCTGCACAAAAATTCTAAATTTTGTATAGACAGTCATGTACAGTAACTCATGGTGTCACCCACATAGAACACTTCCTGCACAAAAGTCGAAAATTTTATATACAGTCATTTGGGTGTCACCCCCTCTGATGGTGTCACCCGGTGCGGTCCGCACCCCCCGCACCCCCCCCCCCCCCGTGACGCCACTGGTTTAACGCTATTGTTCAGCACAAAATACCCCGGCCGAGTCAAATACAAGGACTTACAAAAATGGTACTAACAGTTCCCTCGCTTGGCGCTCAACATTAAGAGGTTAGTGTTAGGACTGGTCGGCCTGGTGTCAGGATAATGTGACTCGGTGGGACATAATGCTACATGTCTGCGGCATGATGCCCCAGTGATATAAACTGGCACACTGCAGACATCGTATCGATAGGACTGAAAAATTGTTAAAGCTACGTTAAAAATCCAAGTCACACACACACACACACACAGCACAGCACAAACTAGGCTATAAATGGCGGCCAGTATAAATGGTGGAGGAAGAACCAGGGAAAAGCCCCCGAAAGAACCACCGACCCACGAGAAGAAATTGGCAAGCTACATACATTGGCCGAGCCCGAGACTCAAACTCAAGCAGATAGTGGTGAGTTGGCAGTGATCCGTAACGGTGAGCTCTTTACACCACTCGGCCACTCGGCTGTAAAATTATGTACAAAGCACACAATTCCCGCATTCTATAGCAAATAATTTGTTCTCAAGTGCCGTTAAAACAATTTTAGCAAAACATAAAAAACGCTTCATTTTTTGTGTGTCGTCTTTTATCCATTGCGAAGATTTAGGGTACGACAAGACTATGAAATCCTAGAAAAATTCGTCTCTTGCATTGTACATACTCATATAAAATTTCAAAACCAAATACTGAGAGAGAGATAGAGAGAGAGCTTTGGTTTTGTGGGTTTCACGACAATGTTCAGCATATGATAGGCTATGCATTGCGGCCAGTATAACTGATGGAGGAACAACATACATATCCAACTTGGCCGAGCCGAGGCTCAAACCCAAGCGGACTGATGTGAGATGTGAGCAATCTGTCAGGGCACTTTGCCATCCTGGGCGAGAGATAGAGAGAGAGAGAGAACGTGAGAGAGAGAGAGAGAGAGAGAGAGAGAGAGAGAGGTCATTCTGCAAAATATGATTTGAAGTGCCTACGGTGTGTGTGTATCACTGAGTATCCTGACTGTAATCTGAAACAATTGTACATTTTTAACAAGTGCTTTTTTCTTACTTCCCAGGTCAAGTAAAGAAAGCGTTTTGCTTCCCAGGGAGTAAGTGGCATCGTCAGGCGCAGATAATGATTCAGGTGGTCGGAAAAAAGATTTTAGTGGTAAACAAAATATTCGTTATAACTGGAATATCACGTTCTTCAATTCACAGACTTTTAAAAAGGTTTCACAGAAGGGTGATATAAATTGGGGGAAAAGAGGTTTCACAGAAGGGTTATATAAACTGGGGAAATAAAGGTTTCACAGAAGGGTGATATAAATTGGGGAAAAAGAGGTTTCACAGAAGGGTGATATAAATTGGGGAAATAAAGGTTTCACAGAAGGGTGATATAAATTGGGGAAATAAAGGTTTCACAGAAGGGTGATATAAATTTGGGAAAAAGAGGTTTCACAGAAGGGTGATATAAATTGGGGGAAAAAGGTTTCATAGAAGGGTGATATAAATTGGGGAAATAAAGGTTTCACAGAAGGGTGATATAAACTGGAGAAAAAGCGGAAGTTCAAAAATCTTAAGCAAAAGTTATGATCGTTTATTTTCTCGCATTGGTCATCAAAGCTTTATACAATTGTAGGCAATTTTGCCAAAAACTTTCTATATTTTAACGAGTCTGTTGTGTTAATATTTCTAAGAGTAAAATCGTCCAAAATTGAGAGAGAGAGAGAGAGAGAGAGAGATTGTAAAGTGGGTGGGTGTAATTATCTTATTCGTACATTTAAAAAATTTTGAAAGAGACACTGTTTGATATTGATATATTTACCAGAATAAGAACCACAACAAAATTTTACAAACATCGTAAAACATTCAAAGAAACATGTATTTTTTGGACGAAAAAGTCGTCAGTTTGCCAAATGGAATCAGCTGACAAATCATATCGAAGAAATTCAGTCACTAAAATAACACGTCTTGAAGAAGTCTCTTTTCTCTTTTTGAAGTTCAGAATCACCTGTATGAAAAATAAAACGATTCACAACAAATCACGTCTAAAAACGCATGTTCTATCATGAATCTAAGGTGACGTTAATGAAGAAAATACACGCAAAATTGGTAAAGGAATCCCGATGCTTGTTAAATTTAACATGATTGAATAGTCTTCGTATTTTGCTAAGCGTTGATATCATGTAATGTTTTTACTAAACTCCAGTATTTCCTGAGTGTTGCAAAATATAATCCAGTGTCAACTACATTTTTTATTCATCAATTTCTAGTACTGAGATGTTCCGAATGTAGTGCGTCACTTTCAGAAATTTTGACAGTCGTGATTTGATTGGTGAAGCATAAGGTTAACAAAACATGACATCTCTTTGGTGTCCGTCAGATTTCCAAGTTGGACCGCATTTAGTCAGATTGCAATGTCTTACAACTCTACGATATTCGAATAGTTTTTGTGCACTGATCGACTTCGACTTATAATTCGTGGAATTAACATTTTTCGCGACGACTCTCTGACGATGATATAAAAGATAACGAACCAGACTGAGGAAAAAAATTGTTGCACACTTTTCTTAACCAGTCGAGTTGGGTATCATATACTGACTTGATCCTTTTTTCTTTTTCTTCTTTTTTTCTCCACATCTTGTATTTCGGCTTAGATTGAAGATGCAAAGTGCAAACAATTACGTATGAATTGATTTTCAGGGCAGCAATAATTTTCTATATTTTCCAAACTAACGAATTTCACCTGTATTAAGTTAAAAAAATTACCTGTCAATGTTGGGAGTTTGTCTTGTTTAAAAACAATCCATCTAATGTCAATTCATTTGTTATGACACATCGGATATAAATTTTCATCACAAAACTAAACGCTTGTCTTGGCGCGCTGTCACAACCAACATCGACTGTTAACTTTTTCTCACGGTTGATAGCATCGCCACCCATGACTCTTGCAACTTTGAGTGCGAAAAATGTGAAAAGCCATTACATGTACAGTCTGATTAAAATAAGATCGACAAAAGTACAGAAGAAAGAAAACATCCATTTCCGTTGCAACGACGAGGCAAAGCAGAACGGTACAGGCTCTTGGGTGGCCACACCTTGAATTCCATCCAGCCTTTGTACTGGCGAACGTGTTCTACGTTAAAGTATTTTCTCAACGTTTCAGCGCATCGAAGATGACCGTTTAGAATCTCGGAAAGACAGACATTTCTAAAAATTAGTTAGAGTTTTGCCAGTTGCGGAAGTAAATATTGCCACTACCAGTACAAAAAAGCAAAGATAAGTTCATACTCACTATGGAGAATGAAAGGACTGACCTTAATTATTGTTCCATTTGAGTGGCAAACTTTGATGGCCCCATTGCTTTATGTCCGTGACTTGCTAAGGTCAGTATAAAACAGGTCTTGAGTGTAAATTAAACTAATTATTTGTTTAAGAAAATGTGCTGACATGTGTTTTTGCAAAAAAAACTTAATGTTATTTGGAGCACTTCCGTTGCCAAAACCTTCAGTTGCGGAAATACATGTTGTCAAGCTCTTCCATTTCGGAGGTAAGTAAATATTGCATGTAGTCCGCAATTCTATAATGCCAAGATAGAAATGACTGGTTTTGGAAAACCACCGAACTCATAAATTTTGGATCATGACTTTCTTGTGAAAACGATAGATCATAAAACAATGTTAAATTTATCAGATCATGAAGTCGTCAGTCGACCACTGGGAAAAGTGTATCATATCGTCTGTGATAAACGAGTGCGGCTTTCGAATCACAACACGTCACCTTACGGATATAGTTCTCGCCATGATATGAATTCTGCTGTCGTCAATGTTTTGTATCTCTATACTGTGTGTTTAACTGTTATCCTTGGTTGTAGATTTTATTTTAAGATAATGGTAATTTGTAAACATGTTTACATGACCTTTTTGACCTTAGAATGTTTTGGCAGCGAAAGTATGACCCATATCCTGGTCACCTTATTACGTCATAGGTTTCTGTATAAAGTAGAGGTAAACAAAAAGTATTCATTCCTGTTTTAATATCAGTATATGGAGTTATTTAATTATTTAAATCATTCATTGGAATTAACTAAAGTGCTCAAGGACTAGATTATCACTGTTTTGGAATTGTTGTGTATACCATCTCGATACATTAAGACTTTTGTTACATCAGCAAATTAAAGACTGTCGGTACGTCATCACCTTCAAGATTGGAATTAATTTGAAACACTATACGTCTGGATCTATGATGGACCTTTTAAGATTATTTGGTATTTAATTCAAAATAGTGAAGGTTCATTTTAAATGTTTGCTTTGTATTCATGAGAAATCATTTTTTTTGTTGAATTTTACCTAAGTTATTGGTTTCTCTTTCTTCTGTTACTCAGTGTAAGACCACATGGTCGTAACATCGGTCTTGTTCTGGTCCTATTGAAGAAAGTGAACAACAGTGTTCAAGTAATTTTATTACCGATTCCAGTTACAAAAACAAACGAGAGATTCCGCAAGACCAAGAGATTCCATCGAATATTGATTGACATTGGTGACTACAATTCTTGGATTTCATTTACCAGTAGATTCTTCGTAGATAACTTATGAATAGTTCATGTATAAACATGACAGCAAATACATTGTCCACAAGAACAGCCCTTACTGTGTTGAAAGTGCCATGAATGTACCCTGTGGAAAAAGACATCCATCGTAATTTATGAAAGTCTGTCTGTGTGTGTACACGAGAGAGAGAGAGAGAGAGAGAGAGAGAGAGAGAGAGATTGGTGACAGAAATTACAGTATATTAGATCAATGGAAGTCTTTTCTTTATAACGTTGTCAACTTTGTAAATGCGTTCACGCCTCATGATTGGTGTGTGTACATAAAGAGGATTCGTCCTATTCCTGTCTTCTTAATTATTCATGTTTGAGTTGGTGGAACTTGCTGAATAAAAATGTTGATATAAGAAAAACAAAAGATGGCGTTACCTGTGATATTTGTCCTCTCTCTCTTTGAACATTACGATGCGACCCATGCTACTAGAAAACCAAATGATTACCCATACTACTAGAACGACAAAATGATTACCCGTACTACCAGAACGCCAAATGAGTACACATACTACCAGAACGCCAAATGAGTACATATACTACCAGAACGCCAAAATGAGTACCCATACTACTAGAACGCCAAATGAATATACCCATACTACTAGAACGCCAAATGAATTACCCATACTACTATAACGCCAAATGATTACACATACTACTAGAACACCAAAATGATTACCCATATTATTAGAACACCAAATGAGTACCCATACCAATAGAACGCCAAATGAGTACCCATTCCACTAGAACGCCAAATGGCTATCTATACTACTAAAACACAAAATGCTTGCCCATACTATTAGAACGCCAAATGATTACCAATGCTATTAGAACGCCAAATGATTACCCATATTATTAGAACGCTAAATGATTACCCATACTAATAAAACGCCAAATGATTAGCCATACTATTAGAACACCAAATGATAACCCACACTAGTAGAACGCCAAACGAATACCCATACTACTAGAACGCCAAATGAGTACTCATACTATTAGAACGTCAAATGAGTACTCATACTAACAGAACGCCAAATGATTACCCATATTGCTAGAACGTCAATGATTGCCCATATTACTAGAACACCAAATGACTACCCGTACTACTAGAACGTCAATGATTACCCATACTAATAGAACGCCAAATGAGTACCCATACTAATAGAACGTCAAATGATTATCCATACTACTAGAACGTCAAATGAGTACTCATACTACTAGAACATCAAATGATTACCCATACTAACAGAACATCAAAATGACTACCCATACTACTAGAACACCAAATGAATTACCCATGCTACTAGAACACCAAATGAATTACCCATACTACTAGAACACCAAATGAATTACCCATACTACTAGAACGCCAAATGATTACCCATACTACTAGAACAACAAATGATTACCCATGCTGCTAGAACGCCAAATGATTACCCATACTGATAGAACGCCAATGATTACCCATGCTACTAGAACAACAAATGATTACCCATACTACCCGAACGCCAAATGAGTACCCATACTATCAGAACGCCAAATGAGTAAACATACTACCAGAACGCCAAATGATTACCCATACTACTAGACCACCAAATGATTACCCATGCTACTAGAACACCAAATGATTACCCATACTACTAGAACGCCAAATGATTACCCATACTACTAGAACGCCAATGATTACCCATACTACTAGAACAACAAATGATTACCTATACTGCTAGAACGCCAATGACTACCCATACTTCTAGAACGCCAATGATTACCCATACTACTAGAACACCAAATGATTACCCATACTGCTAGAACGCCAATGATTACCCATACTACTAGAACACCAAATGATTACCCATACTACCAGAACACCAAATGATTAGCTAAAACATTACAGAGCAATATTGATCAGCATTAGATAAGTAAACACAATGTCACAAATTACGTCGTGGCTTTTCGTTTTAGGCAACTTCTGTTTATTAAGCGTCTTGTTTAATTTTGGAAGAGCTTTTACAAAAGAAAAGGCTGTAACATAAACCCATTTTATTTAATATGGTAATATTTCATTTAATATACTGATACCATGCATTACAGTCTTGGGAGATTGCACACATGCTAGCAAAATGTCAGAAGGTATGGCTTCATTGCAAGTAAGTATTTACTTAAGAAGGAAAATAAAACCTCAGTATTTTTCCCTCGGTACAAACAGTTATTTCACGTGAATAAAATTTGTATCGTTGGATGGTATACTAAAAATCACTGCACGATTTTAACGACAGACTTGAACCAAAAAATATATTTTCGTTGTGTTACTATATTTGATATCTGGAGAAAAGGTTTCGATTGATGATATCTGCAATGTTTCGACTGATGATATCTGCAGTGTTTCGAATAACGATATCTGCAATGTTTCAAATAATGATATCTGCAATGTTGATCTTGTAATCACTCACAAATGTACAGGTCAAATTTACTGCCCTCTCCGACCCTGTAGTTGACATACATCCCACTGTCCCAACGCACCCAAGCCCATCCTGGCAAAGACTCAATCTTTTCCACTGTCCCCGCAGCGGGTGGGACACCATCCTGATTCCCCCAGGCCCAATCCCTACCTCGGACTACACGCGATCCCACCTTGATAGAACCCAGGATCAGGGTCTCGTCTGTTACCGTACGTGTGCATAAATGAGAGGTCATGGATAAACTGCTAGTAGTAGTTCTAGTGGAAGTTGTGATTGTTTCCAATAAAGACGATTTACCTCCAGACATGTTTGCGATTACATCTTTCAAGCTTTGAAGTTCCGAATATATTTGACGAATTTCAGCTTCGTTGCTCCTTGTTGTATTCGAAGAATTTGCTAATATTGCACTCTCCTCAGTCGACGAATCATTGTGTTTCCTCAACGAAGAACACTGACATGTCTGAGTCATGTTAAAGATTATGTCATCAATCGCAAACAAGCGAGTATCGATCCTCATTTCAAAGTCTTTTCTCAGTTGTTTCTCTTGTCGCAAGCCCTTCGCTAAGTCTTTAGCTGTGGAAGAAACCTTTATAAGTTCCTGAACTTCATCAGTCCATTGGTTTGAAAATGACTCTAAGTTTATAATTCTTTCCGAATTATTTATTCCATTGTGTCGTATATCCTGAAGTTCATTGGTCAAATTAGCTGCCATCTCACACGAGCATTTATTTAAACCCGAATCTTTCATTTTCGTCTCGTTGATAATACCGCCCAAAACATCCAAGTGTTGCCTTGCTTGATGTAATTCGTCTCTAAGTTGTACAACTTCATCTTGGAGAAGTTTTATCTCCAACTGTGTAGTATCTTGTTTTGAGGTTAATACAGATAACGCCATGTTCAATCTTCTAAACTCTATACTGCTGCTAACGGCTATATGAATCAAAAGAAACACGAATAGAAGGATTTGAAAAGCGGGAAAATGTGTCATTTTGATAACTCGTATTCAACGGACTGTTACAGCTATAAGTTTTGGCGAACGTCTACCAGCTATTAATGGTAGGAAACGTCCTCTTAAAGTGAACTTTGCACCCATTCATATGTACGGTGTACTGCGTATCAAAACATGTAATCCTCAGTTGCGTCGTTCCTAATTACATGTATATTATCATAATGAGTGAAGGATGAACAATTTATGATGAGTCAGTTTAATTTAACAATGCTACCTTGATATACTTCAAACGTCTGTGAAAATATTAGCCATGTGATCTCACACATGAACACTTGCTGTACAGTTGATTGATTAACTGAATGGTCGATTTTCACGGCACGTCATTACATGAAAGGTTTTATCATACCAAGGCCATGGAGTAAACATTTCATCCAAAGACATGCACCATGACGGTAGACCCAACTTTGTGGGTGTGGTTTTGTGTGTTTAACACCATTTTCAGCACGTGTTAGTACAGTATATCTCGTGAAGTGCCTTTCAAAACTACGTGAAGAGCCACCGACCCACAGGTAGCTACTGGCAAGCTTTCTCATATATCCACATGGGCTGATCATGTGACTTAAACCCACCCAGAAATGAAATGGCAGCGATCGGTAACGGCGAGCGCCTCAAACCACTTGGACCGTAGGGCCCCATGATCCGGCTTTGGATAGGATTCCAAACCATACCCTTCTGGATACGAGTCTGGCATGCCAACCGCTAAAACAGTGGAGGGAACATAAGAGAAACAGAGATCATTCAAAGTTTATGAACAGAAATACGAGTGTAGTTATGCAGATTTTTACAACTAAACCCGTAGCCGTTACCACTCCTATCGTATGCCTGTCCTTGGTACACATTTGGATTATATGAGGAACATAAAAGAACAAAGAACGGGTGCAAATATATACGTGCTACAAGTATTGTGATTCTTATTTTCTCCTGTCAACATTACTTTCATTGTGTACCTATAAAGGGCATGTGGCTGCAGCCTACCAACATTCTTTTCATTGTGTACCTATATAGGGCATGTGGCTCCAGCCTACCAACATTCTTTTCATTGTGCACCTATATAGGGCATGTGGCTCCAGCCTACCAACATTCTTTTCATTGTGTACCTATATAGGATACATGGCCCCAGCCTACCAACATTCCTTTCATTGTGTACCTATAAAGGGGATGTGGCTGCAGCCTACCAACATTCCTTTCATTGTGTACCTATATAGGGTGCGTGGCTCCAGCCTACCAACATTCTTTTCATTGTGTACCTATAAAGGGCATGTGGCTCCAGCCTACCAACATTCCTTTCATTGTGTACCTATAAAAGGCATATGGCTCCAGCCTACCAACATTCCTTTCATTGTGTACCTATATAGGGCATGTGGCTCCAGCCTACCAACATTCTTTTCATTGTGTACCTATATAGGATACATGGCCCCAGCCTACCAACATTCCTTTCATTGTGTACCTATAAAGGGCATGTGGCTTCAGCCTACGAACATTCCTTTCATTGTGTACCTATATAGGGTGCGTGGCTCCAGCCTACCAACATTCTTTTCATTGTGTCCCTATAAAGGGCATGTGGCTCCAGCCTACCAACATTCCTTTCATTGTGTACCTATATAGGGCATGTGGCTCCAGCCTACCAACATTCTTTTCATTGTGTACCTATATAGGATACATGGCCCCAGCCTACCAACATTCTTTTCATTGTGTACCTATATAGGATACATGGCCCCAGCCTACCAACATTCCTTTCATTGTGTATCTATAAATGGCATGTGGCTCCAGCCTACCAACATTCCTTTCATTGTGTACCTATAAAGGGCATGTGGCTCCAGCCTACCAACATTCCTTTCATTGTGTACCCATATAGGGTGCGTGGCTCCAGCCTACCAACATTCTTTTTATTGTGTACCTATAAAGGGCATGTGGCTCCAGCCTACCAACATTCCTTTCATTTTGTACCTATAAAGAGTGCATGGTTCCAGTGTACCAACATTCATTTCATTGTGTACCTTTAAAGGGTACATGGCTCCAGTGTATCATTTCCGGCGATCTGATACAGATCTGCGTATCACCTACTAACGCTTTTCATTCCCTATCGGCCGAGTCCGAAAAAAAAACTGTGTTTGTGTGTGTGTGTGATTGATTTGGATTCTTAACGTAGCATTAACAGTTTTTCAGTCATATAACTACGATGTCTTTAGTGTGGCAGTTTATAGTGATGTCTAGCACTGGGGCATCTTGCCGCAGACATGTAGCATGATGTCCGATCCAGTCACATTATCCCGACACCAGGCCGACTAGTCCTAACACTAACCTATTAATGCTGAGCTACTAGCCAGGCAGCTCCTAGTACCATTTTTATTAGTCTTTGGTATGACTCGGCCGTGGTTCGAACCTGCGACCTCCCGTATCCGAGGCGGACGCTATTACGACTTAGATCACCGGAACGGCCAGCGTGCGAAAGGGAGATAAATCTCTAGTATGCTGATTTTGATATTAAAACTTACATCCCTTGATAGCGGCATATGTACATATTCCTGACTAGCGTAGACGACATTTATTTGTCCCACACTATTAAAATACATGTTTTTACAAAATTTAAAATTGTGAACGAGAAAATACAAAATGCAAAAACAAAGTATTTGGTGAAGTGTATTTTTTATTATCGAACTTTAACAACAACTCCCCCACCCAAAAAAAAAAGAAAGGTTGTATTCCACGAATAAGTGGATTTAGTACTACTAGTAGTAGTATAACTCATGACGAAAGTTTACAAAAAAGTAGAATTAGAATTACTTATAGACTAGGAATATGTTCCTGATGATAGATTTCGTAATTAGAATTACTTATAGACTAGGAATATGTTCCTGATGATGGATTTCGTAATTAGAATTACTTATAGACTAGGAATATGTTCCTGATGATAGATTTTGTAATTATAATTACTTATAGACTAGGAATATGTTCCTGATGATAGATTTCGTAATTATAATTACTTATAGACTAGGAATATGTTCCTGATGATAGATTTCGTAATTAGAATTACTTATAGACTAGGAATATGTTCCTGATGATAGATTTCGTAATTAGAATTACTTATAGACTAGGAATATGTTCCTGATGATGGATTTCGTAATTAGAATTACTTATAGACTAGGAATATGTTCCTGATGATAGATTTTGTAATTATAATTACTTATAGACTAGGAATATGTTCCTGATGATAGATTTCGTAATTAGAATTACTTATAGACTAGGAATATGTTCCTGATGATAGATTTTGTAATTATTATTACTTATAGACTAGGAATATGTTCCTGATGATAGATTTTGTAATTATTATTACTTATAGACTAGGAATATGTTCCTGATGATAGATTTTGTAATTATTATTGCTTATAGACTAGGAATATGTTCCTGATGATAGATTTCGTAATTAGAATTACTTATAGACTAGGAATATGTTCCTGATGATGGATTTCGTAATTAGAATTACTTATAGACTAGGAATATGTTCCTGATGATAGATTTTGTAATTATAATTACTTATAGACTAGGAATATGTTCCTGATGATATATTTCGTAATTAGAATTACTTATAGACTAGGAATATGTTCCTGATGATGGATTTCGTAATTAAAATTACTTATAGATTAGGATATGTTCCTGATGATAGATTTTGTAATTATAATTACTTATAGACTAGGAATATGTTCCTGATGATAGATTTCGTAATTAGAATTACTTATAGACTAGGAATATGTTCCTGATGATAGATTTCGTAATTAGAATTACTTATAGACTAGGAATATGTTCCTGATGATAGATTTTGTAATTATAATTACTTATAGACTAGGAATATGTTCCTGATGATATATTTCGTAATTAGAATTACTTATAGACTAGGAATATGTTCCTGATGATAGATTTCGTAATTAGAATTACTTATAGACTAGGATATGTTCGTGATGATAGATTTCGTAATTAGAATTACTTATAGACTAGGATATGTTCGTGATGATAGATTTCGTAATTAGAATTACTTATAGACTAGGAATATGTTCCTGATGATAGATTTCGTAATTAGAATTACTTATAGATTAGGATATGTTCCTGATGAAAGATTTCGTAATTAGAATTACTTATAGACTAGGAATATGTTCCTGATGATAGATTTTGTAATTATTATTGCTTATAGACTAGGATATGTTCGTGATGATAGATTTCGTAATTAGAATTACTTATAGACTAGGAATATGTTCCTGATGATAGATTTCGTAATTAGAATTACTTATAGACTAGGATATGTTCGTGATGATAGATTTCGTAATTAGAATTACTTATAGACTAGGAATATGTTCCTGATGATAGATTTCGTAATTATTATTGCTTATAGATTAGGATATGTTCCTGATGAAAGATTTCGTAATTAGAATTACTTATAGACTAGGAATATGTTCCTGATGATAGATTTCGTAATTATTATTGCTTATAGATTAGGATATGTTCCTGATGAAAGATTTCGTAATTAGAATTACTTATAGACTAGGAATATGTTCCTGATGATAGATTTTGTAATTATTATTGCTTATAGACTAGGATATGTTCGTGATGATAGATTTCGTAATTAGAATTACTTATAGACTAGGAATATGTTCCTGATGATAGATTTCGTAATTAGAATTACTTATAGATTAGGATATGTTCCTGATGATAGATTTCGTAATTAGAATTACTTATAGACTAGGATATGTTCGTGATGAAAGATTTCGTAATTAGAATTACTTGTAGACTAGGAATATGTTCCTGATGATAGATTTTGTAATTATTATTACTTATAGACTAGGATATGTTCGTGATGATAGATTTCGTAATTAGAATTACTTATAGACTAGGAATATGTTCCTGATGATAGATTTCGTAATTAGAATTACTTATAGACTAGGAATATGTTCCTGATGATGGATTTCGTAATTAGAATTACTTATAGACTAGGAATATGTTCCTGATGATAGATTTCGTAATTAGAATTACTTATAGATTAGGATATGTTCCTGATGATAGATTTCGTAATTAGAATTACTTATAGACTAGGATATGTTCGTGATGAAAGATTTCGTAATTAGAATTACTTATAGACTAGGAATATGTTCCTGATGATAGATTTTGTAATTATAATTACTTATAGACTAGGATATGTTCGTGATGATAGATTTCGTAATTAGAATTACTTATAGACTAGGATATGTTCGTGATGATATATTTCGTAATTAGAATTACTTATAGACTAGGATATGTTCCTGATGATAGATTTCGTAATCAATTTGCATTATATCCACATAAATTAGCATTCTGAGCACAGATGCGCTAATGCGCTGAAGCAAATCACGAACATTACGTTGACAAGAAGATAAAACGAACGATAACGATGAATGGGATACATCACAATCGAAGTCATTCAGTTTATACCTAAATGGTAACAATCATTATGGATGCGGAGTCACGCCTTTCAAGATGGGTAACCAAACAACTCGAAGTCTTAAAATACAATCTAATGTCTGAGAACAATGATTGAAACTTGTTTTGTGGCGTTGGAGAAAGACTATTTTTAAACACCTGAGAAACTAACTCTACGAGAATGTTGATTTATCATTACATAACAAATTTTGAGGAAACTATCGATGATACATAGGCAGTACCGGATTTACCATTGTGCTTAGGTGTGCTTAAGCACAGGGCCCCGTTGGCCAGTGGGCCCCATCTTCCTGGCCAAAAAAAAATTACGATGAATTTTTCAAATGTTTTTCAAAAGTCAAAACGTCCAAATGTTTTTCCTAAAAGTTATAAAAGTGAAATTGGTCTGTAGTGTTTGGGTGCAGTACCACCTGTGGCGGGTTTTCTGAGTGGTCTGATTAATTCCGGCTGAACCTGGCGTGGTGTCTTTGTGATTTTGTATTGCTTCTTGTATATCAGATGTAGTGATTGTGTCTGTTAGTATTGTGTCGGTGTTGTGTGCTGAGGATAGTTGATTTATATGTTTGGTTATGTTGTTATGTTGTTCTTGTGCGAAGTATAGCTGGAGTAGATAGTTGTTTATAGAAATCTGCTAGTAAATTGGCTTTTTGCTGCGAAATATATGCTGTATGATTTATGAATCTATGATTGTTATGTTGTATAGGAGTGTTTGTGTGTGTCATTGTTTTTCATTGAGTGAGGATATTAAAGTGGTGCCAAAATTTTCTCGTGTATTTTTTGTAAGTTCGATCTAGTTTGTTGCATGTTTTTATCCAACCGTCTGTTTTAAATTTTGATATTAATTTATTAATTTCTTTTGTTAATTTATTACATATTGATTTTAAATTTGTATTATTCAGTTCCCATAATAGAATCCAAACAACTGATATTACTGTTCCAGCTCTTTAATCCTAACAATGAGTAGACGATATGAAAGTGGTGGAAGTAAAAGAAAACGCCAAAAAGAACAAAAAGATATAGTCAAACATTTAAAGCCAATCACATCATTTGGCTTTGCATACCCGGGACAAACAAGTTCAACAGCAGATACAGAAGATTCAGATGCGTTACATGGCACTTTTTAGTAGCTCCAAGTACCACTGGCACCGAAAAACATGTTTTAGTAACTCCAAGTACCAGTGGCACCCAGGAACATTTGTCAGTAACTCCAAGTACCAGTAGATCAACAGACACGGAAGCTTCAGTTCCCTTCTCCCCCCCCCCCACCCCCAAATGTACAGAAGCGAGTGTTGGCTCTTCTACTGATTTCATTCTCAAGAATGATATAGGTTTACGAACCACATTGAGCAATGAAGAAATTTCATACTGGATTGAGAAAGGCTCTTTGGAATGTCACCACTGGGATAGACCTTTCACAACTTCGAAGCCAACCTACAAAAACCAAACTCGTTCATGCTCAAGAAGTTTATTCTTCTCCACTAAAATAAATCTAGAAACCTACCCTCGGGAATGGCTAGTATATTCTCTAGCAGAAGGAAATGTCTACTGTTTTGTGTGCAAACGTTTCTCAAAATTCTCTAAGAATGTTTTTTCAACTACAGCTCTAGCTTCTTCAGGATCTGATAACTGGTCTTATCCTCAAATTATTAAGACCCATGAAAATTCAAAAAGTCATATGGACGCTATGTTGACCTACTTAACAAGAAAACGTGGTCAGACGCTTACAACAAAACTTGATGAGCAAGTCAAAGCAGAACAGGAATACTGGAGGCATGTAGTTCAACGAGTGATGGCAGTGATTTGTCTGTTGGCAGGACGTGGATTGGCTTTTAGAGGAGATGACGAAATCTTCGGCTCACCAAACAACGGAAACTTTCTCGGTTTGCTGGTATTGATTGCCAAATCTGATCCCTTCTTATGTACCCACTTAAACCAGTATGGAAATAAAGGATCTGGCCATCCATCATACCTATCCAAAACCATATGTGAAGAAGTTATCCAGCTAATGGCTAAAAATGTTCTTGACGAAATAGTGAAAGAAATCAAAGAAGCAGGGTATTTTAGTGTATCGGTCGATTCAACACCTGATGTTTCCAATGTTGATCAATTCACTGTAATTGTTAGATATGTTTCTCCCCTTGATGGAGTACCAGTTGAACGATTGTTGACATTGATTGAACTGAAGAATCACACAGGTGAAGGAATGGCTGAATTGATACTGAACTTCTTTGAAGAACTTGAAATTGATTTCAGTAAATGCTGGGGTCAATCATATGACAATGCATCTAACATGGCTGGAAAGTATAATGGCGTTCAACAGAAAATTCTGGAAAAGAATAATTTTGCAAAATTTATTCCCTGTGCTGGACATTTCTTAAATCTGGTTGGAAGAGCTGCAGTTGACTCTTGCCTGGATGCAGTGAATTTCCTTAACGTGGTCAATGAACTTTATCGCTTTTTCTCAGCCTCTACAAGACGGTGGGCAGTGCTGAAAAACTTCTTGCCACCACAGTCAAATGTTCCATAACATTTATCTGACACAAGATGGGATGCCCATGCCAGAGCTACGACAGCCATCAGTGAAAGTTATGCTCACATTCTTGAAGCAGTCACATCCATGATGATGACACTGAAAAGGATGATGCTAGACGACAAGCTCAAAATCTGTTGCAGAAAATGGAAGAATTTGAATTTGTGTTCATGCTTCATCTATGGACAGGTTTGCTTGAGCAGTTTCACAAAGTAAGTAATGCCCTTCAAAGTACACAATTTTTAGATTGTTCCTGTATTTGATGGTAACTAACTGTTCTGGAGAGAGATCATTTTCTAGGCTGAAAAGGATCAAAAGTGACCTTCGTTCAACAATGTCACAAGAGCGGCTGTCTGGTCTGAGTATTCTCTGTACAGAGAATGATAAACTGCGACTTACTGATTTTGATGAAATCATTGATGAGTTTGCAGTCAGGAAAGCTCGAAGGAAGATGTTCTGACATTAAATAGCCTACTGTAAAAATGTAAACAGGCCTTAACAGGGTAATACAAAAACATAGCAATTTGATTATTTGACTGTTTTGTGTAAACAGTAAACTTCTTCATCAATCGTCATTGTAAAAATAATGATTGATCAGGTAAGACGTAATATTTTAACTACCCCTAAACTTCCTGAGTAATGTATGCCTGACTACCTGTGAAGGCCTACCGGGCCTACCCCTTTCAGGGCCCAAGTAAGGGGCCTCATAACTTAACTAGCACAGGGCCTCATTTGTCCTAAAGCCGGCACTGTACATAGGGTTGTATTATTCAAAAGAAACTATCGATAAATATGGTCGAGTTGTTCAACCAGATGCCATCGATAATATATGGGGTCATGTTATTCAACAGAAACTATCAATGATACATAACGTCGTCTTATACGACAGAGACTATCGATGATACATATGGTCGTGTTATACAACAGAAACTTTCGATGATGCATAGGGTCGTGTTATTCAACAGAAACTATCAATGATACATTGGGTCGTGATATACAACCAGAAACGTTCGATACAAATGGTCGTGTTATTCAGCCGGAAACTATCAATGATGCATAAGGTTGTGTTATTCAACCAGAAAATATTGTGAATTGAATACGTCTCTAAAATTAACTCAACCAATGACTTTGTGAAAGGCTATTTATTAAAAACTAATAATTTTTGTTTGGGAAACAATGATAAATTACACAAGAGATGGTAAGTTACACTATACGTTGATGAAAATTCATTTTGCAAATCCCAGAAAGATTGGTCAGTTGCAAGCAGAACAGTCATTGAATCATTGCCAGTCATTGCCAGTCATTGCCAGTCTTTTCAAAGACATCTTCTCAAGCTAAGACTTCGATATATTCCCCCATCTAGACCTTGGCGGATCGATCAGATGTTTCAATGCTTTGTCCTAGCGACATCTATTGGATTTCATAGTTGCCTCCATTAGTATGTAATGTCCTCAGAACCATCAGCGCAATAGCTTGTAAAAGCGGTGTTTTGTACATCTGCCAGAAGTGGTAGCAGTAATTGACTTCAAAAGGATACTTTGCCAAGTTTAACATCGAAAGTAGGACTATGTGTAACTACGTACCAGAAAGAAGACATTACATACGTATTTGAGAGAAAGGCTGTATTTGTACAAGGACGGACCGGCATTGCAAAATTGCTTATTTATGAGTCCATTTATGAATCCTTTCCAGCAATTTCTCCGTTTCTCTCGATCATGTAGAAACATTGTTCAAATTTTGAAAAAAGTTTATTTGATGCGGTGGCTTGCCGCCGCATCCAATGTCATTCACAGACCCGAAGCACTGAAATATCTGATCGACCTGCACAGATGTAGATAGGGTTCACACATCGGAACCTTGGCTAACGAAGATGGTTCCAGGAAAACGAAGATGGTTCCAGGAACAAGAAAATGTAATTAACCAAAAGCATTCACGGGAGCTTCGCTTTGTAATGAAACGACCTGAAAATAATATTTGTTAATGGTTGTGTTTGAAATGTTGCCATGAAAAAGAGGAAAGAATGGTTATTTCAAACACACACACACTATATATATATATATATATATATATATATATATATATATATATATATATATATATATATATAGAGAGAGAGAGAGAGAGAGAGAGAGAGAGAGAGATAGAGAGACAGACAGACAGACAGAGTATATTTGTGTGATATTATTTAAAGGTAACGTCAACACTTTTCAGTCATATCGCTATGATATCTGCAGTGTGACAGTTTATGTTGATGTCTAGCATTGGGGCATCATGCCGCAGACAGGTAGCATCATGTTCCTCCAAGTCACATTTTCCTGACACCAGGCCGACCAGTCCTAACACTAACCTCTAAATGCGGAACGCCTGGATTTTTAACATAGCTTTAACAATTTTGCAGTCATATCGCCGGGCCCGGAGTGGCCAAGTGGTCTAAAACGTTCACCGTTACAGATCATTGCCAACTCACCTATCTCTGCGTGGGTTCTAGTCTCGGTCTCGGCCAATGTGGGTAGGTGAGAAAGCTTGCAAGTAGCTTTTCGTGGGTCAGTGGTTCTATAACAACAACAACAACAACAGTCATATCGCTACGATGTCTGCAGTGTGGCAGTTTATAGTGATGCCTGGCACTGGAGCATCATGTCCCACCCAGTCACATTATCCTGACACCAGGCCGACCAGTCCTAACACTAACTTCTTAATGCTGAACACCAAGCGAAGCAGCTGCCAAATACCATTTTTATAAGTCTTTAGTATAACTCGGCCGGGCTTCCAACTCGCGACCTCCTGTATCAGAGGCGGACGCTCTAACCACTAGGCCACCAGAACATATATAATAAAAAATTAGAAGCTTAAGTACATTATGTTCACAAGAAAGAAAGAAGAGAAAGAAAGAACAGAGAAAATAATTCTTAATTCCGGTCCTTTCATTGATCCATAGACAGAAAATCGTACTTACTCTATCCATACGTATCCTAGTATAGAATAACGATTCTCTATCTTTGCTTGAATATTATTTACTGGAGAGAATATCTCGACGTATGATTTATAATAACACATTAGATAAGTATTCAATACAAAGCTGAAGATTTTGAGAGTCTTCCTTGTCGTATTTCGAATTTCATAATTCTAAGAGCAAGTATTTCAGAGATCGAGTTACAATTAAAGAAGAAGATGGAGTCCATGTGTTGTCATGATCCGTGTATTAATTTAAAAGATGTTATGATAATGTTATGAAGCTATAAAATGCTATTACAATCTGCGTATTAGTCTCATCATAGTATACAGCTAGCCAACTATAACGTATCGGTTGTAATTCGATACAGTAGTATGAGGTGAGCTAGACTTGTATAGTTTTACATTCTAACAGAAAGTGTTCAGCTTTGTATACTTGTTCGAAGGTTCAGTACATAAATTTTGGAATAAATGTTTATTTAAGCTACTATATTAGGTTCAGCGTGTGCTGAACTTGATCACCCCGTCCACAGACATGGCGATCAGAAGGAATTTTATGTTTATCCCGATTAATGCAAGCTCTTAGAATTTGAATAGACGGGTTATTTATTATTTCAACTGGTAATGTGTTCCCGGGTTGAAGTTTGGAAGACAAATGATTTTTGATACCATGCCGTTCTGCACAAAGGGGGTGAGGGGCTAAACAGTATTTGATGATCTTGTGATGTATGTCTCCATGGTAACAAGAAAAGGTTGTTGTTGTTCTTGTTGTAGGGTTTAACGCCATTTTTCAGCACACGATAGGCTATAAATGGCGGCCAGTATAAATGGTGGAGGAAGAACCCGGGGAAAACACCGGAAAGAACCACCGGCCCACGAGAAGCTACTGGCAAGCTTTCTCACATACCCACATTGTTACTATTATTATTATTATTATTATTATTAGTAGTAGTAGTAGTAGTAGTAGTAGTAGTGATAGTAGTAGTTTTACGAAGACATTTTGCCTCGTAAACTCTAAGTCAATCTGTTTCCAAAACCCGACAGAGAGAGAGAGAGAGAGAAAAAAAGAAAGAAAGGAAGTTCAGTCCCCTTGAAAGAGGTGTCACTTGATGATGTTGTAAATACAGCTACATGTTGGGGAATCTTGGCATGCGAGAGTACTTGGGATCGAGCTGTAAAGAGAAAAGTCTGTTTGAGCTGCTGGCCAGCAAAACTTTATTGAAATACTCAACATATGAATTTACATTTCAATATCAAACTAAAACAAGCTCAATTTGCGGATATAAGAAATACATATAAAACTACGATATTCTTTCACTTACCAACATCATACTTGTATAATATCTGTCGTTTAGAGTGTAATACAGATAATTAAATGTCGAATAAATTCACGATAGCAAAAGAATCTAAAATTCAGTATTTCAGACTAATACCGTAATTGAAATATATTTTACTGAATTTATTCTAAAAAGTCAACATATTAAACTCTATTATTTAAAGAGTATTTTATTTCTAATTAACTATTACTGAGTATGAAGTTTGTAGCGAACGATGCTTTTTACTATAATCAATAATATAATTATAAGTAAATATAAGTTCTTCAAACAATTAAATTTCCAATACATTATATTGAAGAATAGTAAAGAAATATTAAAATAATCTAATGTTTAAACGTACTGATGTTAGATTAACATCTTAGCACTAAAAATTCCTATAACACTGAAAGTCTTATACTATGAAAAATTGTACATAGATCATAATCTTACCTGTAAAGACAAAAGTCTGTTTGAGCTTCTGGCCAGCAAAACTGGCGTCATCCCGTGGCTGGGGTTTTATATACCAGTTTCTTAAGACAACGCCAAATATGGCGCGCGCCTAGCTCTTTGCGATGGCCAGAATCTCAAGTGAGGCTTCGTAGTCTCTTACAGATTATCGTCTAGATCTATGTACGTCATTAGACAGACAATTATACCACGGCAGCGCGTGGAGCTAATACCTTAGGAATATTTAGGTTTCCGCAATGCGGTACTTTACATGTAGTTTTTTTTTGTGTACCGACTTAGGATACAAGGGAAATGTATGTATTAGACGGTTCGTACTTGATCATAAGGGCGCAATCTGTATTAAGTAGTATATAATTGTAATACCGAAATAAATGGATTCAATCTCAATATATTTTAATAGAAATTTACTTTCAATATAATTTATCAACTTACTTTTAATACAATTTAGAGAACATTTCAATCTTGTTACTTGTACTAAAAAATTCATCCTAATAATAGTAATTAATTCATTATTTCTCTTCCTTATGTGATACAATTGTTCTATATACAAACAGTATACAAGCATACAGCAAGATGTATAAGATTTATGTATTCTTTCCAATGACAATCGATCAAATCTATATGTCAAATTCTTCAAAGTATTATCTTTCTCTCCAAGTGTTTTCAGACAAATGCTTGACACGTTCTTTCCATGCGTAATCACCAGACAATATAATACGTAAATGCTTACTGTTGGACTAGTCTAGAATATATGCTCACTGTTGGACTTGTCTAGACTATATGCTTACTCTTGGACTAGTCTGGAATCTATGCTTACTCTTGGACTAGTGTAGAATGTATGCTTACCGTTGGACTAGACTAGAATCTATGCTTAATGTTGGACTAGAGTAGAATATATGCTTACTGTTGGACTAGTCTAGAATATATGCCTACTGTTGGACTAGTCTAGAATCTATGCTTACTGTGGGACTAGACTAGAATCTATTCTTACTGTTGGACTAGTCTAAAATATATGCTTACTGTTGGACTAGTCTAGAATACATGCTTACCGTTGGACTAGTCTAGAATCTATGCTTACCGTTGGACTGCTCAAGAATCTATGCTTACCGTTGGACTAGTCTAGAATCCATGCTTACTGTTGGACTAGTCTAGAATCTATGCTTAATGTTGGACTAGTATAGTATCTATGCTTACCGTTGGACTAGACTAGAATCTATGCTTACTGTGGACTAGTCTAGAATATATGCTTACCGTTGGACTAGTCTAGAATCTATGCTTACTGTTGGACTAGTCTAGAATCTATGCTTACTGTTGGACTACTCTAGAATCTATTTGCTTCGGTATCTCGTCTCATCACATTGTGGCTTGGTCACAAACACCACCAAAACAGACCTTTTCCAACTTTAACCGTGATCCAGAATATTTGACAGGTACATGAAGAGGACGATTGTACATTTTCAATATACGTATGGCTCGTTTAGAAATATGACCAGCTATATTCTCTCATACGATACTTAGTTAATTTATAACATTTAGCAAGATTTAAACTTACAACTCAAGGTACGTTTAAGGGCTATTGGTAATGCACAATTCAATATGAGGGTGGGGTGGGGATGGTACTCTGATTGGGAAGAAATTGCTATACAAAATTGGTAATAGAGTTATCCCATTTCTTACTGTTAAATATCCTGAAACAGCGAGTGTGTTAAAGAACGTCTTAAAATAAAAGCAATTCCATTTTTTATTCGCAGAGTTTAATATCGTGTACACCAATATGGAGTCTGTATGTAGTGCCACTGACACTTATGAATAATGCATATAATGGCAAGGAAACGTATATTTGGAATGAAACTGAAAAATTGAACATGGGCTCTTTTTTCTGCAAATAAAATGGATTCCAGTGAGTTTTAAACAACCTTGAAAGAAATTCCTTAAAAAGCTATGAAGACGTGTATTGGCCATAAAAAGCATTTGAAGTCAGCAACACATTTCTACATGTATTTGGTATTAATAATAATAATAATAATAATAATAATAATGACAATTTTAGTCCCAAACATTATGATGTTTCCCACAGTGAGGAAACAAAAAGATGCAATATGCAATTCTCTTTGCTGTTATTAGTAGTGACCATAACTGTACTTTGAATACGGAGAGTCAGATAGCCATCACATTACAGGTATGCGTGTAATATGACTGTCATTACAGGTGTGCGTGTAATATGACTCATTACAGGTATGCGTGTAATATGACTGTCGTCAGTCAAGGGACCGGGTTGACTGGAAGAAGACGAATATGGACATGACAGCCCCCATTGCTTGGCATTGTTTGCCCGTGTATTGTACGCAAGGACTAATGTATATGAAAAATGTAACGCTCGTTGCATCTTGCTTACTCTTCATCCAACACAATAATTACAAAGCAATAGCTCAGTACTATATCATGCCGTGATCTACTACATAAATTTATACAGTATTCCATTGCCTACGTTTGTTCATATAAGTACATTTTCTGGAAAAAAGACTGACCCTGAACATTTCACTAACAGGTTTTTAAACGATAATATAAGCTCACTATCTACTAGTATACGTGATATTTGACTATGTCACACTCACCCATCCGTAAAGCCAATACTCGTATTACTAACATCCCTTAAACAAAACGATTAAATACTCACAACGACTTTAATATTATAATGTGTGCAAGAATCCAAACTTTAATCTTTAAAACTAATTCAAAAATATTGTAAATAGCCAACAACTAAACACAAGGTACTTACCAGAGACTGGCTAATCGTTTCTTTGTTACTGTCCATCCATCGAGCATCCGGCAAAGCACGTGATATGTCTTTCTTCTGTAGCCAAACAAACACATTTCAAAAGTTCAACATGATTCCCTTCCAGGAATTGTACAGACTACCATAATAAACTTTTGACAGCTTCTTGCACGGAAGATCTTGAATTAAAATACTTATATTTTGAAATATTTTAAACAAAATCCTTCTCGACCCGAAATTTATCTGACTTGTTCACCACGTGCCTCAAAACCCGACAACTGTTCAGCCCTATAGCTCACCCAAAGACCATTCAGACTACCATACGTACTGACAAAGGACGGTGAAGGATGTAATGCTAATCGTGCGCGCGCGCGTGTGTATGATTTCGATTTTGAACGTAGTTTTAACAATTTTCCAGTCATATCGCTACGATGTCTGCAATGTGGCAGTGTAAAGTGATGCCCAGCACTGGGGCATCATGCCGCATGATGTCCCACCAAGTCAAAATATCCCGTCACCAGGCCGACGAGTCCTAACAATAACCTCTTAGGTCTCACTGGATAATTTCGTATTTTGACACCTCTCATATTTTAAGATAGAATGCGGTTGTTGAAATTTTAAATTCATATGTCGAGAGTTTCAATTTAACATGTTGAATCACATTGATTGTGCTGAAAGTTCCATTTCGTATGTTGAGATTTTAGATTGTATCTGTTGAAGTACACAGCTCTGATTGGACGTTTTATTGTGCTTGTCAGAATTGTTATTTTTATATGGTGAAATGATGTGTTGGTGTTACAAGTAATATTATACAATGTACACTTTAACAATTCAAAATAATGTAGCGTATTACGATGCATCATTCGTATATTCAATTATGAGGCGCCATTACATTTCATGTCTTTACAGTTTGAAAGTTACCATTCACAGGTCGAGAATTACTATGAATTTCTTCGCTAGAGGTCACTCTCGTGAAGGAACCGCGTTATTTTTAAACAAGGGAGCTGCTTCTCGTTGCTGTATAATTCAACAGAAGAAATTTAAATTCTCGCCATATAAAATGGAACTTTCATCGCAAACAGTTGCATACAACGTGTGAATTAGGAATTCTCAACATATGCTATTGAAATTTCAACCACCGCTGTGTAATTCAAAATATACACTGTAAAACGTCGATATAGGAAATATAACTTTAAACCACCACTATGTAATTCAACATATAAAATCTAAAATCTCGATCTAGAAAATGGAACTTTAAGGACAGGTAAATTGAACCAACACGTGATATTGGGTTTGTCGACATATGACATCGAAATTTCAACTGCAACGTTCTCACTGGACTAGCTTTTGTCCGCTATGGCGCCTCATATGCGACATAACTGTGCGAATATCACCATGAATTTTGAAGCTATTAGCGGACCAAATTTGTTTAGAGAAGTGCGCTGAGGGCTATATGCTAAATTAGACGGCTAGTCTGTTAATGATTTCTTCTAATGAGGTAAGCACTTATGTAATCTTGACACAGAGAACTACTTTTTTGTGCCACGGTGAGCAAAAAGTTAATATTATTTCCTGCCGTAAGTACTATTAGGTATTCGTGACTAGACTCGACAGCAAATTTGATATTTTTGGCCCGAGTGTATGCGAATATTCAACGGATTTATTGGTTGCTGTTTGAGGTTAAACGCCATTTGTCAGTACATGATAGACTTTAAATGGCGGCCAGTATATCTGGTGGAAGAAGAACCTTGGAAACCCAAGTAAGAACCGCCGACTCACGGGAAGATACTTTCAAGCTTTTCCACATTGTCTGAGCTCGAGACTCGAAACTGCGAGGACGGAGGCGAGATGGCAGTGATCGATAAAAGCGAGAGCTTTGGACCATTCAACCAAATGGGGCCCCAGCTGGATTTAGTAACAAAGTGCAAGACGCGACAAAGCATTGATTTGTCGCGCGGGGAAATTGTCCAATGCCTGTTGCAGGAACCTAGTTGAATTTTACGGCAATTAAATTACCACAATTAGTCGCTTATATTGTAAAATGCATTCAAGTTTACGACATAGCAGCTGTCAGTTTTATCTCGATGGGTGATTATTATTATTTTATAATTTTAAAAATCAAAATCTTCAGATAAAATAAAAATAGTACATTGTGAGCGCCTCTTTCTCTCTCTCTCTCTCTCTCATGCAAACGAGGTAAACGTTATATAGAAATTTAACCGAAAATACACTGATATCATTCAATTATTTGTTAACATGCAACCCAACGCTGCAGAAGAATAGAACAATGCAACAGATACAATACAACATATATAAAATTTAAATATATACATGGGATTTTTTTTCTTTCTGTAAGTTTGTTAGTTTGTTCTTAAACTGATCTCTTGGATACGAAGTTTCGGTTTTCTTTCTCTTATTTTATTTCTTATCCAATTTTTTGCAGACATTGGTTTTTGCATAAACAAGTCATGTGTAATTAAAGAGTGAAAGTTTTAACCGATGGGCACACAAATGAACGTTCACGAAGAGGACAGTCTCAAATGCGAAAACTTTTGTCGAACATATACGTTTGCCAAGTAACGAGAAAATAAAACCTGTTATGTCAAGTGTCTAATTCCGCGCGTCGATTGGTTTTTTGTGTGTGCAAGATATTCACATTTACTGCAAGATATTCACACTGACTGCAAGATAATCATATTTACTGCAAGATAATCACATTTACGGCAAGATATTCATATTTACTGCATGATATTCACACTGACTGCAAGATATTCACATTTACGGCAAGATATTCACATTACGGCAAGATATTCACATTACGGCAAGATATTCACATTTACGGCAAGATATTCACATTTACTGAGATTAGCAGCAGGTTACATCGTTTACAACATGTCGCCCTGTCCGGTCTTTTGGGGCTTCCTGTTCATGGCCTTAACAGGGAAAGGAGCCATATCCAACAGCAGTGAACTAAGAAAACTTGATGGAAAATTATCGTTATTGTCATCAAAACTGGAAACCATACAGTTAGAGGTCAGACTGCTGAAAGAAGATTTCCAGGAAGAGGTGCAGGAATTAAGAGAGAAGCTGAAGGAGGAGAGGCAAAATAATGCTAATGTTAAAGAATTCTCGAATAGATCTATTGAATGGGATTTAAAAATGGTGGGAATATCGCCTGGAGAAATGTGCTCTTGTAATGACGTAGCCAAATTGAGAAATGCTCTGGAGAATATTGGAGAAAAAGATATGAATATATCCCGGGTAATTATGGCATTGGAACACATCGACAATCAAAAAGGACAAAATGCCCAAGTAGGCAACACGCTGTTTGCGTCTCGAAAGATTGAGGCTGCTATTCGTGGGTTTGGGAAAGAAAAATTAGCCAGAAGGAAATTAGAAACTGAATGGAACTTAAAATTCCTCAACATTGACAGCAAGTTTTCTAACGTCTCTGATGAATACCGGTCACATCAACCGAAGTTTAATGAAATCATGATCGCCCAACAAAGGATGGATCAATCATTAAGATCGTTAACTATACAGATGGATGGGATACAATCTTCGCTGATAACGTTGAGAAACGGACGAGACAAGTTGTTTACAACGTCAGATCAACTGAATAGGTCGTTAAATTACTTATCTCTAGAAATGAATAACATGAAATCCTCACTGAATGTCTTACAAGACACACAGAAAGAGTTGTCTTTGAAGTCAGATGAAATGAGTCGTCTGCTAGCAGATATTTCTTCACAAACGACGAAGAACAACGAAATGACACCAAAGTACGAGTTCGATGGAAGATTTCCATCGTGGAGCATACTGGATAGACACCCAAAGAACAAAAACCACCGGGATAGACATAAAGGACGAAGAAATTACAAAGATTAAACTGAAATTGTTGTAAGCTGGAATCATGTATACCAGATTAAATAGTGCCGGAGATGAGATAAGCTGGAATCATGTATACCAGATTAAATAGTGCCGGAGATGAGATAAGCTGGAATCATGTATACCAGATTAAATAGTGCCGGAGATGAGATAAGCTGGAATCATGTATACCAGATTAAATAGTGCCGGAGATGAGATTTTGAAACCTTTTAAAGTTATATCTCTCGTTATCCATGGAAGGGACTGAACAGGTAGATATCACTATAAAAGACTCCTAGACCCTGTGAAGGGGATACATTTTTAAGGTCTGCCATGATGGGTATATGTACGTTGGAGAATATGATGGTCACAGTATTGGAGTAAAATGACAAGTATAACTTACTTTTTTTGGAGTAGCAAGGGTCTAAAGGTTTTGAGAAATCTCTAAGAAACATGTCATGTAAGCTGTATTTTATTCATGCACAGAATGCCAGTTTCCACCATACTGTCATGCCATGGAATAATTGTACAGAACGTTGAAATTGAATGTATCCTTTTTAAAATGATAAGCTTTCTTCAGTGTATCGGATCATTAATATGGAGTTTTGCCTACTAAACATATAACGATTAGCTTTATATATATATATATATATATATATATATATATATATATATATATATATATATATATATATATATATATATATATATATATATTCATGCATGGATGACATTGTTTTAGCTACTTCCTATTCCATATTATTTTCTGCTATTAAATCAACGCTTTGTATGATTAAAGAAACTTAAAGATATTGATTTGTATGTCCTATCAATATTCAGGGCACTTATAAAAAAGCACATATGTATGCCGTTAATATTTTTAGAAAATACTGATATCTATGCCATACCATTATTTGGGAGTAAATTAACCACTAATATATATGCTGTAACACAGTTTAAAAAAACAACAACAAGAAAACATATGTATCCATAACATTTTTAAAAAACACTGCCCCCACTGATTTGTATGCCGTAAGATTTTTGAATTAAAAAAAAACAACACTGACATGTATGCCGTAAGATTTTTAAATTTAAAAAAAAAACAACACTGACATGTATGCCGTAAGATTTTTAAATTAAAAAAAAAACAACACTGATTTGTATGCCGTAAGATTTTTAAATAAATACAAACAACACTGATATGTATGCCGTAAGACTTTTGTTTTAATTAAACAACAATGACCTGTATGTCCATCATTTTTTTAAAAAAGAACACCGACACTCAATCGCCTAGCTGTATTAACTTGACGACTGCCCTTTACACAGAACCGATTGGCAATGTTACACATGGGCGACTGTTTATCAAATTTTCAGAATAGAGACAAAGTCAGGGTTCATTAAATCTAAATTCTTTAGCAGCAGAGAGGGTGAACAGACCTTTTGCTGAAACGTAATGTTTTAAAAAATAAAGCTTCCTACGAAAACCAAGAAGAAAAAAAAGTCACTAACGCCAAACCGAAGCCTTTAACTTTATCAAGAGTTTCTCTAATTGGGTTTGTTTATTTTGTTACTTTATTTTTGTCGTTAGTGTTTTTCTAAATTTGTATGTGTGTTTTGTTTACCCACCGGACGTTTCATTGAGGTCGCACACTCTCTGTTGCTGTAATTAAATCATTATTATATCAACCAATTATCTTATCAAGACCTGCACAATATCTTGTTCTGGGATCCTCTCCACCAGAACCTACCACAGTGCAGACTGTGACTCCGACCATGCCCTTGTGAGCAGCAGAGTGCGACTACAGCCACATGTGCTACACCGCACAAAACCAAAAGGATGTCCTCGCATAAACACTGCACAGATGTCAGTCCCTGTCAAGGTGGAGGAGTATGTGTCTGCCCTGAACAAGGCTCTCCAGGACCTGCCTGAGTATGACGCTACAGCCAAGTGGAACGCCATGAAGGGTGCCATCTACAGTACAGCTATGTCAACGTTTGGCAAGAAGGAACGACCCAGCCAGGACTGGTTCAATGCACACCTATCAAGGATGGAACCACAAATCGAGGAGAAACGAAAAGCCTTCATAGCTTACAAAAAATGCCCTAATGAACGGACGCTTGCTGCTCTCAGAAGTGCCCGAAGTAACACCCAACGCATTGCTAGACAGTGTGCGAACGAGTACTGGCAACAACTGTGTGAAGGGATCCAGCGAAGTGCCGAGTCCGGACACATCCAAGGCATGTACAGTGGCATCAAGAAGGCTCTAGGCCCTACAGTGAAAGGGGTCGCTCCCCTGAAATCCCTGACGGGAGAGAAGATCACAGACCGTGGGCAACAGATGGCCAGATGGGTGGAGCACTACTCAGAACTATACTCCCGAGAAACGTCAGTCACTGATGCAGCCCTCAGCAGCATAAAGAATCTGCCCACCATGGAAGAGCTCGACAAAGTGCCAACCTTAGAGGAGCTCAGCAAAGCAATCGACTGCCTTCCAAACGACAAAGCACCAGGTAGTGACAGCATCCCACCCGAAGCTATCAAACGTGGAAAACCAGCATTGATTAAACCACTGCACGAGCTACTTTGCCGCTGCTGGGAGGAAGGAGTAGTCCCCCAAGACATGCGTGATGCCACAATTGTGACCCTTTACAAAAACAAGGGCGACCGCAGTGACTGTAATAATTATAGAGGGATCTCGCTCTTGAGTATTGTTGGTAAAGTGTACGCCCGCATCATACTCAACAGGCTGCAGTTGCTGGCAGACCGTGTGTACCCGGAATCACAGTGCGGCTTCAGAGCAGGCAGGTCGACGACAGACATGATCTTCTCCCTACGACAACTCCAAGAGAAGAGCAGAGAGCAAGGTCAACCACTCTACATGATGTTCATCGACCTCACCAAGGCCTTTGACTTGGTCAGCAGGAAGGGCCTTTTTGAACTTCTGAGTAAGATCGGTTGCCCCCCAAAACTCCTCAGCATGATAATCTCTTTCCATGCAGATATGAAGGGAACAGTCATGTATGATGGATCATCCTCAACTTCCTTCCCAATTAACAGTGGTGTGAAGCAGGGCTGCGTGCTGGCACCAACACTTTTTGGGATCTTCTTCTCCCTGCTCCTGTCCTACGCCTTCGACACGTCCACGGATGGCATATATCTACACACCAGGTCTGATGGGAGCCTGTTCAACCTGGCACGACTGCGCTCAAAGACCAAAGTGAGAGCTGTGCTCATCAGGGAGATGCTTTTTGCAGATGACGCAGCTCTTGTGGTCCACACCGAGGAAGCCCTCCAGAGACTGGGAGACCGTTTTGCTGTTGCCTGCACGCACTTTGGTCTCACAATCAGCTTGGAAAAAACAAATGTCAGCGTGCAAGATACCACCATTGCCCCTTCAATCAAAATCAACGGTGTCACCCTGGAAGCAGTCAACAACTTTACCTACCTAGGGTCAACCATCAGCAACACTCTCTCGATTGATATGGAGCTGGACAGAAGGCTTGGAAAGGCAAACACCATCATGGCTCGATTAACAAAGAGGGTTTGGGAAAACAACGCGCTGACAGAGCACACCAAGGTCCGAGTCTACCAGGCCTGCGTTCTCAGCACCCTTCTATATGGAAGTGAGACGTGGAGTACCTACATGAGGCAAGAACGCCGGCTCAACTCCTTCCATATACGGTGCCTAAAACGCATCCTGAAAATCAGCTGGCAAGACCGTGTTCCACACAGCGAGATCCTGCAGCATGCAAGAACCCCCAGCATGTACTCCCTGCTAATTAAACGCCGCCTTCGATGGCTGGGTCACGTCCGACGCATGGAGGATGGAAGGCTGCCAAAGGACATCTTGTATGGACAGCTGGCCACTGGCATGAGAAGAGTCGGACGCCCCTCACTCCGTTTCAAAGATGTGTGCAAGAGGGACATGAAGGCATGCAACATTTCACCCGATGGCTGGGAAGAGCTGGCTGAGGACCGAGGCACCTGGAGACTGATGGTAAACAATGGCATATCAGTCGCTGATGCGAGGAGAGGCCAGTTGGTGGCAGAGAAACGTAAGAGAAAGAAGAACGCAACAGCAACCACAGTAATGCAGACTTCCCAGTATGTCTGCACCAACTGCAGTAGGGACTGTCACTCACGTATAGGCCTGCACAGCCACAACAGACGTTGCCAACAGAGACAGGCAACACCCCAAGGGCACTATTCGCATGGTCTTTCGAGACCGAGTCGCCAATGATGATGATGATGATATATCAACCAATTATCTTATCAAGACCTGCACAATATCTTGTTCTGAGTAGTGAAGGGGGGCACCCTACGGACAATGGGAATTAGCATTACAAAACCCCTTGGGCAAATCTACGGACAATGGAAATTTAACATGGAGAAAAATCGTGGGCAAATCTACGGACAAGGGGAATTAACATGGGAATAAATCGTGGGCCACTTTACGGACAAGGGGAATTTAACATGGCGATAAATCGTGGGTCACTCTACGGACAAGGGGAATTTAACATGGGATTTTTTTTAAAAATTTTTTTAAAAAAGGGGTAGGCAATTCAAAGACTATCTCTTTTCGAGAAATATGGCTGGCCCTGAAAAGGGCCTTTGGTTTATGTTAATATGCCCTTAACATAAAGGGCATTTGCGACATCTTCTTTTCCTCAAACTTCGTCTTACAGCAGGGCCATACATCAGAGTCCGCTTGAGGCAACCTTGTCTCTCTATATAGACTCTTCTTATCCACAGGCTGCTGTTGGTCCTGTGGACAACGGTCCACTTGGATCGGACATACATGAGCATGTCCGTCCTGAACATCATCGTTGACACAAGGGTTGAAGATTCAACGTCGGTCCACATGTTGAGGCTCCGAGAATAGGTGAATCAATGCAGTGAACGGCGCTTATTTATAGGGACAGGAAGGATTGAAACGGATTGAGTTCATTCACCAATCCTAACACGCGTTACAGAATTCAGTCAGCCCGCATCCAATCCGAAGAGAGCAGTCTGTGACGTCACGTAGTCTATATAGATTCGCTAGCGCTTGTGTGCAGTCAATCTATGCGACAGTGATTCAACATGACGGAAACTCAGAAAACGATCCATTGGGGTGCACCAGCAGGGGAGACTGCCCAAGGGAACTCGGACTTACTTTCAGAAGAGGTGAATTGGGATTTTGTGGATTTTCTCTCCTCGCAAGAATTTGTTCCTGAACCTTCGTTACCTTCTTCATTACCGCAAGTGGAAAATTTTAGACAGAGACAGAAAGAAGAATTGGAGAAATTTATACAACGACAAAAGGAAGCGGAACAGGCTTTTCTCCTACAGCAACAGCAACAAGAAGAAGAGGTAAGAAAAAAACAACAACAGCAACAGCAAGAAGAAGTAGCAGCAAAGAAACAAGAGGGTGAAAATCAAACGGTCACGGTACTGTTGGACATTTTAGCAGAGTTAAGAAGTCTGAAACAAATGTATCAGACTTCTTTATCACGACCGAAGAGAATACGACCTTCCCGAGCTAAACACGTCAACCCTGTGACTAAGCCTACCGTACCACCCTTAGTGATTTCAACCCAATCATCATCAACATTACGCAGTCCAGAAGTAGGCCTTGGCCGTGGCAAAGGCTTAAGGCAGTTAAAGTTGATTGCTTAAACTCACCCCTACATCATAAAAGGCCCTTTTCAGGGCCACCCACATTTCTCGAAAAGAAATACAATTTCAATTTGCCAATAACTCAAAAAAAACCACCCATTTTACCCTTATAGTACGTGTCTGTGTATGAGTGCGTGAGTGTAGCTTCTTATTTTAAAATCACAACTCAAAGACTCTTACCTTATATCATTCATTTATTCTTTTCTCCATTTTTTTACAATCCAATTCACAATTTACAACTCAACACTTTAATTAAAAGTTCATTGATTTCTTCTTTTCTCCTTGTTTAGTCTCTCTGTTTTTTGAATTTCTTCACCGTCACACTCTTTTCCTCTTCTTCCTCCTCGCTTTCTTCCCTTCTTTTTTTCTCCTGTTTCTTTTTCTTCACCTGTCTTCTTTCTTCCTCAGAAGAATCCCTCTCTTCCTCCGAAGAATCCCTCTCTTCTTCTGAAGAATTCCTCTTTTCTTCTGACTCCTCTTGTTTCTTTTTTGGGCAATCTGGAGACCAATGTCCTTTTTCTTGACAATAATAACAGGTATCTTGACTTTTGTCTTTTTTAGTCCCTGTTTTTGTTCGTTTTTGACGGTCTGGACACTCTGAAGACCAATGCCCTTTCTTCTGACAGATATAGCAAGTATCTTGACTTTTATCTCTAAAGGAAGGAGAGTAGTCCGTAGGCTGGTCTGAAGAGAATTTTCTAATGACCCCTCGCAAAGCTCTGACGAAACGTTCCATCTGGTTAGTCTCTTCCATCGTTGTGCTCGGCTTGAGAGTGAAATGAATAGTGAAAGGACAAGACACACACCCTTTTATATACGCTGGTCTGCTATGACTATAAAGTAGTTTATGGTGTTTGAACTTGAGTCATTTGACTTTTTGCTTTCAAGATGAAACGATCCCATTCATTCGAGAAGAAAGAAGAAGAAAGTAAGAGGCAGAAACGTGATCTATCGCCTCGTACCAGGGCTGAAATCTTGGCACAAATTCATGCCAGTGATTTTGAAGAGGACATGAGTGAACCAGAATCCGAAACCTCTAAACCAAGTTCACCACCCTTAGTTAACCCTGAAAAGTACTATTCCATTCGAGAGACGGAAAAGCGCTCCTCTAGAAAATTTAGAACCACGGCTTACAAATACACGGTGAAGTTTAAAGATTTCAAGGCTGAAGTGCCGTTAGAGAAAGCAGAAGTGTTCATCACCGAGGTGTGGGATTCTTTGCTCACCGCACTCAAGCGACAATGTCAACCCAAAGAAGACGATCGCTTGAGACTTTCCATACAACACGACGGCTTGAAATCCCCTGTTTGGATCGAGTTTAGCACCCCTGCAGAATTGACTGCTTCCAAAGTCATGGACAAGATTCAACACGTACAACAATCTAATGATCAGTTTGACATCACCGATGGTAAAGCCACACTGGACATGACCCACGTCTCTCCTCCTCAAGGGACAGGACGCAAAAAGATGTTATTGGTGGACGACCTTCGCAACACCAAAACAAGTCTCGTCCGAATTGACAACCCTCATGACCAGATGTGCTTAGCCCGTGCCATCGTGGTGGGACGAACCTAGGTCAACAAGAACGACACGGTAGAATGGAAAAGAACCTGGGACACTATTCAACGTTCCGACCGAGCCAAACAACGAAATGAAGCAGAACTCCTGTTACAACAAGCCGGACTGCCCAAAGGCACACCCTGTGGCATTCCTGAGATGCAAAAATTGCAAGATGTCCTAGCTCCACGATACACCTTGAAAGTGCACCCTCAAGAAGTGCGCGGACCTCTATTGTTTAGAGGGCAAGACTTTAAGGACGGAAAATACATTCATGTCTATTATCACGATGACCATTTCGATACGATTACCACTATCACTGGATTCCTGGGATACAGTTATTACTGTGAGAAATGTGACCATGGTTATAACAATCGAGAGCAACACAAGCATTGTGGATCGAAATGCACAGGATGTTTGGCCTCTTCACCCTGTCTGAGCGAAGAACCAGTGCCTTGTTCAACTTTTCTGCGCACGTTTGTCAGCCCTACCTGTTACCAACAACATTTGATGACGCAAGGTTCACAGAAGAAATGCGCTTGTCAACTGCTGAGATTGTGCTCTACGTGTGAACAAGTCATACGTACCAATAATACCAAGGCACACGTATGTTCAGGAAAGAAAAAATGTCACATTTGTCACCACATCGTGGACTTGGAACACCAATGTTACGTGCAAAAATACCAACCCCCACCAGAGAAAGAGGACGGTCACAAGAAGAAAGGCAATTTCATCTTTTTCGATTTCGAATGCATGCAAGAGACCGGCATTCACATTCCTAATTTCTGCGTGGCTCATCGAGCGTGCGAGAAGTGCATTCAAGAACCTATCTTCAGTCATTGCCCTCACTGCAGCAAGATTCCTGGAGGGCGTGAAAAAATCTTTCGGGGACCTAACACGCTAGCCGATTTCGCTCGATGGGTCTTAGACCCCATCGACAAGACGTGGAGCCAAGAGGACATTGAACGTTACGGAGATTGTCATCGTCATGCCACAGTGATGGCTCACAATTTCTCCGGATACGATGGACAGTTTCTTTTGAGGCACTATACGGAACAAGGCACCGAGCGTCCTAAAGTGACTTTGAACGGAGCCAAAATCATTTTCATGCAAGTGGGACAAGTGCAGTTTAAAGATTCGATGAGTTACTTGGCCATGCCTTTGAGTCGAATGCCTAAAACGTTTGGAATGACAGAAATGACTAAAGGGTACTTTCCACACTTTTTCAATACGGAAGCCAATCAACACGCCGTTCTACCCCATTTGCCTGAGGCTCACTATTACGACCCCGACAACATGCGTACCGAACAACGAGAAGCTTTCTACGCTTGGTACCAGGCTCACGCCTCGGACCCTTTCGACTTTCAGGAAGAAATGCTAAAGTATTGTCGTTCCGACGTGGACATTTTACGGCGTTGCTGTGGAAAATTTCGAGAACTGTTCATGGAACACGGAGGGGTCGATCCTTTGAAAGAAGCTTGCACCATTGCCAAAGCGTGTTCCTTAGTGTATCGACAACGATTCATGCCTGAAAACACCGTGGCTGTCATCAGTCCTCAAACGACCCACTTTGTCAAGCGTCAATACTCGGTCAAAGCCCTACGTTGGTTACATTACTTGTGCGACAAGGAAGACAAGTGGATTCAGCATGCTCGCAACGGAGGGGGCGAAAAGACCATCGGAACGTATTCGGTCGATGGCTTGGACTTAGAAAACCCCAAGATCGTGTACGAGTTTAACGGTTGCTTATTTCACGGATGTCCCGTCTGTTACCCTGACCGTGGCACCAAGAATCAGTTTTTGCAACGAACCATGGAAGACTTGTACCAGGACACTTGTCAGCGACGCCTAAAGTTAGAACAGGAAGGATACCAAGTGGTGGAAATGTGGGAACACGAGTACGATCACCGTATGAAAACCGATCCCGAGTTTAAACGCCTCGTGGAAAGTTACCAGTTCGTGGACCCGCTGAACCCGAGGGATAGTTTGTACGGAGGAAGGACCAATGCCACCTGTTTGCTGTACCAAGCCGACGAAGAGAAAGGAGAAGAAATCAAATACTTGGACGTGTGTTCGCTGTATCCCTACGTGTGCAAATATTGTCGCTTTCCTGTAGGGCACCCGCAATTGTTCACGGAACACATCGACCTGAAAAACATTCGACAATACGAAGGCTTGATCAAGTGTAAAGTTTTGCCTCCCACGAACCTATACCATCCCGTCTTACCTCACCATTGTCAAGGCAAACTGATGTTTCCCTTGTGCCGTACTTGTGCCGAAACGTGCAACCAAGACCAACCTTGTCAGCACACCCAGGAAGAACGGGCCTTGACGGGAACCTGGGTCAGCGTAGAATTGTTCAAAGCTCTGGACATGGGATACCAACTGTTAGAAGTGTACGAAATTTGCCACTTTCCCAAGACACAACAATACCACAAGGGTGATCCCAGTCAGAAAGGCATTTTCGCTGACTACGTGGATGCCTTTTTGAAACTGAAGCAAGAAGCCAGCGGCTATCCTTCCTGGTGTCACACTCCCGAGGACCAAATACAATTCAAAGAGAAATACTACGAACAAGAAGGCATCACTTTAGACCACATCGAGAAAAACGAAGGCAGGCGATCGTTTGCCAAAGTGATGTTAAATTGCTTGTGGGGTAAAATGGCACAACGACCGTGTTTACCCAAGACGGAATATTTGACAGAACCTTCCCGTTACTTCCAGATGATTCACGACAAAACCAAATACATGAAACACGTGGACGTCGTTCGAGAGAATTTGATCTTGGTCAATTACGAAGAAGATCTGGACTTTGTACAAGACGACCCTTTTGGAAATGTCATCATTGCGGCTTACGTGACAGCCCATGCTCGCTTAAAATTGTACGAGGCTTTAGAACTGTTAGGGGAACGCGTCCTGTACTTTGACACGGACAGTTGCATTTACATCCATCACCCGATTCAACATCACCCTAACATCGAAGGAGACCGTTTAGGAGCCTGGACAGACGAGCATCCCGACGACAAGATTTTAAGTTTCGTCAGTGGCGGTCCCAAAAATTACGGCTACGAATACCGTGACAAACAAGGAGAAGTGCACACGACGTGCAAAGTGAAAGGACTGACTCTGAATTATCGTACCAGTCGAGTGGTCAACTTTGGGGTATTGAAAGAAGCCTTGCAATCGGGAGAGGATGGAAACTTTAAAGTGACCACCTATCAACCGAACAAGATTGTACGTTTACCCACTCACCACATCGTCAGTCGACCCTTGGAAAAAATCTATCAAATTGTATACCAGAAGCGAGTTCGACTTCCCAATCATTTCACCTTACCGTACGGTCACGTCGGTATTGGTCTGTATATAAAAAGGAACCCTAGGCAAAATCGATAGTTCATTGTGACTACCAAGACCGAGCGAACAAGATGAATACTTTCAGAGAAACACAGAACAAGTTGTTTAGAAGGGCACAATTCAAGTGTGAGGCTTCGGAAGTGGAATGCGATTGTGAGCCTTGCGATGGGTACGATGCTGTACCTTGTGACCTGAGCGATGCCGTAAAGCATCATGGGAACTTTAGTGCCCCTACCCCTATCATGGAAAGTGATGCTGTGCGTGTCAAACCTGTGGGATGCGAAAGTGATGCCGCTCGTCCTCTTGGACATTTTACTGGGTTTCGTTTTAAAGGGGAATGTTCACCTTCACGTCTACCCCCCTACGGATGTCATCCAGCCCTGAGCAAACTCCTACCCATGTCACTCAACCCTCATCGAAACGAACCTGTGAAAGACGAATATTCGTTCCCTGTGCGTTTGTCGGAATACTGCGACTTTGAAAATCGTCTTCAATCGTTCAAAGGAAAATGGCCTAAGTATCTGGGAGGACCGACCCCCGAAGAATTAGCCAGAGCCGGATTTTTCTACTTGGGCGAAGGAGATAAAGTCAAGTGCTTCAGTTGCGGTGTGTCACTTCACCACTGGGAACCGCAAGATTCGGCCTACGTAGAACATGCTCGATGGTCACCGAATTGTCATTACTTACCTTTAGTGGGACCGAGACATTGAAGTAACTTCTTACCATAATAATCTGTTCATGGATACTTTACAAGAGAACATTTGTGCTTTGCCTGTGGAGTTGAGAGAACGCATTTATCGAGAACTGGTTAAAATACAAGTGAAACGTAAAGAACAATTGCATCCGTTACGTCACCGGTGTTTGAACCACTGGTACCTGAAAGCTATACAAGGATTGATTCAATTGAAAGTGTTCCATCGAACAGACATTGATCAACGATCCTCTAGTTTTCAAAAGGATTGGTTTGGTATGGACGATTGTAGTTACATCATTGTAAACGTATTGCATCGAATTCCAGAGGAAGAGTTAACGAATTACCAACATCTTGAACACAATGTCAACTTAGTGAAAGAGGAAACTTCTGAACGAATTGTAATGTGTAGATTAGTGACTCAACGATTTAAATTCGACACTGAAGTAAAACCATGTTTGTGCAAAGAGTACATTTCTTGTGTCAGACCAAAGAGGATTTAGTATGACCTATTCATGGATACTTTGCTAGAGAACATTCGTGCTTTGCCTGTGGAGTTGAGAGAACGCATTTACCGAGAGCTGGTCAAAATACAAGTGAAACGTAAAGAACAATTGCATCCGTTACGTCACCGGTGTTTGAACCACTGGTACCTGAAGGGTATAAGAGAACTGATTCGTCAGAAATTGTTTCAATGGTCAGACCTTGTTCAATACTTCCAGGCCCCCGATGATTCACGTGTTGATCATTTTGGTTACTTCGAGATTCACCTAGAGCAACCCATTGAGGAAGACGAGGTAAAGGATTACCAACATATTTTCCGTGGAATCTACTTAGCGGAAGAGGAAACTTCTAATCGAACTCTGAAGTTTCGGTTACAGTATGCAAGATTTACATTACCCACTGGAAAACGAACATCACTGGCTAGAAAGTACGTGTATTCTTTTCAAAACAAAGAGACTATAAAAACAGGCAGCTATGCCACGACTTATGTCGTATGTCATCCAACAGATTCCGTGGAAGGAACTCAATGACCATATTCAAACCGTGGATCATTACCATCGATTATTACAAGAACTGTATCCATTCAATTTGGGACGACAAGTGGTGTGTGTCTTAGTGACTTGTTTTCTGGGATTTCGTTTACCAGCCGATTCTTTGTGGACTCTTTACGATCAGTACTTACCACCTCCATGGCCTTAAATGGTCACGAAAAACTCCTTTTGCTCAGAGCCTTGCGGTTTCATCTGGATACTTCTCGACCTCAACAGGAAAATAAGATTCGTCAACTTTTAGCTACCCAAGACGTGTATGACGATGTGTGTGTAGCTTGTGACTTACACCCTCATTGGACAGATGTTCGTGACTGGAAAAAGGGGGGTTTTGAGGTTTGGACCCAAGAAGTGGCCCAGTATGCACAAGAGTTGTTCAAGGAAAAAAGTTACTTTTCAACCTGTGTTAGTGACGGTGCCAGAAGAACCCGTCACCGAGAACAACCACTCGCTTCAGGACAGGACTGTCATGGACATTCCTGAAAGGTCATTCCGGGAGGACACTTGTGTGACAATACCTCATGTAGAGACTGTAAGAACATTACACACTGTCCCTAGGACATCTTGGTTACCCAAAACATGTTGTACAGACACTTGTTTATATTCCACTTTGATCGCTTTGCTGTGTTTTATATTCCTGTACATCACTATTTGGGTTGTATGTATTTTTGTCTTTCGTGTTCATATTTGAAACATTCAATAAACGTGTTCTGAAAAAAGTATATAAACTCTTGTCTTGTTTGTTTTTCGTGTCACAAGTGACATTTCTCACACCATGGCTACCTCTGCTGTCTCTGCTCCCTCTTCCTCTACTGTCAAAGTCATCGACGAACACTTAGATCGTGCCAGTTGGGAGGCTTTGTATCTTCGCCATCCCTTTAACATGCTCATTGCTGGACCTAGCGGTTCAGGCAAAACCGAATTCGTCAAACGTTTGATCGAACATAAACATCATTTGATCGATCGACCCCCTCAACGGATCGTGTGGTGTTACAAAGAGTGGCAATCGGCGTACAGCCTCTTGCGAGAAAGTCAAGGCGATTCCATCGTGTTTGTGGAAGGCATTCCTAAAGAAGACGACGGCATCGTCTCTGACTCCCGTGTAACCCATTTGGTCATTTTCGACGACATGTTAGGAGAAGACGAAGAAGAAATTAAATTGTGGTTCACGCGCAAAGGGCATCACCGTAATGCCAGTGTCGTTTACATCACCCAAAATTTGTTTCAACAAAGTAAAGCCCATCGCACCATCAGTCTCAATGCGCATTACGTGGTCTTGTTTAAAAGCCCTCGAGATAAATCGCAAGTGCAAGTCTTAGCCAAACAGTTAGGAACGCCTTGGCTGACTCAGGCGTACGACGATGCCACTCAAACGCCACACGCCTATTTACTCGTCGATTTGAAACCTACCACTCCCGAGGATTTGCGATTTCGTACCCACTTGTTTCACCACTGGTGCCAAGACGGAGGGCCTGTCCTGTACACGTCTCCGTCCTCGACTTCATTTCACTCCCCATGAAAAAAATCTATAAAAACCTCAGACCCTTTTTCGTCTGTCTCACACTCAGTGCGAACATGACGTCCCTTCAGTCGCATCTTCCCGTCAAATTGATTCGTGCCTTGTATGGCATCAGTCGAGAAAAAGATCCACAAACACGAGCTCGTGTCTTAGAAGCTAGCCTCAAAGAAGTCTTACGATGGTTCACGGTGACGGCACGTCAATTACTCCAAGGAATCATTCAGATTCCTCATCAAACCCAACGCTTTTTCGATCGAAACAAAGTCGCTTTGGTCCAACTGGCCGATCCCCGCATCGACACTCAAACCAAAAAACAAATCATTTTGAAACCTGGAGGGAGCGGTACTCTAGGAGGGGTCATCATTCGCTCACTCTTAAGATGGGATCCTAATGCCCCCAAAGTTATCCCTAAGACAAAAGTTCAACGAAGCCCCAAGAAGAAAAAGAAAAAGACCAGGTCCCCAAAGAGAAGAACTTCTCCAGTGGCGGGACCCTCCTCTTACCAGACACCACCCCAAAAAAAGAAAAGAAGCCCCCAGAAAAAGAAACAGAGAAAAAGTCCTCAGAAAAAGAAAAGTCCACAGAAGAAAACTAGTCGCAAGAGAGGCACTGCGGCCAGGACGCAGCCTTACACTCGCAAACCACGACCTGCCACAGCGTCTCCGACAGCCTCACGTTTGTCCACTTCTCCGTTGATGTCACCAGGAACTGAAGAGTACTTGGAGACGTTGATCACACCAAGAACTTCTCCGTTGATGACCCCCAAAAGAACTTCCCCAGTGGCAGGACCTTCCAATTTAGCGGCAGTGGCTGCTGCTCACAAAGTACCTTCTCCCAAAATCAAAGTCCATGAAAGATCGGGCATGTTACAAAGTTTACTGGATTTGTCCAAGCAAGAACTGGCTCGATTTAGTCCGTTACGTACCCCTGCACGACGTGTCATGCCTGTCCTCAAACTGATACGACGTAAAGACAATCAATGGCGACGCGTTCCAGTATAAAAAAGGCCTGTGACCGAGTAGGATATCAGTGTTTTTTGGTGCTCCTGAAGACTCAAAGATGTCACCCTCCAGAAAACCCCAAGGAAAGAAAAGGAAAGGACTGCCACCACGTTTAGCCAAACATGGGGACATGTTATCTGTCCTGTCCAAAGCTTCTCCACCCCTACGAAAAAAACTCATTCAAACGGCCTCCAAAGAGGTCATCGATACCGTGTGCGAATGTTGTTTGAACGTCTTGAAAGGCACGATCCCTTTGTCCAAACACCAGAAACAATGCTTAGGCAAACATCGTCACGTTCTTCGGAAAATGGTTCAAAAGAAAATTCCCATTCGTCAAAAAAAGAAGATGTTGGTCCAACGTGGAGGCATTTTACCTCTCTTGTTAGGCCCCATACTGAAAGGAGTCTTGGGAACCATGTTGGGAGGACTGGTGGGAGCAAGATAAAAAGGCCCTCGGAAGTCCCAAGATCTCAGAATCGACCCCTAACAACCCCATGGAAGGACGAAAACTAGCTTTAGTGCCTTACAAACGATGGATGGAATACCATCGGTGGCAAGAACAACGCACCCCGCATTTACCTCCCAATCCCAATTTGAGCGAGATGTCCCAGTTACAACACGAATTGCAGTCCTTGATGGATCGCCAAGATTTGTCCGAAACAGAAAAATCGCAAAAGTACGGTCAACTCTTGCAACGACTGCAACTCTTTCACCAGAAAGCTTTAGACGAAACAGCTTTACCCACTCTAAAAGATTTTAAGACCTTGATGAAAAGTCCAGCACCATCATCATCATTACCACCACTACTGTCATCCCCAACCGTCACCAGAGATGCTACCCCACAAAGACCTGAGGAAGAAGAGACGCGCGAAGTGTTTCAAACACCGTCAGCAGCTCCCATTTCTAGTAAGATTGCAGCATCCTTGTTGACCCCGTCCCCCACACCCCAACGAGAAGAAATGAAAGCTTGGGTTAAAAAGATGATGTCCACTCCTCCTTCGACAGAAGTGAAAAAGAAAGAAGGGAAACCAGAAGCGAAAAAAGAAAAGAAAACCAAAGCCATTCCATTGCCACCTCCACCACCACTACCTTCGACTTCTACTCCCGTAGCCCATCGGACACGTAAATCCGTTTCCAAACCACCCTTTCGACCCACCCAAAGTAGCATCACCGAAGAGTGGGTGACTTATTAACACACCAACACAAAATAAAAAATGGAAAAAGTCTTAGCCAGCATTTACTACGATCCCTCCCATCCTGCAGGTTACGCAGGAGTTCAAAAATTGTATCATGCTGCCAAAACGCGACTGAAAAGTCTCCGTTTACCTCAAGTGCAACGATGGTTACAAGAACAAGCTACCTACACTTTGCACAAACCCATTCGACGCAAGTTTGCCAGAAGTCGCACCCGAGTGGAAGGCATCGATCATCAATGGCAAGCCGATTTAGCCGATGTCTCTCATTTGGCCAGCTACAATCGCGGCTACAAATATTTGTTTTGTGTCATCGACGTCTTTTCCAAATTTGCCTGGGTCGTGCCCTTGACTTCCAAATCGAGCAGCGAGTTAGTGCGAGCCCTGCAACGGGTGTTGAAACAAAGCGGTCGTCGCCCTCTTCGATGGCAAACGGACAAAGGCACCGAATTTCTGAACCAAGCTTTCCAAAAAGAATTAAAGAAACGTGACATTCATTTTTTTACCACCGAGAATCCCGAAACCAAAGCCAGCATCGTGGAACGTTTTCAACGTACTTTGAAAGAACGCATGTGGAAATATTTTACGCATCACCACACTCTGAAGTACATCGACATCTTACCGCACCTGGTGCAAGCGTACAACCAATCTTACCATCGAAGCATCGGACGTGCCCTGCAAGACGTGACTCCCGACAACGAAGTGCTGGTGTTTGAGCGCCTGTTCGGTACGTCCCCGACGAGGGCTGTCCCCGAGAAAAGTGGAGAGTTGACCGTAGGAGATTGGGTGCGCATTGGCAAAACCAAACGCACTTTCGACAAAGGTTACTTACCTAACTGGACGACCGAATTGTTTCGCGTCACTGGACGAGTGCATGGCCGTCATCCTGCCGTCTATAAATTGGAAGACATGAACGGAGAACTACTCAAAGGAACGTTTTATTTGCCCGAGTTACAACGTGTCACCAAAAAAGAAGACGACGTGTACGACATCGAAAGCATTCTCGAACGCAGAACCCGTAAAGTGGGCAAACGACGTGTCAAAGAAGTCAAAGTACGTTGGAAAGGATATCCACCCAGTTTCGATTCTTGGATCGACGCTTCGCAAGTCATCGACTATAAAAAGAAGAAGTGACCATCATGCCCTTTCACACATCAGACGCAGCTACGTCGACCACTCCTTCTTCCCCTAGTTCTTCTGTGCAAGATTTACAAAAACAACCTATGTGGGTGTGGTGTGGAGAACGTGTGCCTAAAACGCAAATCGTCTTTTTCTGCCAAATCTTCGTGGTGTATTGTGTCATCGGGGCAGCCATTGCCAATTTGAGTTTGCAACAAGGAGACAAACAATTGTGGACCATTTTATTGAGCAGTTGCATCGGTTACCTGCTTCCTAATCCCTCCCTGAAATTCTCCTCGAACGGGAACGTTGTGTCCAGTGCCAGTGCCAGTCACCACTCCAACAACCACAACCAGAACCCCATTTTGGGCGGAGACACACCTCTGACATCCACTAATATTCCCTCGGACAGCCACAGAACTCTGGAATTATGAGTCACCAAAACCAATTTTACTTAACCTTACCCAGTGACAGTTCCATGGAGGTGTTTCCCAACAACACGTTGTGCTGTTACACGGCCAAATTACCTCAAGCCATCCCCTTAGATCACGAAGCCCATTGGGAAGTGGCTTTGGTAGAAATGATTCACCCGACCCAAGTCCTCAATGTCATTCCCCAGCAAAATACTTTTACGGTGGAAGTTCATGACTCACATTTGCAACAAGAGTTGGATAAGACTAGTAGCACATATACCAATAAAACCTATAATGAGAAAACTAAAACGTGGACCTACAACTTGTTCATTCTCCCAGGCTATTATTTCAGCGGTCAACATTTGGTCAACACCATAGCTACCAAGTTTAATGGTGTGTTTGGGGAAGCTTTTAAGAGTTCCAATGTCAATGTCAAGAACAAAAGTGTCACCATGGAGTACCACAAAGTAGCTCGTCGCTTCTTGATGAAATTTGAACGGCCTAAAATCGTAACCATTGTATTTTGTCCTGGATTGTTTGACATGTTGGGCGGTGACATGGAGATGAGGAAGCAAGTAGAACAAAAAGGCGAATCACCAGGCATTTTCGACAACGATTCTTTTGTCAAGTATTTTCGTACCCCGGTAGAACTGAACCAAGGACTGAATTTGATGTTCGTGTATTCCGATGTGGTGGAATACAACGTGGTGGGACATACCTCTGTGCCGTTACTGCGTGTCATTCCTTTCAAAGTGGATTCTGCCACGAACGCTGACGAGGAAGGTGGAAACACTTACCACGTCCACCGCGAATTTGTCCATCCTCACTATTTGCCGGTCAGCAAGTCGTATTTGGACACGGTCAACATTACTATAAAAGGAGATCTGGGACAAGATATTCCATTCACCAAAGGAAAAGTCACGGTGAAACTCCATTTTCGAAAACGGTTCTCTCACGACTCTTAAGTCATGTATCCAGTGTACCGAGGGGTTGCACGACAGCGAGGACACGGTTTAGGAGACATGTTAAAATCGGCCTTTCGTTCGGTGGCTCCGGTGTTGAAACCGATGGTGACACGCGGATTGCACGCCTTGAAAGATGCGGCACTGACACAAGGCAAAGAATTTCTCCAAAATGTCATCATCGACAAACAAAACCCTAAAGAAGCCTTCATGAGGGCAGGCAAAAATGTCTTGCTGCAAACGGGCAAAGACATTTTGGGCCGACGAGAGACACCTATAAATGCCCTGCACGCTACCGAGTCTGGCATTCAGCAAGGACAAGGCAGAAAGAGACGACGAATAAGAAAACACCCTTTCACCAGACTTCAAGCGAGAAAGGCCAAGAAAAGAAGAACCGTTCGAGACTTAGACGTTTTCGATTATTGAAACACAGAACAAAATGATGCACCGAGAGTCTTGCGCCTGTTCCAAGACGGAACTGGATCTGTTTGCCATGCCCCCTACCATGATGACGATGCAAGAATCCCAATGGGTGGAATTTCACCCCGTCTCCTCACTGACCGATTCCGCTCCCATCGAGTTTGAAATCAAGGGACAGCCCGAAGATTACATCGATCTGAATAGCAGTTACTTGTACTTGAAAGTCCAAGTTCTAGAAAAAGATAATAGTGGAGTAGATGACACTGACGAAATAGCTCCCGTCAACAATTTCATGCATTCCTTGTTCAGCTCAGTGGATTTGTACTTGAATAACAAACTAGTCAGCAGCAGCATGGATACATACCCTTACCGTGCCTACTTGGAAAATCTCTTGACGTACGGAATAGATGCCAAGGATAGTCATCTCAATGCCTGCGTGCTGTGGGTAGCTGACGAAGCGGGCAAGTTCGACAAAACAGATGGAAGCAATTCCGGCTTTGAGGCAAGAGAAGAGAAAATCCTAGGTAAAAAGAGTTTAGAACTGATGGATCGTTTGCATTTGGACATGTGGTTGCAAGAGAAATATTTGCTGAACGGGGTGAATGTCCGCTTGAGACTGAATCGCAGCAGTGCCGCTTTCCATTTGATAGCTGCTGATGCTACTAAGGCTCCTAAAAGCATAATCCAAGAAGCCAAACTCTACGTACGACGCGTGGAAGTGTTACCCAAAGTAGGTAACGACATCAGTCAAACGTTGAGCAGAACGACCGCCAAGTATCCCATACGACGTGTGGAAGTGAAAACGTTCACCATTTCTGCTGGACTGCAATCCATAACCGAAGATCATCTGTTCCAAGGACAGTTACCCAAACGTTTGATCCTTGGTATGGTCTCGAATTCAGCCTTCAACGGAGCCTTCCTTGAAAATCCTTTCAACTTTCAACACTTTTTAGTGAAGAAAGTCGAAGTCAGTCGCGATGGCAAGACCTTGTGTACCCGACCTTTCGAACCTGACTTTGATCCCAAAAAAATGAATTACTTGAGATCGTACTTGTCCCTGTACGAAGCCACCGGACAGTTAGGAACCAACACCAGTCACGGCATTGAGTACGACGATTATGCAGGAGGCTATGCTTTGTGGGCTTTCGATTTCACTCCAGACCAAGGCAGCGACGAGGGACATTTCCACCCTATAAAATCTGGCCAGATTCGTGTGGAACTTCAGTTTGCAGAAACACTGAAACAGACAGTGAACGTCATCCTGTATGCAGAATTCGATAATACCATAGAAATCAACAGTTTGAGAGAAGTCATTCTAGATTATTAGAAGCTATGGAAGACTGTTATCCCTCTTTACCTAGTGGAGAAACTTTGGAGATGGAATGTGAGGAGACTGTGGAAGAAGAAGTGATCATGATGAAATCGAGATGGCCAGAACAAGAAGCCCATTTAGTCTCCTGTTTTGCCAAACACTTGGTTGACAAAATGACGGAATTGATCAAGAAAAATTGCTATGGATGTCAAAACGATCATCCCAGTCAAATTCAACACGATAAATGCCTGATGTTAAGTCAAGAAGAAAAATTGGACGAGTATCTGGACGAAGCTTGGAGTCTCATCTCAAACAAAGACGTGTTGCACCAGTGGTATAAAGACTTGCGTGAACATTCTTGTCCACCATTAACCACTCAAGAGATCCATCGTATCGAAACTCTCCTGAATCAGAGTGAGGAAACAGAACGAATAACCGTTTATTCGTCAGACATTTTCAAGCAAAAAGTCAGGATCGAATTGACGACTTATTATTACCTGTGAAGAAGAAAAAAACACACAAAACAATGGATACCTGGGAACTTTATTACCTTTTGAACCACAGTTCGTATACGTCTTCTTGGAATCCTGTCGTCTGTGCTAAAGATGAACTCCCTCATCGCAAACCTAAAGACCATCAAGCTTACGTGATCAACACGGACGACAGTCATCTCCCAGGAACCCACTGGGTAGCCGTCTACTTTCCTCAAGAAGGATGTGTGGAATATTTCGATTCGTACGGATTGCCCCCTTTGGAAGACGATATCATCGACTTTATGAGAAGAAATGCTCAGACCACCCGATTCAATAATGTGAAATTACAAGGCACAGATTCCTTGGTGTGTGGACAGTACTGTGTGTATTTTCTGCATCATCGCAGCCTGGGCTATTCCTTAGAACATTTAGTGACTCATTTCGATCCTCGTTCTTCTGCTAGAAACGATGTGAAAGTAGATCGATGGTTCTGTGACCATTATGCTTATCTTTTGTCTCAAGCTAGGAAACGTAGTGTCCATCAATGGCCTAATGATTTCCAACAGTGGAAATCACAATTTCATTCACAACGTTGTCATCCCTGTTCAAAGTAGATTGTCCATTGAGAAAAAAATGTTTGTGATTTGAATAATAATTGTTTGATGTTATAGTGTTGGATTATTGTTAAAAATGTTAGAAATTTTGTTGTTTAGTGTTAAGTGATTGTTGAATAAAAAATGTTGTGTTTTGAAAAAAATGTCTTTGTCTTTTGTTTAGCTAGAAGAATGTTGGATTGATGCTCTTTGATTTCTTACTATCCCTCTCATGACACTCACTAAACGTTGCGGCTCGAAAACCGTGTGGGGGATGTTTTCCTTCACGTCCGCGCTTTGAATTTAAGAACGGGGGGTTGTTTCAAGTCTAACCATCCATTGTCGACTCATCCTCCTACGAAGATGTGCTCCAAACTAGCTAAGCTCAACGAAGCCTACGTGAATTTGCATAGGGTCAGACACAGTCTGATACCGAAGCCAGAAGAAATAGAGAATGTGAGAATGTTAAAAATCACTGAAGACCTGATAGAAGAGCTCTTCAGAGAAGAAGTGAACAGGGAAAAAGAAGAATGGGCAGAGAAGTACAGACTTCAGAAACAGCATCAACAGCAGCAACAACAGCAACAGCAGCAGCAGCAACCTGAACCTGACAGAGGCTTTGTCGATTGCCGTATCGACACGAAAGAGTTCTTCTTCTCTTTTCGAAGAAGCAGACCTATCGCCAGAAAGTCTATCCTCAGAGGACATCGCATTCTTAGAAACTAAAAAAAGAATGCCATAGCAAAACAAAAAAACAGCCCTTTTCAGGGCTACCCAATACTCTAGAAAAGAAATAACCATCAATTTGCCAATGTGTGTAGGTAGAGTAGTGTGAAAATAAACACTAACTCTTGCTTTTAAAAATGTGAGGGTATGTGTTGGTGTGTTGGTGTGTTTGTAAGAGCTCACGTAAGTTGGTGGGGATAGTAGATTAAAATGATGTCTTTTTTGGTGTATGAGGTGTATATTTGGGGTTAGATTGGATTGCTTTGCGTATGTGGATAGTCTATTGAAGTGATTTATGAAAAAATTTAAAATAGTGATGGGTAGCATAAAAAGTGAGTGAGTGTTTCTTTTAGGTCAGCGCGTTTTTTTTTTTTTTTTTTTGGTCATGATCTAGGTAAGATGAATTTTATGTTATTAGGGGGATGTTTTCCATCACGTCCGCGCTTTCAGTATAAATTGAAACTCGTTCGGCAGTCCAGCTACCCTTGTTGATTGATCAACACAGCCAGAAGAATGACTAGCAGAATAGTGAAGCTGTTAGAACTCCAGATGCACCTGGAATATGCCAGGCGCATAGTAAACGAACTATCAGCGGAGGCTATCGTAGAAGAAGCAAGAGTAAAGAAGGAAAAGGAAGAGAGAAGAGAGAGGGAAGAAGAGGAAAAGAAAAGAGAAGAGAGGATGTCGTTCAATATTCCCGAGACAGAGGATTGGGGTGTTGAAGCGAATCATCCTCCCTCTGCGCTCCCCAGAAGAAAGGTGAAAGAAGACTGGGGAAGAAGATGCGTGTGTGGCGCAAGGCCAGGACGGTGCAACCATTAGATAGGTGCATCAGGAGTTCAAAAAACAGCCCTTTTCAGGGCTACCCAATACTCCAGAAAAGAAATAACGATCAATTTGCCAATGTGTGTAGGTAGAGTAGTGTGTATATAAACACTAACTCTTTTTTATTAAAATGTGAGGGTATGAGTTTGTGTGTTTGTGTGTTTGTGTTAGTAAGTGATAAAGTAGGTTGGTGTGAATAGTAGATTATGGGTTTCTTAGCGTGTCTGAAGAGTATAGTTAGGGTTAAATTATATGAAATGAGAAAAATTGGGGATGTTTTCCTTCACGTACGCGCGATGTTGGGTCATGATCTAGGTAAGATCAATTTTATGTTTTTTAGGGGATGTTTTCCATCACGTCCGCGCTTTCACTATAATAAGCCACCACGTTCGTCGTTCGAACCATTCTACGGAATAAGTAAACAAGAAGATGGTGGTTGCAAGTGACTTGTTCAACAATTTGGTACATATATACAACTGGATAATAGATGGTATCTATGTAGTGGAGAGACTGGAAAAAGAATGGAAGATAGCAGAGTACCTGGACTACGCTAAATGTCTAAACATAGCCAAAGAACTGGTAGCAGGAATGATTGAAGAGGAGGAAAAAAGATTGAGAGGTATGATAAATCCCACCTATGTCAGAGTGGGAAGCCTAAAGGAAGCACTTGACAATGCAAGCAAAGTCAGGTGCTTTCTTGAAAAAATGTCACATGGGACAGAGTGCTCTTATGTGGAGAGAGGCCAGGAAAGACTGAGGAAAGGAGAGGAGTTGATGAGAAAAGTGATGGAGGTAGAAGTCAAGAAGATTAAAGAGAGATGGTATAAAGAAAGAAAAGAAGAAGAAAATAGAAAAAAAGGGATGAATTTGAAAAACTGAACACAAACTGGATGAAAATCCAAGAGAAGTTCCGGGCCATGGGCCACCCGGACTGGTTGCCGGAAACAGAAAAGAAAAAGAAGAAAGGAATGATGGACAAAATAAGAGGATGGTGGAAGAAGTTAAGAAGTTAAAAGAAGAAGAAGAAAAAACCCAAAGGCCCTTTTCAGGGCCAGCCATATTTCTCGAAAAGAGATAGTCTTTGAATTGCCTACCCCTTTTTTAAAAAAATTTTTAAAAAAAATCCCATGTTAAATTCCCCTTGTCCGTAGAGTGACCCACGATTTATCGCCATGTTAAATTCCCCTTGTCCGTAAAGTGGCCCACGATTTATTCCCATGTTAATTCCCCTTGTCCGTAGATTTGCCCACGATTTTTCTCCATGTTAAATTTCCATTGTCCGTAGATTTGCCCAAGGGGTTTTGTAATGCTAATTCCCATTGTCCGTAGGGTGCCCCCCTTCACTACTGTTCTGGGATCGTGTAAATTTATTGCTATAAATCCGTGTGGAGTAGATTGTGCTTTTGAAAATAAATTTTTGAACTTAATCATGTTCATTTCCCCACCACACCAAGTCTGATGAATATTTCGCAGAGTATATTTATCAACTACATTAAACACAACTAAAATATTACAGTTATATCTGATCACTTTAGGTATTTGTGTGTATCTCTGAGTAACATAAATCACATCAGTATTTGTATGCCTACCACGAGAAAATACCCGAGCTGGATTTGTTTGTTTGTCCAGCATTACGTAGTCGTATGCATCTAAATTATTCATAAATCCGTCTAATTCATTTACAGACGGTACTTCATCAATATCAGTCATAAAATTAATAATGTCATCGCCATCTTCATTTAACAATTTTTCATTTTCATTAAATTCTTTAAGTACATCGTAACATCTATGATCATCAACTGACGGAGCTAATAAATACAACTTATCCCTCTTGAGCCATCTCATTATCAAATTAAGTAATAATTGCGTTTTACCGGACCCAATTGGACCTATTATTATCATTCTGATAGAATTCGGTAATGCTGAAATATGTTTTACTGGCTCTTGTTTTCGTGTCGCTGAAAAATCAATGCCATCCATGTTGTAGAAATATAATAAATAATATGGATCTATATTGTATTCGATGTACAGCATCCACCCCTACATGTGGATTAACAACAATAATAACAAAAAATAAAAACCTTGTACTTACAGGTAAATGTGTAAGATGTGGTACAAATAAATATAAATTTATTTCTAATAATAAAATTGGTAGTGATATCGCTACTTCATTGGGAAAATTACCAGGAACTCCATGGGTTAAATACCCAGGAGAAAACATCTTCCTGTATATAATTATTGTGGTCCTGGTACCCGACTTGATATCCGATTTGATAAACAAGATCAACCAAGACCTGGAGAGTATCCTATTAATGATACTGATCGAGCATGTCACGCTCATGATGTAGCTTATACAAGTAAAGATCTGCAACAAAGACATATTGCAGATGTGAAGTTAATTCATGCGTTAAATTCTATAAAAAAGTAAATCTTTCAGAGAATCATTAGCTAAATTGGTTGGTAACATCTGCGATGAAAGGTAAATTATTATTCGGAGCCGGTAACTAATCAACCGAGTATTGAAATAATGGAATCGATTTATTATAGCCCAAGAGGATATTGGAGGGGTAGAGCAGCGATTAGTAAACTCGCTGATGCAGCAAATGTTACACGTTCTACTGCTGAAAATGGTAGCACGACAGGCAATATGGCAAATTCTCTACCACCACCTAAAAATATTCAGCATGCACATTTTGATGTCAGCAATCCTAATCAAGTTCATCAAGCAGATATTTTATTTTTACCACATGATACTATTAATATTGGAAGATGTCAATTAACATACAAATACGCGTTAACTGTCGTTGACTTTGTAAGTAGATATAAGGAAGCGGAACCATTTTTACCACTTGATACTATTAAAATTGGTAGACATCAATCACTTACTTATAAATGCGTGTTAACTGTCACTGACGTTGCAAGTAGACATAAGGAAGCAGAGCCGTTATCAACTAAAACAGCAACTGAACTTTCTTCTGCTTTAGAACGAATTTATCAACGAGGACCCGTGCGATGGCCACAGCTATTTCAGGTTGATCCTGGCAAAGAATTTCTTGTTGCAGTATCATCTCTGATGAAAAAACATAACGTCAAAATCAAAATGGGTTGCAAGATTACCAAGTGTGATAGCTGCGTTAAATAATGAAATTACTCGATCAAATTCTATGAAACCCGTTAATGCGGTTACAAAAAACATATACCAATACAACGTGAATTTTCAAAACAACCATTATTAAGTAATGTTACAGTCATGTATTTATATGAATCCGGTGAAATTGACGGCGGTAAAGAAAAGAGCGACTGATCCTATTTGGAGCATTATGACACATAAAATATCTAGCGTGGTAAGATCCACGGGTAGACCTGCAATCTACAGATTATATTCAACTGCTCCTCAACGTGGATTTGTATGCGAGCAATTACAAGTAATTCCTGAAGATACACAATTACCACCGCATTAATTTTTGTAAACTAGCAGCTCGACGTCGATTACATTCAAGACAGGTCAGCATAACATTTTCGCGTGTATGGCCAAACTTGCTATTAATTCTGCCTACAGTAAATTGGTTTGGATTATTATTTGAATACTGCCACACCATTGCTATGTTACAGCTCACACAATAATTATTTTGCTCTTGTTTCAATGTCATGATAAATTCAGCATCGAGATCAGAGTCGCGCTTATTGTTTTTGTCACATTGTTTATAACTATTTTTTTCTTACTATATCATTCTCAATAACATCGCTATAACCAATAGTTTATGCGAAGTTTATGACAATTCTCCGCAGCTGAGATATTTTTCTGACTCAAGACACTGCGAGATAACCTAAATTTGAATGAATGAATTGTCATTGCGTATCCTAGCGTCCATGGAGTTTTGTCCACAGTTAACGTGCTCTCAACAACACTGACAGTAGCCAAGACAATCATTTAATACAAGATTTTGTTTCTCTAACGATCCTGGTATATCAACGTCGATATTCTGCTGTTGCGTATAAACCGGTCGATAACACAATGGTATGGGTAGATTTGAAAACTTTTCTTTATGCAACAAAAATAATTGTTGAAGTGTATCACGAATTATATTTCTACTTGCAACTATCAAATCATTTGGTCTCCACGCTTGCAGAAAATCGTTCATAGAAGTTTCTGAAATTATTTCACGCATTATTTCACACTGAATTTTATTCGGTTGAAGTCTGATTAATTTCTTAAACTCTCTTAATTCTGGATCAAGTGCTCTTTGATCATCAATTATTTCTTCATAATAATCTACAAAATTCCTCAACCATTATATGGAGACAATCCAACAAAAGGTGGTGGTTGCCATGATCGCCACACATTATTACAGCAGTAATTTTTTGTCAATAACCAATCAAGAAATATTTTTAACGTTTCTAATTAAACAGTGCATATTTCATCCCAAACAATAATCCTTGGAATATATTTCTCTCCCATTCGTTCAGGGGTCCATTTATCTCCAATCGAAAGAATTTATGATAAGTATATGATTTAATATTTATTTCTTTCATTTCTCTAGTGAGAGGTGTTAATACAACTATTTCTGAACAACTATTCAAGAATAATTCGATCACACGAGTGGTTTTACCACAACCCCTAGGCCCATTGAGATAAACTGTGTTATGTCTAGCTACAGGATCAAATACAGATGGTGCAGATGACAATTTTGATATTTGATTTCTTTGGTAATAAATCCCTCAATTTCAACGTCGGCGGATTCAGAAAAATTCAGTATATTTTCTTGTTTATTCTCCATTCACCCCATGATGTATAAGTGCCGATATGTAGTTGTTCTAGAAATCCTGTATTTTTTTATTGATATTTATTCTCAAAATCAGTTATATCGGGATTTTTATCATCGGAATATTTCTTTTGTTGTGGTAACCAAACTTCTTTCTGCGGGCGATATGATATAATTGCTTCATTTACTGTTAACAATAATAGTATTTTTAAATCGAGCACATACGGTAATAGTACGATTGGTATCGATATTTTTTCTGACAAATGTTTGCCAAACCAGACATAACAAATTGGATGTAAATATTCAGCAAACTTAAATGACTCGATACAAGCGAATCCAGTTAAATCAAAATCCGGTAATGTTCCGTTTAGCGATAATCTGATCATTTCGTGTGTGGGATAACCAAATCGCTCAAAATACTTAGAACACTCTCCCATACCAAGAAAACTTCCCGGATAACATGCAATCGTATCAACTGAAATAACATCTCTATAATCATATTTAGTATTCCATAATCCATGTGTCCATATTCGACACAACTGCAATGTATGTCTTCAAGAAAATCCAATCGTGTTCGTTTCCACGAGTGTTTCTCTCTAGCAAAATGAGCAGCACCTGACGGAACGGTAAAACAATTACTCAGCAATTGTTCAGCCCTCACATCGTCAGGATCATGGGTATATATCAACGCGAGATTTTTCATTTCTTCATGGAGAGATTCTGTACGATTCTGTACGATAAATAACGCCATTAGGTCGTACAAACTGATAATAATTTCCATTATCTGAACGTTAAAGTAACCACACTGATACAGGATCACTCTTACTCATTTCGTTAACAAAATCAAATATATCATCGTTATAAAATTTAACAGTTGATTTCGTGGAAATAGTGTTATTGCATTAGTCCACGCATGTGCATTATAATCAATAATTTCAATCGAAGCTCCTTTCGATTTATACTTTGATTTGTATAAAATCTCTTCGGTTATTGTTTTTACTGCTCTTGGAAATTTTAATTTCTTTCCTAACACAGAAGACGTCTCTGACAGATGCTCCGGTATCTTTACCTATTTCTCCATACTCATTTATTATTTTACGTCTATTATCCGTTAAACCATTTCCACGTATCGCGTTTGTAAAATGTTCCGTTACTCGTTCGGCTACACAATTTATTTTTGAAAATTTCATCGGTTTTAGATTATTAACGCTGGATTTATCATATATCGGATAGATTCCATAAATAACCGCCGTTACAGATACGCTCTTTAATTGTAAAACACTCTACAAAAATATCTCGTTAGGATTTTACGTATAGATTTGCGTATAGATTTATATTTAAAAATTCTTCAAGTAAATCAATTAAAGTACCTGATTGGTCAGTAGTTTTGAAATGTATTCTTGACAATAAATTATTATGACATCGCAGATAAGCCAGATTGATCGGTTATTGTACAATGAAATATCCAGGAGGTACTTGCGGTGCAAATGTATATAAAATATATCCTTGTTGAGCCTGACTAGATTTTTCAAGATCTATTTGATAGCTGCCATCAGTTGCATCACATACAAGATTGACTGCGATTGCTGATGTCATATTTACAGTTCCTGATGAAATATATCTGCCTCCACCGTACGGATCATTGTCACGTTTGAGAAGAGATGCTAGTGGGGCTATTTTTCTCCATGACTCAACAATTTTAGGAACGATTTCATTGATAAGATCGTTAATTGATTTCTTTATTTTATCGCCATTAAATCCTGGTAGTACAAATTGTAACAAATGCGCTTCAGCTATTTTATAGTGATTAATATATAATTGGCTGATGTTTGTAATTTTTCTACTTCCCATATCATAAGTACTAGTATTTATTATTTCGATGATAACTTGATTAGTAAATTTAAGATCTGATACAATTTGATTTAAATGTTGTATCATTTCAATAATTTTCTTTTTTAGATTGTTATTAGGATACACCAGAATATAATTTTTAAATAATTGCACTAATGTCATGAATGTAGTTATATGTTCAATTTTAATTTTTTCAGCCAATGATCTGATATCTTTTTCATAAACAATATGATCGGAAGTTTTTTCATCAAAATCGATTATTGAAAACGGTGTTTTAGGAAATATTCTACCATCAGAAAGTTTAATACGATTATCTGTGTAGTGACGCCATGGATATCCATCTCGATATTCTGGAGTTGTTATAAATGTTTTCTCATTTTTTAGAAATTCATTTAACTTTGGTTCTAGTGGTCCATGATACTCTGGTGGAATTTTCAGGCCACCCTAAAACAAATTTTATTGATGATTGATAAATATCTACAACGTAATCTGGAGAATATATTTCAATCGCAGCTGATAAATTTGGTTCGTGAACTGTTATAGGTATTTTCGATTCTCTTTCGGTTATTGATTTTATTCTGCGTTAAAATTCATCATTGATTTGTTCCATTTGATAATTACCTGTAGGTACGCCGACAACATTCTGGTCTGGTGTTCCATCATCATCATTTTTATTTGCAAATACAAGTGAATTACTCGCCTGCAATCCACCAAATGATTTTGATCTGATATTTGACCAACTGTGGTATACTCGTAATTGTGCTAATGCGATTTATTTCACTGGAATTGCAGTTGGAAAATAAACATTAAATTCAGGATTAGTTGAGCTTACTGATATCATTGTTGTTTTTGTTGGAGCTGTATTAACTACAATTTGCTGAAGTAGCTCGTTCGGAGTTGACATTATTATTAGTATTATTATTTTAATCGGGCCTAGATTCTATCACAGTCATTAATTCTTTATAGTTTTAGTCATCTTCGTGAACTCAAAATCTGATATTTTTCCATCACTAAGATTTGTTGATAATAACGAGGATAATTTGGAGTATGCTAGCGTCCCTGTTTGTAATTTTATTATATTATCATGTAATTTTGTGTTTGTTCACGTGCATATTTTGTTTGTTGCAATGATATTAAGAATACCGGCAATTGTTGTTTCAGCTGAAACACAAATTGTTACAACTGCTGGTGATGTCATTGTTATTGCTGATAATAACACGTCGGTTCCAGCAATAACACCAGACATTGAATAAACAATTATGTCAACGATAACTACACGTCTGCGATATTTTTTTTTACTTTTACTGCATACTCGTCAGCGGTATTTTTTAATTTTGTTTGCCATTCACGTGCTTGATTGTATCGAAAACGTTGAACGTTAATCGGAATACTCATTATATTTTAATTAGGTGAAAATTTAGCTACTAATTCAAGGCACAATAAGAAATCAAGCCGAGTTTTTTCTTCGGGTTCTACAGTAAATGTTTCCTTGTCGATTTGATCTAACATCACTAACATAGATCCAGGAGATCCACTTGACGGAGTCAGTGGATGACGTCGTGAAATCGTGGTAGATATTATAAATGTTACAACACCAAGTACTGAAAGCCTGTATATACCAGTAACATCAGAGCAATGTTTAATGGTTTTATTGAGAGGTGACTGCTTCGAGGCTGTTACATAAGTCTTAGACATAGGTAGATTTTTTTAAGACCCCATAGCTCATCAATCCATTTTATGATTCTTTTTAGCTGTAAAATTCTTTGAGAATTATTTATTTTCTTGTCTCATCAGGCCTGTAGCTCGTCTTTAATTAAAATGTTCTGCTGACTCGCAAGAACATTTATGACTGTTGAGTCATCCATTTGGTAATAGTTTCCAGGAGTCATTTGGAGTCCAGGAGTCATTTGGAGTAGGATCATTCTTGATGCAACTTATCTCTGAGTTTCTGCACTTCTTCGCGGAATAATAGAGGATTATAAAGTAATGCTCATTTTGAATAAAATTTATGAAACGAATCAAATGATTTCTATATTTTTGTGTTTTGAGGAAAGAATGATTATTTTATGTTCAATTATTCAACGAGATTCATAAAATTTATTTGGAATGAATACAATTGTAATATTATATTTATTACTTGATACAGAATAATGATTTTATTTAACGAAACGTGACAGTACTGTAGCGAAATGAATTTGAAATACAGTCTGGTGGCTTGGTCATCATGCCTTTGCCTTACATGACGTCTAATCGGAACATCTTCGTCTTTTTCCGATCCTAGTCGAATAGGGGGCGCTGAACATATATTATGAACTTCTCAGAGAGTGTTTGGTGTGAGGTGAAGTTGTTTTCATATGCAACATGAAGAGAATGTTGTCATACCGCAATGTTGCATTTATATACTGCCGTTGAAATTTCTTTGGATATTATACTAGTGTACATTGCACATGATCTAAGCACTCATGATTGCTCCCATATGCTCCAAAGATAGCCTAAAGAAGTCTAAAGTATTCTATCTTTAGCAGTTATCAAAGCAGGCAAAACGAATTATTCCGACTAGACAATACCAGCTTCTGAGAGTGCAATGAATGATTTACGAAATCTATACAATGTAAAATAAGTTATCAGTTCATCCTTTTACAATTTACCTCTGAAGCCCAGGAAGGGAAAATGGGCAAGCGGAGTTTTTGATACGAGCACATCTGAAGCATGGCCAAGCTGTATACTCTACAACCCATATTACATACTCATACACCAAACAATGGAAACTAAAGGTTAGTTTTAACAATGTCTTAGATATACAAGGTCCTCTTTAAATAGCAATTATAACCGGTCATGAAAACAGGAGAAATTCTTTTTCTTTAAAATCTATCTTCCCTATGCATGATACGAAACTGCAGAGTGCCACCATAGCGTCGACTCTCTGAAACAGATTCGGATGTAATCGCGAAGATACGCGACATAGTAGACCGATCCCCTTTCGTACTTATACATACACAATGGCGGTAGCTAAGTAGGGACCGGAAACCAAGCTTTGTGATATAATGTCCCAACTCACTCTGCGCCATAGTCGCTAAATAAGCGATTTTGCTATCCGGCGATTTACTACCCAAATTTTGGATACTATCCATACGCCGACCAAACGTTAGGACATGTCTGTATGTTAAGCGCAACAAATTAGTTCCAAACACATGGCCCCATCTCTATGTTAATTTTCATTGCTTGCTGATGTCAGTCTAATAATCTCTTGGAAGTAACTTTAAACTAAGCACAATTCTTTTAAAAAAGTGTGCTGATGTTTGTTTTTGCAAAAAGCATAAAATTGCCGATGCTTATTGGAGCACCACCGTTGTCAAATCTTCATTTTCGCAAGTGTGTAGTTTTGCACTAAACCAAAGCTCTTCAGTTTCAGAGCTAAGTAAATCTCGCTTGTTGTTCGCAAACCCATAAGACCAAAATAGAAGTAATCGGGTTTTTGTTTTTTAAACAAAGGGAACTTATACAATTTGGTCCCAAACTGGTAACTTTGTGGCGGTCAAACATATGGCTGGATGCCAAGAACATATCCTCAAAATGAAATATAGACGTCGAAATCAATATATTTCACGACAGTGTGGTAAATATCATTTCAGGACATTTCTCTATCAGTGAAACATCAGCACTTTCAATACTTAATTAAATAAACTTTCCAATAAAAGAAACCGAACTGATCATCCATTTTTCATAGCCTCAAACTATTATGTTGCTATTAGTGATGACATTCCATCGAGTCATAGTGACGTCAGTAATGTCATCATGGCGTAATATCAGCAATACGCATGAGCGGAGTTCAAAATCGATGCTATTGATACTATGTACATTAGATCTTCGTTTGTTCTTTTTTAACAGGCGACGAGACCAGCCGAAGAAGTTCCGAGTGACATGGGATCATGATGTCATTTGTGTCACAAATGACACCATGATGTTTTATGACAGCGAGGGGTCCGTGCTCCTCACAGCTCAACGTCTTTCAGAACTGATAACTCTTTTGACCCCTGGTTCATCTAAACCTTAGTCCATTGTCTCCGTGCATTGGTACACGAGCATGGATCCTACATTCCTTTGCAAATCAAAGGCAAAAACGCGGTTCAAATACGCTTCACCGTTGCCTCCGCCGCGCGTTATCTTAAAATATCGCCTGCCGTGTGCACTATCTCGGCATGTAAATAATTCCTTACTTTTTCCTCCTACATGTTAAGCAAAAAAGAAAGTAAAATTCTTCACATTCTGCAATGAGGTTATTGTTGATGAAAGATTACATAAAATGCCATAAAAACTGAGTGCGATCAGTTATCAAAGTGCACGGATTCTCCGAGTGGCATTTTACCACTAATTTACGTCGCTGTTGCAGTGGTATTATTCTTCCAAAAAGAGATAATCCAGTGTGAGGAGCAGCAATCGTAACGAACTCGGCCTTTTCCATCGCACGTTAGGAAAAACAAAAACCTCAGATATAAATAAAGGCCTTTTTGAACTGCCCTCAAGCCCTTTGCGTCGTAGTGCCCTGATTGACATCACAATGACTAAGTGACGTGTTATTAGTAGCAGCAACGCAAGCAATTATTTCGGGTTACTGAAACCGAATAATTTCTGACATATCTTCATTTCAAAGATAAAAGAATCACATTAAAAAAATTAAAAGTCAGGTATGTAATTTATTGTTGAACATCTTCGATTGTTATAGACTATCCTTGAATAAGAAACTGTTCTTTGCACATCTAGCCGCATGTAGTTCATCATAAACTAACCAATGCGGGAAGTAACATTACGATTATCTCCGAATCGAAGCATCGGAAAGGGACGAGAATGTTCCGAAGGAAGGAGTATGCGACATTGGGAACGCTACCGTCTTTTTCCAGTGAGAACATGTTCTCCCTTTAGCTTATGATTTGCGCAAGTTCATCAATATTTTTCAACCTTAAGAAAGTATGTCGTCTTTTTCACCCATTGTATGTTAAATCTAATAAAAATGGAAATAATGCCATAAGTTTCAGATACTCTGCATTTTCTAAGTGCATGCATTTTTGTTGTCTCGATTGTTATTCTAATTATAATTTGTTGAAACAATCGCTAGCAGAAGCTCATTTGAGTCTGTGTTCTGCATGTTTTATGCTTATGTGTACAGTTGTATGCTTATGTGTACAGTTTTATGCTTATGTGTATAGTTGTATGCTTATGTGACAGTTTTATGTTTATATGTTCAGTTTTATGCTTATATGACAGTGTTATGCTTAAGTGACAGTTGTATCCTTATGTGACAGTTTATGCTTATGTGACACACACACGCCGATTTCAGAAACAAAAATCTTTAATGTGATAAAAAGCACATTACTTGGTCATTTCATTCAATGATTTATAATTTCTAACCTGAGCGTTATCCTGCTAGATGCCGTAATCACCATCCCTGGTCAGTAAAACACACTGCTCAAAATTCAACATATTGTGATCCTGTAGCAACGTGATTACTAACTGTACCAACATGACTAATAGGCAGATGAAACAGATTACTAATGAGAACTGTCCTAATGACTAATAGGTAGATGAATCAGATTAAGAATGAGAACTGTCCTAATATGACTAATAGGCAGAGGAAACAGATTAGTAATGAGAACTGTCCTAATGACTAATGGGTAGATGAAACAGATTAATAATGAGAACTTTCCTAACATGACTAATAAGCAGAGGAAACAGATTACTAATGAGAACTGTCCTAATATGACTAATAGGCAGAGGAAACAGATTACTAATGAGAACTGTCCTAATGACTAATAGGTAGATGAAACAGATTAATGATGAGAACTGTCCTAATGATTAATAGGTAGATGAAACAGATTAATAATGAGAACTTTCCTAACATGACTAGTAAGCAGAGGAAACAGATTACTAATGAGAACTGTCCTAATGACTAATAGGTAGGTGAAAAAGATTAATAATGAGAACTTCCCTAACATGACTAATAATCAGAGGAAACAGATTACTAATGAGAACTGTCGTAATATGACTAATAGGCAGAGGAAACAGATCACTAATGAGAACTGTCCTAATGACTAATAGGTTGATGAAACAGATTAATAATGAGAACTTTCCTAACATGACTAGTAGGCAGAGTAAACAGATTAATAATGAGAACTGCCCTAATGACTAATAGGTAGATGAAACAGATTACTAATGAGAACTGTACTAACATGACTAATAGACAGATGAAACAGATTAATAATGAGAACTGCCCCAATGACTAATAGGTAGATGAAACAGATTACTAATGAGAACTGTACTAACATGACTAATAGGCAGATGAATCAGATTAATAATGAGAACTGTCCTAATGACTAAGAGATAGATGAAACAGATTAAGAATGAGAACTGTCCTAATATGACTAATAGGCAGAGGAAACAGATTACTAATGAGAAGTTGTCCTAAAATGGCTATAGTCTGAATATACCTTCCCATCTGTTTGTACTACCCCACCTATTTAAAAAAAAAGGATAAGTGAGATTTAAAAAAATGCACAGAACTTAGTTCTTTCATTGATTTATAATATCAAACCTAATTATGACCATGGGGACCCTAACACCGGTATCGTCTGCGCGTTTCATACCAACGGAAGTTTTCCTTGACATTGGCAAAGGAACTTATTCCTATTTCATCGGCATGATGGTATCAACACTGTGTTAAAAAATACCGTCAAAACTAAAGAAAACATTCCTTTTCTCCTTATTGTTACCACTGCAGCCAGTGCCAGTAGTAGTGATAGGGTAGAAGGAATCTGATTAAAATCAGATATCCACTGTCCTGGGTAAAGATCTGACATCGACCGCTTAGGGGACATGTTCTGTAGACTTTGCGTTAGCCAATGGAAATGCAGCTTTCAGAAATTTTAAAATGAATCAAATTGATAGACGCACATGATGCTCTTCAGTTGTTCTGCTAAGTCTTCCAAACGGAAAGATATAAGACTTCATCTGATTGGCTGATAAAATTAGCGATTATGGTAATTATGGTTATGGTAATAACATAGGTCACAAGAACATGACCCCTAAGCGGTCGCTATCAGATCTTCAGGAAGGACAGTGGAGATCAGATTTTAATCAGATTGAGGGTTGAAGTAGTAACAGTAGAAGTAGTAATAGTTCACAACATCAGCAACAAATGAAACAACAACACCGCACAAGAAACAGCAAAGTCTACGCGGCAGAGCAACAACAATAATGATATAAATAGCACTGTTAAACGTGCCGTTAAAACCGGCAAAAAAGCCTTCATTTTACTCTTCTTGCTGCCACTGCAGCCAGTGTCATTAGTACTGATAGAATACTAGTGGCAGTGGTAGTAGCTCACGACATCGACAAATGAAATAAAACAATACCGTATCAAAAGCAGCAACAACGATAAAAGCTACCAGTACTAATATGGCGTGAGTTTTAATATTACTACTACTACTAATATTACTACTACTATTCCACCCAACTGAAGTTGATGCTACCATCCAAGGTGTAGAGAGGTGCATTTCTGATGTGAAATCATGGATGACAAGCTGCAGATGAATGATGATAAAACTGAGTCAATTCTGATCACAACACAAAGACTTTCTCATTCACATCCTTTACCTAAAACAATAAATATCAGCAACGCCAACATTAAATTCACACAATCATTATGAAACCTAGGTGTTACTCTGGAGAGTACTCTCACATTGCACCAACATGTCATGAACATATGCAAGGCTGTATATCTTGAGCTGAGACGCATCAGCTCAATTCGCAAATATCTATCAGTTGATGCCACTAAAACACTTGTGTGTTCATTAGTACTTTCAAGACTGGACTATTTTAACTCAATTCTGTCTGGTTCATCTCAATATCTACTCCAGAAACTTCAAAAAGTTCAAAACACAGCTGCTCGGATCATACTTAGAGTACCACGATCAGAGCACACCTCCCCGCTGCTCTGTACCCTACACTGGCTATCCATTCGATCCAGAATCAAACACAAAATTTGTTCTCTGTGCTACGTTTCACTGTCGGACTCTAGTCCAACATACCTATCCGACATCACCCATGTGTACACACCAGCAAGATACTTATGCTCCTCTTCTGACAATCGTATACTCATTATTCCCACTATGAAAACAAAGTCATATGGACAGCATTCTTTGCTTACCAGGGACTAGCAACGTGCAATGAATTGCCCCCTGAGTTTAGACACAAAGACAGAGTTATCACATTCAATAGTGCTCTCAAAACTCACTTATTTCGACTGCAAGAACAAACTTAAAGACCTAATAATGTTTCCTACCTGAAATATTCTCAGCATGTTTTTTATTTTATTTTTTGAATGTTTTTCTAATTTCATGTTGTTTGTTTTTGTAATAATAATATTATATGTGTTTTATGTTATAGGTGTTGTCTAATGTAAAGCGCTTAGAGCTTCTAAAGATTAGGCGCTATACAAAGTCCTCATTATTATTATTATTATTATTATTACTACTACTACAGAATGAATAACGGCGCCAATTTAAGACGTGATGAGTATTACCTTTAGGCATAATGACGTCATTTCAAGTAAATGTTTACGTCATGTATCTAGGCAATGTAGGATCACTTACGGAAAGATATGGATGTCTTCAAACAGGATTTCGATCGAGAATTTCGTTATCATTTAAATGATATGCGAGAAAATGGAGTTCTTTGTGACGCTTTTATATGTATTCCTGGCGAAAAACGAAAGTTCCCCGTGCACAGAGCTGTCATGGCGAGTTGTAGCCATTATTTTAGGTCTCTATTTACGTCCGGCCTTCAGGAGACTTCCCAACCAGAGGTAAAAATCCATGGAGTTTCTGCCCGGACCATGGAACTTCTTATCCAGTACGCCTACCTGAAAGAACTTCCACTGACATCCGACAATATTGAGGATTTGTTTGCAGCCTCTGATCGCTTCAATATTCTGGGGCTGCTAGACGATTGTGTCGCCTTTCTAGCATTAGAACTGACGGCGGAAAATTGCATAGGTATTTTAAAGTTTGCTCAGTTCTACAGCTGTGTCGTTCTAATTAAAAAATGTTGGGATTTTATCATGAAACATTTTCTTGAAATTGCAGAAAAGAGCAAGGAATTTGTGCAATTAGAGCCAAAAGAATTGTTAGGATTTCTTTCTGATGATACCCTGTGCGCTAAGGAAGAGAAAGATGTTCTTCAAGCTGTGATCAATTGGTTCAACTTTTTGCCAGAGGAAAGAGAGAAACATTTACCATATCTCATTCCAACAATTCGTATGGCCTTTGTTGATGAGGACTTTTTCAGAGAGACTTTGAAAAATAGAACGGACTTCAAAAAGAAACGCAAAATATGGGAACAAATCCAACGTGCGCAAAAACTGATTCTCATTATAAAAAAGTCTAAGCTTATTCCGATAGAATGTTTTAAAAACGACCTCATGATGGTCCCGAGAGTTCCCTATGAAATTATTTTCACAATCGGCGGATGGGCTGCAAGAGGCGTCACAAGCTCCGTCGAGACGTTCGACAGAAATACGAATGAATGGTTTGAAGCTGTAGATTGCGAACTCCCGACACCAAGAGCTTACCACGGATCCGTTAGCATGGACGGATGTATCTATGTTATCGGTGGCTTTGACGGTGGTCGGTATTTGAACAGTGTGTGCTGTTTCGATCCAGGTAAAATTCGTTGGGAGGAACGAGCTCCGATGTACATGTCCCGCTGTTACGTTTGCGTTGGCCAGATTGACGGTGTCGTGTACGCCTGCGGCGGATTCGACGGTAGACAGAGGCACATGTCCGCCGAGAAATACGACAAAGCCAGGAACCAATGGAGTCTTATACAGCCTATGATTCACCACAGAAGCGATTCTGGAGCGGCCACATTCGATGGTTTGATTTTCTACTGCCTTTTTTGTCATTCTCAAAATAATATCTTAACCAAATTTTAATTAGAATGTCAATGACATAACCAATTGAGCAATACAATTTTGCTCAGATAAATCATTGTTAAAAATGCTAATACGTAGAGAGCGGTTACAGAATTTTTAATTGGTACTCCACGGAGATTCGAACCCAGGTCCGTGGATAAATGGCACCCATCGCCTTGCCTGTACACACCAGCCTATATTCCACCACGACTAAGCACACATCACAAAAATGATGCAACTCAGTCGGTGTGATATGCACTCGTGTAGCAGACACACTCGCATGACGACCTAGTAATAAATTCTCATCTATCTAGATAGTCATTCCGGAGTCCTATAAAAGAATTCAAGGCATAAAGGATTAATTAAAGATAATTATATATTATTATATTGTATATTATATATACACCATAGTATTGCCCTCTAACTCTGGAACATGGAACTGTACTTATGTTGTTATCGGATGTACAGTTTCCAAGGGAGAAGGCAATAATAGAGTTAAACTCTATCCAAATACGCCTTTGCGCTTAAAGGGAAGTGGGGTAATACATTTTTGTTATACCTGATACAAAATGCTTGCGGCAAAGTTTGTGAAAGACAACTATGGTAATTCTAAACGTTAACGAATTTCAACAGTTCAGCAATAACAACAAAAAACAACATAAATTACACCTCATACCTACGTCAAGCAGAACATTGCATATACGAACATTATCTTAACCAGGAAAACACGTGTTCGGACTAAACTCGCTCGAATATCATGGAGGTCATGGGTCGAGTCATACCAAAGACTTATAAAAATGGTACACAGCTACTTCGCAAGGCGCTCAGCATTAAGAGGTTAGTGTTAGGACAAGTCGGCCTGGTGTCAGGATAATGTGACTACGTGGGGGACATCATGCTACATGTCTGCGGCATGATGCCTCAGTGCTAGACATCACTATAAACTGCCACACTGCAGACATCGTAGCGATATGACTGAAAAATTGTTGTTGTTGTAGGGTTTAACGCCATTTTTCAGTACACGATAGGCTATACATGGCGGCCAGTATTAATGGTGGAGGAAGAACCAGGGAAAACCCCGGAAAGAACCACCGACCCACCAGAAGCTACTGGCAAGCTTTCTCACATACCCACATTGGCTGTATCCGAGACTCGAACCCACGCAAACAGAGGTGAGATGGCAGTGACAGCGCTTTAGACCACTCGGCCACTCGGGGCCCGTGAAAAATTGTTAAAGCTACGTTAAAAATCCTAATCTCACACACTCGAATATCACATGCTGTTTTAGCTTTGTTGTCGACTTCTAATGGTTCGAGTATAATAATAAAGATTTTATTCAGCACTAATTTTTGGGAGCGTTCTACAAATATTATGAACTTCTGAGAGTGACAGGTGTATGGTGAAGTTGTTTGGCACAGTGGAGAGAATTAGTATAAAGTATGCTATCTTTAGCAGTTATTAAATAGAGAGAACGAATTTGGCCAGACACGGCAATACCAGTTTCTGAAAGTGTAACGAATGAATTACCAAATATCTAATAATAATAATAAAAATATGGGCTCCTTTTATAATTTACCTCTGAAGTCAAGGAAGTGAAAAAGACCAAGTAGAGCTAGCAGTCTTTAGGGAGGTGGACATCTGAAGTAAGGTCAAACTGTATCTATAACCTAAACTACACCAATTAATCATACGGGAAAAAGCAAGGAACTTGTTATTTTAATAAAACCTATTATATACAAGGTATCTTTTAAACAGTCAGTATAACCAGCGATTAAACACCTGGTAAATTCTTTTTCTTTACAAATCTAACCCTACGTAAAATACGAAACTGTAGACTGCCTCAATTGCAAAGTATAAACAACGTTTCTTACAGTTACGAAACTGAATTCACTCCTGTGTGGCGGGCATCAAGGTGAATTATGGGCAATTTGTATACATGTAAATCCTACATAGGTATTGGGTGTAGTTACAGTCTTTTTCTGTGACAATGTCAATCGTATCAGATCACCGACGCATATTTATGTTTTATTAAGATGGTACCTTTTAGAAAAATTGAAGGGAGTTTTCCTGAACAAATTTTGCCCCTGGCATTTTTCAGCCAGATTACAGATATAAACGATACCGTCGAGAAAAGAAACAGGTGCAAAAACGTATTTGGACCGTGTTGAGTTTTTCGCATGACGTTATGTGACGATTGTACCCGCGGGAACCTAAGATAACGAAATATATAAAAGCTGACGTTATTTATTTACACATTTATGTACACATTTGTTTACACAGGGAAGCTGTTTGTTGTTGGCGGCTTTGATGGACATGCATGTCTGAACTCGGCAGAGGCATATGACCCCCAGAATGATCAGTGGACATTACTCAGTCCAATGTCCACTCGTAGAAGTGGGGTCAACTTGGTCTGCTTCCAGGGACAAATGTACGCTGTTGGAGGATACGATGGTTCCAACAGGCTGAATTCGGGTTGGTATATAAAAGAAATTGAGTGACTGGAAGAAATACAAAAAATGAATGAATGAATGAATATATGACAATAAACGTGTGTGTGCGTGTGTGTGTGTATGTATTTTTAACGTAGCTTTAACATTTTTAGTGATATTGCAACGACGTCTGCAGCGGGGCAGTTTATAGCGATGTCTAGCACTGGGGCATCATGCCGCAAACATGAATGAAATAAAGATGAAAATTAAAAGGAAATGAATAACTGAATTAATGAATAAATAAATGAGTGGATGAATGAATTTTGTTTGGGCATAAAATTAATAGAAAAACACAAAGAAAGAAAGAAATAAAGAATGAATGAATGAATCAATGAATGAATCAAAGAATTAATAAATCAATGAATAAATCAATGAATGAATCAATAAATGCATGTATCAATAAATGAACGAACAAACGAGCGAACAAGAGCATGAAATAAACAACTAAACGGAGAAAAAATAAAGAAACAAATGGAGAGGAAGAAAGAAAAGGTTGAAATACGGTAGTGTGACATGAATTAACATAAATAAATAAATAAGTAAATAGGGTAGTGAACCAAAACCTAACAGTCGGGAAGAGTTGAGGTTAAAATGTGCTACTGCTAAATCTCACAAGAAAAGAAGATGGAAGAAACAAAATTCAATGAATGGGCCACAGCCAAATGGTAATCATACAAGAGTTGTATGTCTTGTTTGCTTGCAAACCTACGTTAGTAACAGCTAGACCGTAATCACACGAGGGATACGTGTCTTATTTGCTTGAAAATCTACTAACGTACACATGCAAGAGAGCGAGGATAATCACAGGAGGGATATGTGTCTTGTTTACTTGAAAATCTACGAAGGTACACATGTAACATAGATGATAATCACACAAGATTTATGTGTCTTGTTTGCCTGAAAATGTACCAAGGTACACATGTAACAAATAGATGATAATCACACAAGAGTTATGTGTCTTGTTTGATAATCATACGAGGGATACGTGTCTTGTTTGCTTGAAAATATACAAAGGTACACATGTAACAGAAAGAGGCTAGTCACAGGAGGGATAATTGTCTTGTTTGCTTGAAAATCTACTAAGGTACACATGTAACAGAGATATGATAATCACACAAGAGTTACTTGTCTTGTTTGCCTGAAAATGTACCAAGGTACACATGTAGCAAATAGATGATAATCACACGAGAGTTATGTGTCTTGTTTGATAATTATACGACGGATACGTGTCTTGTTTGCTTGAAAATATACAAAGGTACACATGTAACAGAAAGAGGCTAATCACAAGAGGGATACGTGTCTTGTTTGCTTGAAAATCTACCAAGGAACAAATGTAATAGAGAGATGATAATCACACGAGGGATGCGTGTCTTGTTTACATGAAAATTCTAAGGTACACATGTAACAGAGCGAGGATAATCACACGAGGGATGTGTGTTTTGTTTGCTTGAAAATCTACGAAGGTAAACATGTAACAGAGAGATGATTATCACACAAGAGTTATGTGTCTTGTTTGCTTTAAAATCTACCAAGGTACACGTGTAACACAGAGATGATATTCAGACAAGCCTTATGTGTCTTGCTTGTTTTAAAATCTACCAAGGTACATATGTAACAGAGAGATGGTAATCACACCAGGGTTATGCGTCTTGTTTGCTGGAAAATCTACCAAGGTACACATGTAACAGAAAGAGGATAATCACACGAGGGATACGTATCTTGTTTGCTTCAAAATCTACCAAGGTAGCCATGTAACAGAGAGATGATAATCACACAAGGGTTACGTGTCTTGTTTTCTTGCAAATCTAACAAGATGTACGTGTAACAGAGAGAGGATAATCAAACAAGAATTACGGGTCTTGTTTGCTTGACAATCTACAAAGGTACACATGTAACAGAGAGATGATAATCACACAAGGGTTACGTGTCTTGTTTGCTTGAAAATCTACCAGAGTACACATGTAACAGAGTTGATAATCACACATGGGTTATGTGTCTTGTTTGCTTGAAAATCTACAAAAGTACTCATGTAACAGAGTTATGTGTCTTGTTTTCTTGCGAAACTAACAAGATACACATCTAACAGAGAGAGGATAATCACACAAGAGTTACGTGTCTTGTTTGATTGACAATCTACGAAGGTACACATGTAACAGAGAGAGGATAATCACACAAGGGTTATGTGTCTTGTTTGGCTGAAAATCTACCAAGATGCACATGTAACAGAGAGATGGTAATCACACGAGGAATACGTGTCTTGTTTGCTTGCAAATTTACCAAGGTACACATGTAACATAGAGCTGATAATCGCACAAGGGTTATGTGTCTTGTTTGCTTGAAAATTTACGAATGTAAACATGTAACAGATAGAAGATAATCACACAAGGGTACGTGTCTTGTTTGCTTGAAAATCTACCAAGGTACACATGTAACAAAGAGAGGATAATCACACGAGGGATACGTATCTTGTTTGCTTCAAAATCTACAAGGTACCCATGTAACAGAGCGATGATAATCACACAAGGGTTATGTGTCTTGTTTGCTTGAAAATCTACGTAGGTACACCTGTAACATTGAGAGAATAATTACGCGGGGGATACGTATCTTTTTGGTTGATAATCTACGAAAGTACACGTGTAAGGGAGAGAGGATAATCACACAAGGGTTATGTGTTTTGTTTGCAGGAAAATCTACCAAAGTACACATGTAACAGAGAGATGGCAATCACACAAGGGATACGTGTCTTATTTGCTTGAAAATCTACGTAGGTACACATGAAACATTGAGAGGATAATTCCACGTGGGATACTTATCTTGTTTGGTTGAAAATCTACGATGGTACACGTGTAAGGGAGAGAGGGTAATCACACAAGGGTTATGTGTCTTGTTGGCTTGAAAATCTACCAAGGTACACATGTAACAGAGACATGATAATCACACAAGGGTTATGTGTCCTATTTGCTTGAAAATATACGAAGGTACACATGTAACAGAGGGATGGTAATCACACGAAGGATACGTGTCTTGTTTGCTTGAAAATCTACGAAGGTACACGTGTAAAGGAGAGAGGATAATCACGCAAGGGCTTTGTGTCTTGTTTACTTGTAAATCTACGAAGGTACAGATGTAAGAGTGAGAGGATAGTCGCACAAGTGTTGTGTCTTGTTTGCTTGAAAATCTACCAAGGTACATATGTAACAGAAAGAGGATAATCATACCAGGGTTAAGTGTCTTGTTGGGTTGAAAATCTACCAAGGTACACATGTAACAGAAAGATGATAATCGCACAAGGGTTATGTGTGTTGTTCCCTTGAAATCTATCGTGGTATATATGTATCAACAGCAGCTGCATGTGCAAATTCCATAATTCAAGAAATCACGGAGAAAAGAAATTCCAGTGCTTGTCAAAATCTTCATTCGAATAAGATGTAGAAAACGATGTCATCATGGGTTTAATCATCAGATCCTGACAATCAAAGACCTCATGAACTTAGCATGAATCCAAGCTCGGAATGCCAAATATTATTATCAGTACGTGTAACTCCACGTCCTCATGAACCTTAGCATGAACCCAAGCTCGGAATGCCTAATAGTATTATCAGTACGTGTAACTCCACGTCCACATGAACTTAGCATGAATACAGGCTCGGAATGCCTAATATTATTATCAGTACGTGTAACTTCACGTCATCATGAACCTTAGCATGAATCCAAGCACGGAATGCCTAATATTATTATCAGTACGTGTAACTCTACGTCCCCATGAACCGTAGCATGAAACCAAGCTCGGAATGCCTGATATTATTATCAGTACGTGTAACTCCACGTTCTCGTGAACCTTAGCATGAATCCAAGCTCGGGATGCCTAATATTATTATCAGTACGTGTAACTCTACGTCCCCATGAACCGTAGCATGAAACCAAGCTCGGAATGCCTGATATTATTATCAGTACGTGTAACTCCACGTTCTCGTGAACCTTAGCATGAATCCAAGCTCGGGATGCCTAATATTATTATCAGTACGTGTAACTCCACGTCCTCATGAACCTTAGCATGAATCCAAGCTCGGAATGCCTAATGTTATTATCAGTACGTGTAACTCTACGTCCCCATGAACCTTAGCATGAATCCAAGCTCGGAATGCCTAATATTATTATCAGTACGTGTAACTCTACGTCCCCATGAACCTTAGCATGAATCCAAGCTCGGGATGCCTAATATTATTATCAGTACGTGTAACTCCACGTCCTCATGAACCTTAGCATGAATCCAAGCTCGGAATGCCTAATATTATTATCAGTACGTGTAACTCTACGTCCCCATGAACCGTAGCATGAAACCAAGCTCGGAATGCCTAATATTATTATCAGTACGTGTAACTCCACGTCCTCATGAACCTTAGCATGAATCCAAGCTCGGAATGCCTAATATTATTATCAGTACGTGTAACTCTACGTCCCCATGAACCTTAGCATGAATCCAAGCTCAGAATGCCTAATAGTATTATCAGCACGTGTAACTCCACGTCCTTATGAACTTAGCATGAATCCAAGCTCGGAATGCCTAATGTTATTATCTGTACGTGTAACTTCACGTCCTTATGAACTTAGTATGAATCCAAGCTCGGAATGCCTAATATTATTATCAGTACGTGTAACTCTACGTCCCAATGAACCTTAGCATGAACCCAAGCTCGGAATGCCTAATATTATTATCTGTACGTGTAACTTCACGTCCTTATGAACTTAGTATGAATCCAAGCTCGGAATGCCTAATATTATTATCAGTACGTGTAACTCTACGTCCCAATGAACCTTAGCATGAACCCAAGCTCGGAATGCCTAATATTATTATCAGTACGTGTAACTCTACGTCCCAATGAACCTTAGCATGAACCCAAGCTCGGAATGCCTAATATTATTATCAGTACGTGTAACTCCACCTCCTCATGAACCTTATCATGAATCCAAGCTCAGAATGCCTAATATTATTATCAGTACGTGTAACTCTACGTCCCAATGAACCTTAGCATGAACCCAAGCTCGGAATGCCTAATATTATTATCAGTACGTGTAACTCCACCTCCTCATGAACCTTATCATGAATCCAAGCTCAGAATGCCTAATACTATTATCAGTACGTGTAACTCTACGTCCCAATGAACCTTAGCATGAACCCAAGCTCGGAATGCCTAATATTATTATCAGTACGTGTAACTCCACCTCCTCATGAACCTTATCATGAATCCAAGCTCAGAATGCCTAATACTATTATCAGTACGTGTAACTCCACGTCATCATGAACCTTAGCATAAATCCAAGCTAGGAATGCCTACTATTATTATCAGTACGTGTAACCCCACGTCCCCTTGAACATTAACGTGATTCCAAGCTCCGAACGCCTAATATTATTATCAGTACGTGTAACTCTACGTCCTCATGAACCTTGGTATGAATCCAAGCTCGGAATGCCTAATATTATTATCAGTACGTGTAACTCCACGTCCTCATAAACCTTAGCATGAATCCAATTTCGGAATGCCTATTATTATTATCAGTACGTGTAACTCTACGTCCCATGAACCTTAGCATGAATCCAAGCACGGGATGCGTAATATTATTATCAGTACGTGTAACTCCACGTCCTCATGAACCCTATCATGAATCCAAGCTCAGAATGCCTAATACTATTATCAGCACGTGTAACTCCACGTCAGCATGAACCTTAGCATGAATCCGAGCTCGGAATGCCTAATATTATTATCAGTACGTGTAACCCTACGTTCCCATGGACCTTAGCGTGATCCCAAGCTGGGAATGCCTAATATTATTATCAGTACGTGTAACTCCACATCATCATGAACCTTAGCATGAATCCAAGCTCGGAATGCCTAATATTATTATCAGAACGTGTAACTCCACGTCCTCATGAACCTTAGCATGAATCGAAGCTCGGAATGCCTAATATTATTATCAGTACGTGTAACTCCACGTCATCATGAACCTTAGCATGAATCCAAGCTCGGAATGCCTAATGTTATTATCAGTACGTGTAACCCTACGTTCCCATGGACCTTAGCGTGATCCCAAGCTGGGAATGCCTAATATTATTATCAGTACGTGTAACTCTACGTCCGCATGAACCTTAGCATGAACCCAAGCTCGGAATGCCTAATACTATTATCAGTACGTGTAATTCCACGTCCTCATGAACTTAGCATGAATCCAAGCTCGGAATGCCTAATATTATTATCAGTACGAGTAACTTCACGTCCTCATGAACCTTAGCATGAATCCAAGCTGGGAATGCCAAATATTATTATCACTACGTGTAACTCTACGTCCCATGAACCTTAGCATGAACCCAAGCTATGAATATCTAATATTATTATCAGTACGTGTAACTCTACGTCCTCATGAACCTTAGTATGAATCCAAGCTCGGAATGCCTAATATTATTATCAGTACGTGTAACTCCACGTCCTCATAAACCTTAGCATGAATCCAAGCTCAGAATGCCTAACATTATTATCAGTACGTGTAACTCCACGTCATCATGAACCTTAGCATGAATCCGAGCTCGGAATGCCTAATGTTATTATCAGTACGTGTAACTCCACGTCCTCATAAACCTTAGCGTGATCCCAAGCTGGGAATGCCTAATATTATTATCAGTACGTGTAACTCCACGTCATCATGAACCTTAGCATGAATCCAAGCTCGGAATACCTAATATTATTATCAGCACGTCTAACCCTACGTCCCCATGAACCTTAGCGTGATCCCAAGCTCGGAATGCCTAATATTATTATCAGTACGTGTAACTCCACGTCCTCATAAACCTTAGCATGAATCCAAGCTCGGAATGCCTAATATTATTATCAGTACGTGTAACTCCACGTCCTCATAAACCTTAGCATGAATTCAAGCTTGGAATGCCTAATATTATTATCAGTACATGTAACCCTACGTCCCCATGAACCTTAGCATGAATCCAAGCTCGGAATGCCTAACATTATTATCAGTACGTGTAACTCCACGTCCTCATAAACCTTAGCATGAATTCAAGCTTGGAATGCCTAATATTATTATCAGTACATGTAACCCTACGTCCCCATGAACCTTAGCATGAATCCAAGCTCGGAATGCCTAATATTATTATCACTACGTGTAATTCCACTTCCCTATGAACCTTAGCATGAATCCAAGCTCGGAATGCCTAATATTATTATCAGTACGTGTAACTCCACGTCCTCCTGAACCTTAGCATGAATCCAAGCTCGGAATGCCTAATGTTATTATCAGTACGTGTAACTCCACGTCCTCATAAACCTTAGCGTGATCCCAAGCTGGGAATGCCTAATATCATTATTAGTACGTGTAACTCCACGTTCTCATGAACCTTGGCATGAATCCAAGCTCGGAATGCCTAATATTATTATCAGTACGTGTAACTTCACGTCCTCATGAACCTTAGCATGAACCCAAGCTCGGTATGCCTAATATTATTATCAGTACGTGTAACTCTACGTCCTCAAGAACCTTAGTATGAATCCAAGCTCGGAATGCCTAATATTATTATCAGTACTTGTAACTCCACGTCATCATGAACATTAGGGTGAACCCAAGCTCGGAATGTCTAATATTATTATCAGTACGTGTAACTCCACGTCCTCATGAACTTAGCATGAATCCAAGCTCGGAATGCCTAATATTATTATCAGTACGTGTAACTCCACGTCCTCATAAACCTTAGCGTGATCCCAAGCTGGGAATGCCTAATATTATTATCAGTACTTGCAACTCCACGTCCTCATAACCCTTAGCGTGATCCCAAGATGGGAATGCCTAATATCATTATCAGTACGTGTAACTCCACGTCGTCATGAACCTTAGCATGAATCCAAGCTCAGAATGCTTAATATTATTATCAGTACGTGTAACTCCATGTCATCATGAACCTTAGCATGAATCCAAGTTCGGAATGCCTAATAGTATTATCAGTACTTGCAACTCCACGTCCTCATAACCCTTAGCGTGATCCCAAGATGGGAATGCCTAATATCATTATCAGTACGTGTAACTCCACGTCGTCATGAACCTTAGCATGAATCCAAGCTCGGAATGCCTAATAGTATTATTAGTACGTGTAACTCCACGTCCTCATAAACCTTAGCGTGATCCCAAGCTGGGAATGCCTAATATTATTATCAGTACGTGCAACTCCACGTCATCATGAACCTTAGCATGAATCCGAGCTCGGAATGCCGAATATTATTATCAGTACGTGTAACTTCACGTCCTCATGAACCTTAGCATGAATCCAAGCTCGGAATGCCTAATATTATTATCAGTACGTGTAACTCTACGTCATCATGAACCTTAGCTTGAATCTAAGCTGGGAATGCCTAATATTATTATCAGTACGTGTAACTTCACGTCCTCATGAACCTTAGCATGAACCTAAGCTCGGAATGCCTAATACTATTATCAGTACGTGTAACTCCACGTCATCATGAACCTTAGCTTGAATCTAAGCTGGGAATGCCTAATATTATTATCAGTACGTGTAACTCCATGTCCTCATAAACCTTAGCGTGATCCCAAGCTGGGAATGCCTAATATTATTATCAGTACGTGTAACTCTACGTCCTCATAAACCTTAGCATGAATCCAAGCTCGTAATGCGTAATGTTATTATCAGTACGTGTAACCCTACGTCCCCATGAACCTTAGCGTGATCCTAAGCTGGGAATGCCTAATAGTATTATCAGTACGTGTAACTCCACATCATCATGAACCTTAGCATGAATCCAAGCTCGGAATGCCTAATGTTATTATCAGTACGTGTAACTCTACGTCCTCATAAACCTTAGCATGAATCCAAGCTCGTAATGCCTAATGTTATTATCAGTACGTGTAACCCTACGTCCCCATGAACCTTAGCGTGATCCTAAGCTGGGAATGCCTAATAGTATTATCAGTACGTGTAACTCCACATCATCATGAACCTTAGCATGAATCCAAGCTCGGAATGCCTAATGTTATTATCAGTACGTGTAACTCCACGTCCTCATAAACCTTAGCGTGATCCCAAGCTGGGAATGCCTGATATTATTATCAGTACGTGTAACTCCACGTCCCCATGAACCTTAGCATGAATCGAAGCTCGGAATGCCTAATATTATTATCAGTACGTGTAACTCCACGTCCTCATAAACCTTAGCGTGATCCCAAGCTGGGAATGCCTAATATTATTATCAGTACGTGTAACTCCACGTCCTCATGAACCTTAGCATGAATCGAAGCTCGGAATGCCTAATATTATTATCAGTACGTGTAACTCCACGTCATCATGAACCTTAGCATGAATCCAAGCTCGGAATGCCTAATGTTATTATCAGTACGTGTAACTCCACGTCCTCATAAACCTTAGCGTGATCCCAAGCTGGGAATGCCTAATATTATTATCAGTACGTGTAACTCCACGTCCTCATGAACCTTAGCATGAATCGAAGCTCGGAATGCCTAATATTATTATCAGTACGTGTAACTCCACGTCATCATGAACCTTAGCATGAATCCAAGCTCGGAATGCCTAATGTTATTATCAGTACGTGTAACTCCATGTCCTCATAAACCTTAGCGTGATCCCAAGCTGGGAATGCCTAATATTATTATCAGTACGTTTAACTCCACGTCCCCATGAACTTAGCATGAATCCAAACTCGGAATGATTATTATCAGTACGTGTAACTCCACGTCCTCATAAACCTTAGCATGAATCCAAGCTCGGAATGCCTAATATTATTATCAGTACGTGTAACTCTACTTCCCCATGAACTTAGCATGAATCCAAGCTCGGAATGCCAAATATTATTATCAGTACGTGTAACTCTACTTCCCCATGAACCTTAGCATGAATCCAAGCTCGGAATGCCAAATATTATTATCAGTACGTGTAACTCCACGTCATCATGAACCTTAGCATGAATCCAAGCTCGGAATGCCAAATATTATTATCAGTACTTGTAACTCTACTTCCCCATGAACCTTAGCATGAATCCAAGCTCGGAATGCCAAATATTATTATCAGTACTTGTAACTCTTCTTCCCCATGAACCTTAGCATGAATCCAAGCTCGGAATGCCAAATATTATTATCAGTACGTGTAACTCTACTTCCCCATGAACCTTAGCATGAATCCAAGCTCGGAATGCCAAATATTATTATCAGTACTTGTAACTCTTCTTCCCCATGAACCTTAGCATGAATCCAAGCTCGGAATGCCAAATATTATTATCAGTACTTGTAACTCTACTTCCCAATGAACCTTAGCATGAATCCAAGCTCGGAATGCCAAATATTATTATCAGTACTTGTAACTCTTCTTCCCCATGAACCTTAGCATGAATCCAAGCTCGGAATGCCAAATATTATTATCAGTACGTGTAACTCTACTTCCCCATGAACCTTAGCATGAATCCAAGCTCGGAATGCCAAATATTATTATCAGTACTTGTAACTCTTCTTCCCCATGAACCTTAGCATGAATCCAAGCTCGGAATACGTGTAACTCTACTTCCCCATGAACCTTAGCGTGATCCCAAGCTCGGAATGCCTAATATTATTATCAGTACGTGTAACTTCACGTCCCCATGAACCTCACCATGGGGCCTAACCCAAACTCGGTATACCGAGTATCATTACAAGGACTAGAAACTTCAGTGAACCTTTCCTAGATCCAGAATACTAAACATTGTAAAATTAAGACAATTTTAAATTTCAAGAATTTGTTTTAATTAAATTTTGAAAATTAGATTAAATACATTATAAAACTGAATAGAGAGCAGATTTTATAATACGCATTAATGAGCAGAGATAGGCATAACAGCGGGTATTAATTATATTTCAGTCGCAATTACGTTTTGTGTACTTTGCTTTTCCAGTATTTTGTGAAATGCAAATCCTTGCTTTTCCAGTATTTTGTGAAATGCAAAACCTTGAACGACATTCTTGTATAAAACAAAAATACAAACTCTGATTAACAAAAATGTAGAAATTGTTGATACTAGATATCGTATGCTGAAATATTGCTTAGTCTCGGAGGCGCACGCTTGACACTCGTTCAATGCTCATTTCAGTTGAGATGTACGATCCCTGGAAGGAGACATGGTACAGCGCCCCATGTATGAACGTGGGTCGGAGTAACTTTGCTGCAGTTGTTATGGACGACGGACTGTACGTCATGGGTGGATATGACGGTGAGTCATCTCTTGCCATTCCCCTCCCATTCCCCTCTTGTTTGTGTTATTTAAGTCGTTATACTAATATCAAATTTTATCACATATTTATAGTCGGGTCACTTGTACTGTTTGCAGTTTAATATTTTTGACAAGTCACCATGTTAACATATCACTTTATGCGATTCTGACTGGTTCTAAATAAGCCCATGAAATTCTGGCGCAGTATTCTTTTTATTGATTGGCTGCAACCTTACTCCGGCCTTTTGAACCTTTTGTTTTACTAAAACTATCAACATTTTGGCGGCCAAGTTTTTTAATCAATTGTCCAAAAAGCAGTGGGAAAAAGATTACGTCTGTCAGAATATGGCCGTTAACCCCACAGGGGCTCGTTACAAATAATAGTAACGGTCAGTGGATAGAGGGCTGCGGTGGCTGGGTGGGTAGTATCAAGTTCCAAGGTCCCTAAAAGCTAGACATTATTCAGCTCGTTCAATAAATTCAATATTAAATCATAACCCATTTGAGATCGTCTATTTCTGTACATGCAAGGCATATAATTACACCCCACGAGGTCATAGCGTCATAACGTAAGGAAAAGCAAAGGACTGAAAGCTGATGCGTACGATTTCACTATTCTGCGGTTTCGTCAAATAATAGTCGTACACATAGGACTCAGTCCAAATGAAATTTATGAAACTTGTTGAATAATTTCAATATTTTGCTCTTCATGCTTTGGAGAAAAAAAGTTTTTCGATTCCTTTCATACACATCTCTTGAGTGAGCACACATATAAGATCCTGTCTGTCTCTGTCTGTCTGTTTGTCTCTCAATTTATCACCTACATTCACCCCATCCCACTCCTAACAGGGACTCGGAGGTGAAGAATATGCTTGATGCGCTCTCGTCGTATAAGGCAACTAATGGATGCAGGAACAGTGATGGTTCGGTGATTAACGTACCAGAGTCGTGACCAGAAGGATGGGGGCTTGAATCCTACCATCGAATCAGCCCGAGATGGCTACCATGACGTGTTACATACAATACACATTACTCAGATTACCTCGGCACTAAATAACCTATTTGTATTGCTGTACCGTAAAACACAGAAGACAGCATATCATTTCGAAAGGTTTTATATCAACTGAACACTTCTGTAGGATTCACAATATCAATGACAAGAGAGCGCACACGTGATATACATACCTCGGAGTAGTATCATTAATTGCACTTGAGCCTGAATAGGTCACATAAGGTATGAGTGGGTTTTCTTGGAGATGTCCCTGAGAAGTCCCCATCCTAACATGTTTGAAAAATCGTTTCCTCCCATACCACATGCATTTTTTTCGACGTACAAGTCGCAGAAAATGTTAAGTCCTTGCATGCATCATGCATTACAATATGCGATTAGGTGATCGACGTCACAGGTAGAGCGTCAACATATCTACCGCATGTTATTATTATACTTCGAACACGATATATTGTGCATAACGTTCGAAGATTATATTGTACACAAGAAATGGGTGAAACGAGTTTCTAATTCAAAGCCTCTGTGCAAGTCAGCCAATTATAGAGACACAATCCAAACAAACATGCTTCTTTTCTCTGCATAATTCATTTACGTTCATAGACCAAATCAAATTATCGAAGATACTAATTACCGATACAAACGTGTCAAGGAGAGTCGTAAAAGAAGGATACCGTTCAATGGTGACAAGAAGTTTGTACCAAATGTTATATATATATATATATATATATATATATATATATATATATATATATATATATATATATATATAAGTTTATTATAACCGAAAATATGAAGGCGTAATCATACTCTTACAGATACATACATACATACATACATACATACATACATACATACATGCATACATACTCTACTTTACTAAATATATGAATAATACTATTAAAGAAGAATTGCCATACGAAGTGAGATATTTCCAGTTGGTGTATTGTCCGATAAATCAGCCCCCAAACCTGCAATGGCATGTTGATGGTTTGGAGTCTAATTTCGCCTATCGATAAAACATAGCAATTAATGCAGCCAGACTTGTATACAACAAATGTGTGACAATGTATATATATTTTGGCTCTTGAGTTACGGTCTGTTGAAGGAGCCTATTGGCAATATGTACAGCATAGTTTCGTATCAAACCTGACGTCCACGTGTAATCACAATACCCTACAGCCCGTCGTCATTTCGAATTAGCGGGCTACATCGTGGGATGATTAGCTGTACCAGGCTTCAAAATTCAACACCACTAAAGAACGATGGAAACGCTTTTATGAAATAATAATAATAATAATGATGAGGACTTTGTATATCGCCTAATCTTTAGAAGCTCTAAGCGCTTTACAACATTAGTCAACACCTATAACATAAAAAACATATATAATGATATGATTATAAACACAAACACCATACAGTTAGAAAACATAGAAAAAACATGCTGAGAATATTTAAGGTAGGAACATTATTAGGTCTTTAAGTTTGTTCTTGCAGTCGAAATAAGTGAGTTTTGAGAGCATTCTTGAATGTGATCACTGTATCTTTGTGTCTACGTTCAGTGGGCAATTCATTCCACGTTGCTGGGCCCTGGTATGCAAACGAACGCTGTCCATATGACTTTGTTTTCATAGTGGGAATAATGAGTATACGATTGTCAGAAGAGGAGCGTAAGTACACATGGGTGAGGTCAGATAGGTATGTTGCACTAGAGTGCAACTGTGAAACGTAGCACAGAGAACAAATAACAACTTTTGTGTATGATTCTGGATCGAATGGATAGTCAGTGTAGGGTACAGAGCAGCGGGGAGGTGTGCTCTGATCGTGGTACTCTAAGTATGATCAGAGCAGCTGTGTTTTGAACCTGTTGAAGTTTCTGGAGCAGATATTGAGATGAATCAGCCAGAATTGAGTTACAATAGTCCAGTCTTGAAAGTACCAATGCACACACAAGTGTTTTAGTGGTATCAGCTGAAAGATATTTGCGAATGGAGCTGATGCGTCTCAGCTCAAGATATGCAGCCTTGCATATGTTCATGACATGTTGGTGCAACGTGAGAGTACTGTCCAGAATAGCACCAAGGTATCGTACTGATTGTGTGAATTTAATGTTGGTGTTGCTGATATTTATTGTTTGAGGTAAAGGATGTGAATGAAAAAGCCTTTGTGTTGTAATCAGAATGGCCTCAGTTTTATCATCATTTTTCTGCAGCTTGTTACATGTCATCCATGATTTCACATCAGAAATGCACCTCTCTACACATTGAATGGTAGCATCAACTTCATTTGGGTGGCTAGATTTGTATATTTGGGTGTCATCAGTGTACAATTGGTGATCTATAACACTTGAGAGCGGCTGAGTGTATAGAATGAAGAGAACAGGTCCAACAACAGACCCCTGTGGAACACCACATTATAGATTAACTGTGCTGGAGTGTATTCCATTTGCAGACACAATTTGTGTCCTGTTAACCAAGTAGGACTTGAACCACAGTAAGGCTGTATCATGAATGCCAAATACATGCTGGAGACGGTGAAGTAATTTATCATTGTCTTTTGTGTCAAATGCTGTAGACAAACCAAGGGTGAGGACTGTAATCTTTCCGCTATCCAAAGCAGAGAGAATGTCATTAACTACTTTTAGAAGAGTAGTTTCAGTACTGAGGCAAGGGGATATGCAATTTGTACATTGCTAAAATGACTGTTTGAATTCAGATGAGATACAAGCTGGGATAGAACAAACTTTTCTAAGATTTTTTATATGAATGGGAGATTAGAAACTGGGCGGTAGTTCTTTAAATCCTTATGGTCTAGTGTTGGTTTCTTCAGCAGAGGCTTTACAATGGCAGTTTTGAAGAAAGATGGAAATTCCCCAGATGAGAGAGAGAGGTATTAATAACATCAGTTAGTGAAGGCAATACTGGATCTAAGCACACAAGCAGCAGTGATGTTGGAATTGGATCAAGTTCACATGACTTTGGTGCACTCTTCATCAGGATTGTACATACGAAATCCATAGAGACAGGTTCAAATGCTGCTAATGGTTGCCGCTCAAATTATGTATCCCAACTGTATGGTGACGACGAGTCAATTGAAATTGTGGTGTCAAGCTTATCTCTAACGGTTTGTACTTTGCCACGGAAGAAATTTGTAAACATGTCAGGAAGGTCGACTGGAGAGAAGGTAGTTGGAAGTGGTCTAGATTTGTTCCTTGACATTAGCTTGCTAGTAATCTCGAAGAGCTCTTTGCAGCTGGAACTTTCTATGTTCTTAGTAGTGTAATGGGCTGATTTCGCTGCATGGACTATATCTGTGACATTCTTCTTAGCGGCTTCATAGAGTTGCTTATGAATAGTGAGTCTGGTGGAAAGCCAAAGCCTTTCCGCTTTACGGTGGTCTCTTTTAGCGGCGCGAAGCTGGTCCCTAACACTGCTATACCATGGAGAACACTTTTGAATTGATACTCTGCACTTGGTAACTGGGTCATGTTTGAACGCAAGCAGTTATCGAGTTGTTCTGCTGTAGGAGGTAAGCAAGTTGTTAGGTTTGCTTGGATGTCATGCATTAGTTTGGTTCTATTTATCATACAGAGGTTTCTCTTAGTAGCAGATAAAGGTGGAGGGTTAGGGACTGATACGTCAAGATGGCATATAATGCAGAAGTGATCTGACGCAAGTTCATGGGATACCAGGGAGGACCGTAGAATGTTATCATCAGGTCTATGAAGAATCCAGTCTAAAATGTGACCATGTTTATGGGTGGGTTGGTTAACTGACTGTTTGAGGTTGAAAATATTAATGGAATATATGAGTTTTGATGTGTTTGGGTTTCCGGGACAGTCAAAGTGAAAGTTGAAATCTCCAAGAATAATCAGGTTGCCACCTATCGAATTTCCATACTCCAGGAGATTCGGAAACTGCTTCAAAAAGAGAGATTCAGTCAGCTGGTTTTTTCTACTAGGAGGAGGGCGGTATAGGCAGAAGAAATGGATTGACCTTTGCTCCAATGTGAGTGTGATTTGGACTAGTTCAAACGATGTGTGGTCGAAATTGAATGTTGTGGTGTGGTTAAGACGTTTGATCATGGAGTTCTTTGTGTGACAGCAATTCCACCTTCGCGAGAGTAACGGGGGAACGACTTGATGGTGTAACCAGCGGGTATTAGATCCGTAGACTTGGGCTCATCGCCTGATGGTTTTAGCCATGTTTCTGTCAGGAAAAAGACGTCAATATTCTGGTCGTTGATAAAATTAACTATTTCTTTGCGCTTTTCCGGTGGTCCTACTGACTAGGCATTGAACAATGCAATACGCATAGGTATCTCTTGGATAGCTGACACGAAGGTTGACGAATTAATAGGGATTTGAATTAGGTTATCTAAATTAACGGTCGAATTTTTAAATTGTCGAGCCAGAAAGGGCATAAGGGAGATAACTGGAATTCTTCTTCCTGTTCTACGCCGGCCAGCTTTGAAACAATATTTGTTTTTTCGCCTCTGTTTACATTTAGGTAATGATGAATGTAGTCCCATTTCGGTTAGTCTAGAGCACAATGTAGTGTGGAGAGCCAAGGAGTGGCCATTTAAAGCAATTAATGAGGGTCCATCATAGCATAAACGGGTTGACTGGCGAGTATCACGTTATGTCGGTTTGTTCAAATGGAAGTTGTAGCAGTGGAGCAAGACAGCTGAGAAAAAGTATAATTGTTCTCGTTTCCAAAACAAGGAGATAAAGAAACACATACGAACTGAACAGACAATACATAATGAACACAAAAACGTAGACGAAGACAGGCAACAAGCACAAATATCATGAAAACGGCACAAAAAACGGAACAGCTGCATCAAGCCGGTTAAGCGATAGCGACCATCTTGAATCAATGCAACAACAACATTAAAAAGTTAGTCCAATCCAATTCCCGAAATGTTTTAATTTTTCAGGTTATAAATATAACAGATTTTGCCAATAGGTTATAAAAGTGAAACAAAATATAACAAAATGTTTTGCATAGGCTTTGTCTGTTCTTAAATATGGCAAAGGCCCACCGTTACTCAGGATTAGTGTAAAGATTCCAAAACAAATTATTACATTTCCATTCAGTTCACAATTGACTTCGTCCTAGCACGAGTAGTCTTACCACATCAAATTATTCATACTGTACACGTACATGTGACCCGAAACATGCGTTCTATGATGATTTAACTGCTTGGCAAATAAATAGTATTTACCATAACCTATAGAAATGTTAACAAAATAAAAAACAAATATTGGCAACCTAATTTACCAGACAATAGTAAATCTTGTTGTTAACATAGATTGCACCATTCATTTCTAAAAGTTACAACGGCTGACAAATGATCCACCCATAGACATGGATATATAAGAAGTTATAAAGCTAATTATTCCAGTTTGTTTCTAGACTGTTCGCAATTTGCTACAAATTAGGTCATTCATTACTACCATATCTCTCTCTCTCTCTTTAAATATCGCTGGATTCAATTTATCGCATGTCAAAAATCCTGATTGTATTTAATTAGCCACAAAATAGTGAAATGACTATTTGTATCACTTAGATAATAAACGTTTGTCTTATACGGTATTTTATTACACATAGGAAAGAGAAATTAGGAATGTGATGGTATAAACTATGACACTCTTGACCAGTTGACCTTAACAAATAATACTATTCAAGTTGTTTCATAAATTTCACATCTTACAAACACTAATGGAAATCTTTAAGTGTATACTTCTTTTTTATCCAGGTGACAAAACATCAGATGTAGCAGAATGCTACAATCCAGAGACAAAAACATGGATCTACAGAAAGAATCTACACATAGGTCGGAGTGCAGTCAGTGCTTGCTCTATCAAATATATTCCGAATGCAAGACATTTTAGTTTCCATGGCAACTGCAGGTCAAGATCAATTGTCCCAAACCAGATCATTACGGGGTCACGGCTTCAGCAATATGCCATGGGAATGATTACAATGCCGCCACCATCAAATAACTAAGGGAATTAAATAAACTATATTGTATATATGCTAAAAATCTGTATAATAAGCGTACACAATTTTAGGTTCCATTTTAAATGAGTGAAGGTTGTATGTACCAGGGCTCAAACTAGTGGGTGAGCACGCGACTAGAAGCACTTTTTCGGCTGAGAAGTCGCCTTTTTAATACATTTGATTGATTTTCACTTAACTCATTGGTTTGGAGACAACCGTTTGTAAAACACAGTTTAGATTTGTATCCGTTTAACTCCTTGCAACAGTTTCTCATTAATCTGAAGCACCTTCTGTAGGTTTTAAACATGAGTGAACAATTGCTTGAGCACTGTCATGTTGTAGCTTCATAGGAGGAACCATGTATTACACAGATGCCCTCTTATCAGTCATCTGGAATTAGTCCCAATTGAAAGCTGTACTGAAATATATAATTACCAGCTTAAATAATTACACGACAAGTGTCGTTTTATGAAGCAATTAGACTAATTAGGATTAGATTAATCAGGACAAATCAGGGTTGATTTAAGTATATTGCTACAGACTGTAGTTATCTTATTCCAAAACAGATGATGTTTACATGCCCACAAGAAAAGCCGGACATTTGCAAAGACATCTGTAAACAAATCCAAAGTATTACAAGTTGGACAAATTTAGATCTTGCTTAGAATCATCAGTTTAAACAGGTTCAGGAAGTATTCACATAAGAACCACCGTATGATAGATTAACAGTAGAATAAATAAATAAATAAATAAATAAATAAACAAATAAATGTTAATATTTTGGAAATATACTGTTGTCTCTAACAAATCATAGGATATGTGCTGATATTGATTTGATTACCCCAGTTTCGTACCTCAGGAACAGGCCATTTTACCTCTTTCTTTTAACAAGACATTACTTAATAAATTCGATTGCACTTTAATCGTTCATTTCAAAACATGGCTACATTATTTTGTTGTACAACGATGTAAAACAATATTTATTCTGACCGCAGAGATGACTATATATATATATATATATATATATATATATATATATATATATATATATATATATATATATATATGGGGTGTGTGGGTGTGGGTGTGGGTATGGGTGTCTGAAAAGTTTATTTATAATTCACTTCTTTTTATTTATATTTGAATCCGGAGAGAAAAGCCACTTCTATTTGTCTCCGAAAGGAGAAGTCGCTTCTCCATTTTGTATCTGGAGGAAAGCGTCCCTTTTGTATCTTGAGGGAAAAATCACTTATATTTCCTTGACCATAGTTTGAGCTCTGATACCTTGTTTTATTAATAATGAATTTATCACGTGAAAACTGTGAAGTTTCAGTGTTTATCCTTGTGAACCAGGTGTAAGTACATGCTACATAAATATGGGTTGACCAAATAAGAAAACATCTTACATGAAAAGAAGATATCAGAACAAAGGGAACTAATTGCTTAAACATATTTTTAGGAATAGAAAATATCAATATAACATCAAGATGACGTGCGTGATTTTTTACACGCTTATAATGAAATCATTTTTGAAACAAAAATACCAAAATAAAATTTGTATGCATTAAATGTAAGTGCGCTTTATTATCCATCTCTTTTGCGTTAAATTAAATAAACACGTTTCAGTTTTCATTAAATGTTTAAAAGAATTCAATTATGTACCAATCCGAAGACAGCCTTTCACCCAATAAAGTGAGCTACAAAATTCAACTTTTTACTTTGTATCCTTGGTCTTTATTGTACTAATAAACACTCTAGATGTTTAGGCCTACGCCATGATTTTCTTGAAAATGTGTCAAAATTGCACGTAAATTATATCAAGATTCTTCTATTTTTATTAATAACAGCCAGAATGCAATTCAAGTCGGCATTATTTTTATAAATTTTTAAAGGCCTTTACACAATGATGATGTTTGTCTAATTTGATTATACTATTCTGTTGAGCAGTTTTTAAGAAAGGGTTATTGAAAGGTGATTCTATGTTTAAAAACTGTCGTGTGTGTGTGTGTGTGTGTGTGTGTGTGTGTGTGTGATTAGGATTTTTAATGTAACTTTTTAAAAAATTTAGTCATATAGCTACGATGTCTACAGTGTGACAGTTTATAGTGATATCTAGCACTGCGGCATCATGCTGCAGACATAAAGCATGATGTCCCACCCAGTCACATTATCCTGACACCATACCGACCAGTCCTATCACTAACCTCTTAATGCTGGGCACCTAGCGAGGCAGCTGTTAGTGTCATTCTTATAAGTTTTGGTATGACTCGGCGGGGGTTCGAACCCGCAACCTCCCTCATCAGAGGCGGACACCCTAACCACTAGGCCACCGGAGCGGTCAGTAACTGCAGCTGTGGGATTCCAGACTGGCATACTTTGTAAACTTAAAGGCCTATATTCCAAGATGTTTCGATTAAATTTTATTAAATTCTATCGAACAGTTTTAGGAAAATTGTTCAATGGCTTTTCAATCTTGGCGGGCCATATGTGAAAGCGGATTGGCATCATTTGTAGAAACGTGAAAGGCCGTCAGGCCAGAATGCTTCCTGTAAAATGTAATCAAGTTCAGTCAAACGGATTATTTTAAATATACAAGATTTTCAATAACAACCATTATGATAGTGGATCTATATCGTTTGCAGAAACATGAGACGCAGCAGTAGGGAGGGTGAACAGAACAATTATGGAGCAAGTCTTCTTTAAAAAAGAAAAAGCTTCATACGAAAAAAAAATGAAAATATAAGGTCAATAACGTCACACAGAAGCCTCTAACCGACCGAGATTGTCTCTAATTGGGTTAGCTCATTTTGTTACTTTATCTTCGTTGCTAGTGTTTTTAAATTTGTATGCGTGTTCGTTTACCCACCCGGACACTCACTGTTGGTTGTCACCCTACCTGCTGCTGTTTGTTAAACAAACATTTTAACAAGACCTTCGCGATATCGCGACCGAGGATCATGTAAATTTATCGTGATAAATCCGTGAGTAGTTAAGTGGGGCACTTTAGCCTCACGTAGACTTCCATGTTAAAGTTCTCAAGGATGAATCGGTACGGGATTATCAATATTATTCTTATGACGCACGAGAGCCAAATCAGCGTGGACGAGTCGAACCTCAAGTTCAGGAATCAAGCAGATATTTCTTAACCGGTGAAGCATTTTATGAAGTAGAAGATAGACTTTTAGAAGCAGATGGTACAGGAATCAGAATTGGTGATCGACCTGGTTTTGTTAATAATGGTATTATGACGTTATTTAAAAGTGCTATATGCATAATTGACGGAAGACCCATTGATTCGTGCCTTGAAAACGTCGATATTGCCACGACAATACTTGGCCTTGCAAGATAAAGCGATGACTACTCGAGATCAGCTGGTCCGTCAATGGTGTTTGCAAAGGATACAACTGATCATCCAGGAAGCAGACAGTATGATATAAGACAACCAAGAAACGCCGCTGACAACGCTGCCGCTGATGTTTGGCCGGTGGTTCATGATGCCAATCCAAAATTTAACTTAGGATTTGCGGCACTTAATGTTAAATGATGAAGAAGAACTTTCATGTGTGATTCCACTATCACATATATTTGCACTTTGTAGACATGTCAGAAAGGTTATTTTCGGACCCAAGCATACAGTTGTGCTTGTTAGAAAAGACAACAACAATGATGCAATCTGGCGATCCGGCGAAGTTGGTGAATGTATAGTAAGACTAGCAGAACTTTCGTTGTGGTTGCCAGTAATGACTCCACCGATCGACTAAGAACAACGGTTACTCGCTTTTATGAGTCAAGGTGTTCAATCAACATTGTCATGGTTGACAATGACAATAGATAGTATTTCAAGTGATGTTGCTGGTTTATTTACATGGCAGATGGCATCACAGCAAGCACCGCGACATATATTCATCGCATTTTAGGAAAATGCACGAGAAAACACACAAACAAGAAATTCAATGGCATTTGACACGCTTGGAGTTTCTGAGGTTTCTTTAAAGATAAATGGGCATCAACAACCATTCGAAGAAGTATTACTGAGTTTTGATCGCAATAATATAGCACGTGCATACGTTTGATGACATTTATGGGGCGTGATCTGAATGATGATTCTGGTTTGCAAATATATCAGAGTGATTTTACAACGCTGTATCCAATCTATTACTTTTCGTTGGAAAATTCATATTTATTCAGGCAACATGGTCCACCAGTTATTCCTGGTGGTTACAGAACAATCGCTGTTATACTTTCAGACAAAACAATGTTACTTGAAGGTGTTGTTGGACGAATGAGTCATTGATGCCCCAGCAGAAAGCATGTAATTAAATCGCTCATGATATTATAATGTCATATCATCACGTTAGTGTCAGAATGACTCTTGGTCCGATTAAAAAGCTACAATCGAAATCAGCAAATAAATGAGGAACAAAAATAGCAATAAAACAAGATCAGATCGCAGGTGGTCCATATCAACTATCACTGACTGAACGTCAACTCAGGCACTTCATGAAGCCAAACAATCAAAGACCGGCGTACGACTTAATCTTTCTGCGCATGCCACTAAAGACGCAGTCAAGACGGGTGGTATATTTCCACTTATTGCAGCTATACCATCGTTAAAGGCCGCTGCAGCCCCAGCTGTTGCAAAAGCAGCTGCACTTGGTGCTGTCGGAATTGCTGTTGTGATGGCACTAAAGAAAGCAACAGGTCACGGACTAAAGACTTCAGAAAAATGGGAAAGAGTCTAAGAATACCAGTAACCTCCCATTCGTAGTACGGTCAAGGTCTGAGACTTTCCGAGACATTTCGATAGACGCAGAGCGTCTCCTTTCTATGTCCAATTTTGATTTAATTGATGCTGCTAAGCGATTAAATATAAACATTTCAGAGGTATTGTTATGTGTGACCGATTACCAAAACAACCAAACTGTGTTGAAACGGAATTAGTAATCTCGACAGAAGTTCTTAAAAAGGTACACATTGGGCTGCATACGCGATTGATCCACGCGGAGTTGTTTATTTTGATTCGTATGGGTTGGTGCCAACAAAAGAATTTTAAAAATATGTCGGCGGACATCAAAACACTCCCATCTGGTAGTCAACATTATCACCACAGAGAATGTCTGATCCGCCAATATGTGGCCGTGAAGTAATTGCTGTACTCGACACTGTGTCAGCATCAACTATCCACACAAACGTAAGCGAACGCATACGTACACACACAAACATACATCACAGAGGGAAGAAGAAAAAACAAACCCGAAATATAATATCCACACAAACATACGCGAACGAATACAAACCCCAAATATAATATTCACACAACGTACGCGAACGTTGTGATGTGTATTTTATCGCTGTACTTAACTATTTGACTTTAATGTATTTTTGTCTTTATGTTGTTACACTTTAAACATGTGTTGAAATAAACGTGTCCTGAAAAAGTATAAAAACTCTTGTCTTGTCTGTTTTCGTGTCAGTAGTGACATTCCTTGCACTATGGCTACCTCTGCTGCCTCTGCTTCCCCTTCCTCCAATTTCAAAGTCATCGTCGAACACTTAGATCGTGTTAGTTGGGAGGTCTTTTATCTTCGCAATCTCTTTAACATGATAATTGCCGGACCTAGTGGTTCAGGCAAAACTGAATTTGTCAAATGTTTGATGGAACATAAACATCATCTGATCGATCGTCCACCTCAACGGATCGCGTAGTGTTACAAAGAGTGGCAATCTGCGTAGTCTCTTGCAAGAAAGTCAAGGCGATGACATTGTGTTTTTGGAAGGAATTCCTGGCGAAGACGACGGGATCGTGTCTGACCCCAGTCAAACCCATCTGGTCATCTTCGACGACATGTTAGGAGAAGACGAAGAAGAAATTAAACAGTGGTTTACGCGCAAAGGGCATCATCGTAATGCCAGAGACATTTACATTACCCTCCAAAAATGTCAACAAAGTGAAGCCCATCGCACCATCAGTCGCATTGCTCATTACGTAGTTTTTTTTTTAAAAGCCCAGAAAAATCGCAGTTGCAAGTCTTAGCCAAAAAGTTAGGAACGCCTTGGCTGACTCATGCGTACGAGATGTCACTCAAATCCCACACGTCCATTTACTCGTGGATTTAAACCCTAATGACCCCGATTATTTGCGATTTCGTACTTATTTGTTTCACCAATGGTGCCAAGACGGAGGGCCGTAGTGTACACGTCTCCTTCGTCGACTTAACAACAAAAAAATCTATAAAAACCTCGGACACTTTGGGTCTGTTTCAAACAGCGTCAACATGACGTACCTTCAGTCTCATCTTCCCGACAAATTGATTCATGTCTTGTACGGCATCAGTCGCGAAAAAATCCACAAATACGTGCTCGTGTCTTAGAAGCCAGTCTCATAGAAGTCTTACGAAGGTTTATGGTGACACCATGTCAATTACTGCAAGGCATCATTCACATTCCACATCAAACCAAACGCTTGTTTGAGAGAAACAAAGTAGCCTTGATGTAACCGCATCGACACTCAAACCAAAAAGCAAATCATATTAAAACGTGGAGGTAGTGGTTGTCTAGCATGTGTCATCATTCGTTCCCTCTTAAAATGTGATCCCAATGCTCCCAAAATCCTCCCCAAGAAAAAGACACTCCCAAGAAAGCCAAACAGACACAGGAGAAGAAAAAGAGCAGTGGTGTCAAGACCAGGTAACATCAACAAGAAAAGACAAGCCTACAGAAAGAGAAAAAATAAGTCCCTAGATAACAGCTTATTTCCGCAAGTGCCTACGTCCTACAGCGACAGTGACCGCGTCTACAGTAACCTCAGGTTCTTCCACTACTTCGTTGCTAGTGATGCCAGCCAAGTCCAATTTGACACCAGTTCTTCCTCATTTGATGAAAAAATGGAAACCTGCGTCTCCAAGAACTTCTCCTGCAGCGGTGACACCCTCCTCCTCTTTAGCTGCAGTATCAGCTACTCACAAAGTACACGTCCCCAAAGTCGAAGTCCAAGAGAGATCGACCATGTTACAGGGTGTATTGGATTTGTCCGAGCACGAACTGTCAGGGTTTAGTCATAGTGAGATACCTGTCATCAAGATGATACGATGTAAAGACAATCAGCCGCCAAAGACGTCGTCAATACCGTGTATGAATGTTACCTGAACGTCCTGAAAGGCACGATACCTTTGTCTCCAGATCAGAAAGAATGCTTAGAAATCTATCGACACGTTCGTCGCGAAATGGTCCAAAAGAAAACACCCATCTACAATCGTGGCTACAAATACTTGTTTTGTGTCATCGACACCTTTTCCAAATTTGCCTGGGTCGTACCATTGACTTCCAAATCGAGCAGTGAGTTAGTGTGAGCCCTCAAACTGGTGCTGAAAGAAAGTGGTCGTCACCCTCTACGATGGCAAACCGACAAAGGCACTGAATTTCTGAACCAAGCTTTCCAAAAAGAATTAAAGAAACGAGACATTCATTTTTCTAACCTCCGAGAATCGCCAAAACCAAAGCCAACATCGAGGAACGTTTTCAACGCAACTTGAAAGAACGCATATGGAAATATTTTACGCATCAACACACTCTCAAGTACATGGACGCCTTAGCGCACCTGGTCATGAGTACAACCAATTTTACCATCGAAGCATCGGATGTGCCCCCTAAGAAGTGACTACGACAACGAAGTGACTGCTTTTGAGTGCCTGTTTGGTAAGTCCCCAACGGTGGCTGTCCCCAAGAAAAGTGGAGTGTTTGGCAGCAGGCGATTGGGTGCGCATTGGCAAAACCAAACACACTTTCGACAAAGGTTACATACCCAACTGGACCACCGAATTTTGTTTCGTGTCACTGGATGAGTGCGTCGCCGTCATCCTGCTGTATATAAATTCGAAGACATGAACGAGGAAGTGTTAAAAGGAACGTTTTACTTGCCCGAGTTACAACGCGTGACTAAAAAAGAAGACGATATGTTCTACAGCGAAAGCATTTTCGAATGAAGAACCCGTAAAGTGGGAAAACACCCGTGTCAAAGAAGTCAAAGTGCGTTGGAAAGGATATCCTCCCAGTTTTGATTCTTGGATTGACGCTTCGCAAGTCATCGACTATAAAAAGATATAACCATCATGCCATTCAACACAGCCTCAACCGCTACCACCGCAGTGACCACTCCTTTACGAAGTGTTTCTCTGCCAAATCTGTATGGTGAATTGTGTCATCGGTGCGGCCATTGTAAATTTGAGTTTGCAACAAGGAGACCAGCAATTGTAGACCATTTTACTGAGCAGTTTTATCGGTTACTTTTCTCCAATACGTCCCAGAAATACTCCTCAAACGGGAACAACTGGAGTTTTGTGTCCAACGTTAATCACCACTCCAACAATAACCACAATAGCAATCCACTTTTAGACACTCCTCTGACTTCGAGTGACCTCTAGGACAGCAGCAGAACTCTGGAATTATGAACAACAAAAACCAATTTTATCTAACGCTACGCAGTGGAGGTGTTTCTCAACAATACTTGTGTTGTTACACGGCCAAATTGCCTCAGGCCATCCAATTAGATTAAGAAGCCCATTGAGAAGCGGCTTTGGTGGAAATAATTTGCCCTACACAAATCAAAAGCATCACTGAAACTCAAAACACTCTTCAGGTCGAAATCCTGAGCGTCCAAATGCAAGAAGAAATGAATACAATCGGATTTTCAGGTGACACAAAGTAAGCAAGCAATTCATCATTTTGCATCTACACGTTGAAATTTTCGGCAGGCTATTATTTTAGCGGTGAACATTTGGTGAACACACTTGCTGACAGGTTCGAGGAAGCGTTTAGCAAATCCCTGAACAGTGTCAAAAAAGTTTTAAGATTGAGTACCATAAAGTGGCTCGTCGCCTACTGATGAAATTTCAGGATACAGAAACGTTGTCCATCAGGTTTAATAGTAGTTTGTTTGAAAACATTTTTATGAGTGGGGGTTACATCCACAGATGGTAGTACAAAATCTAAGCCCGAAGAGCAACATTGATATGGATTTTTACAGGGCTTTTGGATCCCCTGTAGAAATGAACCAAGGTCTCAATTTGATCTTTGTTTATTCCGATGTGGTGTAGTACAACGTAGTGGGACATACCTCGTTACCTCGTGTCATTCCTTTCAAAGTGGATTCTACCATGACCAATGACCAGGGAGGTGGAAACCCCTATCATGTTTACCGCGAATTTGTGCATCCTTACTATTAACCCGTCAGTAAGTCGTATTTTTACACTGTCAACTTTGCTATAAAAGTAGATCTGGGACAAAATATTCCATTCTCCAACGGGAAAGTCACGGTGAAGCTCCATTTCTGAAAACGATTTTCTATTAGCTCTAAGTCATGTATCCAGTGTGCCGATGCGTCGCTCGGCAGCGAGGACATGGTTTAAGAGATACGCTGACATCGCCCTTTCGTTTGGTGGCCCCGCTTTTGAAACCGATGGTGACACGATGATTGCACGCTTTCACATTGACGCACGGCAAAAAATGTCTCCAAAATGTCATCATCGAAAAATCAAAACCCAAAGAATCTTTCTTGAGAGCAGGCATAAATGTCTGGCTTCAAACTGGCAAAAAACATTTTGGGCCGACGAGAAACTACTTTAACTGCCATGGACGCTGCTGAATTAGGCATCCCTGCTTCTGTGACGCCACAGCAAGGACAATGCAGAAAGAGACGACGAAGACACTCTTCCAGAGGTCTTCACATCTCTAGAGCTAGAAACACCAAGAAAAGAAGAACTGTCCAAGATTTAGACGTTTTTGGCTATTAAAAAACAGAGCGAAAAGAGAAAGAAAGCAAATGATGCACCGAAAGTCTTGCGCCTGTCCCAAGTCGGAACTGGATCTGTTTGCAATGCCACCCACTATGATGACGATGCAAGAATCCCTATGGGTATAATTTCATACTGTCTGCTCTGTCAAGGACTCAGGATCAGCTCCCATCGACTTTGAAACCAAAGGACATCCCGAAGATTGCATCGATCTGAATAGCAGTTATTTGTACTTGAAAGTGAAAGTGATCGACACATCGACGGCGGTCCAGATATAAAGGACGAAGATAAAGTAGCCCTCGTCAACAATTTCATGCAGTACTTGTTCAGTGGAGTAGATTAGTACTTGAATAACAAACTGGTCAGTAACAGGATGGACACTTACCCTTTCCGAGCGTACCAGGAAAATCTCTTGATGTACCGAACATAAGCCAAGAACACTCATCTGGATGCTTGTGTGGTATGGACACCTGACACAGCAGGCAAATTCAACGATACCGATTTGATTTTAGATAAAGACCAAACCACTATGTGTGATTTAACAGTCGACGAAACAAAATAAAAGGACCAAACAAAAATTTAGAACTGACGGATCGTTTGCATGTAGACATGTAGCTGCAAGAGAAGTATTTTCTAAACGGAGTGGATGTACGCCTGAGACTGAATCGATGCAGTGCCGCTTTCTATTTGATAGCTGAGTCTGCCTATTACAAAACAGACATTCAAGAAGCCAGACACTACGTACGACGTGTGGAAGTGTTACCTAAAGTGGGATACGACATCAGTCACACTTTGAGCAGAACGACCGCCAAGTATTCGATACGACGCGTGGAAGTGAAAACTTTTACCATTCCCGCTAGAAATCAATCGATAATCGAAGATCATCTGTTCCAAGGACAGTTACCCAAACGTTTGATCATTGATATCGTTAAAAATATAGCTTTCAATGGAGCCTTCGAGGAGAATCCTTTTGATTTCAGCACTACAACGCGTCCAAGATCGAAGTTAGTCGATATGTCAACACCTTGTTTACCAGGCCATTCGACTTTAGTGACGAGAAAGAAGGATTACTTGAGATCGTAATTGCCCCTGTACGAAGCCACGGAACAGTTAGGAACCAACACCAGTCACGGCAATACGTACGAGGATTATGCAGAAGGTTACACTTTGTGGGCTTTTATTTTTACTCCAAACCACGACAGCCAAGAGAGACATACCCCCACTACAACATCTGGCCAAGTTCGTGTGCAACTTCAGTTTGCAAAGCCAATACCCGTAAAGAACACGGCGAACGTCATCTTGTATGCCTAATTCGACCATACGATAGAAATCAACCGTTTGAGAGAAGTCAGTCTAGATTATTATAAATTATGGAAGACACTTATCTGGAGAATCTATGTAAACTGAACTGGAGGATACCATATAAGAAGAACCCCAAGACAAAGACGAAGAGGACAGGGTGATGAGGTCCAGATGGCCAGAACAAAAGCAACATTTAGTCTCCTGTTTTGCCAAACACCTGGCAGAAATAAATATAACATTAATCAAGAAAGATTGCTATGGATGTCAAAACGATCATCCCAGTCAAAATTCAACACGACAAATGTCTGATGGTGAGTCACGAATAAAGATTGGACGAGTATCTAGAGGACGCCTGGAGTCTCATCTCGGAAGAAGCAGTGTCGCATCAGTGGTATAAAGACTTGCGTGATCATTCCTCTCCTCCAATGATGGCTCTAGAGATCCATCACATCGAAGCTCTCATGGCCCAGAGTGCAGAGGCGAAGCTAAAATAACGGTTACTTGTCAAAGATTTTCAAGAAAAAGGTCAGGATTGAATTGATGACTTATCATTAACTGTGAGAAAAAACAACAAGAAATGGATACCTGGGAACTTTATCACCTTTTGAACCACAGTTCGTACACTGCTTCGTAGAGTCCTGTCGTGTGTGCTAAAAATGAACTGCCTCATCGCAAACCTCAAGACCATCAAGCTTATGTCATCAACACGGACGACAGTCATCTTCCAGGAACCCACTTAGTAGCCGTCTACTTTCCTAAAGAGAAAGAGGGTTGTGAGGAGTATTTAGATTCGTATGGATTGCCATTTTTGGAAGACGACATTATGAACTTCTTGAGAAGAAATTCTCAGACGACACGATCAATAATGTAAAATTACAAGGCACAGATTCCATGGTGTGTGGACAATAGTGTGTGTATGTTCTTCATCAACGCAGTCTTGGTTATTTTGTAGAACATTTAGTGACTTATTTTGATCGTCACTCTTCTAGAAACGATGACAAAGTAGATCGATGGTTTTGGGAACATTATGGCTATCTGTTGTCTTTAACTAGGAACCGTAGTGTGCATCAATAATCAGATGACTTCCATCAGTGAAAATCTCACTTCACTTCACAACGTTGTCAACCTTGTCGAAGATAATTTGTTTGAAAAATTGTTTGTTTGTTTGTTTTGCTTGAAGAAAAAATGTTTTATGGTTAATTGTTGGTAGTTTGCTCTTTGAATTAACAAAAACGCGTTTTGAAAAAATGTGCCTGTCGTTTGTTTTCAATTTTTATCATTATACGTGCTCTTAGACGTCTCTCTATCCCTCACCCTAAAATCAACTCTATAGTATTGCGACCCAACAAAAATCGTAGGGATGTTTTCTATCACTTCCGCGCGTGAACCATATAAAGCGAGGCAGTCTCCAGTCTGACCATCCATTTTTGACTCGTTCAGCTATGAAGATGGCTTCTAATTTAGCTAAAATAAACAAAGCCTACATGCATTAACATCGTGTCAGGCAAAGCCTGATATCCAAACCTGAAGAGATAGAGAATGTCAGGATGCTGAAAGTGGCCGAAGTCCTGATAGAAGTGGTCTTCAGAGAGGAAATCTTAAAGGTGAAAGAAGAATGGACGGAGAAGTACGGAATTCAGAAGCAGCATCAACACCAGGAACCAGACAAAGATTTTGTCGACTGCCGTGTGGACACGAAAGAGCTCTCCTTTCTTTTTCCAAAGAGCGAAACCCTATCCTGTGGAAAAGCCTGCCGCCAGACGGGGACACAATCTTAGACGATAAAAGATTGCCATAACTCTCCGTCCACAAAAACAGCCATTTTCAGGGCTACCCCAATACTCTAGACAAGAGATACTAGTTCAATTGCCAAAACTCTATGTATTTGTGTTTGTCTGTACGTTAAAAAAAACAGAAGTGTGTCTATAAGCATATCTTTTTTTGTTTTATGTCCCAAAACTTTATTTCCATGTCTTGTCAAAAGGTCAGTGAGTTTTTGTTTGTAGTTGGTGATTGTAGGTAAAAAGTGAGCGAGTGTTTCTTTTAGGTCCGTGATTTTTATATTTGCTTTGGTTATGATATGGGTGTTGCAAGTTGTATATCAGGGTATGTTTTCCTTCACGTCCGTGCTTGACATATATAACGGGGAGCGCTCGTCAGTCTGGCTACCCATCGCTGATTCATCAACTTTAAAAATGAGTAGAATCGCAAAACTCTTGGAACTTCAAATGCACGTGGAGTATGCCAGGCGCATACTAGATGAATTGGCCAAAGAGGCCATAGAAAAATCTGCTAGGATAGAGGAAGAGGAAGAGGAGAGAAAGAAAGAAGAGAAGAAAATCACATTAACGATCCTGCCTCACCTCATACTGAGACCTCTGTGTGAGGTCAAGCCTGAGGTGAAAACGCCACCACCACTACAACCAGCACGACAACCAGCACCACAACTACAACAAAGTCAGCTACATCCGCCAGTACCAGTACCAGTACCAGAGATAAGGAGACCTCATCATCCCTGACTACAAAATAGAAGACAGATGGAATTCTTCACTATCCCACAAAATGAAGACTGGGATGATGAGGCCACTCAATCCGCCTATGTGCTCCCAAGAACAAATGTAAATTGGGAGTAGTACTTGAGTAGACGTTGCGTGTGTGTGGCCAGGCAGGTATATCTGAAGCTCAACAGCCCTTCTCAGGGCTAACCAGATCTCTGAAAAAGAGAATATGCACATTCCCAATTGACGTGAATGAGAAGTGTTATTATATACACTAACTTCTTTCCTGATGTGAGTGTGTGTGTGTGTGTGTGTGTGTGTGTGTGTGTTTGTATGCATTCGCGTATGTTTGTGTGGATAGTAGATACTGTGTTTGTTTTTTCACTTTCCCGTGTGTGGATAGTAGATATTGCATTTTTTCCTTCCCGTGCGTGGATATTATATATTGTATTTGTTTTTCACACTCCCGTGTGTGGATAGTATATTTGGGGTTTGTATGCGTTCGCGTACGTTTGTGTGGATATTATATATTGCGTTAGTTTTATCTCCTTCTCGTGTGTGAATAGAGTATTTGGGGTTTCTATGCGTTCACGTACGTTTGCGTTGATAGTATATTTGGGGTTTGTTTTCTCCTCTTCTCTCTGTTTGGATAGTATATTTTGGGTTTGTTTTTTTCTTCTTCCCTCTGTGGTGTGTGTGTGTGTGTGTGTGTGTGTGTGTGTGTGTGTGTGTGTGTGTGTGTGTGCATTCGCGTACGTTGTGTGGATAGTATATTTGGTTTTGTATGAAAATAGAAGAAACCCAAAGGCTCTTTTTAAGGACCACTCATATGCATAGAAAAGATTTGCTTTCTTGTCTAATTTTTGTTAGTCGGTTGTATAGTTGTTTGCGTGATAGATTGATGTTCATCAGTCTATGTCTTTGTGTTATAATTGTCTATATCTCTGCTGTATTTGTCTCTACCTAGGGCAACGCGTATTCAGGTCAGCCACTTGCAACATTGTTGTCAGTGTTCCACCCAACTGAGGTCAGCCACTTGCAACATTGTTGCCACTACCGTAACGTCAACTCCTATTGAGTTTAAACAGGCCCATGTTCAATTCCAGTTTGAGGCTGTAGTGCCTGGAGCCTTTATAAACATAGAAGTCTACGTGAGGCTAAAGTGTCCCACTTAACTACTCACGGATTTATCACGATAAATTTACATGATCCTCAGTCGCGATATCGCGAAGGTCTTGTTAAAATGTTTGTTTAACAAACAGCAGCAGGTAAGGTGACAACCAACAACGCGTGTCTGACGGGTAAACGAACAAGCATGCAAATTTCAAAATACTAGCAACGAAGATAAAGTAACAAAATGAGCTAACCCAATTAGAGACAATCTCGGTCGGTTAGAGGCTTCTGTGTGACGTTATTGACCTTATATTTTCATTTTTTTCGTATGAAGCTTTTTTTTTTTAAAGAAGACTTGCTCCATAATTGTTCTGTTCACCCTCCCTACTGCTGCGTCTCATGTTTCTGCAAACGATATAGATCCACTATCGTAATGGTTGTTATTGAAAATCTTGTATATTTAAAATAATCCGTTTGACTGAACTTGATTACATTTTACAGGAAGCATTCTGGCCTGACGGCCTTTCACGTTTCTACAAATGATGCCAATCCGCTTTCACATATGGCCCGCCAAGATTGTAAAGCCATTGAACAATTTTCCTAAAACTGTTCGATAGAATTTAATAAAATTTAATCGAAACATCTTGGAATATAGGCCTTTAAGTTTACAAAGTATGCCAGTCTGGAATCCCACAGCTGCAGTTACTGACCGCTCCGGTGGCCTAGTGGTTAGGGTGTCCGCCTCTGATGAGGGAGGTTGCGGGTTCGAACCCCCGCCGAGTCATACCAAAGACTTATAAGAACGACACTAACAGCTGCCTCGCTAGGTGCCCAGCATTAAGAGGTTAGTGATAGGGCTGGTCGGTATGGTGTCAAGATAATGTGACTGGGTGGGGCATCATGCTACATGTCTGCGGCATGATGCCCCAGTGCTAGACATGGCTATAAACTGTCACACTGCAGACATCGTAGCGATATGACTGAATTTTTTTTAAAGCTACGTTAGCAAATCCAAATCACACACAAACCACACATTTATATTATGGCAATAAAGTCATTTGAAATGGGTACACAATTACATTTTGTATCATGCCAATAAAAAGAACATTTGAAATGGGTACACAATTTACATTTTGTATCATGCCACAAATGCACAATGAAATGGGTACACAATTACATTTTGTATAATGCCACAAATGCACAATGAAATGGGTACACAATTACATTTTGTATCATGCCACAAATGCACAATGAAATGGGTACACAATTACATTTTGTATCATGCCACAAATGCACAATGAAATTGGTACACAATTACATTTCTTTGCTGGCAATAAAACAACTGCCTTTTTATGTTGTCAATAACAAGAACATCTGAAACTGGTAAACACTTGCATATAAAACAGATACACATCTGCATGTTAATGCTGGCAATAAATTCATTTGAAATAGTTAAACATTGCCATTTTCATCAGGGCAAGAAGAATAAAAAACATTTAAATGGGGAGACACTTGTTTATTCATGCAAGACATTATTTATTTTCACTACTTAAACTTCTGATGTGCAAACTTAGTTCTGAATGAGCATACATCATATATCCATTTAGTACAGGCCTATTTACTCTTACATCATATATCCATTCAGTATAGGCCTATTTACTCTTACATCATATATCCATTCAGTATAGGCCTATTTACTCTTACATCATATATCTATTCAGTATAGGCCTATTTACTCTTACATCATATATCCATTCAGTATAGGCCTATTTACTCTTACATCATATATCTATTCAGTATAGGCCTATTTACTCTTACATCATATATCCATTTAGTACAGGCCTATTTACTCTTACATCATATATCCATTCAGTATAGGCCTATTTACTCTTACATCATATATCCATTCAGTATAGGCCTATTTACTTTTACATCTTTGAGGTAAGCTAGGCCATACCTGCAATAACGTAATCCTGACTTGGATCGTCTGTAACTCAAAATGGATTACAGAGAAAAAGAACTCCATAAAGAAGCATATTATATTCGCCGGCTGCGTACACTCAAACGTTTAAATCGGGAATAATCAAAACGGATGTTTATCAATGCATGTGTAACAAGGAACTTACAGGTTACTAAAATCACGTTTTCCTACCATTTGTTTGCTATCTGAAACACATGATCTTAATTAATATTTTCATGTAAAATTGTAAAAAAAAAATTATCAAAGCGTTAATTAAGTTGCTATATTTTACCAACTCAACGATGCAATATTACTTTAGAACAAAATTCAAGCAACAGCCAGCTCATCAAAATATTATATCCAGGATGGAAAAATTATATCCGGGATGGTTAATTTTGTAGACAGTGCAAACATTTCATTGCTATTTGTTAGAGTAGACTATTGTGGTCGTTTCTTCTAGCCATTCATACCTTGCTAGAAAGTAACGACACTCACATCGTTCAACCTTATTTTGTATTAAATTCTACTTATCTACAGCAAGCACATTACAGACTTTGTACAGTATCGGCATTCTTGTATTTTGTTATGTTGTCTTTTGTGTAATTATCTGTTGTGGCTCTGTGCCCTTGAAAAAGGAATCGATATATTTCGAAAGCGCTTGGGTTGGTTCCGCATCAGTTTTGCACTGTTTTTGGTCAGGTTTACTGTCTATTATTTTCCACCAACTCCATCATTTTTTTTATTCAGTGCATTTGCATTGTTGTTTACCATGTGATTTGTAACACACACACACACACACACACACACACACACACACACACACACACATTCTACAACAGGACATTCCGTCGATGATATTGCCACCAAATGGCTATTAGCGTTTTAAGGTGCCGTTAAGGGCCTAGGTATACCGTCTGTTCTAATCAGATTACGTCCCAATAAAGGTTATTATATTTCTGACTTTTCATTTAGAATTCACCGTAATCAAAATAATCATAATAAACGTCGCCTTTATTTTTTTCTTACTGTACTTATGCGGTTGCAACGAAATCGTAAGAACGGTCCGGTGGCCTAGGGGTTAGAGCGTCCGCTTCGGATGCGGAAGGTCGTGGATTTGAACCCCGGCCAAGTCATATCAAAGACTTATAAAAATGGTACTAACAGCTGCCACGCTAGGTGCTCGGCATTTTGAGATTAGTGTTAGGACTAGCTGGCCTGGTGTCAGGATAATGTGAGTGGGTGGGACGTTATGCTACATGCCTGCGGCATGATGCCCCAGTGCTAGACATCACTATAAACTGCCACACAGCATACATTGTAGCGATATGACAGCAAAATTATCAAAGCTACGTTAACAATCCAAATATCTCTCTCTCTCTCTCACACACACACACACACGCACGTAAAATTGTAGAAATGTTTAGCCAATAATCTTTTATGAGCATCTAAAAGAATATGGCCAGATATATTCGCTAAAAACGTTGGCCTGAAATGGTGTAAATTGTTTTGAGTCACTAAAATTACTAGCTACAGAATATTGTCATGTAAAAATATTAACTGATACGCCTAGGTCTTAGTATTTAATTACTGATACTATCGCTGCTACTTTGATACTAATACGACTAATAATACTAATTTTACTACTTCTACAATGGAATGAATTAGAGCCTCAGTTTACAATGTGCTGAAGATTGATCTCGTACGTGATGACGTCACTCTAAGTCAATGTTTACGTCATCTCAATGTTGATTTTCTTACAGATAAATATGGATGTCGTCAAACAAGATGGTGATCGGGAATTTCGCTATCGTTTAAACGATATGCGACAAAATGGAATTCTTTGTGACGCTTTTATATGTATCCCTGGCGAAAGACGAACGTTTCCTGTGCATAGAGCTGTTATGGCCAGTTGCAGCCATTATTTTAAATCTCTATTTACGTCCGAACTTCATGAGACGTCTCAAGCTGATATCCAAATCCACGGAGTCTCAGCCGGGACAATGGAACTCCTTATCCAGTATGCCTATCTGAAAGAACTTCCACTGACACCCGACAATATCGAGGATCTGTTCGCAGCCTCCGATCACTTCAACATTCTGGGGCTGCTAAACGATTGCGTTGCATTTATCTCATTAGATTTGACGGCAGAGAATTGCATAGGCATTTTAAGGTTTGCTCAGTTCTACAGTTGTCTCGTTCTCAATAGGAAATGTTGGGATTTTATCATGAAACATTTTCTTGAAATTGCAGAAAAGAGCAAGGAATTTGTGCAATTGGAACCGAAAGAATTGCTAGATTTTCTTTCAGATGATACCCTGTGTGCTAAGGAAGAGAAAGATGTTCTTCAAGTTGTGATCACTTGGTTCAACTTTTTGCCAGACGAGAGAGAGAAACATTTACCAGATCTTATTTCTACAGTTCGTATGGCTTTTGTAGATGAGGAAGTTTTCAGAGGGGCATTGATAAATAGGAAGGAATTCAAAAGGAAACGCAAAATATGGAAACGAATCCAACGTGCGCAAAATCTGATTCGCATTATGAAAAAGTCTAAGCTTATTCCTATCGAATTCTCTACAAACGACCTCATGGTGGTCCCGAGAATTCCGTACGAAATTATTTTCACAATCGGCGGTTGGGCAGCCAGAGGCGTCACGAGCTCCGTAGAGACGTTTGACAGAAATACGAACCAATGGTTCGAAGTACCAGATTGCGAACTCCCGACGCCAAGAGCTTACCACGGATCCGTTAGCATGGACGGATGTATATATGTCATCGGTGGTTTTGACGGTGGGCGGTTTTTGAACAGCATGTATTGTTTCGATCCTGAAAAGATTCGTTGGGAGGAACGAGCGCCGATGTACATGTCCCGCTGTTACGTTTGCGTCGGCCAGATTGATGGTGTTGTGTACGCCTGTGGTGGATTCGACGGTAGACAGAGACACATGTCCGCCGAGAAATACGACAAAGGCAGGAACCAATGGAGTCTTATACAGCCTATGATTCACCACAGAAGCGATTCTGGAACTGCCACATTAAATGGTTTTAAACCCCACTCCCTTGTAGTAATTCTCGTTACTATTTTTTAATCAAATTTAAATTAAAATATCAATCAATTAATAAAAAGATCAGTTAAATTATGCTCAAATAAATTATTACTACAAAATAGCAAATCAACCGAACAAAGGACAGAGAAGTAGAGAGCCGATAAATAAATAAAGAAATAAATGACCTTACCCAAAAATTCGAAGCTGTTTTTCAGTTTTATAAGGGATTATTAAGCGATGTCTTAGTATAAAAAAAACTCTCGAGAAAGTCTTCAGATAAAGTAAATACAAAAGAGTTTTTAAAGAAAAAATAAAGATTGCAACAGGTAAAAATTATATTATTATATTATTATCTTCTCCCTTGCAAACTTTCTCCTATAGTGTTATCTGTGAATATAGTGTACGAGTCGGATGCAAGGGCACTATACCCGTACCAGGAAGCACTCTAAGTGAAAGTGTCCAAGGGAGAAGGCAAGGGCACAATATTCCTTCAAGCTGCACTGTATGAGAAAGTGTTCAAAGAAGGTAATATTAGATTAAACTCGGTTCCAGTACCTTTTGCACATTTCCCCTTCTTTTTCTTTCGGTAGTTTTCTTATTTGTTATTTGGTAGAAAAGTGCAATTGACAAAGTTTGTTTACGTAGACTACCGTCAACATCTCACAGTGGTCCCGTGTTAATGGCACGCAAATAGACGATTTTTGACATTTTCTCAACAATAAAACAAGTCCGTAAACCACGTCTAACGCTTTCTTCATGTGCAATAAATGAACAAACATAGTGTCCATTTCTACGGAATTAAATTACTCGTGGTAACCATGTAACTCGTTCACGCAAATACATTATCATAAACAGGACAGCACGTGTTGCCCTCATGGATAGACCATGCTGTCTGTTGACGATTTCTAATGAGTGGACACCCTACAAAGGGAATAAAATTTTTATTGAGAAATAAATTAAGCAAACTATAAACAACTTTACTGCTCATGGCAGTGTTTCCTATGATGTATTTGCTTACAATTAAGAACATTGATATACTAATATGTCGCGAGTGCAACGAGTGGCTATGCTCAAAACAAAGTCAGTTAAAACAACTGAGTTCCCTACGTAGCGCCAATTAATTATTCAATAATAATTATTCAAAATATATAACCATATGGACAGATGTGAAGACAAAATATGGGCAGTTTGTACAATTGTATTCAAATATACAAAGGCAAAACTATGTAATTATCAAACTGCGAATTTATCGTCTGGTAAACGAAGTATGTTTGAGTTCTACTAATTAAGATGGAGGTTTACGAGAAGTTGGCGGTAGTCGTCCGGTATATTCTTTGTTGCTGATACTTTCTTGTCAGATTACACATGTAACATTTACCTCCAATGAACAGTTTGTTTTTTTACGCCATTTCTCAGTGCAAGATAGGCTATATATATAGCGGCAATTATAACTGGTGGAGGAAGAACCAGGGAAAACCCCGATAAGAACCACAAACACACGGGAATCTACTGGCAGCTTTCTCACACGCCCACATTCGCCGCGTCGGAGACCAGAACACACGCGGACAGATATAAGATGGCAGTGATCAGTAAAGGCGAGCGCTTTCGACCACTCGGCCACCCGGGGTCCCCCCGATAAACACGTGTATACCTGTATTTGGACAGCTCTTAGTACAGCGCGTGACATAATGCGACGTCATGTGTCGTCAACGCGAGGCCATGGTGCTCGCTGGAACATACCATCTTACGTATATGATGGCTCATATTTTCTCTTTTTTTATTTCTTCACACAGGAAAGTTGTTTGTCGTTGGCGGCTCTGATGGCCATACCTATCTGAACTCAGCCGAGGTCTACGACCCCAAAAGTGGCCAGTGGACATTGCTCAGGCCAATGTCCATTCGAAGATGTGGGGTCAGCTTGGTCTGCTTCCAGTTACAAATGTACGCTGTCGGAGGGTATGATGGTACCAACAGGCTGAATACGGGTGAATATATAAAAGAAGGAATAATTGCGCGACAAATGAATGAATGAATGAATGAATGCACGTGTCAGACATATAGTAATATAACATGCCAGGCATATACTTATACGACATGCCAGGCATACACTTGTATGACATGCCAGGCATATACTTGTATGACATGCCAGGCATATACTTGTATGACATGCCAGGCATATACTAGCATGACATGCCAGGCATATACTAGCATGACATGCCAGGCATATATTTGTATGACAAAGCAGAGATTAAAAATCATATTATCAACACTTAATTAAATTAAACTGACTACACGTTGATTTGATTCATTGTGAACAAATAAATTCCCACAGAAACCTTTAAGATCGTCCCCATATTTAACACGGCAGATAATGCAGTTTCCGCTCTTTATCGTTCCACTTCAGTGTTAAATAAACGAGAATGTTTTTTCGTACTGAGTTTGCACATAAACAGGGAAAATAGCACGTTGTTTCATTGCATTTTTGTGTGAATCCTCAAAATAGATACCCATGACTCCAACGATGATGTTTAATTAGATTTAGATTATTATGTTCACAGTGTTACAATGCGGCTTGACTGGGAGTGGGGACGTTACAATGCGGCTTGACTGGGAGTGGGGACGGCTTGACTGGAAATGGGGACGTTACAATGCGGCTTGACTGAGAGTGGGGACGTTACAATGCGGTTTGACTGGGAGAGGGGACGTTACAATAAGGCTTGACCGTGGGGACGGCTTGACTGGGAATGGGGACGTTACAATGCGGCTTGACTGGGAGTGGGGACGTTACAATGCGGCTTGAGTGGGAGTGGGGACGTTACAATACGGTTTGACTGGGAGTGGGAACGTCACAAAGCGGTTTGACTGGGAGTGGGACGTTACAATGCGGCTTGACTGGAAGTGGGGACGTCAACAAATACTAAATGAGACTAAGAAAAAAGGATTGATTTTTCTGTTAACCTTTACTAACATCGACGAATATTCGAATCCTATTCGAATACATTCAATGAATATTCGAATACAACATTTTGGTATTCGTTTTAGCTTTGTTAAATAAATTACTGATGTGTGAACCAATAAGCACAATGAGCGAACAAATAAATGACAGTCGAGAACATGGAAGATTAAATGCGAGAAGACTAAAAATCAAAGGGAAGACAACTGGGGAAAAATAAATTAAGAAATAAACGTGTTGGACTACGGATAGATGATAATCCCTCTGATATGTATCGAGTCTGTCTGCAAATCAAGTGCTTTACATTTACATCAGCTATCATTTTCACACTACAAGAAATCATGGACAAATAAAATTCCAGAACTGTACATCTCCTTTCCAAAATAAGATATTATAAATTTACGAACGATTTAATTCATCGGAACTTGAAACTACAACATATAACTCAAAGTCCCTATGAGCATCAGCATGGGACCTAACCCAAAATGATAATACCAACCGTAATTATCAGGACTTTTAACTCCAAATCCCCGCAAGCATTGGCATGGGGCCTAACCCAGATTAAGAAATCTTAGCATCAGTATTCTTGTAACTCCCAGTCCCAATGAACCTCAACGTTGGGACTTAACCAAGTATCAGAATACATAACGTCATTATCAGGACTTGTGGCTCAAAGAATCCAAATGACTCAATACAAGACCGAACTCAAGCTCATAATACTAAAATAAATCGTTAAAACTGAGAAAATGTATATAATTTATTGAAATAAAAGTGCATCAATTTGATTGGCTAGCAAAAAAACCGATTCGAGAGTAAATTTTATAATAAGCAGATTGGTTGAGACAACAATATTAATTATTTTTCATTCGTAATCACATTTTGTGTACTCTGCTTTTCCAGAACTTTGTGCAATGCAAAACACGAATGTCATTCTCCTATAAAGCAAAACTTCAAACCTTGTTTTTGCTTTTTAAATCATTAATTGCTGACACTAGAAGACCTGTACACAATTTTGCTTGGGCTCCAAATCGAACGCTTGGTACCCACTCTGTACATTTCAGTTGAGATGTACGATCCCTGGAAGGAGGCATGGTACAGCGCCCCAAGTATGAATGTGGGTCGGAGCAACTTCGCTGCAGTTGCAATGGACGACGGCGTGTATGCCATAGGTGGATATGACGGTGAGCCAATTATAGCCCCCACCCCCGCCCAATCAAGACCTGACTACTGTGTTATTTAGGATATTTTTTAATAATATTTTTTAAAAATACAACACGTATAATAACACCCCATGCCGTCACGAATTGCGTCATAAATTTATGAAGTTCAAACGTGTATTGTCGCAGGTATCCGAGTACATTTCAAAGTCATTTAATTACTCTCTTGTCGAGTTTCGTCATTGAAAGTCAGACATTTGTCTTCGTGATAAAAACGAATCTTTAAATTTTGTACTCCTTAAAAGTTGTAAACTCATGTAACTAGTCGAATTATATCAAAACGAGAATAATGTAAGCAAAGAACCTGAAATGGCTACTTCATAATGAATTTATTATCTATTCTTCATGCAACACTTTGATATGGACTCAATACTCAAAACAGGTTTTTGAAGAACTAAGACTTCAAAAATTTCACCATGAAGCAATGATACTCGAAAAATTGCAAAACTAATTGTTCCATTTTCACTATGTTCATAATTTACTACCTGGCAGCAGATAGACTTTTACTGTGTCAAACTGTTAACAATGTACAGGCAAATGTAAAATTAAAACTTAATTGCTATTTACCCCATAACATTATTAACACTGTACAGCCAAAGGTAAAATGAAAACTTAATTCCTAAAAAAAATGCTTGAACCTTTGTGGCTAACACATATTACTTTTACCTATAGATAAACATTGACTTATTATTTTTTATAACTGGCAATATTAATTGTTTGTACTTTTGTGGGTTTAACGCGATATTTTTAGTTTTATGGGTTTATTGCCATTTTTCAGTACATGATAGGCAATAATTGGCAGCCAGTATATTTGGTGGGAGACAATCTGGGAAAGAACCACGGACCAATGGGAAGCTATTGGTTTCTCACTCATGTTGTCCAAGCCAAGATTCAAACTCATGCAGACAGAGGTGAGATGTGAGTGATCTCAAAAAGTGAATGCCTTAGACCTCCTGGCCACACCAGGTACCCTCCATGCTACACCATGTACCCTCCTTGCCATAATAAACTCCATTGTTAAGGTAGCCTACGTAGTGGTTTTGGACATGCTACTGAGGCTGATATTCGTTCAATTTAAACATGGATTTTGAAGAAGTTGTAAAACTAATTATTCCATTTACCTCTGAGGCCCCAGGCAGCCAAGTGGTCTAAGGCAGCTCTCCTTTACAGATAGCTGACATCTCATCTCTGCCCTTTAGGATTTGAGTCTCCGTTTTGCCAGCATGAGTACGTGAGAAAGCTTGCCAGTAGCTTCCAGCGGATTGGTGGTTATTCTCGAATTCTTCCTCTACAAATGATATGGCCACCATGTTTAGCTAGCCTATCATGTGCTGATGTGTTAAACCCACAAAACCAGCCTATCATGTGCTGAAAAATGACATTAAACCCACAAAACCAGCCTATCATGTGCTGAAAAATGACATTAAACCCACAAAACCAGCCTAACGTGTACTGAAAAATGACATTAAACCCACAAAACCAGCCTAACGTGTACTGAAAAATGACATTAAACCCATAAAACCAACCAGCTTACAGCTGACTACCTCATAGTTCATAGATAAAACTGTTGCTCTATAAATAGCACAATATTTTACCATATTTATCACATGGCAAAACATCATGATTTAACAAACCACAAACAAGTGAAATGACCTTAGACATTAGGTCTTTGTCTTATAACATTTTTTTATTACATATGTGGAACAATGAAAGTCATGTGATAATATGTAATATGCCACAATCTGAAAATTGCACTTAGTGAATATTTTCTGCTTGTTTTGTTAATTTCACATTTTAAAAAAAATGTAAATCTTTATATGCATAGTTGTTTTCCTTCTTCAGGTGACAAAACATCAGATGTGGTGGAATGCTACAATCCAGAGACAAAAACATGGATCTACAAAAAGAATTTACACATGGGTAGAAGCGCCGTCAGTGCTTGCTCTGTCAAACACATTTCAAATGCAAGACATTTTAGTTTCCATGGCAACTGCAAGTCAAGGTCAGTTGTCACACACCAGATGATTACGGGGTCACAGCATCAGCAACATGACCACCATCAACTAACAAATGGAATGAACTGAATGATATTCATTGCATACTAAAGAACCTACATACATGATAGTTTAATCCATTTTAAGTAAAAAGAATCACTTTCTTGACTGATAATTCACCTTTTGTATGCATTTGAGTGATTTTTATTTACATACCAATTCTGAGACAACCCACACTCCTCACTAAGACACGACTTGCCCCTGTTACTCATTATATAAATTTCCCAAGATGCACCCTACCTCGGTCTTAAAACATGAGTCCTATTATGTTTTCAACTTATGTTGGGATCCTTGCATCAAAAAGGGACCCTGTTATCAGTTATCTGCAATTAGTCCCATTTGATGTTCTGCTAGAAATGCAACTACCAGTTTAACTCGTTACATTGCACAAGTTGGTTTATCAAGTAAGTTGACGATTAATTTAAATATATTACTTATATATTACGACCTTAAATGTCTTATTCCAAAAGACAAGTTGCCCAATCACCTGCAAAAGAACATACATGTGCAGCGCTGTCTTTACTGTAAAATCAAAAGCATTCCAAACAGGGAAACTTTAGTTCCTGTAGAATAAATAGTTTAAACTGGTTCCAGAGTTATGCACCAATTAAACTTCTGAGTCACAAGTGTGCAAATAAATAAATAAGATTTTATAATTTTGCAAAGATCTTGTGAAAATGTTGTCTTTAAATTTTTCTATAATATATAATTTTGATATGGCTTTGATAACCAAAGAATCTGAACACCTTCCTCAGGTCCAGGTCATTTTTACCGCATTCTTTTAGCAAGACATTTTTAAATAGTGTGCAGCACTTTAATTTTCTGCTTTAAATCATGCACAAATATTTATTATTACAGTAATAAAAATATTTATTCTGATATTAATAATGACTATACTACTAATAATGATGGATATATTCATAATTTGGATCAATAAATGTATACATTTGTGAGTGAAGATTATGTTTAAAATTCCCTTATTTCTAAACTGAGGGATAAGTCACTTCTCCTGTCCCTATCTGGTGGGAGTGTGTGTATGTGATTTGGATTTTTAACATAGGTTTAACAAATACTCAGCCAAATTGCTAGGATGTCTGCAGTGGGGCAATTTATAGTGATATCAAGCACTGAAGCATCATGCTGCATACATGTAGCATGATGTCCCACCCAGTCACATTATCCTGACACCAGGCCGACCAGTCCTAACACTAACCTCTTAATGCTGAGTACCTAGTGAGGCAGCTGTTAGTACCATTTTTGTAAGAACTTGGTATGACTCGGCAACCTCCCTCATCTGAGGCATTCACTCTAACCACAAGACCACTGTAGCAGTCACCTGGTGGGAGAACTTACTGCTATTTGTATCTTGAGAGAAAAGTTGTTTTTGTTGTTGTTGTACGGTTTAATGGTGGAGGAAGAACCCAAGAAATGCCCGGAAAGAACCACCAACCCTCGATAAGCTACTGGCAAGCTTTCTCACATACCCACATTGGCCGAATCTGAGACTCGAACCTGCGCAGACAGAGGTGTGATGGCAGTGATTCATAATGGTTGAGAGAAAAGTAACTTAGTTTTGTATCTGAATGAAGTGACCTCTAATAATCATGACAAAATCATCTCTCCCTTTTGTACCTGGTTGAAGAAGTCACTTCTCCCATTATCTGACACTATTTTTTGTGCTGTTTTAATTTGCAAAGAACTGTATCATGTTAGAACGTTTTATAAAGTTTAAATATTTATGATTGTAAATCAGATGTAATCGGCCAGTTGATCTGTCTGTCTTAAGATGGAAATGGCCATGTGCTAAAGATGGAATTGGTCATGTGATCTGTCAGTCCTAAGTTGGAATAGGCCATGTGACCTGTCAGTCTAACGATGGAATTAGCATATTTTAAACTTGAAAGGCATTCATGACACAATGCTCAGTGCCAAACTTAATTGAAAGGCCTTCATGACAGAATGCTCTGTGCCAAACTTAACTAAAAGGCCTTCATGGCAGAATGCTCTAAGCCAAATTTAATTGAAACTGGCCTTGAGGCTTTTGAGAAGTTGAAAATAGCATATGTTGACAGACGAAAGGAAGACAGGTTGACAATGTATGCCTGAACTGACATGCTGAGGTTCATGAAAAAAGTGAAAGTCATGAAAATTGGTCCTGGCTAATGACCAATGATTCTGTATTGAAAACTGGTCCTGGCTAATGACCAATGATTCTGTATTGAAAATCGGTCCTGGCTAATGACCAATGATTCTGTATTGAAAATCAGTCCTGGCTAATGACCAATGATTCTGTATTGAAAACTGGTCCTGGCTAATGACCAATGATTCTGTATTGAAAATCGGTCCTGGCTAATGACCAATGATTCTGTATTGAAAACTGGTCCTGGCTAATGACCAATGATTCTGTATTGAAAATCGGTCCTGGCTAATGACCAATGATTTTGTATTGAAAATCAGTCCTGGCTAATGACCAATGATTCTGTATTGAAAACTGGTCCTGGCTAATGACCAATGATTCTGTATTGAAAATCGGTCCTGGCTAATGACCAGTGATTCTGTATTGAAAACTGGTCCTGGCTAATGACCAATGATTCTGTATTGAAAATCGGTCCTGGCTAATGACCAGTGATTCTGTATTGAAAATCGGTCCTGGCTAATGACCAATGATTCTGTATTGAAAACTGGTCCTGGCTAATGACCAATGATTCTGTATTGAAAATCGGTCCTGGCTAATGACCAGTGATTCTGTATTGAAAATCAGTCCTGGCTAATGACCAATGATTCTGTATTGAAAACTGGTCCTGGCTAATGACCAATGATTCTGTATTGAAAATCAGTCCTGGCTAATGACCAATGATTCTGTATTGAAAACTGGTCCTGGCTAATGACCAATGATTCTGTATTGAAAATCGGTCCTGGCTAATGACCAATGATTCTGTATTGAAAATCGGTCCTGGCTAATGACCAATGATTCTGTATTGAAAACTGGTCCTGGCTAATGACCAATGATTCTGTATTGAAAACTGGTCCTGGCTAATGACCAATGATTCTGTATTGAAAATTGGTCCTGGCTAATGACCAATGATTCTGTATTGAAAATCAGTCCTGGCTAATGACCAATGATTCTGTATTGAAAATTGGTCCTGGCTAATGACTAATGATTCTGTATTGAAAATCGGTCCTGGCTAATGACCAATGATTCTGTGTTGAAATATCATCATGAAAATTTCAATTGGCATTTGCAAAAACAATCACATATTTCATGTGTGTGTGTGGGAGAGAGAGAGATTTGGATTTTTAACTTAGCTTTAACAATTTTTCAGTCATATCACTATGATGTCTGCAGTGTGACAGTTATAGTGATATCTAGCACTGTGGCATCATTCAGCAGACATTTAGCATGATGCCCCACCCAGCCACATTATCCTGACACCAGGCCGACCAGTCCTAACACTAACCTCTTAACAGTGAGCGGCATGTGAAGCAGCTGTTAGTACAAGTTTTATAAGTCTTTGGTATGCATATATTTCTTTTATTGTATGCTGTAACTTGCCTGTGCATGCAACAGGAAAGGTTGATAATCTAAAAATTTTAAATAATTGGTTGTGGCACTCATCTAAAACTGTAGCTGGACTTAATTAGCCAGATGCTCCTATTTAAGAAAGAAATACAAATAGCGGCCTACAATGACTATGGGTGGTATCATAGGACAGCATCAGTTTCAAAATACTGATAAGGATTGAGGATGAAATTGTCTGATTCCACTATAACAAAAGAAACACACTATATCAAACAAAACACAATTCTAATTTGGAGACAAATTGCTAACAACAGCTTACTGTTTGTCATTAGCAATTTGTACAGGAAGCACATCAGCATAAGCCAAGGCATACAGGATGAACAGAATTCAAAGTGAATGAAAAGTGCTATTCAGCAAACATTAACATCAGAGCATTAACAAGCAGCAAAAGAAGATTACAGTACATGGAATTATTCGCATGAACAGTAGTGACGTGCAGGACGTTTTGTAACTGAGAAAATTATTGTGAAAACTTGGGGAAAAAAACTTATTTTGTTTAAAAAGCTCATTTCTCTGTTATGATTATGATACATATTTTTAAAAATAAAATAAATAGTACTTATATTAGAAATAAAAAAAAAAGCAAAGTAAACTGATGATGCAAAAGTTCACTTTTCTAGACAGTTAATTTCACTTATCTAGACAGCTAATTGCACTTATATATATATATATATATATATATATATATATATATATATATATATATATATATATATATATATATAGTTAATTTAAATTATATATACAGCTAGTTGCACTTATCTAGACACAGCTAATTTCACTTATCTAGACAAAAAATTTCACTTATCTAGACAGGTAATTTCACTTACCTAGACAAATAATTTCACTTATCTAGACACAGCTAATTTCACTTATCTAGACAGCTAATTTCACTTATCTAGACAGTTAATTCTGACCCATCTAGACACAGCTAATTTTACTTATATAAACACAGCTAATTTCAGTAATGTAGAAAGTTATTTTCACTTATCTAGACACAGTTAATTTTTACTCATAAGTTCACTTATCTAAACAGAGTTAATTTTTACTTATCTAGACACAGCTAATTTCAGTTATATAAACACAAAAAATTTCACATATCTAGACAGATAATATCACTTATCTAGGCACAGTTAATTTCACATATCTAGACAGATAATATCACTTATCTAGGCACAGCTAATTTCACATATATAGACAGATAATTTCACTTATTGAGACAAAATTAATTTCACTTATCGAGAAACAGCTAATTTCACTTATTTTGACATAGTTAATTTCGCATATCGAGGCACAGCTAAGTTCACATATTTCGACACAATTTTATTTGCTCTGATCATGTGGTGTTTCCATGCAGTGAAACCTAATATTGTTTCTATGGAATTTAACATACCTGCTCATCAGCCATGGAATTTAACATGTCTGCTCATCACACAACCATTCCACGGAATTTAACATGTCTGCTCATCACACAACCATTCCATGGAATTTAACATGTCTGCTCATCACACAACCATTCCACGGAATTTAACATGTCTGCTCATCACACAACCATTCCATGGAATTTAACATGTCTGCACATCACACGACCATTTCATTGAATTTAACATCTCTGCTTGTCACACAACCATTCCATGGAATTTAACATGTCTGCTCATCACACAACCATTCCATGGAATTTAACATGTCTGCTCATCACACAACCATTCCACGGAATTTAACATGTCTGCTCATCACATAACCCTTCCATGGAATTTAACATGTCTGCACATCACACGACCATTTCATGGAATTTAACATGTCTGCTCATCACACAACCATTCCATGGAATTTAACATGTCTGATCATCACACAACCATTCCATGGAATTTAACATGTCTGCACATCACACGAACATTTCATTGAATTTAACATCTCTGCTTGTCACACAACCATTCCATGGAATTTAACGTCTCCTCATCACACAACCATTCCACGGAATTTAACATGTCTGCTCATCACACAACCATTCCATGGAATTTAACGTCTGCACATCACACGACCATTTCATTGAATTTAACATCTCTGCTTGTCACACAACCATTCCATGGAATTTAACATGTCTGCTCATCACACAACCACTCCATGGAATTTAACATGTCTGCACATCACACAACCATTCCATGGAATTTAACATGTCTGCTCATCACACAACCACTCCATGGAATTTAACATGTCTGCACATCACACAACCATTCCATGGAATTTAACATGTCTGCTTGTCACACAACCATTCCATGGAATTTAACATGTCTGCTCATCACACAACCATTCCACGGAATTTAACATGTCTGCACATCACACAACCATTCCACGGAATTTAACATGTCTGCTCATCACACAACCATTCCATGGAATTTAACATGTCTGCTCATCACACAACCACTCCATGGAATTTAACATGTCTGCACATCACACAACCATTCCATGGAATTTAACATGTCTGCTTGTCACACAACCATTCCATGGAATTTAACATGTCTGCTCATCACACAATCATTCCACGGAATTTAACATGTCTGCTCATCACACAACCATTCCATGGAATTTAACATGTCTGCTTGTCACACAACCATTCCATGGAATTTAACATGTCTGCTCATCACACAACCATTCCACGGAATTTAACATGTCTGCACATCACACAACCACTCCATGGAATTTAACATGTCTGCACATCACACAACCATTCCATGGAATTTAACATGTCTGCTTGTCACACAACCATTCCATGGAATTTAACATGTCTGCTTGTCACACAACCATTCCACGGAATTTAACATGTCTGCTCATCACACAACCATTCCACGGAATTTAACATGTCTGCACATCACACAACCACTCCATGGAATTTAACATGTCTGCACATCACACGACCATTTCATTGAATTTAACATCTCTGCTTGTCACACAACCATTCCATGGAATTTAACATGTCTGCTCATCACAATCATTCTGTTGAATTCAACATGTCAACTCATCACAAAATTATATCACTTGATCAGCTATGTTTGTAAAACAGTCCTATGTCTGCCTCCCTGTTCAAGAAAGAATAATATCGTATTTCTTTTAATGATGATTTTTATTAGTTCATGCTTGCAATAAAAAGAACATTTGAAATGAGTAAACAGTTTCATTTTCATGCAAAATATTACCTATATTCACTATTTAAACTTATATTGTGCAAGTCTTTCAAGTCTTTCGTACATCCATCCATTTATTTATTTACTGACTACCCATTTAATATTATGTGTACATCTTTGATATAGCAATCAATATGCATATTCAATCAATATTCCTTACTGGTGACTTGTATGATAACTAGCTATGTTGTATGATAGCTAGCTATGTTGTATGATAGCTAGCTATGTTGTATGATAGCTAGCTATGTTGTCACCATGTCTATTTGTGAATATCTGTAGATGTATTGAATTGAAATGAACTGAACTTTTATTTATCAGACGACTAGTACACCAGTGACTGGTTCTAAATCTGTGGAAGGAATTTGATAGCTATGGTGTAGTAATACATACATCAGTGACAGGTTCTAAATCTGTGGAAGGAATTTGATGGAAATGCACAGTAATACATACATCAGTGACTGGTTCTAAATCTGTGGAAGGAACTTGATGGAAATGCACAGTAATACATACACCAGTGACTGGTTCTAAATCTGTGGAAGGAACTTGATGGCTATGGTGTAGTAATACATACATCAGTGACTGGTTCTAAATCTGTGGAAGGAACTTGATGGAAATGCACAGTTATACATACATCAGTGACTGGTTCTAAATCTGTGGAAGGAACTTGATGGCTATGGTATAGTAATACATACATCAGTGACTGGTTCTAAATCTGTGGAAGGAACTTGATGGAAATGCACAGTTATACATACATCAGTGACTGGTTCTAAATCTGTGGAAGGAACTTGATGGCTATGGTATAGTAATACATACATCAGTGACTGGTTCTAAATCTGTGGAAGGAACTTGATGGCTATGGTGTAGTAATACATCTTTACCGGATATATCCTTACACCTCATCAACTTAGTTCTTTCTGCTGATTCAGAACAACACATGCAAGTAGTTTGTACACTGATGATCTTATTTCATCCCTCTGTCAGACAAAGAAAGACAAATTTTAAATAGCTATTATTGGCTTGCAAGGCTTGACATCAGGTATTTTGTAGGCTTGACAAGAAAAAATATGGTTGCCAGTGTGTGAAAAAATCATTTTACCACTGATATCAGTCCTTAACATAAAATGGGAAGGTCTGTAGAAAGAACAGCAGATAAACCAAGAAAATGACATTTTATTATTTATTATAAGGTTTAAATCCAGCATGGAAACTGAAACAAGGCTCATCTGACTTTCTTTAAGTGATGATGACGACCCTTTAAAATGACTATCACAAGAATTCTTGTAGTTGCAAAATGTAACATAATTGCAACCATGAATACCATGGTAGCTTTTCTTGTATCATGTTCCAAATACATGCTGTCTCTCACTCTAGTTCTTTTATAAAGTGTTCCAAACACAAGCTGTCCCTCACTCTAGTTCTTTTATAACGTGTTCCAAACACAAGCTGTCCCTCACTCTAGTTCTTTTATAAAGTGTTCCAAAGACATATTGTCCCTCTAGCTCTTTTTGAACTCTTTAGACTTTGCTCAGACAAAAATTCCAAACATGACAAACTTTCAAATTGTCCATTTCCACCATCAAGACCTCTTGAAAAATTATCTCTTTGAAGCTGCAGGGGGATCCGTGGCCTCTGCTCTGTAATATACACAAAAAATTGAAATCAGAGTAAGTTCACTTACTTCCGGGGTATTCATTTTCATGGTTTAGTGAATCTTCTGTGGTCTTATGAAGAGCTCGCTATTTCCAAATGAACTATGACATACAGAGAACAAATTGTCGTGTGACTTTACTGCTATATTTTTACGAGTGAAAGTTGTTACCAATAAAACCATTTGGTACAGCTTTGAATCACCAGCCATTTAAATAGTTTTCCATGCAGTGTTATTCTGAATCACCATGGTGAAAACAACTGAAACTTTTAAAATGGATATTACAAATAATTTGTGTTTGAGTCTCGGATTCAGCCAATGTGGGTACATGAGAAAGCTTGCCAGTAGCTTCTCATGGGTCGGTGGTTCTTTTTGAGGTTTTCCCGGGTTCTTCCTACACCATTAATACTGGCCGCCATGTATAGCCTATCGTGTGCTGAACAATGGCGTTAAACCCTACAACAAAAACAACAAATAATTTGATTTGTCTGAGACAACTACTTGGAATGGTTTTGTGATACATGCATATGTTTCCTGTCTTTGTGACAAGGATTCATATGGAATTATTAGCTCCACAGAAATATTGACTTGTGAATAAAAATGTCAACAGGTACCTGGGTATTTGGGTACATGCCCATTTATAAATAACCTGGTAATAAAAAGGGCAATTAGTTACAAATTAAAAAAATCAAAACATGTTTCAAAGTTTAGATCAAAGACATCAGGAGTGTGCAAGACACAGAATAATGATTGCAGTTCGAGGCTTCTATCATGGGACTATTGGCTATTGTGTTTCGAGGCTTCTATCATGGGACTATTGGCTATGGTGTTTCGAGGCTTCTATCATGGGACTATTGGCTATGGTGTTTCGAGGCTTCTATCATGGGACTATTGGCTATGGTGTTTCGAGGCTTCTATCATGGGACTATTGGCTATGGTGTTTCGAGGCTTCTATCATGGGACTATTGGCTATGGTGTTTCGAGGCTTCTATCATGGGACTATTGGCTATGGTGTTTCGAGGCTTCTATCATGGGACTATTGGCTATGGTGTTTCGAGGCTTCTATCATGGGACTATTGGCTATGGTGTAGTTATTCATTGTTAGACCTTCTAATTTCCTTATTTCTTTTTATAGCAACTGTACATGAAACAGTTCCATGTAAACAAATGGGTTTCTTGAATGTGAAGCCATGTGTCACACAGTCATTCTATTTTGATACACATATGTAGTGGTCCAGTCTATATTGAAAACAAATGGCACCAGATATTAAGTGAAACAGGCTTTACCGATGTGACTTATGGAGGTTGTATGACTGAGAAATGTTAGATGAGAGGGATTTTGTTAAACTTAAAAACATGGTGAATCAGGAAAAGGGACAATCAATCGTATTTTACAAATCATGAATGAAGGATTTGACAGTGATGTAATACAGCATTCATTATTTGTGGACTTCACAATCATTCAGCAAAATTTAGACATGTAGACTAGTTAAAGTGAGTGTTATGCATAAATCATTTTATAAATTTGTTTTGTGTCCTTACTCTTGTACTAACTACTAATCCACACTGATTTCGCTGATTTGTGACAAGAATTTTAAATGCAGATGCAGGTGAGCAGCAAATATAAATGTACATTTTTCATAGCTTTCTGTAATTATAGCATATGATATACCGACTGCTGTAATTATAGCATATGATATATAGAGTGATGTAATTATAGCACACGATATATAGATTGTTGTACATATAACATATGATAAAGAGATTGCTGTAATTATAGCATATGATATAGCTTTCTGTAATTATAGCATATGATATACTGATTGCTGTAATTATAGCATTTGATATATAGATTGCTGTAAATATAGCATATGCTATACAGATTGCTGTAATTATAGCATATGATATACTGATTGCTGTAATTATAGCATATGATATACCGATTGCTGTAATTATATCATATGATATACCGATTGCTGTAATTATAGCATATGATATATAGATTGCTGTAATTATAGCATATGATATACCGATTGCTGTAATTATAGCATATGATATACAGATTGCTTTAATTATAGCATATGATATACTGATTGCTGTAATTATAGCATATGATATACCGATTGCTGTAATTATAGCATATGATATACCGATTGCTCTTTTTATACTCGGATTTTGCTTATTTGCCACTTATATTAGTAATAACTACACCTATTAATAACTACACCTATGCCTCTCTTGGGGTTGGCAAGTATGAACCTACAATAAAGCAGTTCAGGTTCACATTTAATACAATTTTCCTTTGATCAGGTACCTGGATTGACGGGTATCCAGTAGAAGTTTCCCTGAAATTTATACATCTCTACTAGTGAAGATGGGTTTGCAACAAGTACCATTTTTATAGGTTCTTAAGCTGGTGCATTTTGATAAGCAGTCCTATTTGTTATCACAGAAGTATTTTTTGTTAGATCTTTACATTTTTTTTATTGGTAGCAACCATGAAACCCATGAGAACTGGTTTTCCACAGAAAGTGGTCAATTCATGGTGCCAGGGAATGTGGTACTATAGATGAGGGGTGCATAGCCTTTCTTGGCCAAGGGCCAGATTGCATTTTCTAAGACCACTTGAGGGTCACAAATACCATGCTGCATCTTCTATACAACAGCGACTTGGTAAACAAAATTAACATTGATAAATGTTGTAATAAACTAGTGCTTGACATAAAGGTTTTATATAATTTTATTTTTACATGTAAAAGTGAAGACTCAAGAGTCAAGAGGAACTGAACACCAGTTTTTACTTACAAAGTTTTAGTCCAATGTATAATTCCTCATTCGTTGCTTGCACATAATCTAATGAGACGGCTGTGAATGAATGGTTTGAACTATTTTATCAATGTTTGGTCGTAATTCAGTTGTTGCAATCTTCAAAATGGAACTGAGGTAGCTATCAGTCAAGTTTGATCCTAGTTTATTCTTACTGAGGTTGCTATCAGTCAAGTTTAATCTCAGTTTTTTCTTATTGGGATTGCTATCAGTCAAGTTTGATCTCAGTTTATTCTTATTGAGGTTGGTATCAGTCAAGTTTGATCTCAGTTTATTCTTATTGAGGTTGGTATCAGTCAAGTTTGATCTCAGTTTATTCTTATTGAGGTTGCTGTCAGTCAAGTTTGATCTCGGTTTATTCTTATTGAGGTTGCTGTCAGTCAAGTTTGATCTGAGTTTATTCTTATTGAGGTTGGTATCATTGAGAATGTTTGCTCACATAAATATGTACTTTCAAACAATGAAAACAACTTTAAAGTCAAGTCCTTAATTTTGCCTTATTTGTCTTGACAAAGATTCCTGAAAAATGTTAAAATGTTATTTTCCTAAAAGGCCACTTTCAGTTCAGCTGAACATTGAAAGTCAATGACCTCCAATTGATGATATTCAGCAGGAAAAGCTTCCACTGTACAAGAAAAGGGAACAGGCATGAAATTAAACAAATCTTTCTTTTCTTTGAAGTCTTGAAACCGATTATCAAATTCCATCGTTAAGGTTTCACAAGACTCATGATATCCTGAAAAATCACATTGGTACTCCACCTGGAAATGTAAGCATGCCTCAGAATGAATAAGATTTCTAGACTGCAGATGTGAATGAAAGAGTTTCAGTTTTAATTGAAAAGCTTGCAACTCTTGAAACATGTCAAGGATAAAGTGATCTTTAAATGACACGTGATGTCTGTAAGAAAGGCCATGCCAGACAGCCATGTCTTATTGTCAAACAAATGTGCTCGTACATGAACTAACAGCTGTGCAGTATCGGTAATATGAGTGTGGGTAATATCAGTATGGGTAATATCAGTATCGGTAATATCAGTGTGGGTAATATCAGTATCGGTAATATCAGTGTGGGTAATATCAGTGTGGGTAATATCAGTATTGGCAATATCAGTGTGGGTAATATCAGTGTGGGTAATATCAGTGTGGGTAATATCAGTATTGGTAATATCAGTGTGGGTAATATCAGTATCGGTAATATCAGTGTGGGTAATATCAGTATCGGTAATATCAGTATCGGTAATATTCTGTGTGGGTAATATCAGTATCGGTAATATCAGTGTGGGTAATATCAGTATCGGTGATATCAGTGTGGGTAATATCAGTATTGGTAATATCAGTGTGGGTAATATCAGTATCGGTAATATCAGTGTGGGTAATATCAGTGTGGGCAATATCAGTATCGGTAATATCAGTGTTCTAATCCAAAGCTACTGAAATATATGTGCAGCTAGATAATCTGTCATGCAACTCTCAGTAACGTCTTTTACAAGGTCCTCCACTATGCACTGAATTGTCATTTTTGATAACGCGACTTTGCTTAAAATACTGGCATTTTCTGGACATATTTCTGTGCAGATGCTATGGACACATTATCTAATAAAATTGCCATCTGTGAAAGGCCATGATGACTTTGCACATGTCAAACATCTTGTTTCTTGCGACTTCCTTGTGAAAAACTTTGCTCAGCTGACAGTCTTCTTTAACTGTTTGATTTTCTGCGTTCTCAAATCACCTTGCAATTCCTTAAAAGCAGTGGCATGTTTTGTTTCGTAGTGTCGTCTGCAGTTATACTTTTTCATAACGCTAAGTGATTTGCAGCAAATTAAACACTAATTTTCTGTTAAAAGTATCCATAAAATACTGACATGTCTATTCATCACTGAACTGACAATTTTATCCATCAATCTTACGCTTTTTAGCTTCAGGTTTAGATATATTCAATCATGGCACTGTCAATTTATATTTTAGAAAAGCACGCTTTGTTTTACATTATCACTGATGCTGTTGACACAATGAAGAAAATATATTCTAGAATCGTTGACACAGAGAACTTGACTGAGATCATGCAATGAGCCGCCAATACAAAATCTAAGTAATAGATTTGACAGGGCCAGCACGCCAAAAATTGCCACATGAGGCAAGCCAAGTTTATGCTGCCCTTTTGCACTGGCATTCAAACAGATGCGGCATTTTTTAAACTTCTTAGGTGAGGACGATATTACCGCCTTCCCTGAGTTAGACTTAAGCTCTGTGTCAGGTTGGTATAGGTCGCAAATTTGTCAGTAGCCAAATGGATTTCTAACTTCTTTAATATAATTACTGTTCACGGGCCAGATTTCTGTGTTGTGTTGGGCTAGATTTCTGTGCTGCTTTTATTTTCCCTGAGGGCCTGACAGAACACGCTAGCGTGCCGGATCCGGCCTGTGGGCCATGGGTTGTGCAACCCTGCCATAGGTACTCGCTTACAGGTCTAGTCCTACTACAAATAACATAGACCCTGATCAGCTATCACATACTGCAATGGCAGATCAGAGTTTATATTTTTTTATCTACTGATTACTCCCAGGAAACTGCACAGACCCAGATCTGCTGGTGCATTATTTGACTGTAGATCTGATTCTGCACAGGTCACAGATGGATTTGACTAATGAGTGAGTACATACTGTAATTGAGGTCTTCTACTGCTAACAGCATAAGTGAATATCACCCACTTTAGTGTATCATGTATGAATATGACGCAACAGAGCTTGGCAGTAGGCTACTACCTCCTGCCCCGTAAAGTCATCGCTAGGGGTTAATGTATTAAGGGAGAACAATTTTTAAATTCTGCTTTACATGCATGGGGAATAGGGAGAAATAAATACAATGCCAGATAAAATGTATAGTAATAATTTTAACTACCAACCAAATTATGTAATGATTTTGATTAAGATTACGAAAATTAATCATTACTTTGCAAGAACATGAATTATGATTTGTAAGCTATAAGTTTCTAAAACTCATCTGAATTTTGTTTGCCTGTTAGTTTGACTGATGTTTACAGAGTCTTGGTGAATAAGGGACAATTAAGACAAAGGATTGGAACTATGATGTGACCATGTTATATCCAAATTTATATTATTATTGAGTACATTATAGACTTCCTCTATAATTTGGCGGGCACCTGCAATGGTTGAACGGTGTTAAAAACAGATGCAAATTACTGTGGGGAGCAAATGAACAAACAATACATTAAATCTCAAATGACAAAAAACAAACGTTTTTCACATTTTTAAAAGAAAATCTTGAAGGTACAAGAAGTAATGACTTTTAAACATTTGAAAATTAAAGTGGAGCATTGAATGATATGACCTGTTTGAGGTAGCTTCAGTATTGGCACCAAAAATGGAATCTGAAGATTTACTAAATTAAAATACATGTAGCAATCTGACTGCACTCAAACATATATAAAAATCTCATCGACTTAATCTATCTCCAAACAGAAGGCAAGAGGGCTGTTAAGGGATTAACAATATCTCTATTCCTCAATGTAATACAATAGTACAATTGAAGAATTAATGATATCTCTATTCTGCATTATAATACAGATAAGTACCATTGAATAATTAACAATATCTCTATCCCTCACTGTAATACAATGGTACCATTGAATAATTAACGCTACCCCTACTCCTCACTGTAATACAATGGTACCATTGAATAATTAATGCTATCCCTACTCCTCACTGTAATACAATGGTACCACTGAATAATTAACGCTATCCCTACTCCTCACTGTAATACAATGGTACCATTGAATAATTAACGCTATCCCTACTCCTCACTGTAATACAATGGTACCACTGAATAATTAACACTACCCCTACTCCTCACTGTAATACAATGGTACCATTGAATAATTAACACTATTATCTCTATTCATAACTGTAATATACAAATATTATCTAGGAATTAACATTATCTCTATTCCTCACTGTAATACAATATTACCATTGAAGAATTGACAATATCTCTATTCCTCACTGTAATACAATATTACCATTGAAGAATTGACAATATCTCTATTCCTCACTGTAATACAATATTACCATTGAAGAATTGACAATATCTCTATTCCTCACTGTAATACAATATTACCATTGAAGAATTGACAATATCTCTATTCCTCACTATAATACAATATTACCATTGAAGAATTGACAATATCTCTATTCCTCACTGTAATACAATATTACCATTGAAGAATTGACAATATCTCTATTCCTCACTGTAATACAATATTACCATTGAAGAATTGACAATATCTCTATTCCTCACTGTAATACAATATTACCATTGAAGAATTGACAATATCTCTATTCCTCACTATAATACAATATTACCATTGAAGAATTGACAATATCTCTATTCCTCACTGTAATACAATATTACCATTGAAGAATTGACAATATCTCTATTCCTCACTGTAATACAATATTACCATTGAAGAATTGACAATATCTCTATTCCTCACTGTAATACAATATTACCATTGAAGAATTGACAATATCTCTATTCCTCACTGTAATACAATATTACCATTGAAGAATTGACAATATCTCTATTCCTCACTATAATACAATATTACCATTGAAGAATTGACAATATCTCTATTCCTCACTGTAATACAAAAGCACCAATTAATGGCTTACTCATTTTCCTTTTCCTGCAGCTGTTTGTAAAGGACTGCTGATTTGCCCTCACCCTCTGCACGCCCTGCAAACTGGACATGTTGCATAGAGTGGACAGCCTTAATCCGATTAGTCCATAAGCTGAGCAGATTTTGACCACCTGTAAAACAAAGTCTTAATAAGGTCAAGAACATCAACAAGTAGTTCTGGCAATGATTTATATTGTTTAGTTCAAATGGTCAGTCCTATGGCATCACAATAATCATAAGCTAGAAACATGTACCGAAGAAAGTTGCTGCTCCTGCCAATAAAGTAAAATTAAAGCAGTTTAACACACAAGGGCAAACTTATCAATCAAAAAGGGAACCAAAAAATAATTTTTATTAGAAATGACAAAAACTGAATTTGCCCTAGACATACATGTGATTAATTTGGCAGTAGGACAACAATAGTTCTAAAGGCCATCTACTGCACATTCCGTTTTATATTTGAAATTTACCATTTTCACCAAAAATAATATTTAACAGAAATGACACATGTTCTATCCTGACATTACAGAAACTAGTCTAATGCGCACCAGAAATGCTATTCCGGTGTAATGATGCATGGCTGAATAATAGGATTAAGGCAAACATATCTACACAACAAGCTGTTAATTGATCACTGTACTGTTGTTAACCTGGAGAAATGAAGGCCAAATGTAAAATGTTTGATGATGAGGTGTTTTAAGCAATAAAGGGATCCCAGTTGATCTGGTTTTGGTAACATAGAGTTAATTTCACAGGAGATGCAGCCACATTGCAGTTATCAAGAGCATAGGCGAAATAGGTTAGTATAACTACAGGTTCAACAAATGGATAGCTAAAAATACAGAAGGCACTCAAACATGAACATTGTTCACACTGACCTAGTTTTTGTATTAGTGAATTACATTTGCTCAGGTGTATCTACATACAAGTTGTAATGAGTAACAAAGAAGGTTCCAAGAAATTCAGTGTGTAATAGACAGATAGCAGAAAACATAACTCACAAAAGACTGAAAATTTGCTCACACTGATACACAAAAGTTACTCAAGTATCAAAAGTTTGTAACAGTGACCTAGTAGTGGTAAGGGTGTGTTATTCTTTAGTAGATGTATCGACACACCATTTGTTATGAACATAGAGGAAAAAGGATCCAAGAAATTTTGGGCAAAACAAACAAGGGATCAAATGAATACACACGAATATACAAATGTACACGTGGCTGAATGATCAAGATGGTTTATCGCCTCCCAACTTGTGACAGAATAGTCAAATTTGAAGTTTGTTGAGGTGAATTATCTTATGTGTGAGCACAAGAAATTCCAAAAGGATTAACGATGTTAAGTGATTATAACTAGGTTACTAAAGAGCCCAATAGGTCACTAAAGAGCCCAGTAGGTTACTAAAGAGCCCAATAGGTCACTAAAGAGCCCATTAGGTTACTAAAGAGCCCATTAGGTTACTAAAGAGCCCATTAGGTTACTAAAGAGCCTATTAGGTTACTAAAGAGTCCAATAGGTCACTAAAGAGCCCATTAGGTTACTAAAGAGCTCATTAGGTTACTAAAGAGCCCAATAGGTTACTAAAGAGCCCATTAGGTTACTAAAGAGCCCATTAGGTTACTAAAGAGCCCAATAGGTCACTAAAGAGCCCATGAGGTTACTAAAGAGCCCATTAGGTTATTAAAGAGCCCAATAGGTTACTAAAAAGCCCAATAGGTCACTAAAGAGCCCAATAGGTTACTAAAGAGCCCAATAGGTCACTGAAGAGATCAATAGGTCACTAAAGAGCCCAATAGGTTACTAAAGAGCCCAATAGGTTACTAAAGAGCCCAATAGGTCACTAAAGAGCCCAATAGGTTACTAAAGAGCCCAACAGGTTACTAAAGAGCCCAACAGGTTACTAAAGAGCCCAATAAGTTACTAAAGAGCCCAATCAGCATAAAACATTTAACAGTACATTGAATCTATCTGGAGGGTATGTTATGCTTATAAATGTTGACATGGATTAGAGTCTACATCATGTTTGATGTCTCCAGGACTCCTATTTCTGTAAAAATATGAGTCCCACCAGCAAACATTGTAATTACCTCCCAAAAAATATGGAACATTGCTGATAAGAAGAACCAGTGGTTGCCATTGAGGTTATTTTCCACATTTTTTACACCACTGACATATAACTCTTGTTTGTTCATCCGAGTGAGACTGAATTTTGTCAATCCAAGGTAAAGTATTATTCCAAACATTAAGTCACACATCATGCACTTTCTTACACTTGGATACTGTCCCATCTTAGCTATCAGTTCTAGCAAATTTAGCATTCTTCTGAATCTCATTACTATCTTCACCAATTTGCTGTTTTACTCCAAAATATTTATCCAAATTTGCAAATGGCATTTTGCTGAAGTCTCCACATGTCTTGATTTAAAGGTCATATGCACCATTGATTTGGCTATACTCAGCAACACAGTAATGAAAAATAAAATTATTCATTTGATGTACTCTTATAATAACCACATGTACATTTCTGGGGTTTTCTGCTACTGAATTCAGTCATTATGAATTTCAGCAGTTTCTCACCCAGCAGCAAGTCAAAGTCTTTAAACTTGCTGCCCAGGTATTGTGTAATGCTCTTTTGATGTGTTCTTATAATGACAATTTGCACATCTGGAGATCTTTCAGCTACTAAATTCTGCCATTGTAAATATTAACACAGCTAAAATAATCAATTGATCAGCATATTTTCTCAATCAGCAGGTAATCGAGGCAGGATTGGTGAGTCTTTGAATTTGCAGCTCAGCTTGTAGAGGACTCCCATGCAAGCGATTTTCTGCATCCCAGAAAAAATTTTTGCATCCAAATATTCATGATTAAGCATTTCTGAGAACTCTGCTATGATCAAAGTAATTTGGACTGGATTAAAGATGTTAACTGATTAAGGTTGGATTACACAAGTTGCATAACACTGAGCCACTTTGATATTGGTATTTAAAGTCTGTTGATATGTCTAAGCATGCCAATGTCAAAACATCAAAATCCAAGCAACTGAAATATCACAAAATATAGCAATGGTTGAACACGAGAATTTCAGTGGTTGCAATCAAGTTTGAAGGGACATGAAAATGCATTCTCCTTTTCCTGTTAAGCTGATTTTAAAGTCAGTGACATGTCACGCAGCACTGTGATCTCATAAAAGCATGTTAATCCTGACAAGTACACCACTGCTGAAATCCATGTTCTCAGAATCTGCATCAAATGTGGATAAAATTAGATGTGCCAAGACACTATCTGCAGAATGCAACCAGTGATGGTGATTTTTTAGGAAAAATACGAGTTCAACACTACTTTAAATGGCTGCATCACAAAAACTGATATAAATACCACTGAACTTGATTTAAATCTTTGTAAACATGAATGAAAACCAGACTAAAGTACATGGCACTAATTGCCATTGTAATCCGACATGCCTGTGATGAATGGGGTCTTTGTCTCAGTTTATAACATTGGAAAGTGACATTTTCTGGATTTGCTTGTGATTATTAAGAGTGGTGATAGTGATAATAATGATGACAACAAAGATGTATTCAAATTAGGTTTAAAGTCACAAAGGTTGTGATGATGTAATGTTTGTGTTTGTGCTTCATGTGAAGAATCTTATGGACATTAAAACAATATCAGAGTTTGACTCAGACAGTAGCAATCTTGAGGCAGGCAGCAATCTGAATCTGTGCACAGGCTAGCAGGCAGCAATCTGAATCTGCTCAGAGGCTGGCAGATGGCAATCCAAATCTGCCCAGAGGCTGGCATATGGCAATCTGAATGTGCTCACAGGCTGGAAGATGGCAATCTGAAGCTGCCCACAGGCTGGCAGGCAGCAATCTGAATCTGCCCACAGGCTGGCAGATGGCAATCTGAATCTGCCCACTGGCTGTCAGATGGCAATCTGAATCTGCCCACAGGCTGGCAGACAGAAATCTGAATCTGCCCACAGGATGGCAGATGGCAATCTGAATCTGCCCACAGGCTGGCAGACAGAAATCTGAATCTACCTACAGGCTGGCAGATGGCAGTCTGAATCTGCCCACTGGCTGGCAGATGGCAATCTGAATCTGCCCACAGTCTGGCAGATGGCAATCTGAATCTGCCCACTGGCTGGCAGATGGCAATCTGAATCTGCCCACTGGCTGGCAGATAAAAATCTGAATCTACCTACAGGCTGGCAGATGGCAATCTGAATCTGCCCACTGGCTGGCAGATGGCAATCTGAATCTGCCCACAGGCTGGCAGACAGAAATCTGAATCTGCCCACAGGCTGGCAGACAGAAATCTGAATCTGCCCACAGGCTGGCAGATGGCAATCTGAATCTGCCCACTGGCTGGCAGAGAGAAATCTGAACCTACCTACAGGCTGGCAGATGGCAATCTGAATCTGCCCACTGGCTGGCAGATGGCAATCTGAATCTGCCCACAGACTGGCAGATGACAATCTGAATCTGCCCACTGGCTCGCAGATGGCAATCTGAATCTGTCCATAGGCTGGCAGATGGCAATCTGAATCTGTTCACAGGCTGGTAGATGGCAATCCGAATCTGCCCACTGGCTGGCAGATGGTAATCCGAATCTGCTCACAGGCTGGCAGATGGCAATCTGAATCTGCTCACAGGCTGGCAGATGGCAATCCAAATCTGCCCACAGGCTGGCAGATGGCAATCTGAATCTGCCCACAGGCTGGAAATGATTTAAACTTCTTGGTGGAATCAGTAGAGTTGTAATGATATTGCCCCATTCCAATGTAGACACTTAAATGGACATTTGCAACGCTACCTGGATTAAAAAACAGCACATCATCTCCTAACTGCAAAGTTCAACAATGATGACTGCCACCTATATAATCCAGCAATAATCAAAGGAATGCTAAAAATGCATTAGGTACATATAGGAGGAGAATGTGAGGCAAGAGGTTACTGTGAAAATAACTGATTTGATGAGATGATATGCATATTTTAATACAGTGGTCCTCTTCAAGAACGGCCTCCCTGACCAGCGGCCACCCACTCTTTACAGCCAGATTTCCTTGTCACCAACGAGTTTGTGTTCAAAAGTACCCCTCAAGAAAGGCCACCCCTCCAATGCGACCATCGGCCAACACAAATGTTTAATTTACCCCTCACAAGCAGCCATATTTTATTATTAATATATGTCCGAAACCAATATTTAACTATGGTAAGGTAAGTAATCTGATTATTTTTCCCGATGTCGTTTTCCGGATGTCAGGTTTCCGTTACTAAAAGAAGTGTTGGCAAAAGTACATGTACCACTAGGGTTATCATTATATCATTAACACCAACATTTGCAGGAAATGGAGTCAGCAACGTTTTGAAAGAGCTGTGGGGTTCACACAGCGGATTTTTTTTTTAATTGACAAATACGACCGACGTGGTCAGATGGACTAAAAATAGATTTTGTGGATTAACACATAAACACAAAAACAATCAATTAGCAACATAGGAATAAATCATAGTAAAACTTTAACATTTCATCACGTAAACGAAGAAATAATACTTTAGAAGAAAAAGTAAAAGTTATTTGAGTTGATGACAATGGGGAGAGTTGAATCGCCGAAAGATTTTATGTTGGGAAGACTCAAATAAACAATATCTTAAAAGATAAAGAAACTATCTCTTGCAGTGGGAGAATGGAGTAAATGGAATGAGAATAATTTAAAATATGAAACAATATATGTACCATGATTTATATAATGTTTTTCAATGGTTTTGTGATGTGCATGCCAACAATACCCACTCACATTTCATGCCTAGGAATAAGAACTATTAATTTATGTTACTTAAAATAACTTTGTTTTTAAGACAAGAAGAACATTTTAATAATTAATGATATTTTTAAATGAAGATATTAACTGCTTTAAGTTGTATGTAGCTTTCCTACTATATACACATACATGTATACATACACATCACCCTTCTGGAGAGGCCACCCATCTTATAAGGCCACTTTTCAGAAGGGGTGGCTGTATGAGAGGGGGACCACTGTATTAAAAAGATGTCAATTTGTACAAAAGTTGTAACTTATGTTCATTTGCATACTAAAATTGGGTCAATGAAAATCCTGATTTTTTGGTCAAAATTCCTGGCCATAAAATCCCATTATCTGTCCCATTCTATCAGATGCATGATGAATCAGTAATACCTAAAATTATCAGTACTAATTTTATGAACCAAAAGTCTGAATAATCATGAGTACCTGCTCAAAAGTTAGAATTTAAACATTACACAGATTGAATATTACAGACTGAACATTAATAGATTGAACAGTACACAGATTGAACATTACATAGATTGAACAGTACACATATTGAACATTACAGATTGAACATTAACAGACTGAACATTACATAGATTGAACATTACACAGATTGAACATTACACAGATTGAACATTACACAGATTGAACATTACACACATTACACACATTGAACATTACACAGATTGAACATTACACAGATTGAACATTACACAGATTGAATATTACATAGATTGAACATTACACAGATTGAATATTACAGATTGAACATTGCAGATTGAATATTACATAGACTGAACATTACAGATTGAATATTACATAGATTGAATATTACATATATTGAATATTACACATAATGAACATTACACAGATTGAATATTACATAGATTGAATATTACAGATTGAATATTACAGAATGAATATTACAGAATGAATATTACAGATTGAACATTACACAGAGTGAACATTTGATTTATTCTGTGAGTTGATATATATTATATCAATTAATTATTTTGACCCTTCACCTTTGATTCCTCCCACAAACTGAAACACTGTCAGAAAATTTTCCAAAGATGTAGTAATGTCAAATTCAACAGGCCCAAGATGGTACCATCACAATTATCTAAACAAAATAAATTGTGTTCCACACAAAGCCCTCCTCCCAACGCCAATAATCCATATATTGCAAATAAAGGAAAAAGTTGTAAGTCAAACAGTGGCAATAACTTTTAAAGTGTAAAGCTACTTTTTAATATTTTGCGATCTTTGTGCTGGCAATAAATGCATGTTGTGGACAAGAACAAAGATATTCTCTGCATGTGGACAGGATAGGGAAATCTCACTCTAAGATTCTGTTTATCTTGCCCTAGGTAAATATTCAAATATTTCTCCCTAGAAAAAGAAGAAGAAAAAATGCTTGTTTACAGGCATGGGTAGGACATTACCTCCTGATCTAACAAGTGGTTCCTCAGAGCCAGATCTCAGTCTTTTGGTTGAAGGACCAGAGTCTTCAGAGTAATCTCCCTTGTTCAACTCTTGCTTCTCCCTCTCTGTCATCTTCTGGTATCTGAAATAGATGAGATATTTAGTTATTCATATATCTCTGAAAGAGGAGTCTATGAAGTATATATTTATGTATAATATTAATATATGGGAATTTTTAAGGGTTTTCTAAGGGCCCAAACGGGGTTCCAATCCCAAAAGTTTAATATTCAACAGGTATGCAAAACTTCTAGTCCTATCAATTTATACAACCAATTTATCAGTGGCACATTTCTGCCCAAAATAATGGTTTCCTGCCCTATAAAGTCTAGAAAATATATTATATACATATAAAAATCCCTCTCAGACTTAAATTATTACAGGATTATAGATAATTAAAACATGATTGAAAAATTTGATTTCAGTTTAACGTCCAGATTAATCCATCTGTATCACCTAGCAACCCATCAACAGATTTTTTTCTTGCTTTAAAAAAATAAAATATTATGGTGCTTCCATCTCATAAAATATACCATCAAATTGTGAGACCTTGTTCAATAATCAGAAATAATATTTAAGAAAAAGTAATAAATACCAAATGTACCCAATATATGTAACACATGTAACAGTGATATAGTACTATATACTTACTTAAAAGATGATAGAACCATCAGTCAACACCCCAGCGTTTTTCCAAGTCTACTAAAATTAATTTCTAATTTTACCCTCCTCAATGGCAGGGTAAACTTTGGCAGTGACTTCAAGGTCACCTGTGAGTCAATATTGGACTTTGGAAAAACTAAAGTATGTTGCTGGGTTCATTGGACACATGGAAAGACAGATGGACATATTGGTAGACAGACAGACAGATGGATACACAGACAGGCATATGGGTAGACAGACAGACAGATGGGTACACAGACAGGCATATGGGTAGACAGACAGACAGATGGATACACATATAGAAAGATGGGTTCATTGGACACATGGAAAGACAGATGGACAGATTGGTAGACAGACAGACAGATGGATACACAGACAGGCATATGGGTAGATAGACAGACAGATGGGTACACAGACAGGCATATGGGTAGACAGACAGACAGATGGATACACATATAGAAAGATGGGTAGTCAGACAGATGGATACACACAAACAGATGGGTAGAGAGATGGATAGACAGAGAGATAAACAGACAGGCGGATAGACAGATAGTAATCCACAGACAGATGGATAGACAGAGTGAGAGAAAGATAGATATAGATGGAGAAAAATATATAGTTGGACAGACACATATTAAGAGACAAATATGGGTATACAAGAAACAAACTAATAATATTAAGTTGAATAAATAGCAATACTGTTAACAGTATCAATAAAAATCCAACATGGTCAACATTTTAAAATCAATTTATATTAAAATAAATTCTTAATTCCAAATCTTTTTCGTATACATGAAGCAAAAACATCATCGACAACATTATCATTCTCTTGTCAACTTCATAAATATGCTCTGGTTCTAAGAGACCAGTTTTTCAAGTTGATAAATAAAGTTCCTGGTTGTCATAAACATCTCAGATTTCTGGTTTTCTAACTGTCAGCTACGTTGGTGCTGGTCTAGTCACACTCAATAAAGTTCTTCTACTTTAATGGCATTCCTGTAATATGACATTAGATTAGCTTGAGCAATGGAAAGGGACTTCAATCTACTGTATTGGCATTCCTGTAATATGACATTAATGGCATTCCTGTATTGGCATTCCTGTAATATGGCATTACATTAGCTTGAGCAATGGAAAGGGACTTCAATCTACTGTAATGGCATTTCCTACTGACTACATTCTGAAGCTGCTCCAGGACTCGCTTATTCAGACTGCTTCCATCTGCAAAATGACTCTGCTCTAACATATATACTAGCTTATAAGTCAGGCCCGATTGCAAACAACAACAACGACCCTGATCTGACATCACATAGTATGCCTGCAGATCAGGACATCACAAACTGCATAGACTTTGATCTGCTGGCCCATTATGCAATGGCAGATCATGTGGATGAAGTCTGAAACTGAATCTGGCTTCTATGCAATTATATATGGCACATGACTTTCTATGCAAGTATATATGGCAAATGAATTTTCTATGCAAGTATATATGGCACATGAATTTTCTATACAAGTATATATGGCACATGAATTTTCTATGCAAGTATATATGCCACATGAATTTTCAATACAAGTATATATGGCACATGAATTTTCTATACAAGTATATATGGCACATGAATTTTCAATACAAGTATATATGGCACATGAATTTTCTATACAAGTATATATGGCACATGAATTTTCTATGCAAGTATATATGGCACATGAATTTTCTATGCAAGCATATATGACACATGAATTTTCTATGCAAGTATATATGGCACATGAATTTTCTCATAAGGATTTATTGTCCTCTCACTCATGTAGAAGGTTTTCCAAAACACTGAATTAAAGTTCCATGTTACTGTTTAACTGCAAAGTCATACTCCACCAAATGTTGCATGTTTTCTAGTACTAATATTAGTACTACTATCTCCTTCACTGACTGGGTACTAAATTGATCCTGTATCAACCAGTGGAGTAGCCAGGTGTGATTCACACCTGGCACTATTTATACATACTGTCAGCAAGTTTGAAAATATTACATAAATATTCTGAAACAGATCAAACAGTCCTTTTATTTAATTCCCCCAAATTGACAATTTCATCATAGTAAAGTAGCATTTACATTGTACAGCAGCTGAAATATTACTTAAATTTTCAGCCTTGTTTTGGCTGTTCCATATTAGGTAACTGCATCCTTATTTGGCTGTTCCATATTAGGTAATTGCATCCTTATTTGGCTGTTCCATATTAGGTAATTGCATCCTTATTTGGAAAGAAAAATAGATTGTAGCATATATGGTTGAATATCAAATATAGAATAGCCAACCTTATTTGGAAAATGAACACTCTTAAGAATATTGTGTTATCTGTCATCATGGACAAAGTATGGTTAGTGTAAACACACCAAGTATTTTAGTATTATATAGGCATAGTAATATTGTGTTATCTGTCATCATGGACAAAGTATGGTTAGTGTAAACACACCAAGTATTTTAGTATTATATAGGCATAGTAATATTGTGTTATCTGTCATCATGGACAAAGTATGGTTAGTGTAAACACACCAAGTATTTTAGCATTATATAGGCATAGTAATATTGTGTTATCTGTCATCATGGACAAAGTATGGTTAGTGTAAACACACCAAGTATTTTAGCATTTAATAGGCGTAGTAATATTGTGTTATCTGTCATCATGGACAAAGTATGGTTAGTGTAAACACACCAAGTATTTTAGCATTATATAGGTGTATATAATATTTTATTAAGGCAAACTTCCTGAAAAATACAACACAATTTTGCCAGATTTTTACACACTTACTTTGGTTCGACTTTTAAAATAAATTTATTTGCTAAATTACAGGACATAAGATCTCTCTATTGACTTGACAATATTGTAGCTATGTATTTTCTCTCTTCACCCCACAACCTCCAATTGCCCCCTGGAATGGTGAAACTAACATGTGATCAATTTACAAAGCATGATATCCAAGTAACAGGGTAACTGACTGAACACTAACCATTCAGAAACTTGAAGATTTCTTTTGTGGAGAATTGATTATGGCTTGAGTCAGTGACATTTTGATCGTACTGTCTATGTAACCTGATAAAACTAAACCGGTGTGTCAAGTGTGCACGTGACGGCAGGAAGTTGTCAATTATAAAAACAAGCACATGCATTTCACCAACTAAATGAGTTTGCTGACATACCATATATACTCATACGTAGAGTCCATATGCAAACTGCACAGACCCAGATCTGTCACTGCACAATGCAAGAGCAGATCTAGGTTTATGCTGTTTGTTAGGAATAATCAACAGAATAAGCAACACTGACCCTGATCTGCTGGCACATTATGTGATGGCAGATCAGGGTCTAGGTTTGCAGTTGGATTACACTTAAAAGCGAGTATAATATGGCAATGAACATGGGTCAAATCTGCACTCAATCATTTTGTCAAAAACAAGCTAATTGTGATATTTCAAACTAGTACAGCTGCTTTAGCTTCAACATGCATTGTTAGATAACAGCAAATAGACCCTGAATACAGTGTGTTTCATGCAGATAACAGTAAATAGACCTGGCATCTGAAAGAAGCAATACAGTGTGTTTCAGGCAGATAACAGCAAATAGACCCTGAATACAGTGTGTTTCATGCAGATAACAGTAAATAGACCTGGCATCTGAAAGAAGCAATACAGTGTGTTTCAGGCAGATAACAGCAAATAGACCCTGAATACAGTGTGTTTCATGCAGAAAACAGTAAATAGACCTGGCATCTGAAAGAAGCAATACAGTGTGTTTCAGGCAGATAACAGCAAATAGACCCTGAATACAGTGTGTTTCATGCAGATAACAGTAAATAGACCTGGCATCTGAAAGAAGCAATACAGTGTGTTTCAGGCAGATAACAGCAAATAGACCCTGAATACAGTGTGTTTCATGCAGATAACAGCAAATGGACCTGGCATCTGAATACAGTTTCATGCAGATAACAGCAAATAGACCTGGCATCTGAAAGAAGCAATACAGTGTTTCATGCAGATAACAGCAAATAGACCCCGCATCTGAAAGAAGCAATACAGTGTGTTTCATGCAGATAACAGCAAATAGACCCCGCATCTGAAAGAAGGAATACAGTGTGTTTCATGCAGATAACAGCAAATAGACCTGGCATCTGAAAGAAGCAATACAGTGTGTTTCATGCAGATAACAGCAAATAGTCGTGGCATCTGAAAGAAGCAATACAGTGTGTTTCATGCAGATAACAGCAATTATACCCGGCATCTGAAAGAAGCAATACAGTGTGTATCATGCAGATAACAGCAAATAGACCTGGCATCTGAATACAGTGTGTTTCATGCAATACATTAATGAACATTCACGGTCAGCAGTACTTTGTGATGAGTAAGATTTAATTTTACATTTTCAACTTACTGAAATCAGTTATGTTCAGTTAAAAGTATTGTGTAACAAACAATTTAAAGTTCTTGGCATGCACAGTGCAAAACCATTTGAAAACCTTGTCATTTAAGTCAGGGTACACACATTTCTTGCTTTTAACAATCTTTCTTTCTTTTTCCATTCCATTTTCCTGTTTCTGCAGCATATTTTTCCTTATCTTTAATTATGTTGTTTATTTTTTTTAAAATTGGCAAGAACCTCTTTTTAATGATTTTAATTACTTTAACTTTTCTTCTAAATTGAAAAATTTTCTTTTCTCTTGGACAAGTTGAACTTTTGGATTAATTTATTCCTATGTTGCCAACAATATAATATCACTGCTAAAACAATATTTAGTAATTTAAATAAACTGCCCTATTTATAAAGAAAGTGAACATGTCATGTGATTCATTAGTCTGGAGTCTGGTACCCTGTTTAGTTAACACTTCTTTCCTCTATGTGGGGAGAAGCCAAACATGCAATCATACCATATTTATGTCATGTGAATTTGTGCTGAACAATACTGGACATTCTGGCTTTTAGCTACAGTAACCCTGACAAATTTCATCAGTAGTTGTTGTTGTAGTATTTAATGCCATTTTTCAGCACATGACTGGCTATACATGGCGGCCAGTATTAATGGTGGAGGAAGAACCTGGGAAATCATTGGAAAGAACCACCGACCCTTGAGAAGCTACTGGCATGCTTTCTTACATACCCACAATGGCCGAATCCGAGACTCAAATCTACGCAGACAGAGGTGAAATGGCAGTGATCTGTAACGGAGAGTGCTTTAGACCATTTGGCCACTCGGGGCCCCAATTTCATCAGTAATAATATCCACTAATTATCAGAGTGGAAAAGCTCGACATTGAAGGGAACCCAAAAAGCTACATTGCCATTTTCATGATTACTTGTGCTTATGAATATTGTGCATCTCAATTATTAGCCAGCAAGTCACCAAACTGGACATTTGAGGATCATACTGGACATTTGAGGATCATACTGGATATTTGAGGATCATACTGGACATTTGAGGATCATACTGAATATTTGAGGATCATACTGGACATTTGAGGATCATACTGGACATTTAAGGATCATACTGGACATTTAAGGATCATACTGGACATTTGAGGATCATACTGGACATCTGAGGATCATACAGCTGTAAGGAAAATTAAATTATTTACCTATCTGTATGGATTAAAGTTTGGTTCTTTACGAAAATGTTGGAAAAAATATGGCCCCACAAGAGGGGTAAATTTGACATTATTTCCAATAATATTCTGGCCACTGGTCATACTGGGGGAATGGCTATCCTTGAGGGGTACTTTTGAACACAAACTCATCAGTGCCAGGTGATTTTAGCCATAAAAAGCAAGTGGCCACTGAAAAGAAGGCACATTTAAGAGGGCGATCATTGTATATGGTTCTGATATACACATTTAATTCTATTTCCTGCAGTGATTTAACTCAAAACTTAAAAAATGGGACTGAAGCATGATATGAAAATCACTGTAACCTAGCTGCTGGAAGCATTATGTTCTCACTCAAATATAATGCTATACAGTACCAAGTTTAATAAACTGTGGAGAGATGACCTTTAACACAAAGTCAAACCAACTCCAATGAAGCTTGGAATAAAGGCTACAGTGACCTTTGTGCAATCATTATTTACTCAACTTGATGGTAATGCTCTACCTCTCAATATCCTTCCATGACTTTTCTGCCTCAGAAACTTCCATTTTCTCCTCCTTGTGAACAGATTTATCTCCCTTTCTCGGTGAAGCCTTTGATTCATCAGGTTTTTTACATTCCAACAGACAGTCCAGTATCATCTGATGCATTGGTGATGTGTCAGCATGTAATCTCACCAATGTCTCCAACTCTGACCACATCTGACGGTACTGTTCCTCCCTAGAAATACAACATACACTGAGTGAGAACTATTGACGAAAATAAAACTTTAAAAGTTTTTTGATAAATTTGGTCAAGGTTCAAAATTGGATGGAGAAAAAAATGCATGGTATGGCAAAAGCTGAACAAATGCCTAAGTTAAAACAAATATGTATTAGCAACAAATAGTTTGTGGTAGAGACATACCTACAAAAATGTCTGCAAACCAATTTATAGAGTTAAATGTTTCTTCAATAATACTTACCAAATCATAATATGATAGGAGTTGATCCACTACTTCACAGATCCATCCTCCCCAAGCCAATTAAACACCCACCACATCTGTCATCTTCGTTTAACAAGACTATTAACTGGACATCATAAAAGAGTTGTCTCCCCTTGCAGATGGGGTGTGTGTGTGATTTGGATTTTTAATGTAGCTTTAACAATTTTTCAGTCATATCACTACAATGTCTGCAGTGTGGCAGTTTATAGTGATGTTGCAGACATGTAGCATGATAACCCACCCAGTCACATTATCCTGACACCAGGCCGACCAGTCCTAACACTAACCTCTTAACCCTTTGCAGACAGAGATTGGCACCTAATTCTCTCACTCAACAGTTAATACTGGAACAGATGTGCATGCTTTTCTTGTGTGGTTACTGTGGGAGGATAATGGGATGGTGTGCCTGTTATTCTTGAAGAAACATTTTACTCAAAAGAGTTGTTTCTTCTCCAAATTCTGCTTATAATGTTATAATAAGTGGAGGAGGAGGAGGTTACATCGGCTTACTCCAAAATTGGCCCTATCTACTATCTTCTAACTTATGAATGTCAGATTCAAGTCAACTGTGAGGAACAAGTTAATGTTAGCACATGGTCAGTGCCAGGACACAGATGAAAGTAGAGTAACCTGCATCATTCCAAAGCTGGATTTAAACTTGGAAACATGGCATGTTATGTTGTTGATATAGGTCCCACTAAGTTGAACTGAGAACTTTAGGGTAAAAGGTCTCTGAGGTGAAAGCCAGAGAATGCCATCTCTGACCGCCATCCCATGGACAGAGTGATGTCACTCACAGAACAGTTGCACCTGAGTGGCGACTGTACTAACTTTTGATATAATATATGTAAGAAATTATCTTGTCTCTGGTAATTGCTTTGCAGACTCAGCAGATAACCCAAGCAGTCCAGGATAAAACTGGAATATAGTCCATTGTACATCTGAGTGGAAAATGCAAATGGTACATCCCTCTTCTGATTGGCTCAGCTCCATTCAGACACTGCATTAGTGCCCTGATGGGGTCCTGTATATGCCCCTAAAAGGGTCCAAAGAAAACAGCAGTTTCTAAATGAACAGGAGTTGGAGCCTGTTCTTATCAATGAAAGCTAGGACACTCATGACAGAAACTGAAGTGGAACAGCAGATAGTTTGGACTGACTGATCAGATGCAAATCTCACTGATTCTGCCTGCTGTCATTTGAATGACAAAAATGCATGTCATGCACAAATTAAAGTAAGGACAAGGTGTTTGAATGGTGCCTTGTTCCACCATGTCAGATTCTGTCTGGGCTAAGGGCATGGGACTTCAGCTGAAACAGTATGAAAATTGGCTAGAAGGTCTGAGAGATTTTTGTTCTGGCTTATTTCCTCATCCCTTCCAGGATGTCAAGACATGTCCAAAAACTTACGACAGTGGCTCTTGATTTATTGGTTATGATCACAGCTAACTTCTCCTCCAGAGACCACATGAGAAAGTTTGATAATTGTGGTATAGACATTTTTAAGGGAGAGATGTGTTTCTACTCCTACAGCTGAGAAACTCTCCATTTCCTCCCATATCACTGGTCAACAGTGAAATCATTACTGACTTGAAAAGGCCCTAATCTGTAGTATTTTGGTGTGCCGAACACGAATATAACTGTGAAAAATTTGTAATGGCTCTCGTTTTGAAGATATTCATATACCTCATTTTCTATGTTTCACTGTGTAAATTTCTCCAGTAGGACTGCAGCAACATCCGGAATAATGATGTAACATTGCATAATACCATCATGCTCACATCATCCACAGTTGATTGCATCATTTTCTGATGCAATGCAATACTAATGCCATGCGGCTGCTGAAGTAAGTTGACGTCAGCAGTGTACTATACATGTGTAGGCCTATTATACTAATGCCAGGCGGCTGCTGAAGCTGACGTAAGCAGTGTACTATATAAAGCCCAATCAGATAGGTTCAGCATTTAAAATATTTTAGACGTTGTGCGAGACAGTTCAAGCTACTGTTACATAAAACTTATTATTTTATCCATTTACGTACAATAAAGAACAGTAATGCCTCGAAAGTGTGTTAATACCGCGGACAATTTTTGCTATATTTGTGGGGAAGTGACATTTGCCAACCAGAAGAAAAGTATCAATTCTCAAGTGAAGAAGGCATATCATCTTTACTTTGGATGCAAGGTTGGTGACCAAGACAAGCCTTGGGCTCCGCATATATGCTGTGCTACATGTACAACACAGCTTTCACAGTGGTTGAATTGCAAAAGGTCATCAATGCCGTTTGCAGTCCCAATGGTGTGGAGAGAGCCAAGCAACCACCTAAATGACTGTTACTTCTGCTTGGTTCCTCCTCTTTCCGGCGGAATAACGAAGCGAAAGAAGTCGAGAATAGTCTACCCAAACATTCCGTCTGCATTGAGACCAGTTCCACATGGTGAGGGACTTCCTATTCCAGAACCTCCAGCAGAATATTCTCTTGATTCATCTGACGAAGACAAAGGTGAGTCGACCTGTTCTTCTCCTGGTCCATCAGCATGCAGTGATCCAGATTTTCACTGTGGTGCATCATCAACCCCACACAGAATAACACAGGAAGAACTAAATGACCTGATTCGTGATTTGGACTTATCAAAGAACAAGGCAGAATTGCTAGGATCAAGACTCCAACAATGGAATCTTCTAGAAGAAGATGTCACAATTACTGCATATCGAAAGCGCCACCAGCAATTGGAGCCTTTCTTCAGAAAGGAAAGTAATCTGATATTCTGTTCCGATATTGAGGGCCTCATGAATGCTTTAAAAATCACTCATGACCCACAAGAATGGAGACTATTTGTGGACTCTTCGAAACTGAGTCTCAAGGCTGTGCTTTTGCACAATGGAAACATTCTTCCATCTATTCCAGTAGCGTATGCTGTCCACATGAAAGAGACATACGATAACTTAAGGCAGCTACTGAATTCCATTGAGTATAACAAGTACAGCTGGCACCTCTGTGGTGATTTGAAGGTAGTTGCCCTTTTAATGGGACTGCAGCAAGGATATACAAAATACATGTGTTTCTTATGCGAGTGGGATAGCCGAGCAAGGGAAATGCACTACATGAGGAAGGAATGGACTCACAGGCAGAATGTAGCCATTGGAGAGAAGAATATCCAACACCCAGCTCTGGTTGAGGCTCAGAAAATCTTGCTACCACCCCTTCACATCAAACTAGGTTTGATGAAGAACTTCGTGAAAGCCATTGACCGGACTTTGCCAGCATTCCGATACCTGCATGAAAAATTCCCTCGACTCAGCGAAGCAAAGATTAAAGAGTGAGTTTTTGTGGGTCCTCAGATTCGAGAGCTTTTCAAAGATGACCGGTTCAACAACTTGCTGGAAGGTGACGCGAAACAAGCATGGAATGCTTTTCGCCTAGTTTCTACAAACTTCCTCGGAAATGTTAGGGCAGAAAACTATAAGGAACTAGTAGAAGACATGTTGATGAAGTATAAGAAACTTGGCTGCAATATGTCTCTAAAGATTCACTTCCTTCATTCCCATTTGGATTTCTTTCCTAGCAACTGTGGTATTGTTAGTGATGAACACGGCGAACGTTTTCATCAAGATATCACAACAATGGAACAAAGATACCAGGGAAAATGGTCCACTACAATGCTGGCTGACTACTGCTGGACACTCCTCAGAGATGCTCCCGAACAGCTGTACAAGAGACAGGCGAAGAAATCTAAGATGTAGTCAATGACTTGATTTTTTATAGGTAGGCTATTACAGTTGACCTTTTACTATTGGAATGCATTTCGTTATGTCAACATTAATTTCTTGCAGATTACAAAAAAACTAGAGCCAATTTTGCAATTTGACTGTCATATTCGTGTTCAGCACATAAAAATTGATAAGAATTGACTAATTTTATTTCAGTAACATGACTTTTGTAAAAATTTGTTGTCCAGTGTATTCTTTTAACATGGTGAGTTTCCTTGTCCATGCTTGTCTTTTGTTTAAATGTTTAAAGAAATGGTCCTTTCTAAGGGTTTATTTGATATAGGCCAGGCATGGAGGTTTACTGAGTTTTGATGGACAGCCTGCATGCATTACTGTTTTGGCAGATGAAGAGACAGTAAGACTGACCTGGAAATCTCCATTGCTAGATCAAGGTAGGACTGACCTGGAAATTTCCATTGCTAGATCAAAGCAGGACTGACCAAGAAATCTCAATTGCTAGATCAAGGTAGGACTGACCTGGAAATCTCCATTGCTAGATCAAGGAGCTAAATGATCCACCGTTGTATTCTGCAAGACTTTGATGATTCTTTATCAAGACAGTGTCAATGTGAATAAAGGCTGTTAGCTGCCCAGGCTTTTGGATCTTTGTCTGGCAAGATGAGAATCTGAAGTTTGGTGATCCTCCTTGTCCCAGTGAGGTATATAAGGGTCAACCCCTTTGGGTCTGTATGAAGACTGAGGACAGAATCATGCAGTGCAAAGTGCCAAATTCCGCAGGGATTGTAAGTCTATTAACCCTTTACGTCATGCAAACGTCTTTGGACTCATTTACTCCATTTGCATGGAAGTGCCTTTTGACGCCTTTACTCCATTCGCATGGAAGCACCTTTTGACGCCTGCTGTAAACATCAGCCATTTTGAGCTGGTTTTCGTAGCGCCACCTTCAGGGAAAACCCCCCTATTAGATACTACATTCATTTCTGCGAAAGACAATTACATCAGATCATGCGGTCGCTATGTATGCACTGGTCGATATCTGCTATTTAAAGTAACTGGGTCGTAATCTCACTCTCCAAAATGGCGGTCGCGGATTTCATTCAGAACGTACAAAGTTTTCAAGATTAGAATAACAACTATAAAAGATTCAATAACTTAGGTAAAGGCTCTGATATTGATGTAGGCAGCAATTAGTTTTTATAAATTATCAAATTCAGATGACTTAGTGATGTAGACGCAGACGAAAACCTTGTAAATTTCGAGTATCAGAAATGGCAGCTACGGTTGGTCACGTGGCTTCACTGACATGACGGTGAACGAGTTCTCTCTCGATTTTGAAGCGCATAAGAAATTCTTCCGTGAAAAATAATTACACAGCTATAACAATCGGACTTTACTCTTAAATTTTTCCACATATAATAGATGTGTACCAAAAATGTAAAATGGTTAAATTTGCTGTTAAATTGCTGTTAAACGTAACATACACTACATTGCTTAACAGTTCACAGGCAGGATTTCATTCAGTATAAACGTAACATACACTACATTGTTTAACAGTTCACAGGCAGGATTTCATTCAGTACTTACAAAGTTTTCACGATTAGAATCACAACTATGAAAGATTCAATAACTTAGGTAAAGGCTCTGATATTTATGTAGGCAGCAATTAGTTTTTATTGATTATCAAATTCAGATGACTTAGTGATGTAGACGCAGGCGGAAAACGTAAATTTCGAGTATGGGAAATGGCAGCTACAGTTGGTCACGTGGCCTCACTGACATGACGGTGAACGAGTTATCTCTCGATTTTAAAGCACATAAAAAATTCTTCAGTGAAAAATAATTACACAGCTATAACAATCGGACTTTACTCTTAAATTTTTCCACATATAATAGATGTGTACCAAAAATGTAAAATGGTTAAAACTGCTGTTAAACTTAACATACACTACATTGCTTAACAGTTCACAGGCAGACCTATGCGCATGCTGTCGACTAGGTAACAGGTGTTCTATTTATAGCGTGCTGCACTTTGTAACTGTGCTCTGTGAGGTAAAGGGTTAAGAACTTGAGTGTGGCAAGTATGAATTTGGACTTTTCAATGAGGATACCTGTGGAGAAAATCCAAAATGGGAAGTATGAAGTCTGTGGACATGATTGTCCATTGACCCCTGAATTAATTTATTACAGTTAAGGTGGTGGGACAGGTGCTTTGGTTTTGTGTGATACTGCACAGCAACTCAAGTAGGTTTTTTTTAGTGCTGAGGCAGCTGGAGTAATGTGTCTTGCCCAAAATCCACACCGTGGTAACCAACTTGGCTGATGCGATGATGGGATTTAAACATGACCCATTTTGATCACAGGTCTGGTATACTAAACACTGATACACCATGACAAGTGAAAGCACTCTTTCCTGAAAACATGTCCAGGACAAGTGAAAGTGCCCTTCTCTGATAAAATCTCCATGACAAGTGAAATTGCCTTTTCCTGAAAGCATCTCCAGGGAAAGTGAAAAGTGGCCTTTCTTGAAAACATATCCTGGACAAGTAAAACTGACCTTTACATGCTAAACATCTACACCTGTAATCAAAAGGCATTCACCATCATCTTTATCTCCAGGAAGTTGATATGCTTGAAGTACTTCTAAAGGGGCCCAACTCTGGTCTCTTGAAAGGAGGGCATGAGTGGGGCAATTGTCATCACATCCATGATTCCATGGCTGTCAGCCACTTTGCTGACTGCTGAATCTCAGAACTTAAGAAATATGTTTTAATGTTTAAACCACATTTCTAAAACTATAGTGAATATTTTAGGTGCAAACAATATCTTATATGCCCTTGTGGTCATCTTAATGCTTTCCTTGTGCCAAAATTGTGTGTGTGCCCATGGGATGTGCCCTGATTGTGTGTGTGCACCCATGGGATGTGTCCTAATTGTGTGTGCCCATGGGATGTGCCCTGATTGTGTGTGTGCACCCATGGGATGTGCACTGATTGTGTGTGTGTGTACCCATGAGGTGTGTCCTGATTGTGTGTGCCCATGGGTTGTGCCCAGAGATGTCATTTATGTTAGAATAGGGGAATAAAATAGCAAATGTGTACTGGTATGAAATATTGGAATGCCACTCTCAGGTCAAAATCTGAGTATGAACAACACTATATCAATCCCGTACACAACATGCTATTTAAATATATTGTGTAGAAGTCTATCAGACCTATACAAGGAAATAAGTGTAGACCAAGCTGTAATTAGAAACTAAAAGGTACAATTAACAACAATGTGCCTTTATTATCATTCTCCAACACTTGTTTGAGGAAATGATAAAATAAACCTGACTGAGTGGAGCTGGATTAGGTGGTGTGTATTTTGAGGTAGTAAGTATGCTTGTTGCCAATTAATAATTAATGTTTTTTTTTAAAAACAGTTGATTTGCATACAATACAGTTTTTGGACAAAACTCTAAAGTATGGTTTCTGAAGTGGGGACGGGGAATCATTTTTAAAAAGAACCTAAAGAACCATGGAAGGATTAAATTAAAACAAAAGCAACTCCTGAACTGCATTATGTACCTTTTAAGAATGTTTTTAAATTAAATTTCACAAACATCTGGCTCTCACATAATTTTCAGGAAAAATGTCTGCCAAAAGCTTTTAGAATTTTAAGACCCCTGAAGAGAACATAAAATAGATTCCATCATGCCAAACATCCCACCAGATTTTGACTTGCCCTGAATTCCATGGTGAGAACAATGGCGGGTTCATCCCCACTCTCTATTCTAATAAACTTTTAGAGGAACACCATACACTTAAATTCTGACATGAGTGCTACTGTAATATTGGGTCTCTTGTTCCTGCCTCCCCTCATGATTGTGATATACAGAGGCTTACTTATACCTTCCATTCCAACCACACAGGATATGGCTTTTGTAAATTAACTGTCATGTAAGTGCTACAGTAATCTTGGGTCTTTTACCCACTACTCACCAAGGAAGCAGTTCATTGCCATTCCAATGCCATAATATATGGCCCTCTTCATCTCACTGACAGATAAGTGTTAATATACCTCTTGGGTCCCTTGCCCATGCTCCTTATAGCTGTGACAGGAAGGGGTTCATTTCTACTCTCCATCACAACTACATGGTAGATGGCTTTCTTAAACTAACTGTCATGTAAGTGCTACTGTACCTCTTGGGTCCCTTGCCCCTGCTCCCTATGGCTGTGACAGGAAGGGGTTCATTTCTACTCTCCATCCCAACTACATGGTAGATGGCTTTCTTACACTCCAGGACATCATCTTCATCTAGTTTCTCTTTCACAATTAGCCGTGGCAAGGGGTCAATGTGCTGAAAATAGGTTATCAATTAGTAAATTTCTGAGGCTGTAATAGCCAAATCCTAGATGATAAGGAAAACAATGAAGATGACAGCAATAATGACTGGAAGATGATGACAATGGTAACATCTATAAAATATTGTCATGTTACCTGATACTCAAAACCTGAGTGACATACATGTACACATCAGTACCCATTATACATTAATATACAATGCAAAATGCAGTGATTGACTTTCAAACCTGTAACATACTGATCATTCCCCATTTCCAAAAAGTAAGATTAAGGTAGCACTAAACTGTTTTATATGACTGACCAATGTGTAAACTTAAATACTAGCTGTATGGATGAGTTAGCTCACATTATCTTCATGATTATTAGCAAATGTGTCATGACTGCCTATTCCTATCCCTTGTAGAACGTCAGTTTAAGGGAGAAAAATGTCAATTGGGTTTGAGGCTACATTCAAGGTCACAAATGTTTTGAGTGGCTGTCCAGATAGGATTAACTCAGCAAGGGCATCTGCATAGGAATTCTTAAAATAGGTCATTTTGTGGACATTGGACAAAACTGTCCATTCATGGTCAACACTTCTATTGATTTGATTTATTTATACATATTTGGGTCTCACTCAATAAGCCTTTACTACTTTATTTTTCATTATCTTTTTTGGTACTGATTTGCGATGGGAGTGAAAATACATTTTTAATGATTTTCACTCAATGTCAATGGGTGGATGGGTGTGAAAATAAATTAGTGCTTGTTTAGTTCATTGTATGCAACTGTGTGATCATTGTTGGCTATATCATGCCAAGAAAATGGGAGTGAGGTCCCTTTTCCAGGCACACAATGAGGCAGTAAATCTAGACTGTTCTGGGAGAGTATTAAACCTGCAACCCTTGGATTAGGAACCTAATACTCAACCAAATGAGATACCACCTTTCCCAAGTAAATCAGTTAAATAACCAAATGAAATGCTTCCATACAAATATATTTTTTTAAAATGGTTTCTCAATCTTCTAACAAGCATACAAAATACAAGTTAAGGATTGCATTGTAATGCATTGCTTGTAGTGGATGGATTTTCATTAGAAGTTCTTGCTCCTTGTTACAGGTCTGATGCAAGTTTTTAGCACATTATAGGCTATACATGGCAGCCAGTATATTTGGTGGGGGAAGAACATGTCCAAACCCTGGGAAGAACCACTGATCCATGGAAAGCTACTGGCAAGCCTTCCCACATACCCATGTTAACTGAGTCTGAGACTCGAACTATTGTGATTAGAGGTTAGAGGTTAAACCTTATGCCTCTTGACCATCCACGGTCCCTGGAGTTTCATCCGATATGGTGCATGCGGTCACGAGGACTGTGCCCATCACTATTTAGTGCTATTTAATGTAGAATTATTTTTGAGGAAGTTATGGCAATAAAACAGACTAAAGACTTTATCAAGATGCTGATAGAGAATCAATGCATAGTAAACTAGAAATGCTTTAGTGGTACACAGATCCCAACCACAGTACATAAAATAACCTAAACACAAAACTTAGCCAGGTGTTCCAAACAGATGGAGACAGACAGACAGATGTAACACTATATACCCAAACTACTGTCACAGCTGGGGCATAACAAAAAATTATAACAAATTAATACCTGCCATAACATGTGTTATGCTAAAAACTCAATTTTGTTTTGAAAAATACAACTTTCAGTAATCTTTAAACGAAAAAAGAAAAAAACCCAAAGAGATTCCTTGACCACCTCAATACATGCCTGTAACATGTAGTACATACGAACATAACTGCCTAGAGCTCATGTAAAACTATCCTTGGAGCAGTTTATACAGCTAATTGTCATAGAGACAATTAAAAGGAATGTCAATCAGAGAAAATGACCACCATTTCACATATTACTTGACTACAGTTAGGGTGATGTGTTAAGTCCTCAGAAGACTTATGTGGGAAAGTCTATTAGGGTAATTTGTATAGGCAAAATACACAAAGTGGAACAACCCAATTCTTTTGAAGCTTAGTTAAATTAAAAGCTATTACACATCCTTGCCTTAAATGAGAATGTTATTATGCATCATTGCCTTGAATAAGAATGTTATTACACATCATTGCCTTGAATGAGAATGTTATTACACATCCTTGCATTGAATGTGAATGTTATTACACATCATAGCCTTGAATGAGAATGTTATTACACATCCTTGCATTGAATGTGAATGTTATTACACATCATTGCCTTGAATGAGAATGTTATTACACATCACTGCATTGAATGTGAATGTTATTACACATCATTGCCTTGAATGAGAATGTTATTACACATCACTGCCTTAAATGTGAATGTTATTTCATGTTATTGCCTTGAATGAGAATCTTATTACACATCACTGTCTTGAATGTGAATGTTATTACACACCACTGACTTGAATGAGAATGTTATTACACATCACTGCCTTGAAGGTGAATGTTATTACACACCACTGACTTGAATGTGAATGTTATTACACATCACTGCCTTGAATGTGAATGTTATTACACATCACTGACTTGAATGTGAATGTTATTACACACCACTGACTTGAATGAGAATATTATTACACATCACTGTCTTGACTGTGAATCTTATTACACACCACTGACTTGAATGAGAATGTTATTACACATCCCTGCCTTGAATGTTATTACATTTATTACATATTGACATTCTCTCGGCTTTGGATAGTGGAAAGATTACAGTCCTCACCCTCCTTGATTTGTTTGCAGCATTTGACACAACAGACCATGATATGTTATTTCACCGTCTCTAGCATGTATTTGGTATTCATGATACAGCCTTACTGTGGTTCAAGTCCTACTTGGTCAACAGGACACAAATTGTGTCTGCAAATTGAATACACTCCAGCACAGTTAATCTATGATGTGGTGTTCCATAGGCGTCTGTTCTTGGACCTGTTCTCTTCATTCTATACACTCAGCCGCTCTCAAGTGTCATAGATCACCAATTGTACACTGATGACACCCAAATATACAAATCTAGCCACCCAACTGAAGTTGATGCTACCATTCAAGGTGTAGAGAGGTGCATTTCTGATGTGAAATCATGGATGACATGTAACAAGCTGCAGAAAAATGATGATAAAACTGAGGCCATTCTGATCACAACGCAAAGACTTTCTCATTCACATTCTTTAACTCAAACAATAAATATCATCAACACCAACATTAAATTCACACAATCAGTATGAAACCTAGGTGTTACTCTGGACAGTACTCTCACATTACCTCCAACATGTCATGAACATATGCGTGGCTGCATATCTTGAGCTGAAACGCATCAGCTCCATTCACAAATATCTTTCAGTTGATACCACTAAAACACTTGTGTGTTCATTAGTACTTTCAAGACCGGACTATTGTAACTCAATTCTGTCTGGTTCATCTCAATATCTACTCCAGAAGCTTCAAAAAGTTAAAAACACAGCTGCTTGGACAATACTTGGAGTACCACAATCAGAGCACACCTCCCCTCTGGTCTGTACCATACACTGGCTATCCATTTGATCCAGAATCAAACATAAAATTTGTTCTCTGTGCTACGTTTCACTGACGGTCTCCAGTCCAACATACTTATCTGACCTCACCCATGTGTACACACCAGCAAGATACTTAAGCTCCTCTTCTGACAATCGTATACTAATTATTCCCACTATGAAAACGAAGTCATACGGACAACATTCTTTTGCATACCAGGGCCCAGCAACGTGGAATGAATTGCCCACTGAAGTTATACACAAAGTCACAGTGATCCCATTTAAGAGGCTCTTAAAACTCACTTATTTTGACTGCAAGAACAAACTTAAAGACCTAATAATGTTTCCTACCTTAAATATTTTCAGCATGTTCTTTATGTTTTCTAATTTCATGGTGTTTGTTTTTTGTAATCATATCATTATATATGTTTTTTATGTTATAGGTGTTGTCTAATGTTGTAAAGCGCTTAGAGCTTCTAAAGATTAGGTGCTATAAAAAGTCCTCATTATTATTATTATTATTATTACCCATCACTGCCTTGAATGAGAATGTTATAACACATCATTGCCTTGAATGAGAATGTTATTACACATCCTTGCTTTGAATGAGAATGTTATTACACATCAATGCTTGAATGAGAATGTTATTACACATCAATGCCTTGAATGAGAATGTTATTACACATCAATGCCTTGAATGAGAACGTTATTACACATCCTTGATTTGAATGAGAATGTTATTACACATCCTTGCTTTGAATGAGAATGTTATTACACATCCTTGCTTTGAATGAGAATGTTATAACAAATCATTGCCTTGAATGAGAATGTTATTACACATCCTTGCTTTGAATGAGAATGTTATTACACATCCTTGCTTTGAATAAGAATGTTATTACACATCAATGCTTGAATGAGAATGTTATAACACATCATTGCCTTGAATGAGTATGTTTAAGCCATCTTTATTTAAGTTGACTGGCAAGTTCATGAACAGCAATAACATTTCTTTGAAGTCACATACATAAAATGCAAAACATAATTAGTTTTTGGTAGTTGGAACAGTGTCAAAGTATGATTCATTTTCGAAGGCAAAATGTCAAAATGCAAATGTGATTCAGGAAAGGATGAGCCATCAGTGAAGCAAGCAAAGCCCAGCAAAACTAAATTTCAGAACTCCAGGTTGATGGAGTTTGGCTTTGTGAAGCACAGCAACAAGGCAGAGCTTGGTACACTGCAAATAACATATCAATGTTAATCATTCTGGAGTGTACATCATCCATCAACACAGCAGCAGTAACATCAGGATAGGTCAGAACATATCTGACCTGCTGAATGGAACAGTCAAGCTAGTTGTCTATAATTTTGAAACTACCAACTAATAATGGACTCATGATGATTTTAGCCATGACATAGATTGATAGAATGCCAATAATAAGCACAAGAAAATAGTATAATAATCTAAATATCACAGAAGTCATGTAATAAATCCAGTACTGCCATCCCATAATGCATCATACAACGAGCGTCAATCTTGTTCATTCCAACTCTGAATGAAGCAAGCAGCATGGAACCTGATCTGTCCAAATATTATACTACAGCAGGGTCTGTGCTGTTTGCAGTGGAATGTGAATTATAAATGGACAAATATGGTGGTCACTTATTAAAACTGTTATGGGAAGCCGTACAAGTATACCATGATGTTGTCAGCAAGTATTACAATGGTCCCCTTTATACAACTATTAAGGGAAGACATACAAGTATACCATAATATAGACAATGGTCTTCTTTTATACCACTGTTATGGAAACCCATACAAGCATACCATGATGTAGTCAACAAGTATAACATTGGTCTCCGACAATAACTTTGTTAAGGGAAGCCATACAAGTATACTGTAATATAGTCATCAACTATTACAGTGGTCCCCCACTATAACACTGTTAAGGGAAGCCACACAAGTATACTATAGTCAACAAGTATTACAGTGGTCCCCCACTATAACACTGTTAAGGGAAGCCATACAAGTATACCATGATACAGACAATGAATATAACAGTGGTCCCCATAACAGGGTTAAAAAAACAACATAAAAGTATAATGTGATATAGTCAACAAGTATTACAAGGAACCCCGAGTGGCCAAGTGGTCTAAAGCGCTTTCCATTACGGATCACTGCCATCTCACCTCTGTCTGCGTGGGTTCAAGTCTAGGATTCGGCCAATGTGGGTATGTGAAAAAGCTTGCCAGTAGCTTCTCGTGGGTCGGTGGTTCTTCTCAGGGTTTTCCAGGGTTCTTCATCCACCATTTATACTGGCTGTTATGCATAGCCTATCGTGTGCTGAAAAATGGACTTAAACCCAACAACAACAACAACAACAACAAGTATTACAGTGGTCCACCATTATCACTGTTAACAGAAACAATAAAAGTATACTGTGATATAGTCAACAAGTATAATAATGGTCCACCACTATATCACTGTTATGGGAAACCATACAAGTATACCATGATATTGTCAACAGTATAACAGTGGCCCACTACTATCACTGTAAAGGTAATCCATACAAGCATACCATGATAAAATCAACAAGTATTTTAGTGGCCCCCACTATATCACTGTCAAGGGAAGACATACAAGAATATCATGATATAGTCAACAAGTACTACAGTGGTTCACTATTATCACTTTTAAGGGAAGCATATAAGTGTGCCATTATACAGACTTACAGTGGTCACTGCAGTAATAATGTTAAGGTAATGATCTACAGTTCCATATTTTGCATAGGGTTAGAATTTTAAAGAAAAAGAATTTCCCTGGCTTTCCTCGCTGGTTATACTGGCTATTTAAAAATAACCTTGTATATCTTAGGTATAATTGAAAAAACCTTTAATTCCCTTTATTTTGGTGTATGAATGATGGGTGTAATAGGGGTTATAGAGTACACAGCTTGGCCTTACTCCAGATGTGCACCTTTCAAAAAAGTGCTAGCTCCACTTGGTCATTTTCACTTCCTGAACTTCAGAGGTAAATTGTATCAAAAAGAGCCGATAACTTTTTTTACATTTTATATATTTGGCAATTCATTCATTGCACTTTCAGAAGCTGGTATTGTCTAGTCTGGCAAAATTCATTTTCCCTTTTTTAATAGCTGCTATGGATAGTGTACTTTAGACTAATTCAGGCTGACTTTTTTAGCACAAGGGAGCAGTCATTTTAGTTAGCAGTGTGCTTAGATCATGTACAATTTCCAAAAGTACAATATCCAAAGAAATATCATCCACATTACATTAATGTAGCACAGAGGTATGCCAACATTCTCTCCACTGTGCATGTTTTAAATGCGAACAACTTCACCTTACATATGTCACTCTCTCAAAAGTACATAATAACTGGTAAGTGCTCCCTAAGGAAAGCCTCACTAGTATACCCTGATAGAGAAAGGGTAGCCTTTTATTTTGGTATATTAAATGGAACAATATTGTTTAGACTGTGTAAGGCATCCACGTCTTTACTGTGTTATACAAGTGCAAACAATTTTTAAATGCCTCTAAATTGCAATGAATTATCTGCATTCCATCATTAAAGTTTATTAAATGGATATAATTATTAGTTTTTAACTGACTGACCTGTAGTCGGCAATATGATGCTGCCATTTCTAATTTGTTATCACTGTTAACTAATCAAATTTCACAAAGGGAGACAAGTTGTCTGGCCATGTCTGATTAACTTGTTCTTTACCTAAAATTGCATCATTAAAACATCAGCAATGTTTCACAAATAGAATGAAAAAAGGGAGACATCTTATGTACAGTTCACAAAGGGAGACAATTTATGTACAGTTCACAAAGGGAGATAATTTATGTACTGTTCACAAAGAGAGACGATTTAGGTACTTATGCCATAGCTAATTGTCTCTTGGTAAAAAATATGGGCATGTCTGGCAAAAAGTATGGTATGCAATATTTTTAATTTATTTAGTATAGGTTTTCTGCAGTGTTAAGTATCATTTTAGGCATTTTTATGTTGCCACTCTAAAGGGGATTATTATACAAAGATCATTTTTAGGCATGTTAATATTTTTACGTTCTATTCACTGATGAATATTAAAAACGGATGCATATCAATAGTCATAGAGTATTACTTTGCTAATGGGTGGCTTTCAATGAGAAATAGTCCAGAAGTGACCATATCATAAAACTAACTGTTTAGAGTGACCTAGACAACACTGTCTAGCTATAAGATTAACCAGTAATATTTTTCTTATAAAACACTAGAAGTTGTGAAAAATAGTCTGCTTTCTATTTATAAAAGAGTCTGACATTGGACTTATAGCCACATGGGCTGAAGTCTGATTCCCAATTTTGGATCAAACCTGAGTAACTATCATGGGTGTGTTCTTGGGTGATGAACTTTATTGCACTTGCCTATCATAGTGTGTTTTTGGTCAAAGAATTTTTTTGTACTTGCCTATCATAGTGTGTTCTTGGTCAAAGAATTTTTTTGTACTTGCCTATCATAGTGTGTTCTTGGTCAAAGAATTTTTTTGTACTTGCCTATCATAGTGTGTTTTTGGTCAAAGAATTTTTTTGTACTTGCCTATTATATTACGTTCTTGAGTAACGAACTTTTTTTGTACTTGCCTATCATAGTGTGTTTTTGGTCAAAGAATTTTTTTGTACTTGCCTATCATAGTGTGTTTTTGGTCAAAGAATTTTTTTGTACTTGCCTATCATAGTGTGTTTTTGGTCAAAGAATTTTTTTGTACTTGCCTATCATAGTGTGTTTTTGGTCAAAGAATTTTTTTGTACTTGCCTATTATATTACGTTCTTGAGTAAGGAACTTTTTTTGTACTTGCCTATCATAGTGTGTTCTTGGGCAAAGAATTTTTTTTGTACTTGCCCATCATAGTGTGTTCTTGGGCAAAGAACTTTTTTGTACTTACCTATCATAGTGTGGTCTTGGGCAAAGAACCTTTATGTACATGCCTATCATAGTGTGTTCTTGGGCAAAGAACCTTTTTGAACTTGCCTATCATAGTGTGTTTTTGGGCAAAGAACTTTTTTGTACTTGCCTATCATAGTGTGTTATTGGGCAAGAACTTTTTTATACTTGCCTAAGCATGATATAATCTTTATAGCACTGATGTGTCATCAAAAAACAAAAAGGCAAACCAAAGACTAAATTCAGAAAATAGTTTTTAATTACATACTGAAGCCATATTGAAGATTATTGTTTCACTGATGACCATGGGCCAACATCTGCTGGTTCGTTCCAAGTGTTTCTTGGCTGAAAGCAAAAATTACAATGAAACTTTATTTTTGGAAAGAAAAGTTTATGAATTTTAGTTGATAAGGAAGTATTTTGTGGGGAAAAAAGATTCATTGGGTAATACTGTTAACTTAATATTCAATACAACAATACTCTTTCTGTGGTGGAATAGTTGGAACTTATCCTTATATGGATGACTTACAACCAGAGGCACCTGGCCTATTGCTACTACTTTTGGCATTGAGACCATTATATACCAGGTAATCAATAACAAACCCACTTGGGACTCTTGTTTATATATTAGTAACAATGCTTGAGGGAAGAGAAGCATTATTTGAAGGAAATTCACAAACTGATTCTTGATTCTTTTTATTTCCACAAGCAAGTTTGCTTATAAGTAGAAGAATATGGCACACTTTATATAAAGGAGGAAACCATTGAAGTGAAAGTCATCTCCAAAATTTTGCTTAGCACTGCCATTGTGGATAAGACTAAAATATACACTCGGTCATGTACAAACCAATGAACTAACTCAAGTTTGTGAAATCTGGTATAAGACCAATGGCAAACTAAATTACATTCAATTACTTAAAAATTCCAAATTTATCAAACACATGAAAAAATAAAATGTTTTTGCTCTTATTTTATTATATGTTCTTATCCACTGAAACCAATTCTTATATTAGCAACTGGTTCTTGACTGGGTGCTGGTTTTAGTGTTGTTAACAATGGAGGTATTATAAAAAAATTCTCTGATACGAACACTTTCATTTTAACACTTTTTTTCATACCTTAATGTTAGAGATTTTTATACACAGGTGAGTAATTCAGTTTCACTTTACAGGTGAGTAATTTAATTTTAAACAGGTGTGACTAACATAGTTTTAAACAGACGTCATTCAATATATGTTAATAATATTAGTGGCATCCAGCTAATGGATAGAAAAAATATGGGTCTCCCAATTTCCATCAATTTAGATCATACATATAAAAAGGCTATTTTCGACGACAAGTAAGCTATTCCCCAAATTTCTTAAAACAGCATTTGTTTATCTTGACACTGCTGAGCTGCATTTGTGTCAATAAACAAAAATAAATGAAAAAAATTATTTCAAAATGATGGCTGAACATTACAAGGCAAGAAAATATGATTTTGACCAAAAATACTTGGTGTCCATAAATACAGTCCAAAGATGTACAGAAAAATATGGTAACTGTTACTTTCTGGGGTGGGGTTCAGGGGCAAGGGTCAAAATGTCTCGAGAATACTATTCTGTGCTATGATAGATAAGGTATCTTGTGAGCTATGGCTGAATAAAAGCTGTACTTGCAATACCTCTTTCCAATGGAGTTTCTCTGTCTTCTGATATCATAGAGGGCAAGGCTGGAGCAAGACGGTTTTCTTTCATAAATTCCCGGAAATCCTGAAAAAATTAACATGTATGCTAAAGCAGCAATTTTAAGTACTTCCTCTCAGCTCTAAGAAATACACAGTACAGAGAAAGTGTCAATTTACTGACACAGGAAATGAATGTTGTGCCCTAGTAAATGGTTGTATGGGTAACTTATAAATTAATACAGAGTTTATTTGGGAAGACTTTCATTGGTCAGTATGATAGTAAAAGTCTAAAGAAGTGTTATTTCAGAAATCATCCATAATGAAGGCAGAATTATCTATGAAGCTAAATCCCTCAGAGATTAAAACTTGAGCAACAATGACCCACTTTCAAGAAAAATGAATGAATGAATAAATGAGTGAATGAATGAATGAAAAAACAACTGTTGTTTTCTTGTTTTTTTACAGCATTTTCAAAACAATATTGGCTATATAATGATAAAGAAATGTGAGTTAAATGCCTGTCCCCAGGACTTGCAATGGCTGCCAACCCAGGCTGGTTAAATGCCTGTCCCCAGGACTTGTAATGGTTGCCAACCCAGGCTGGCTTAGGATGGTATCAACTGAGCTATGACACCTTCCAAATAAGCAAATGAATGAATGAATGAATGATGTTTACGAAACCAAACTGAATAATGAGATTTTTCTTACACCTGGTAATGTTATCTCACTGATAAATTGTGAATTTAAACTGGCTTACTAAGCAGAAATTCCACATAAAACCTGTGTCCGACTTGTGACCCAAAGAATGATGTCTCCCCATGTATCAAACTAACAATAACTTCAGTACAGAGAATATTTTCATAATGTTGTCATTACCACCAGGGTAATCATAACTACATTGCCATTACAACCAGGATAATTATGACTATGTTGTCATTACCACCAATGCAATGATACATATGTTGCCATCACCACCAAAACAGAGATGACTATACTGACATTACCTCCAAGACAATGTTAACTATGTTGCCATTACCTCCAAAACAATAACTGTTGCCATTACCTCCAAAACAATGATAACTATGCTGCCATTACCTCCAAGACAATGATAACTATGTTCCCATTACCTCCAAGACAATGATAACTATATTGCCATTACCTACAAGACAAGGGGCCCCGAGTGACCGAGTGGTCTAAAGCGCTCACCGTCTCGGATCACTGCCATCTCACCTCTGTCTGCGTGGGTTTGAGTCCAAGGCTCAGCTAGCGTGGGTACGTGGGAAAGCCTGCCAGTAGCTTCTCGTGGGTCGGTGGTTCTTCCCTGGGTTTTCCAGGGTTCTTCCTCCACCAGTTATACTGGCCGCCATGTATAGCCTACATTGTGCTGAAAAATGGCGTTAAACCCTAGAACAACAACAACAACAACCTACAAGACAATAACTTTTGGCATTACCTCCAAGACAATAATAACTATGTTGTCATTACCTCCAAGACAATGATAACTATGCTGCCTTTACCTCCAAGACAATAACTGTTGTCATTACCACCAAGACAATAACAATGTTGATCATTACTACCATGAGAATGATAAATATATTGACATTACCTCCAAGACAATGATAACTATGTTGCCATTACCACCAAAACAATAACTATGTTGCAATTACCACCAAAACAATAACTATGTTGCAATTGCCTCCAAGACAATGATAACTATGTTGCCATTACCACCAAGACAATGATAACTATATTTCATCATACTTTTTCAGAAAAGACAAAACCAATCCAGGTTTCATTGAACAGATTTAGTCGCATACTAATTTCTAATTAATTTCCACAAGAAAGCATTAAATTGAAGATCTTCATGTCTTTTCTAAAGCATTCAATTACTGGAAAATTAGAAGGTAATTTTGGATTTTTTTCTGTATCAGTTGCTTCCCTTGTTACCTATATTATGATTAAGGCTAATTCAAGGCTGTTCATATAACAAATGTGAGGTGATTAGAAGGCACTTTTTGTTTTGGAGTTGATGTTGTTGTAGTAGGATTTAACGCCTTTTTTCAGCACATGATAGGCTATACATGACGGCCAGTATTAATGGTGAAGGAAGAACCTGGGAAAACCCCGGAAAGAACCACCGACCCATGAGAAGCTACTGGCAAGCTTTCTCACATACCCACACTGGCTGAATCTGAGACTCGAACCCATGCAGACAGAGGTGAGATGGCAGTGATCTGTAATGGAGAGCGCTTTAGACCACTCTGCCACTCGGGGCCCCTTGCAGTTGATAACCATTCAAATTTTGATTGGACTGGTCTATATGGAGCACTCGGATTACATCCTATTGCAGCTGTCACCCTCTAATACTGCCACTCCTTCTGCACTGAGGAAGTGGCCTTATAAGAGGGGTGGCCTTTCTAGAGGGAGACTATATTTGTGAGAAGTATATATATGTATGTAGTAAGAAAGTTACATGTAACTTCAATGCATTTAATATCTTCATTTAAAAGGAGTATTAATAATTACAAAGTTCTTCTTGTCTTAAGAACAGACTTATTTCAAGTGAACAGACATTAATAGTTTTTTATTCTTATGTGTGAAATGGGAGTGGGTGTTGACATGTACATTGTTAAGCCATAGAAAAACACTGTCATTTAAATTTTGGTACAAACAATGTGTGGCATTTCAAATAATTCTCTTTCCATTTACTCAATTTTCCCACTGCTGCAGAATATTCTCCTTATCTGTTACAATGCCATTTATTTAATTTTTTCCAACATCATAATTTCCAGCAACAACTCTTGACCTCTCCCTGCTGTCGCTGATTCTAAGAACTTTTACTTTTTCTTCTAAAGTAAAAATCAACAAAAACCTGACATCGAGAAACCAGCATAGGTAGAGATAATCAGATTACTTAGGTTGCCTGGACTTCCATTAAAATAGAGAAGTTAATGCTTGGACTCCCATTAAAATAGAGAAGTTAATGCCTGGACTCCCATTACAATAGAGAAGTTAATGCTTGGACTTCCATTAGAACAGAGATGTTAATCCCTACCAGCTGGGGAGGATGTAATTGGTACACCAAAAAAGTTCTCTATCTAATAATAGTGCTACTGGAGACCTCTGGATCAGATTTAATAATTTCTATGATCTGATATTTAACACAATCTATGTTGTGGTCAGATATATTAAAATGTTTAGACACTATGTTTTCTTTTATTCTCACTTGGAATTCCTTACATATTGGTTGCCACATAGATGGCAGTTGAGTGACATGTGGTGTGCTACCATGTCCTCTTATATCTGATTTATATTGGAGGTTTGAAAATGTGCTCCACATCCATCCAGTCAACATCTTCCATAATCAGATTACTGTATGAATTAAAAACTGGTTCTGGACACACATAAGATAAATTGGGCCAGCTGCATGGGATTATTTTACATTTTTGGTCTAAAATGCTTGCCACATGCTGCATCAGAGGGGTGGCAGCCAATGAGGTTTACTTTTGCACACATGGTTCTTTGTGCCAAGCAAACATGCCATGTAAAGATGGCTACTGGTGAGGAGAGGGGGGCATATAAGAGGGAGCCCACTGTACCCACCCATCCATTTATCTGCAAATGTCTGAGTAGAAGAGAAAAATAAAGGAAAGAGATAGTGGCAAAAGTGTTGTCAAGCAGAAAATAAACTCTCAAGCTTTTGTCAAACAGTGTAATATCATCTAACTGGGATTCTATAGTCTGTGACACGTCCTCCAAGACCCTCGCTGATGGATGGGGGATCTTCCAAAATGGAACGTGTGACAGGGATGGTGTGGATGAAAATTTCACCCCCATGGCTTGCCAACATATGGGAGATAACTTTTGAACCAGTCTTTCTTGGTTGTTCCAGCATAACAGCTCGTCCTGGAAAAGATGAAGTTTATTATATAATATAGGACATGTGACATAGGATGATTTCCTTTTCAAAATGTATCAATAACACTTGGATAAAATGTTATCAACAACACTTGGATAAACAGCTCTCAAAATATTGAGTATTTCCCCAAGACTGATTGTTGTCAATATAAAATGTTCATTGTAAAGAAAGTGGCATACTATTTTATCACTGCACATGTGCCCTTTGTGGTCCACCACTCCAGTGGCCTAGTGGTTAAAGCGTCTGCCTCAGATGCGGGAGTTTGTGGGTTCGATCCCCGGCCAAATCATACCAGAAACTTAAAAAATGGTACTAACAGCTGCCTCGCTTGGCATTCAGCATTAAGAGGTTAGTGTTAGGACTGGTCGGCCTGGGGTCAGGATAATGTGACTGGGTGGGACATCATGCTACATGTTTGCAGCATGATGCCCCAGTGCTAGACATCACTATAAACTGCCACATTGCAGACATTGTAGCGATATGACTGAAAAATTGTTAAAGCTACGTTAAAAATAAAAATCACATCACATCACATCATTTGTGGTCCAAAGCGGATATTTTCGATACAACAAATTCAAGTAGGGAACATTATACACATATCCATTGGTTAGTCTGTGGGTGTGTGTGTGATTTAGATTTGTAACATAGCTTTATCAATTTTAGTCATATCACTATGACATCTGCAGTGTGGCAGTTGATAGTGATATCTAGCACTGAGGCATCATGCCACAAACATGTAGCGTCATGTCATACCCAGACACACGATCCTGACACACAAACATGTAGTGTCATGTCATACCCATACACACGATCCTGACACACAAACATGTAGCGTCATGTCATACCCATACACACGATCCGGACACACAAACATGTAGCATCATGTCATACCCAGACACACGATCCTGACACACAAACATGTAGCATCATGTCATACCCATACACACGATCCTGACACACAAACATGTAGCATCATGTCATACCCATACACACGATCCTGACACACAAACATGTAGCGTCATGTCATACCCAGACACACGATCCTGACACACAAACATGTAGCGTCATGTCATACCCATACACACGATCCTGACACAAACATGTAGCATCATGTCATACCCATACACACGATCCTGACACAAACATGTAGCATCATGTCATACCCAGACACACGATCCTGACACACAAACATGTAGTGTCATGTCATACCCATACATACGATCCTGACACACAAACATGTAGCATCATGTCATACCCAGACACACGATCCTGACACACAAACATGTAGCATCATGTCATACCCATACATACGATCCTGACACACAAACATGTAGCATCATGTCATACCCAGACACACGATCCTGACACACAAACATGTAGCGTCATGTCATACCCATACATACGATCCTGACACACAAACATGTAGCATCATGTCATACCCAGACACACGATCCTGACACACAAACATGTAGCATCATGTCATACCCATACACACGATCCTGACACACAAACATGTAGCATCATGTCATACCCATACACACGATCCTGACACACAAACATGTAGCGTCATGTCATACCCATACACACGATCCTGACACGCAAACATGTAGCGTCATGTCATACCCAGACACACGATCCTGACACACAAACATGTAGCGTCATGTCATACCCATACACATGATCCTGACACACAAACATGTAGCATCATGTCATACCCAGACACACGATCCTGACACACAAACATGTAGCGTCATGTCATACCCATACACACGATCCTGACACAAACATGTAGCATCATGTCATACCCATACACACGATCCTGACACACAAACATGTAGCATCATGTCATACCCAGACACACGATCCTGACACACAAACATGTAGTGTCATGTCATACCCAGACACACGATCCTGACACACAAACATGTAGCGTCATGTCATACCCATACACACGATCCTGACACACAAACATGTAGCGTCATGTCATACCCATACACATGATCCTGACACACAAACATGTAGCGTCATGTCATACCCAGACACACGATCCTGACACACAAACATGTAGCGTCATGTCATACCCATACACACGATCCTGACACACAAACATGTAGCATCATGTCATACCCATACACACGATCCTGACACACAAACATGTAGCATCATGTCATACCCATACACACGATCCTGACACACAAACATGTAGCGTCATGTCATACCCAGACACACGATCCTGACACACAAACATGTAGCGTCATGTCATACCCATACACACGATCCTGACACACAAACATGTAGCATCATGTCATACCCATACACACGATCCTGACACACAAACATGTAGCATCATGTCATACCCAGACACACGATCCTGACACACAAACATGTAGCATCATGTCATACCCAGACACACGATCCTGACACACAAACATGTAGCATCATGTCATACCCAGACACACGATCCTGACACACAAACATGTAGCGTCATGTCATACCCAGACACACGATCCTGACACACAAGGCCGACCCGTCTTAACCTCTTAATGCTAAATGCCAAAGGAGGCGGCTGCTAGTACCATTTTTAGAACTCTCTAGTAAGACTGAGCTGGGGTTCACTTTTGAGATGGATGCTCTAACCACCTAGGACACCACAGCAGTCCCAATAGTTAATAATTCTTTGTATAGGAATTAGTAGCATAGTTGACAATGGAGATCAGTTATCAATGACATGGATTTTTGGTCAAGGTATGCAGCCTTAAAGTACATTTATTGTGTAGAAACCATTACTTCATTTTGGACTTACTATAACTGTGACGTCTAACTTCTACACCCCAAAATCTAAAGGTTTCTTTATTAACTGAAGAGCAAGTCAGTTACAAAGTTTGATCAAGGAACTTTAGAATAAAAGTTATTCTGCAAGAGCCACTTTTCTGTGAGCCACAATGACCTTGACCTTTGACCAATTTTGTATTGCAAATTAACAGGCCTCTTCCATACCACTGAATTAGTGTAAGTCCACTACAAACTTTGGTCAAGGTACCTGGTTAAGACTAAAGTTATTAAGCAAAACACGTTTTCTTCTTTCATTCAGTGACCGTAATATTTGAACTGTTGATCCCAAAGTCAATAAGTATCTTATCTAATGTACTAATCAGCCAAACTTTAGCAAACATGCATAGTCAAGGACAGAAATTTGTGCACAAACTATTTTTCTTCTTTCAAAGTAACCTGAACCTTCAACCTCCTGACCTCCAAACTGATAGGCTTGTTCCTTACCCCATGTGCAAGCTATCCGCACAGTTGTTTCAGTGGTGCAGAGCTATATTATGGTGCTGAAACCATTCTTGTTCAGCTACAGTAAAGATAAGCCATTGCCCTTTTGACCCCATGCGTAAGCTGTTCACAGAGTTTGGTCCAGGTTAGTGATGTAGATCTAACATTACAGTAACTCTGACCCATTGCCCTTTTGACCCATGTGTAAGCTGTTGAAAGAGTTTGGTCCAGGCCTGCAATGAAGAACTAACAGTTACAGTGACCTTGATCCATTGTTCGTTGACACGAATGTGTAAGCTATTCATGGAGTTTGGTCCAGGGCAGTGATGTAGAACTAAATGTTAATGTGCAGAAACCATTTTTCTTCTTTTAGTTACAATGACCTGGAACATTGCCTTTTGACTCCAAAATCAATCGGCATATTCCAAGTGAAACATTTTCATGAAGGTATGAAGCATGTGCTGTAGAAATGAAATTATCATGCAGAAAAGGACAACTTCATCAACAAATGGACAGGGAGACAAGATTGCTGCATAATTTTCTCTGCCAAAAAGGGGATGTTAAGAAGAAAGAGCTAATCAACATTCCCCATCCACTGCAGTGGAAGCAAAAGGAATATATTTATTATCCCAATTCTTACCACTAAGGAGGAAGTTGGTAAGACAAGAAGATGGCCGACTGTTGACATCAACTGGAGTAATCCTATGAGCTGTCGTGCAGGGTGGGATTTCTGAAATTTGAAAACCATGACACAATTAGAAGAACTGTAAAATGCGAATAAAAAAGGTCAGAAAAAGCTGCACTCCTTCATTACAACGCTGTCCATGAGAGCTATAAGGACTATACAACATAATGGTTTAAATATATTTTTGTAAAGCAAAACAAAATTGGGCTAAAATGTTCCAACAACTTGTTATAACCTATCCCATATTCCCTAAGCTGCTTTATAATGAAAACACCTTATAATGAAAACACCTTATAATGATAACACCTTATAATGAAAACACCTTATAATGATAACACCTTATAATGATAACACCTTATAATGATAACACCTTATGTTGAAGAACATGACTGATACCTATAATTTCCTGCCACTTAATGAAATGAAATTGAAGGCCACACCTTATAACAAAGCCTGTTTTATAATGGAGGGGCTTAAACTGAGGGAGTGATGTAATTTTACTTCACCATACAATATATTTGGAAATGTTTTGTTATGAAAAAATCAATAAATTTAGTTATTACCAAACTATACCTCATTCACAAGCACTTGGGAACAGGAAAATAAAATAGGAATTGTCTTCCTGCTCTTAATGTATAACAACTTGGTTAAAGCAAAATTTAATGAAGGTAATGCATCACCAATAAAACTATCTGGCAAAATCTGCAAATGTTTTATTGCATAAGCTCTTCTGGTCTTTGATGAGTGTAGACCTTATATAACTATACTGATAAATCTCCGAATATAGACAGACGACAGGCAGTTTTATAAGCTATTCAGTTTCTGACAAGCATAGAACTAATGAAACCACACTGATAAATATCCAAAAAGGGACAAAATACAAGCCATCACATAAGTTCTTCTGGTCTTTGACAAATGCCAAATTAATAAAACCACACTGACAAATCTCAAGAAAGGGACAAAATACAAGCCATCACTTAAGTTCTTCTGGTCTTGACAAATGCCAAATTAATAAAACCACACTGATAAATCTTCAAAAAGGGACAAAATACAAGCCATCACATAAGTTCTTTGGGTCTTTGGTGAGTGTAAAGATCATGAAACCACACTGATAAATCTCCCAATATTGACAGATGACAGGCTAAAATATAGGCTAAAGAACAAAATATAGGCATATGACAGGCCATCACATTAGCTATTTTGGTCTAAAACAATGCTAATAAAACTACACTGATAAATACCAAATATAGATAGACGACAGGCCATCACATTAGCTATTTTGGTCTAAAACAACGCTAAAAAAACTACACTGATAAATACCAAATATAGATAGACGACAGGCCATCACATTAGCTATTTTGGTCTAAAACAATGCTAATAAAACTACATTGATACACATCCAAATATAGATAGACGACAGACCATCGCAATAGCTATTTTGGTGTAAGACGATGCTAATAAACTACAAAGATAAATATCCAAATATAAATAGTCAACAGGCCATCACAATAGCTATTTAGGTGTTAGACAACGCTAATAAAACTACACTGATAAATACCAAATATAGATAGACGACAGGCCATCACATTAGCTACTTAGGTGTTAGACAATGCTAATAAAACTACACTGATAAATACCAAATATAGATAGACGACAGGCCATCTCGTTAGCTATTTTGGTCTAAGACAATGCTAATAAAACTACGCTGACAAATATCCAAATATAGATAGATGACAGGCCATCACATTAGCTATCTTGGTCTAAGATAACGCTAATAAAACAACATTGATAAATATCCAAATATAGATAGATGAAGGCCATCACAATAGCTATTTTGGTGTAAGACAACGTTAATAAAACTATGCTAATAAATATGATAAATATCCAAATATAGATAGACGACAGGCCATCACAACAGCTATTTTGGTGTAAGACAACGTTAATAAAACTACACTGATAAATATCCAAATATAGATAGATGACAGGCCATCACATTAGCTATTTTGGTCTAAAACAATGCCCATAAAACTACATTGATAAACAACCAAATATAGATAGACAAAGGGCCATCACAATAGCCATTTAGGTGTTAGACAACGCTAATAAAACTACACTGATAAATATCCAAATATAGATAGACGACAGGCCATCACAATAGCTATTTTGGTCTAAGACAACGCTAATAAAACTACATAGATATATATTCAAATATAGATAGATGACATGCTATCACAATAGCTATTTTGGTCTAAGACAACACTAATATACCTACATTAATAAATATCCAAATATAGATAGACAACAGACCATCACAGTAGCTATTTTGGTCTAAGACAATGCTAACAAAACTACACTGATAAACATCCAAATATGGATAGATGACAGACCATCACAACAGCTATTTTGGTGTAAGACAACGCTAACAAAACTACACTGATAAACATCCAAATATAGACAGATGACAGACCATCACAATAGCTATTTTGGTCTAAGACAACGCTAACAAAACTACATTCATAAACATCCAAATACAGAGAGACAACAGACCATCACAATAGCTATTTTGGTCTAAGACAACGCTAATAAAACTACACAGATAAATATCCAAATATAGACAGATGATAGGCAATCACCTACACTCTTTGGTTCTTTAACGGGTGCAGACCAAATAAAACTACACTGATAAATCTCCAAATAAGGACAGATGACAGGCCATCATGTACTTTTTTTTCTTTTTTTTAAATACAAATGCAGAGCTAATAAAACTAGTTATACATTTCCAAATATTGATGGAAGACAGGCCATCACATTAATAAATTTGGTCTTTGATGGGTTTAGAACCAATAAAACCAAAAAGTTATAATTCTCCAAATACAAACATATGGACAGGCTATTTCATATGCTCATTTGGTCTTTGATGAATACAGAGCTAATAAAACTATCCTGTTAAATCTCCAAACAAAAACCTCAAGGAGCATTTGCATCAGAAACTGGGCAAACTGGCAGCTCAGAATGAAGAAGTGATGATACTTATATGCAAGAGACCAGTATTTTTCAGATTACTCACCGACAGAATTCGTCTTCGGGGTACACCACTTTAGGATAACTGTGTTAATCCCAAGTCCCTCTTTGGAAGGAACTATCAATCCCTCAGCAGCATTACATATGCAAGAGACCAGTATTTTTCAGATTACTCACCGACAGAATTCGTCTTCGGGGTACACCACTTTAGGGTAACTGTGTTAATCCCAAGCCCCTCTTTGGAAGGAACTATCAATCCCTCAGCAGCATTACCTTGTAAAAGAAAAAAAAAAAGAAAACCTTTCATGACATGAATGGATTAAACATTGTATTAGCAGTTTATATGTAAACCATATTGGTGTTGTAACTGTAAGTACATGCTAGACATATTTCCAGGATGCAAATCTATACATTTTTGTTGTTACTGTATTAAATGAGGCTACTAATTTTAGAGCACCATTAAGTCAATAAAACATACAACATAGATTAATTAATTTAATGAGCTGGCAAGAGGTTAGATTAACATTGCTTTAAAAATTATAGGTCATGTATTTATTATTCCTGCCATATTAAATATGTAGGTCGACATTCCATATTCCCAGAAAGACTTTAATTTGAAATTTCATAAATGCACTGTCAATTAGTTTAGTTCAAACATATTTCATTTCAGTAATTGTTACAATAGGATGGAGTAATAAGTTCTCAAAATTCAGAAAAATTTCCTTTCCCTACAAAAGTTGTACATTTTATATGGATAATGGCAAAATGATGTTACTGGAAACAAATGGTGGTTCATGTGTGAGAGAATTCTGACCAAGGTCAGTGCAAGTAACATACATTACTGAGCTGTAACTTATAGATTGATAGGAGGGCTATGACAAAATGTACATTACTGTGAGTGTCAATTCTAGACTGGTAAAGGGCTATGACAAAATGTACATTACTGTGAGTGTCAATTCTAGATTGATAAAAGGGCTTTGATGTAATGTACATTACCGTGAGTGTCAATTCTAGACTGGTAAAGGGCTTTGATGTACATTACTGTGAGTGTCAATTCTAGACTGCTAAAGGGCTTTGATGTACATCACTGTGAGTGTCAATTCTATACTGATAAAGGGCTTTGATGTAATGTACATTATTATGACAGTCAATTCTAGACTGATAAAAGGGCTTTGATGTAATGTACATTACTGTGACAGTCAATTCTAGACTGATAAAAGGGCTTTGATGTAGTGTACATTACTGTGACAGTCAATTCTAGACTGATAAAAGGGCTTTGATGTAATGTACATTACTGTGTCAATTCTAGACTGATAAAGGGCTTTGATGTAATGTACATTACCGTGAGTGTCAATTCTAGAATGACAAAAGGGCCTTGATGTAATGTACATTACTGTCAATTCTATACTAATAAAGGGCCTTGATGTAATGCACATCACTGTGAGTGTCAATTCTATACTAATAAAGGGCCTTGATATAATGCACATCACTGTGAGTGTCAATTCTTGACTGATAAAAGGGCCTTGATGTAATATACATTACAGTGATGGTGATTTCTGGACTGAAATAAGGGCCTTAAAGGATTTATACAGGGGAAAAAAGAAGGATAAAATGTTTTTCTTTGGATGCAAATCTGAATTCTATGAAATAAACATGGCATTTCATTTAAAAACAATGACCCATATAGCATTGTATTTATGGTCAATGGAAGTGTTCTTTAAGTCCCTGAATGAGACAGAGAGAGACAGACAGACAGACAGAAAGAGAGAGGCATTTTTAATTTTTTTCACCACATGTACATTGCAACATTTATATATAAATCATTCATGAAAAATATTAAATTTTCAAAACCCATCTACATACACACATGTAAAATATTAAATTTTCTATACCCATCTACATATACACATGTAAAATATTACATTTTCTATACCCACCTACATATACACATGTAAAATATTAAATTTTCTATACCCATCTACATACACTCATGTAAAATATTAAATTTTCTATACCAATCTACATACACACATGTAAAATATTAAATTTTCTATACCCACCTACATACACACATGTAAAATATTCAATTTTCTATACCCATCTACATACACACATGAAAAATATTCAATTTTCTATACCCATCTACATACACACATGTAAAATATTCAATTTTCTATATCCATCTACATACACACACATGAAAAATATTCAATTTTCTATACCCATCTACATAGACACATGAAAAATATTCAATTTTCTATACCCATCTACATACACACATGAAAAATATTCAATTTTCTATATCCATCTACATACACACATGAAAAATATTCAATTTTCTATGCCCATCTACATACACACATGACAAATATTCAATTTTCTATACCCATCTACATATACACATGAAAAATATTCAATTTTCTATACCCATCTACATACACAATGAAAAATATTCAATTTTTGATACCTATCTACATACACACATGAAAAATATTTAATTTTCTATACCCATCTACATACACACATGAAAAATATTCAATTTTCTATACCCATCAACATACACACATGAAAAATATTCAATTTTTTATACCCATCTACATACACACATGACAAATATTACATTTTCTATACCCATCAACATATACACATGAAAAATATTCAATTTTCTATACCCATCTACATACACACATGAAAAATATTACATTTTCAAAACCCATCTACATACACACATGAAAAATATTAAATTTTTTATACCCATCTACATACACACCTGACAAATATTCAATTTTCTATACCCATCAACATAACATCCCTGGCAAATATTCAATTTTCTATACCCATCAACATACACACATGACAAATATTAAATTTTCTATACCCATCAACATATACACATGAAAAATATTCAATTTTCTATACCCACCTACATACACACGTGAAAAATATTCAATTTTCTATACCCACCTACATACACACATGAAAAATATTAAATTTTTTATACCCATCTACATACACACACATGAAAAATGTTCAATTTTCTATACCCATCTACATACACACATGAAAAATATTCAATTTTCTATACCCATCAACATACACACATGAAAAATATTCAATTTTTTATACCCATCTACATACACACATGACAAATATTACATTTTCTATACCCATCAACATATACACATGAAAAATATTCAATTTTCTATACCCATCTACATACACACATGAAAAATATTAAATTTTCAAAACCCATCTACATACACACATGAAAAATAATAAATTTTTTATACCCATCTACATACACACTTGACAAATATTCAATTTTCTATACCCATCAACATACATCCCTGGCAAATATTCAATTTTCTATACCCATCAACATACACACATGAAAAACATTAAATTTTTTTATACCCATCTACATATACACATGACAAATATTAAATTTTCTATACCCATCAACATACACACATGAAAAATATTAAATTTTTTATACCCATCTACATACACACACATGAAAAATATTCAATTTTCTATACCCATCTACATACACACATGAAAAATATTAAATTTTCAAAACCCATCTACATACACCACACATGAAAAATATTAAATTTTTTATACCCATCTACATACACACCTGACAAATATTCAATTTTCTATACCCATCAACATATACTCATGAAAAATATTCAATTTTCTATACCCATCTACATACACACCTGACAAATATTCAATTTTCTATACCCATCAACATATACACATGAAAAATATTCAATTTTTTATACCCATCTACATACACACATGACAAATATTAAATTTTCAAAGCCCATCTACATACACACATGAAAAATATTCAATTTTCTATACCCGTCTACAAATACACATGACAAATATTAAATTTTCTATCCCCATCTACATACACACATGAAATATATTCAATTTTCAAAACCTATCTACATACACACATGAAAAATATTCAATTTTCTATACCCATCTACATACACACATGAAAAATATTCAATTTTCTATACCCATCTACATACACACATGAAATATATTCAATTTTCTATACCCATCTACATACACACATGAAAAATATTCAATTTTCTATACCCATCTACACAGACACATGAAAAATATTCAATTTTCTATACCCATCTACATACACACATGGATCATTCTTGAGGCAGATGCAAAAGCTTATCAATGTCTTGCCCAAATGCCTAGGGTACAAAAATAACTCCAAGGTATTTATGATGGTTTATGGAAAGGTATGATCTCATTTTTATATCTTAGTTTAGGAACAGTGAGTTTTAATTTATGCTTCTAGCTTGGTAAGATTAAAATCTACAAGCCATTGTTTTGATAAAATACTGATTGTATGTAATTCTGAATTTCGCATACGTTCTCTTTCAGATTTATTCTTAGACACCTGTGATAATGAGCAACAAGCCTTGGCATGCTCAACAAAAATTTCACTTACTCATTAATGTGGGGCACCTGCAATAATTTACCAGGTAGTAGAGTCAAATGTATTGTAGGTTTAGCACTGCTAATTAAATGATGTGATCCAATCAAGAAAATGAATAATGATGCCATAACTTTTTATGTATTAGTCCTCTGTGCCACACATTGCCAAATATTTGACAAACAGCAAAGAAGACCACACACACCTTCCATTATGTCAAATGAACTTATGAAGTGCATATAGTCTGACAAATGTTTATGAGGTGGAAAACTTTATTTTTTGGAAAGAAAGCCTGATTGACATCTAAAAAAGATTATTTGAGTGAAAGTGACTGTACAATTTTTAAATATAATTTAAATATAATTCTTTTAAACACAGCTGTCAATGTTCTAATGATTCTTCCGAATGATTTCAATGTTCTTAGATTTCTTCTGAACACTTTATCAGCAGAGTTCTCATTGTTCTCATATTTCTGCTAAGATTTAGTAAACTATCATTTTTTTCTTTCATTATTTTCTTAATACTGCAATTTTTACATATTTTTCCACAAGTGTGGATGGTTACTTTCTGTAGCTAACTTCCCAATGTGGTCAAATTTCCTGCTTTTTCGACATACTGTACTACTGTACCAACATTTATCAATTGTTTTCACAGTCAGAATTTAAAACGGAATACACAATCCCTGATCTGACATCAATTTTAGTATAAAAAAGTATACCCATGCCTATGTCCCCATTTAGCTGGTCAATGGATGCACTATATAGCTATGTTCCCATTTAGCTGGTCAATGGATGCACTATATAGCTATGTTCCCATTTAGCTGGCCAATGGGTGCACCAGATGCCTATGTCCTCATTAAGTTGGATGCATCAGATGTCTGTCCCCATTTAGCTGGCCAATGGATGCACAAGTTGTTTATGTCCTCATTTAGTTAGCCAATGGAAGCACCAGATGTCTATGTTCCCATTTAGCCAGCCAATGGATGCACCTGATGTCCATCCCCATTTAGCTGGCCAAAGGATGCACCAGATACCTGTCCCCATTTAGCTGGCCAATGGATGCACAAGTTGTCTAGGTCCTCATTTAGTTAGCCAATGAAAGCACCAGATGTCTCTGTTCCCATTTAGCCAGCCAATGGATGCACCTGATGTCCATCCCCATTTAGCTGGCCAAAGGATGCACCAGATACCTGTCCCCATTTAGCCGGCCAATGGATGCACCAGATGTCTTATTTTTAGCAGGTACACCAAATAGGCTTATTCAAGCATTCAATCCTTAACATCATTAATACTGTTAGAGTAGAATCACATGTGGAATGCACATACAAGACATCACTGATACAGTGTGTCTATCAACTAGTGTAATGATATCAAGATCATCAAACTTAATTGAATCATAGTCTTACACCATCCAGATATTGTTTAAATGAACAAATGATCATTACAGATGTGAAATGTAAGGATGTGTGTATACTCAGGTTGGAGGAAATTTGTGATTATGGGATTTGATTAGAAATATGTGTGAATATACAGGTTGGGGGAAGTTTGTGATTATGGGATTTGATTTGAAATATGTGTGTATACTCAGGTTGGGGGAAGTTTGTGATTATGGGATTTGATTTGAAATATGTGTGTATACTCAGGTTGGGGGAAGTTTGTGATTTTGGGATTTTGATTAGAAATATCTGTGAATATACAGGTTGAGGAAGTTTTGTGATTATGGGATTTTGATTAGAAATAACTGTGAATATACAGGTTGAGGAAGTTTGTGATTATGGGATTTTGATTAGAAATATCTGTGAATATACAGGTTGAGGAAGTTTTGTGATTATGGGATTTTTATTAGAATTGCACGCGGCATGGTAATAAGGATCAAGCATTTGTATGGTTTTATATCAGATTTTAATTTTTAAACATGAAGTGCATATGTTATCATCCTCCCCACACACACACATATACAATCTGAACCTTCTTTAAAAAAAACTTGGAAACTTTATTAGCCCATTTTTCTTTGTAACCGGATTAAGAAAATCATTAAAAAAAATTCATGTTTACAGAAAATAAATGTTGTTTTCTTCCCTTAATTTCTTTAGGTACTGGCATTTGCATAACATTAAAAAATTGTATCCTAGAAATGATTAATATAAATTCCCATTTTCATCTGGTACAATGTGCATCTGGTGAAGTCTTCCATGGTGTGCATTAGCAACACAAACACTGTATAATTTGCATTTCACTGTGTGCATCAGTGATCACAACATCATAAAATGTACATTTGGTAACAGTTTTACTGTGTGCATCAGTGACCACAACATCATATAATGTACATTTGGTAATAGCTTTACTGTGTGCATAAGTGACCACAACATCATATAATGTACATTTGGTAATAGCTTTACTGTGTGCATAAGTGACCACAACATCATATAATGTACATTTGGTGATAGCTTTACTGTGTGCATCAGTGACCACAACATCATATAATGTACATTTGGTAATAGCTTTACTGTGTGCATCAGTGACACACAACATCATATAATGTACATTTGGTAATAGCTTCACTGTGTGCATCAGTGACCACAACACCATATAATGTACATTTGGTAATAGCTTTACTGTGTGCATCAGTGACCACAACATCACATAATGTACATTTGGTAATAGCTTCACTGTGTGCATCAGTGGCACACAACATCATATAATGTACATTTGGTAACAGCTTTACTGTGTGCATCAGTGACACACAACATCATATAATGTACATTTGGTAATATCTTTACTGTGTGCATCAGTGACCACAACATCATATAATGTACATTTGGTAATAGCTTTACTGTGTGCATCAGTGACCACAACATCACATAATGTACATTTGGTAATAGCTTCACTGTGTGCATCAGTGACACACAACATCATATAATGTACATTTGGTAACAGCTTTACTGTGTGCATCAGTGACCACAACATCATATAATGTACATTTGGTAATAGCTTTACTGTGTGCATCAGTGACCACAACATCACATAATGTACATTTGGTAATAGCTTCACTGTGTGCATCAATGACACACAACATCATATAATGTACATTTGGTAATATCTTTACTGTGTGCATCAGTGACCACAACATCATATAATGTACATTTGGTAATAGCTTTACTGTGTGCATCAGTGACCACAACATCATATAATGTACATTTGGTAATAGCTTTACTGTGTGCATCAGTGACACACAACATCATATAATGTACATTTGGTAATAGCTTTACTGTGTGCATCAGTGACCACAAAAACATATAATGTACATTTTGTAATAGCTTTACTGTGTGCATCAGTGACCACAACATCATATAATGTACATTTGGTAATAGCTTTACTGTGTGCATCAGTGACCACAACATCACATAATGTACATTTGGTAATAGCTTCACTGTGTGCATCAGTGACACACAACATCATATAATGTACATTTGGTAATAGCTTTATTGTGTGCATCAGTGACCACAACATCATATAATGTACCTTTGGTAATATCTTTACTGTGTGCATCAGTGACCACAACATCATATAATGTACATTTGGTAATAACTTTACTGTGTGCATCAGTGACCACAACATCATATAATGTACATTTGGTAATAGCTTTGCTGTGTGCATCAGTGACACACAACATCATATAATGTACATTTGGTAATAGCTTCACTGTGTGCATCAGTGACCACAATGTCATATAATGTACATTTGGTAATAGTTTCACTGTGTGCATCAGTGACCACAACATCATATATAATGTACATTTGGTAATAGCTTCACTGTGTGCATCAGTGACACACAACATCATATAATGTACATTTGGTAATAGCTTTACTGTGTGCATCAGTGACCACAACATCACATAATGTACATTTGGTAATAGCTTCTCTGTGTGCATCAGTGACCACAACATCATATAATGTACATTTGGTGATAGCTTTACTGTGTGCATCAGTGACCACAACGTCATATAATGTACATTTGGTAATAGCTTTACTGTGTGCATCAGAGACACACAACATCATATAATGTACATTTGGTAATAGCTTCACTGTGTGCATTAGTGATGCACAACATCATATAATGTACATTTGATGATACCTTTACTGTGTGCATCAGTGACCACAACATCATATAATGTACATTTGGTAATAGCTTCACTGTGCATCAGTGACCACAACATCATATAATGTACATTTGGTAATAGCTTCACTGTGTGCATCAATGACACACAACATCATATAATGTACATTTGGTAATATCTTTACTGTGTGCATTAGTGACACACAACATCATATAATGTACATTTGGTAATAGCTTTACTGTGTGCATCAGTGACCACAACATCATATAATGTACATTTGGTAATAGCTTCACTGTGTGCATCAGTGACCACAACATGGTATAGTGGACATCAGCCATACATTTACTAGTTGTTGTTGTTGATTTTGTTGTTGTTGGGTTTAATGCCATTTTTCAGCACATGATAGGCTATACATGGCGGCCAGTATTAATGGTGGAGGAAGAACCCAGGAAAACCGTGGAAAGAACCAGTGACGCATGAGAAGCTACAGGCAAGCTTTTTCACATACCCACATTGGCCGATTCTGAGACTTGAACCCATGCAGACAAGGTGAGATGGCAGTGATCCATAATGGAGAGAACTTTAGACCACTCTGCCACTCAGGGCCCCCATTTACTGGTGTGCATCAAGTGACACATAAAATGGTATAGTGCACATTAGTCAAACATTTACTGGTGTGCATCAAGTGACACACAGATCATGGTATAGTGCACATTATACATTTACTGGTGTGTATCAAGTGACACACATTATGGTACAGTGCACATTAGTCAAATATTTACTGGTGTACATCAGTAACACACAACATGGTACATGTATAGTGTACATTAGCCAAATATTTACTGGTGTACATCTGTGATACACATCATTGTACAATGTGAACCTGTTTAAGACTTCACTGATTTGCATCAAGTGACACACAACATGGTACAATGTGCATCTATCTAGTCAAGTCTTTACTGGTGTGTATCAGGGACACACAACATAGTATACTGTACATTTTGTCAAGTCTTTACTGATGTGCATCAGTGACTTGCATGGTAGAATGTACATTTGGTCAAGTCTTTACTGGCATGCATCAATGACACACAACATGGTACAAGGTACATTTGTAAATGTCTGTAATGGTGTGCATCGGAGACAACATGAAACGCTAACGCTACATTTGTGTGTGTGTGCTTGATTTGGATTTTTAACATAGCTTTAACAACTTTCCAGTCATATTGCTAAGATGTTTGTAGTGTTGCAGTTTAGTAATGTCTAGCACAGGGGCATCATGCTGCAGACATGTAACATGACGTTCCACCCAATCACATTATCCTGACACCAGGCTGACCAGTCACAACACTAACCTCTTAATGCTTAAGTGCCAAGCGAGGCAGCTGTTAGTACCATTTTTATAAGTCTTTGGAAAGACACAGTCAAGGTTCTAACCCAGACCTCCTGTTTCAAAGGCAGCTGCTCTAACTACTTAGGCCACCACTCTGATCATGGTACATCTGGTAAAATCTTTACTGGTGTTTTACTTGTGATCCACAACATGGAATAATGTATATTTGGTCAAGTCATTACTGGTGTGCACAAGTGACACACAAGAAGACAAAATGTATATCTTTGTCACGTCTTTACTGGCGTGCATCAGTGACACACAACATGACAAAATGTACATTTTTATTGTGTCTTTATGGGTGTGTATCAGTGACACACAACATGACAAAATGTACATTTTTGTTGTATCTTTATGGGCATGTATCAGTGACGCACAACAAGACAAAATGTACATTTTTGTTGTGTCTTTATGGGCGTGTATCAGTGACACACAACATGACAAAATGTACATTTTTGTTGTTTCTTTATGGGCGTGTATAAGTGACGTACAACATGACAAAATGTACATTTCTGTTGTGTCTTTAGGGGCGTGTATCAGTGACACACAACAAGACAAAATGTACATTTTTGTTGTGTCTTTATGGGCGTGTATCAGTGACACACAACAGCTAATCTGCTGTACAAATATCAACTGATCCAAACAAAATATTAAAGAGACTTGACAACTTTACAAGAAAAGAAGTTTTGCATATTACACAGCTGCATACATGCATTGGTTCAACATACTGCCATTACTTTATTGTAATAAAACTTTTTCACGCAACTTAAAAAAAAAAATCGTTATAGTGAAAGAAATTATTAATTCAATTACATTTTTGAAAGGTTGTTTTAAGAAAAAAATAAAGGAAATTCCCAAATATATATTTCAATATAATTGTGAAGACCACTAAATTAATGTGTAACACATCAACAGGAAGCAACTCACTATACAATCAATGAATATGATCCGAAGAAATAGAAAATGAAGAAATGGATATGTGATATGTTATTTTGCCTCAGCCGCTGTAAAGTTACAATATCTGGCTTGAATAAAGCAGGGAGATAACTCGCATCAGTATTTTACAATGGAGACATCGACTGTCAAAATCAAATTATCTTTGGATGAATGCACTTCGTCCAATCAAAGGAAATAGTCTGAGAGGTTTGCCAGAAAGGGTTTTTAATTTAAAAAATAAATAGCTTTTGAATTTGTTTTGAGAAATGAGACATACTCATTAGCCTAACACTGTGGATTTCTACAATGCACTAATTGGTGAGACTCTAATTATAAATATGCATATTTCTCGAGGATAAAAAATCAGGAATTGATCCCAAAAACCATCCTGATTGGAATCATGATTAAAAAGTTGGAATTTTCCAGGGAAATCAGGAATCATTACATGTATGACAAAGGAGGGGAGGAAAGATAAACAGGGAAATCAGGAATCATTACATGTATGACAAAGGAGGGGAGGAAAGATAAACAGGGAAATCAGAAATCATTAAATGTATGACAAAGGAGGGAGGAAAGATAAACAGGGAAATCAGGAATCACTACATATATGACAAAGGAGGGGAGGAAAGATAAACAGGGAAATCAGGAATCATTACATATATGACAAAGGAGGGGAGGAAAGATAAACAGTTTGTTTGGGCTTCAGTACAGTTAAAGCTATCTTGTGGCATTCACACATTCACCTCTGTCTGCGGCGGTTCGAGTCTAAGATTCAGCCAATGTGGGCATGTGAGAAAGCCTGCCAGTAGCTTCTCGTGGGTCGGTGGTTCTTTCCGGGGTTTTCCGGGTTCTTCCTCCACCATTAATACTGGCCGCCATGTATAGCCTATCGTGCTGAAAAATGGCGTTAAACCCCACAACAACAACAACAACAACAACAGCATTCACACATTGAGAAGCAATACAGACCAGGAGACCAAAGCTGAAAAGAAATTGCTCAAGTGGCTCAGTAGCATAAAGGAAAATAAAACAGCAATTAGCCAGATAATCAAGTCTATCACACTGCTTTTATGTCTTCTTCTTTATGGCCCTAAGTACACTACATGATGTCAAAGGGAGCAAGAATTTGTGTTGATTCTGATTCCTAAGCAACAGCATGACCATGTACCCATTTCATCATGACTGCCCAGAAAGAAAATGGTATTAAATAGCCTTGATGTACCTTGTTGGATGTGTAGTTCTATATCATTGCATGTGAGTGAGATTAAGAGACAGACCAACAGAAACATAAAATTGGGACTGAGGAAAATATAAATATGGGTAAAAGCTATTATTGGGAGATAACCCCAATAAGGAAGAATGTTTATTTACTTGAAGTAATAAGATTTGGATGTGTCGAGCATGGACTGGTAAGTCAACATCACAACTTGTAGATGAGGCTGAAGGTCTGCAGAAACATAGCTATAGCCAGACAATACATAGTCAACTAAAGCCAGAAAAAAAGCTACAGCCAGACAGGACATAGCCAGCCACAGCCATACAAAACATAGCTACAGCCAGACAGGATATAGCCAGCCACAGCCATACAAAACATGACAGCCAGACAGGACATAGCCAGCTATAGCCAGACAAAACATAGCTACAGCCAGACAAGACATAGTCAACTACAGTATGAAAAAAGCTACAGCTAGACAGGACATAGCCAGCTACAACCATACAAAACATAGCTACAGCCAGATAAGACAGAGCTACAGCCAGACAAGACAGCTAGTCATACAAAATATGGTGATAGCCAGACAAGAGTCAGCTACAGCCAGACAAAACATTAACTACAGCCAGACAAGACAGCTACAGCCAGACAATGACAGAAAAATATAGCAAAAGGAAGATACAAATAAGGAGGTAGAAAACTAATAGAGGAAATAACACCAATTAAGAAATGCTATTAAGTTACCTGAATTGAAAAGGTCTTGATGAGTCTCAGTTGGGTGAAGTAGCTCTACATCATAGTTTGCTGATGAACTGGCATTCTGCTCTTCCTGGAATTAATTATGTCTAAGTGTATCTATTGATTCGCATGATGGATTATGATTTAATTATTTCAAATAACTAAACATTAGAACACCACCTATCTGCATTTTGGGTTAAACAATTTTAACAGAATTTTAATATTAATTTCATTTTAGGTTCCAAATGTGTCCTTTTATAATTTCATCATATTACAACAAAGTAAACTGAACTAAAATCTGTACACCAAAAGAAATTAACAGTCCCAAGCATCAGTTCTCAACACCATAAGAAATTAACAGTCCCAAACATCAATTCTGAACACCAAAAAAAAAAAAACAGTCCCAAGCATCAATTCTGTACCAAAATGAGTCCCATGCAACTGAAGCTGATGTAGACTTATAATGTGGACAGAAAATGGTCTAAGAACAATCTATAATGTGCTGAATAAAATGTAACCGAACACAGAATCACTCAAAAGCAGTGAAAGCCTAATTATTGCCCCCTCTCCAAACTGACCAGCTATTGATGTTTTTAATGGAATCAAAGAGAACTGATCATATCTCATTCTTTGGTGAAATACAGCAAACTTCTCAAAGACAACAACCACATCAAATCTGAAAATGTCACTTGGTTCTGAGAGATTCAATTAAAACCATTGCAAAACCTGAAAATTTTACTTGGTTCTGAGAGATTCAAATAAAACATCTCAAACCTGAAAATTTCACTTCAGTCTGATAGATTAAATTAAACCATCCCAAACCTGAAAATTTAACTTGCTTTTGAGAGTTTTAATTAAAACCATCCCACACCTGACAATTTTACATGGTTCTCAGAAATTCAATTAAAACCATCCCAAATCTGAAAATTTCAATTGGTCCAAAGGGATTTTATTCTTCAGAGGTTGAAACGTACATGCACACCCAACATCTTTGTGGACACTGCACTTTTCTGTGTGCGCACGCGCGTGCATGCACGCACACACTCATGCACACACACACACATGCACTCTTGCATGCACACATGCATGCATGCACGCATGCACACATGCATGCATGCACACACACACACTATTATATGGCAAAATTTCGGGTTGGAATTACCTCACCAGCTACCTAAAAAAGACCTAGTTCTAATCCATTATTATCATGATACACAGGTTCTCATGCAGAATTATCATGATAGAGAGGTTATCATGCAGTATGCATCACGATACAAAGGGTCTAATGCAATATTATCATGACAAAGTGGCTCTGATGCAGTATGTTTCATGATACACAAGTTCTCATGCAGTATGCATCATGATACATAGATTCTAATATAGTATTATCATGATACAGAGGATCTGGTCAGTATGCATCACTGCTCCAATGGCCTAGAATGTCCACCTCAGACAACACCATGCAGTACTATCATGATACATAGGTTCTGATGCAGTATGTATCATGATACATAGGTTCTTATGCAGTATGCACCATGATACAGAGATTATAATGAATTATTATCATGATACAGACATTCTAATGCATTATTATCATGATACAGAGATTCTAATGCATTATTATCATGATACAGGTTTTCATGCAGTACTATCATGATACATAGGTTCTGATGCAGTATGTATCATGATACATAGATTATAATGAATTATCATCATGATACAGAGATTCTAATGCAGTATTATCATGACAATGAGGTTCTAATGCAGTATGCATTGTGATACATGGGTTCCAATGCAGTATTATAATGATACAGAGATTCTAATATAGTATTATCATGATACAGAGGATGCCATGCAGTATTATAATCATACAGAGGTTTTCATGCAGTATCATCATGATACATAGGTTCTCATGCAGTATTATCTTGACAAATAGGTTCTGATACAGTATGCACCATGATACAGAGGTTCTAATGCAGTATTATCATGACAAAGAGGTTCTAATGCATTGTGATACATAGGTTTTAATGCAGTATGCATCATGATACAGAGGTTCCAATACAGTATTATAATGATACAGAGGTTTTCATGCAGTATCATCATGATACAGAGGTTCACATGCAGTATGCATCATGATAGAGGTTCACATGCAGTATGTATCATGATACAGAGGTTCACATGCAGTATGTATCATGATACAGAGGTTCACATGCAGTATGTATCATGATAATGAGGGTCTGATGCAGTATGCATCATGATACATATGTTCTGATGCAGTATTATCATGATACATATGTTCTGATGCAGTATTATCATGATACATAGGTTCTGATGCAGTATTATCATGATACATAGGCTCCAATGCAGTATGCATCATGATACAGAGGTTCTCATGCAGTATGTATCATGATACATAGGTTTTGATACACTGTACATAGACTCCAATGCAGTATCATGATACAGAGGTTCTGATGCAGTATTATCATGATACAGAGTTTCTGGTCAGTATGCATCACTGCTCCAATGGCCTAGAATGTCCACCACAGATCCGGGAGGTCATGGGTTTGATCCCCCGCAAGTCATACCAAAGACTTATAGAAAGGGTAAAAGCAGCTGCCTCGCTTGGTTAGTGTTAGGAGTGGCTGGCCTGGAGTCAGGATAATGTGACTGGGTGGGACATCATGCTACATGTCTGCGGCATGATGCCCCAATGCTAGACATCACTATAAACTGTCACACTGCAGACATCTTAGTGATATGACTGAAAAATTGCTAAAGCTATGTTAAAAATCCAAATCACACATACACACACACATGCAGTATGTATCATTATACAGAGGTTCTAATGTAGCATTAACATGATTCAGAAATTTTGATGCAGTATGTATCATGATACATGCCTTGTGCTAATTTCAACATGAACTATTACCACCGAGGAATTTGACTTTGTCATCACAATTGCCACCTTTCAACTTACTCTGCAATCATCTGAATAGTTTAACAAAACTTCATAATAATTGATAGCATGATGAAATCATTCAGTTATTTAACCTACTTGTAAGTTTTACAAAAACTACAAAAATAATACCATAACTTTCAGCTCTCATACTGTGTCATGCACACTATAATATGGGACGGCGATAAGATTTATCCACATTCAAATATTCCCAACACAGATCAATTTATCATTACAGCTAGGACGGGCATGATGTAAAACTTAAAATTACCTTCATGAGAATTCCCATGACCATCATAGAGGAGTTAAAGTTACCTTCATGGGAAAGTCTGTGACAGTCATAGAGGAGTTAAAATGACCTTCATGGGGATGCCTATGATAGATGAAGAGGAGTTAAAATTACCTTCATGGGAAAGTCTGTGACCGTAGTAGAGGAGTTAAAATGACCTTCATGGGGATGCCTATGATAGATGAAGAGGAGTTAAAATGACCTTCATGGGGATGCCTATGATAGATGAAGAGGAGTTAAAATTACCTTCATGGGAAAGTCTGTGACAGTCGTAGATGAGTTAAAATTACCTTCATGAGAATTCCCATGACCATCATAGAGAAGTTAAAATTACCTTCATGGGGAAGTCTGTGACAGTCATAGAGGAGTTAAAATGACCTTCATGGAGATGCATGTAATAGTCAAAAGAGTTAAACTTACCTTTATGGGGATACCTGTAACAATCGTAGAAGAGTTAAAATGACCTTCATGGGGATGCCTATGACAGATGAAGAGGAGTTAAAATTGCCTTCATGGCGATGCCTGTGACAGTCATAGAGGAGTTAAAATTACCTTCATGGTGATGCCTGTGATCATGTGACAGTTGTAGAGCACTTAAAATTACCTTCATGGGGATGCCTGTGACAGTCATAGAGGAGTTAAAATTACCTTCATGGGGATGCCTGTGACAGTCATAGAGGAGTTAAAATTACTTTCATGGGATGCCTGTGATCATGTGACAGTTGTAGAGCACTTAAAATTGCCTTCATGGGGATGCCTGTGACAGTCATAGAGGAGTTAAAATTACCTTCATGGGATGCCTGTGATCATGTGACAGTTGTAGAGCACTTAAAATTACCTTCATGGGGATGCCTGTGACAGTTGTAGAGGAGTTAAAATTACTTTCATGGGGATGCCTATGACAGCTGTAGAGCACTTAAAATTACCTTCATGGGGATGCCTGTGACAGTCGTAGAGGCAAGGTTGTAATGTTCCATGGCAAGCTGTATCATCTTGTTGTACAAAAATTTCCCAGATTGTGACACATGTACCTCCGACATGAGATTTGGGCTGACTTCGTGTTTCGCTCTCTCATTGACCTTGGCCACATCTCCAACTGGAACCACATGTATCAGGACTAGCTCACAAAAGTTTATTGGTAAACGACTGAAAAAAAGAAAAAACATGTATATCAGTCATCATATAATTTTGAACAAAATGTTGAAAATAGCTGATAGGACTCCATGGAGAAAACAATGGTATCTTAAGAAGCTAAAGAAAATGGCTGATAGTACTCCATGGAGGAAATAATGGTATCTTAAGAAGCTAAAGAAAATAGCTGATAGTACTCCATGGAGGAAACAATGGTATCTTAAGACCGCAAAAGAAAATAGCTGATAGTACTCCATGGAGGAAACAATGGTATCTTAAGAAGCAAAAGAAAATAGCTGATAGTACTCCATGGAGAAAATAATGGTATCTTAAGGAGCAAAAGAAAATAGCTGATAGTATTCCATGGAGGAAACAATGGTATCTTGAGAAGTAAAAGAAAATAGCTGATAGTACTCCATGGAGAAAACAATGGTATCTTGAGAGGCAAAAGAAAATAATCTGAATCATAACTTTAATGTAAACCATTTCTAATACAGCAACATGAAAACTGTCCAGACATATTGTCGAAAAATATCTACTGTCCAGACTTTCTGAAAGACAGTTATTCATGATTTTTTTTATCCTAGTTTGTCTATGTGAGTAACTTCACCTACTTGGGATTAAAATTTTGTGGGACATGCTAGGAGTTGGTAACAAACTAGGAAATATAAAGCAAAGTAGGAATTCAGCTTTTACTACTCATAAATATATTATGACAACACAATCTCAAGTTTATTTATACTTTAAAAAATCCAAGTACAGACTTTAAAAATTTGAAATATTTAAAAATAGCATTTAAATTTTAAAAATAATGATATCAAGGTAAATCATACACAATAAAGTTTACAATATGAATATATTATATCCTGCAATACACCTCTGATCTACATTTAACATGTTCATGAACAAAAAATTTGTGAAAATTTAATGAAGAAACTCTACTTATAAAAATGGTAAAGATGGATATGCAATATAGGTACTGTATATTTAGCAGAAGGTTTACACTATGAATATGACGAGTGTAATATATTGTTTTACACTATGAATGTGATGAGTGTAATATATTTTTATACTATGAATGTGATGAGTGTCACAGATTCTTTAACACTAAGAATGTGCTGAGTGTCATATATTCTTTTACACTATGAATGTGATGAGTGTCATATTCTTTTACACTATGAATGTGATGAGTGTCATATTCTTTTACACTATGAATGTGATGAGTGTCATATATTCTTTTACACTATGAATGTGATGAGTGTCATATTCTTTTACACTATGAATGTGATGAGTGTCATATCTTCTTTTACACTAAGAATGTGATGAGTGTAATATATTCTTTTATACTATGAATGTGATGAGTGTCATATATTCTTTTACACTATGAATGTGATGAGTGTAATATATTTTTATACTGTGAATGTGATGAGTGTCATAGATTATTTTACACTAAGAATGTGATGAGTGTCATATATTCTTTTACACTAAAAATGTGATGAGTGTCATATATTCTTTTACACTATGAATGTGATGAGTGTAATATATTCTTTTATACTATGAATGTGATGAGTGTCATATATTCTTTTACACTATGAATGTGATGAGTGTAATATATTTTTATACAATGAATGTGATGAGTGTAATATATTCTTTTACACTATGAATGTGATGAGTGTCATAGATTCTTTTACACTCAAGAATGTGATGAGTTTCATATATTCTTTTACACTATGAATGTGATGAGCGTCATATATTCTTTTACACTGTGAATGTGATGAGTGTCATATATTCTTTTACACTATGAATGTGATGAGCATCATATATTCTTTTATACTATGAATGTGATGAGTGTCATAGATTCTTTTACACTCAAGAATCTGATGAGTTTCATATATTCTTTTACACTATAAATGTGATGGGAGTCATATATTCTTTTACACTATGAATGTGATGAGTGTCATAGATTCTTTTACACTATGAATGTGTAGAGTGTCATATATTCTTTTACACTATGAATGTGATGAGTGTCATAGATTCTTTTACACTAAGAATGTGATGAACACTATGAATGTAATGAGAGTCATAGATTCTTTTACACTATCAATGTGATGAGTATCATATATTTTTATACTATGAATGTGATGAGAGTAATATATTCTTTTACACTATGAATGTGATGAGTGTCATATATTTTTACACTATGAATGTGATGAGTGTCATATATTTTTATACTATGAATGTGATGAGTGTCATATATTTTTACACTATGACTGTGATGAGTGTAATATATTTTTATACTATGAATGTGATGAGTGTCATATTTTTATACTATGAATGTGATGAGTGTAATATATTTTTATACTATGAATGTGATGAGTGTGATATATTTTTTTACACTATGAATGTGATGAGTGTGACATACTTTTATACACTATGAATGTGATGAGTGTGATATATTTTTTACACTATGAATGTGATGAGTGTGATATACTTTTTACACTATGAATGTGATGAGTGTAATATATTCTTTTACACTATCGATGTGATGAGTGTAATATATTCTTTTACACTATGAATGTAATGTGTGTAATACAGTATATTCTATTACATGATGAATGTGATGAGTAAAATAGATTATATTACACTTCATTGTGACAAGTGTGATATTTTCTTTTACACTATGAATATAACGAGTGTAATATATTCTTTCACACTATCAATGTGATGAGTGTGATATATTTTTATACTATGAATGTGATGAGTGTAATATATTCTTTTACACTATGAATGTGATGAGTGTAATATATTCTTTTACACTACGAATGTGATGAGTGTCATATATTCTTTAACACTATGAATGTGATGTCATATATTCTTTTACACTATGAATGTGATGAGTGTCATATATTCTTTCACACTATGAATGTGATGAGTGTCATATATTCTTTTACACTATGAATGTGATGAGTGTCATAGATTCTTTTGCACTCAAGAATGTGATGAGTGTCATATATTCTTTTACACTACGAATGTGATGAGTGTCATATATTCTTTTGCACTATGAATGTGATGAGTGTAATATATTTTTATACTATGAATGTGATGAGTGTAATATATTCTTTTACACTATGAATGTGATGAGTGTCATAGATTCTTTACACTCAAGAATGTGATGAGTGTCATATATTCTTTTACACTATGAATGTGATGAGTGTCATATATTCTTTTACACGATGAATGTGATGAGTGTCATATATTCTTTTGCACTATGAATGTGATGAGTGTCATATATTCTTTTGCACTATGAATGTGATGAGTGTCATTGATTCTTTTACATTCAAGAATGTGATGAGTGTCATAGATTCTTTTACACTATGAATGTGATGAGTGTCATATATTCTTTTGCACTATGAATGTGATGAGTGTCATATATTCTTTTACACTATGAATGTGATGAGTGTCATAGATTTTTACACCATGAATGTGATGAGTGTCATATATTCTTTCACACTATGAATGTGATGAGTGTCATATATTCTTTTACACTATGAATGTGATGAGTGTCATAGATTCTTTTACACTCAAGAATGTGATGAGTGTCATATATTCTTTTACACTATGAATGTGATGAGTGTCATATATTCTTTTACACGATGAATGTGATGAGTGTCATATATTCTTTTGCACTATGAATGTGATGAGTGTCATATATTCTTTTGCACTATGAATGTGATGAGTGTCATATATTCTTTTGCACTATGAATGTGATGAGTGTCATAGATTTTTACACCATGAATGTGATGAGTGTCATATATTCTTTCACACTATGAATGTGATGAGTGTCATATATTCTTTTACACTATGAATGTGATGAGTGTCATAGATTCTTTTACACTCAAGAATGTGATGAGTGTCATATATTCTTTTACACTATGAATGTGATGAGTGTCATATATTCTTTTGCACTATGAATGTGATGAGTGTCATATATTCTTTTGCACTATGAATGTGATGAGTGTCATATATTCTTTTACACTATGAATGTGATGAGTGTCATAGATTTTTACACCATGAATGTGATGAGTGTCATATATTCTTTTGCACTATGAATGTGATGAGTGTCATATATTCTTTTACACTATGAATGTAATGAGTGTCATATATTTTTATGCTATGAATGTGATGAGTGTCATATATTGTTATACTATGAATGTTGAGTGTCATATATTTTTATACTATGAATGTGATGAGTGTAATTTTTCTTTTACACTATGAATGTGATGTGTCATATATTTTTATACTATGAATGTGATGAGTGTCATATATTTTTATACTATGAATGTGATGAGTGTAATATATTCTTTTACACTATGAATGTGATGAGTGTCATAGATTCTTTTACACTATGAATGTGACGAGTGTCATATATTCTTTCACACTAAGAATGTGATGAGTGTCATATATTCTTTCACACTATGAATGTGATGAGTGTAATATATTCTTTTACACTATGAATGTGATGAGTGTCATATATTTTTACACTATGAATGTAATTTGTGTAATACAGTAGATTCTATTAAATGATGAATGTGATGAGTAAAATAGATTATATTACACTTCAATGTTACAAATGTGATATTTTCTTTTACACTATAAATGTGATGAGTGTAACATTCATTAAAATGATGAATGTGATGAGTGTAGTAGATTATATTACACTGTAAATGTGATGAGTGTATCAGATTCTTTTACACATAAATGTTATGAGTGTAATAGATTCTTTTACACTATAAATGTGATGATGTAATACATTTGCCAACATTTAAATCTGCTAATTCATTAACATTTGCAGTAAAAAGCTATTTCAAGACTTTAATATATTGCACATTACTTAACTGCTAATTAATGAAGGACATTTGCCTTGAAAGCTTTGATTTTTGGGGAGACACTGAACATTGATTATTGTTAATTATTAGAGGCCTATGTCATAAAGATTTTGCTTCTAGGAATATTGGTCATTGGTAATTATAATATGGTCAATGCCTTGTTGTAAGGACCATATTTATAATTACATCTTTCAAAAAGCTAACAGAATGTTGAATAATAATTTTAAAACCTTTTAAAAATACTTTAATGGCACTACTAATACAAACAAATATATCTGAATAACAATTAAGTAAATCCTAATGATAAATGTTTCAGATTTATGTAAATCAATGATATAATTGTTAATAACCTTAATATTTTTAAAATCACAAGCAAAATGAACCTTTTTAAGAAATGATTACACATATAAAAACAAAAAATTAAAACTGATTTGATAGGATACGTCTTATATTTTAATGATCTTTCAATAAAAATTATTTCATAAAATTTGTCTGCAAATACTAATAAACCCAAAATTATTTATTATCTGTTTTGAAAACCTTCAAAACTTCAATGATTCTAATATATGTGTGGCCTTGTCAGTAATTTTAGTTTCATTTTGAATACAACACACAAACATTTACCTGCTATTGTTTGAAAGGAAATTACTACAAAAATGCCTTATGCTCTAATGACTGGCTGATGACTGAAACAGTCAAGTATGTCTACACTGACTGATGATTGAAACAGTCAAGTATGTCTACAGTGACTGATGACTGAAACAGTCAAGTATATCTACAGTGACTGATGACTGAAGCAGTCAAGTATGTCTACAGTGACTGATGACTGAAACAGTCAAGTATGTCTACACTGACTGATGACTGAAGCAGTCAAGTATGTCTACAGTGACTGATGACTGAAACAGTCAAGTATGTCTACAGTGACTGATGACTGAAACAGTCAAGTATGTCTACACTGACTGATGATTGAAACAAGTATGTCTACACTGACTAATGACAGAAACAGTCAAGTATGTCCACAATTACTGATGACTGAAGCAGTCAAGTATGTCTAAAACAGTTAAGTATGTCTACACTGACTGATGACTGAAACAGCCAAGTATGTCTACAATGACTGATGACTGAATCAGTCAAGTATGTCTACAGTGACTGATGACTGAAACAGTCAAGTATGTCTACAGTGACTGATGACTGGAACAGTCAAGTATGTCTACAGTGACTGATGACTGAAACACTCAAGTATATCTACAGTGACTGATGACTGAAACAGTCAAGTATATCTACAGTGACTGATGACTTTAGCAGTCAAGTATGTCTACAGTGACTGATGACTGAAACAGTCAAGTATGTCTACACTGACTGATGATTGAAACAAGTATATCAACAATGACTGATGACAGAAACAGTCAAGTACGTCCACAATGACTGATGACTGAAGCAGTCAAGTATGTCTACACAGACTGATTACTGAAACAGTCAAGTATGTCTACTCTGACTGATGATTGAAACAAGTATGTCTACACTGACTGATGACAGAAACAGTCAAGTATGTCCACAATGACTGATAATTTGAAGCAGTCAAGTATGTCTACACAGACTGATGACTGAAACAGCCAAGTATGTCTACAATGACTGATGACTGAATCAGTCAAGTATGTCTACAGAGAATGATGACTGAAACAGTCAAGTATGTCTACAGTGACTAACGACTTAAGTAGTCAAGAATGTCTAAATTAATGGAAGACTGAAGCAGTCAAGTATGTCTACACTGACGGAGGATTGAAGCAGTCAAGCATATCTACACTGATAGAAGACTGAAGCAGTCAAATATGTCTACACTGACAGGACTGAAGTAGTCAAGTATGTCTACACTGATGGAGGACTGAAGCCGTCAAGAATGTCTAAATTGACTGACAGCTGAAGCAGTCACATAGATCTATACTGACTGATGACTGAAGCAGTCAAGTATGTCTATACTGACTGACAAATGAAGCAGTCAAGTATGTCTAAACTGACTGATGACTGAAACAGTCAAGTTCATCTACATTGACTGAAGACTGAAGCAGTAAAGTATGTCTAAATTGACTGATGACTGAAACAGTCAAGTATGTTTCCTAAGCACAGTTCAACTTACATGTCAAAACATGTGAAACAGAACCAACATTCTACAATAGACATGTACTATATTTAATTCTCATCTAAATCTGAAAGTTCCATTCCTGGTCCCAAAGTGGTCACAACTCAGACCTGTATCATTTCCATTTTTGGCTTCCGTTTTGTTGGAATTACTTGCATGTCTGATTACAACCAAAGTGGGTCAAAGATGAATGTATGATAGACTGTTGCTAAATCTTCAAATGGTCACTGTGGGACTATTTATGTTGTTGTGCAGAGCAATAACACAGTGGTATCTCATCTGTACGCCTGGTACACATTTTGTTTATTTAATCAAATTACAACTTGGTATTACTGGAGACAAGGAACAATACATCTATCAGAAGAATCATAATTTCATGCGAGGCTGGACTGGTAGAACTTTTCTTTGATGATTTATGGAACTTGAATCTATGATAAACAGATCAGAATTCATGTTCAGACAAGAACAATATAGCCCATCTGTGGTTGAAAACCCAGGGGAAAAATGGCTTTTTCTGTCAAGCCTGGATATTTTGTTTCCTTTAACATACCTCAAGTAGTATAACAGATTTAACATGTTATTGTTTGCTTAATATCTATATACATACACATTGATACATATACATACATAAAGATATGAACACACATACACACACAGATATATATATATATATATATATATATATATATATATATATATATATATATATATATATATATATATATATACAGAAAATATGCACTGAAATCTTTCAAAATACATAGAAATATGAGGGTCTCCTTCAGCTCCCTCACCCTTACCCCAGTGATACATTATTTACTTTCGTGAAGAAAAAGAGAACAATCCCACCATTTTAGCACATGCCTAATAGTATAAATTCTGAATTAAGAGCTTGCCTAAAAATTTAACAATGAGTTGATGCTGACACCGGCAACTTCACATATTTATTTGTCTTGCATTTTTTTCTGAAAGAGTGAGACAAATTTTTTTTGAATAAATATGAAATAGGAAAAATAGAGGGAACTAATTGTTGAAAATTCAGAGTGGAAAAGAGATAGGCTTACTGGATCACAAAACTTCAATGAAACAAAAGTCTATCATTGTTTTGTCCAATGATCAGATGCAAAATTCGGAAATTCAACTTGATGCTTTGAAGTATAATGAAAATGACATTTCAACTGCAGGACAGGATAAAAATACGTTAGAAATTGACACTGTAATATCCTGAATTATCACAAAAAGCTTGACGTTGTGTCAGCCAGTGAAACACCTGTTTCCACCGTCTCCCACAGGAATCATAATACCATCCTTATATGGTGACTGATGGATGGGTGTTTATTGACACAATAACACATATGAGGTTATATGTTGCCAAGGCAATTAGTGTATATAACAGCAGCCAACCTGGCCTTGGTCTGGACAGGATTAAAACCTACATTATTCTGGTCACAACTCAGTATGCTAACATGATTCAACAACTAGTACTTCCTCTTCGGATAAACTAGGTGTAGGATTGAATTTATTGGCTGAAGTATTTTTTTTGTAATGAAGTTGCATCACATTACATTATTGAAATATTCCCTTGTCACTAAAAATGATAATAAACAAAATTATTTGTTTTAGTTTCCTAAATTACAATTACAAGCAATGATTTAACATTGTCCCAATGTTCTATGTCTGACTGTCAATTCATTTGGTTACTACATGTATATAAAGTATGACCACAAAATCTTTCACAAGACAGGTTAGGAACACTGTTAATATTTCTGTAGCTGCACACAAAATAAGCTAGTATAGGATTCTGATGGCTACATGTTTTGGGTCAAATTTTTCACAGTGATATGCCATATAAACTTGCAAGTCATGTCAAATTTTTCACAGCGATATGCCATATAAACCTGCAAGTCATGTCAAAGTTTGCACACAACAAAGACCACAATCTGCCTCAGCATGATGCACTGAGAGCTATATTGTTTTCTACTGGTTACTATAAAAAAACTGCTGACACACAAATCTGCCAGTGCATTATGTGACGGCAGATCTGGGTCTGTGCAGTTTGTCGTTTGACTCAACTTAAAAGCAAGTACATATGGTATAAGGAAATGTTAGGACACAAAATCCCAAGATTATACTTGTAGCACGACGAATGGCCAAGAATGATAAGCACTTCAGCAAATGATCTCATGTGATTTGTAACTGATTATTAAAAGACAGACTAATTTCAGAATGGTATTTGACAGTGTGCTCCCCGCAATGCTACCACATGCTGGCCTGCCCAATGTATTGATTGTAAAAGATACTCCCATGCCATGAATAAGATTCATTTAACTCATAAATGATGCGCTATATGTAAAACAATGGCAGACAGATGTCTTTGTTGCTTTAGATCTGATCGGAAAAGTTATTTATTGCTGAAATTATCCAATTATTGTTTTGTCATCTCGAGGATAAACTATCAATTAGAGAAGATGAGATCAATGTGAAGAAAAAAATGTATTCAAAAGGCTACATTGTTACAGATGACAGTGACTCCACAAGGGAAATACAGGAGAATGCAAATTCAAGCAGTATTCAAAACTGCCACTTGCTAGGTAGTCTGAAACATGCAACTTTCAGAGTGGTTTCATAATGGTTTAAGAAAGTTTGCTATTTTTAACTAGTTTCTGGCCCAGAATTGAGCAGGTTCCAAAAGGTGAAGTTGAACATTTTATTAAATGCCTACATTTTGAAAGAACAAGAAACTTATACAGGAACTACTGCAAATCTGTGGTGGACAAGCTTGTAAACCAGTCCAAAAATGAGAAAAGTTCATTGTTCATGTGGTGCAACCATGTGTAGGAGTGCTGCGTATACATCCATGAGACGGTACGTACAAGAATAAGATTATGGGGGGGTATGTAGAATGTTTCTAGTATAAACTACAAACCTGTCTTTACCACGTACACTGTTTCAAGTAGGTAAGCTGTTAAAGCTGAATAATTCAAACATCATAGGCTAATTAGTTAAGCCATATGTCATTATTTTGTATGTGCTTATCCAAAGCGAAATTTACAACTACTGAACAAAGTGCCCCATAACCAGTTACTGACATACTTAAACTAGCATCATTCTGATTGGTCAAAAATATGTAATGCTAATGGCTTGAAATGAAGTATTACACTAAATTTAAAATTATTACTCGCAAGATCTGAAAGTTGTAGAGAAAAATTTCTCTTTTTAATACATTTTTAGCCAAACTATGCAAACATCTTAAGCTGGAATCATCATATTATGAAAACACAGGCTGGCAATCAAAATTTGTTTCCAGATGTTCAGATGCTATGATTTAAAGATGGTACTGTGGTAACATCTGCTGAATGGATGGCAATTACCTGCCTGATTACACCTGCATCAGGTATTCATTGTTTTGTAGTAAATCCCTGCTGGCTGTTACTGAGATCTGATACTAATGTGATTAATCAAATAGTTTTATAGTACCACTCCGGCTACTAAATCAGTTACATCTGACTTGCTTGTCCAAAAATAATCAAATCATGTGCCCATGCAGTAACATCATTTCTTCAGTGCAACAAAAATGCAATGTAATCAAACATAAAAACCTTTCAAACTCATTCTAAAATTCTATCAATAATTATTCAAACTCATTCTAAAATTGTATCGATAATTATTCAAACTCATTGTAAATTTGTATCAATAATTATTCAAAACTCATTCTAAATTTGTATCAATAATTATTCAAAACTCATTCTAAACTTGTATCAATAATTATCCAAACTCGTTCTAAAATTGTATCAATAATTATTCAAACTCGTTCTAAAATTGTATCAATAATTATTCAAACTCGTTCTAAAATTGTATCAATAATTATTCAAACTCATTTTAAATTTGTATCAATAATTATTCAAATTCATTCTAAATTTGTATCAATAATTATTCAAACTCGTTTTAAAATTGTATCAATAATTATTCAAACTCATTCTAAATTTCTATCAATAATTTTTCAAACTTGTTCTAAATTTGTATCACTCATTATTCAAATTCATTCTAAAACTGTATCAATAATTATTCATTACTAGAGTCTATCGGAATTTGAGTCATTTCAACATATACATCAGGTTTTCTGATATTCTAGTGATCATATGCACATATACCAAGTTTCATCCCTTAATCTCTCACAGCTCTGAAATTATAGATCAGAAATGGAAAAACTGTGTGATGGAAAACTTAAATCATTAGAGAACAACCTTCATCTTGAAGACATGACCCCCAATTTTGCATGCAAAACACTTTCTAATGATGACATATACACATGCCACGTTTCATCCATTAACTTCAAACAGGGAAATGGAAAGTTTGATAGAAACATAAAATATTGTGCCATGTGTTTGACCTTGAAAACCTGACCCCCAAATGACCTTTTAATGATGCTGCATGAAAATGACAAGTTTCATTCACAGTCTGTGCAAACTCAGTCTTTTCTGTCAAGCCTGCAAAAATCTTGCATATTCAAGGCATATTGACTTACCAGTTTTTTTTTTGGGAGGGGGGAACCAAACATAAAGTTCTTGCACAACAAAGTGGTATGCAGCCTACATGTTGTTTCTTTAATGTAAACGGACTAAATATTCATGCAAATATATATATATATATATATATATATATATATATATATATATATATATATATATATATATATATATATATATATATATATATATATATATGTATGTATCATACTCACAGTGACATAGTATGTCACTGTCTGCTCTGTCGGAAATATGGTTCATTATTCACGAATGAAATTCAAAATAATGTCTGCCGAAAGATTCAAAATGTCTGCCTAGAGATTCAAAAATGTCTGCCTAAAGATTCAACATGTCTGCCTAGAGATTCAAAATGTCTGCCTATGTGTTCCAACAGAAAAGACTGAGAATGCTCTGATTGGCTTTGTTCCTTAAATCTCGGACTGCTCTAGAGTTATGGAGTGGATCTGAATGCTTGAGGGAAAACTTAAAATACTGGGTCATGCCCTTGACCTTGAGGATAGGATCTCAAATGTCGAATACCACATGCCATGTAATGAAAAGTTTGTAAGTATGCAAAGCTTCATCCCTTTATTTCAAACAGCTGTTATGGATTAGAAAGGAATGTGAGATGGAAAATTTCAAACACTGAGCCTTGACCGTGACCCCAGTGACCCCAGTGTTACATGTTGAACATTATACATGTCTATTACTCCCATGATAAGTCCTAAGGGCCAGGCTAACAAATTTCTCCAACATTAAGGAGTGGACTTATCATTTCATATCCTTAGTAAATACTGGTGAAACACTGGTGGGCTTATTATCAGATAGCCTAAGTTCTTGTTTTGTAGTTTAAAGCCATTTCTCAGCACAAAATAGGCTACATATCGCAACCAGGATAAATGGTGGAGGAATAACCTGGGAAACCCACCCCCATGAACCACAAACCCATGAAAATCAACTGGCAGCTTTCTAAGATACCCATATTGGCAAAGTCCGAGACTCGAACTGGCGTACAGACAGAGGTGAGATGGATGTGATCGGTAAAGGCAGGTGCTTTAGACCACTAGGTCACCTGGGGCCTCAATATCCTTAGTAAATACTGGTAACAAATTGGTCAAAATGTGCTTACCATCAAATAAACACGGTAACAAGTGAGCAGATCCACCTATGGGTCCACTGATTTAAATGAACTGTGGACTGAAAATTTTGTATGGATATTTTGATAAAAAATACTTTATTTTGGGATAGACTCCTGCTATTTGTGATTTGATAAAAAGAAAAAAGTGATGCTACTGTATTTCAATGATTTTCATGAGAATAAATTTTCACCTCAATTATTTTTAAAAAATTAAATGTCACCTTAACATTGTGATTTACAATATTTAAATAGCTATATACAGTGTGGCATCTTGAAATTGATCACAATTCAAAAATTTTAAGTGACCTTCCATATTAGATATGGAAATGAGCTTCCATTTTCAATATGGAAATTATCTTGTACAGAAAAAGTAGACAATTTCATCTTTGGACATACACTGCATATGAGTCGTGTAATTACAGCCTTAGATTAGAAATGTAACTTTAAATTCAAATCATAAATGATATCTACACAGTTGTTTCAGTGAATTTCTATTGACCCACTCCAAATAATAAAGACTGACGGAAAAATATAATTTAAAAATAATTCAATTTTGTTCCAGCTCCTCGAACATGCCATCTGATTTCGAAAAGAATACCACTGGTACTGCCAAAAATAGAATTGCATGCAGGGAAAAATTCTGTGATACAATTTACATATTATATTACAAAACTATAACATTTCATCAAGTTTTTGACAATAAGAAATAGTCTTTGGCAGTTTCTATGGTTCCAATAGTTCTGTTCAAAAATTAAAGTCACATTCTGATGGAACCTTTGACATTTTATTCTTCCTGAAGAAACTGGATAATCAGGTATTTTATCTCTTCAAGCCTGTTTTTAATTTTTTCATTTTGAAAGGAACCTTTTGGACGAGCCACTAAATTATTTCCATGTTTCTGATGAAAAACAAATTCATATAAATGAAAATCAACGTAAATATTGATAACAGATTAATGACAATTCATGTCATCATTCAGAACAAAAAATGGCCTTTTTGCTGAGTCTGACTTTTATTTTGCAAGAAAGACAGACAAAAAGATCTTGAACACTGAAGCTAATAAGCATCATGGACTGGAGACTAATGATTACTTGAATATTGGAAGTTCTTGACTTCCACCACCATTTGTATGTAAACGAGGTCCCCAGTGCAATGTCATATCATAAGATTAATTTGTTGCAGAGAAAGAAGAGAACTGGTGAAGCCTAATCAGGGTAAATAGTAACTGTACAATGTAGTGCTCCTTTGTTTGGTCTGTGTCAAATGCTTTCATGCTGTTATTGTTGTCTATTTTTTCATTTATCAAAACGACTGTTGCCACAATCGCAATTGTGAATAATTACTGGACAATACAGATGTCACCCCAAGGGGTCAATTTCCCTTGTGGGTTCTTTTCAAAGACAATGTGTTGAAAGGATTTCACAAAAAAGATCCAGCTATAAAGTTATGGACCATTTTAATATTTTGGGGCCTGGGATTTTTCAAGCAAAAAGATACTGGCTCCTAACTACATGTACCTTGAAAAAATTATTTTTGTCTTGATTGTAGAAACAAGAACTAATTACATGTATATCCATTATATTAGTTGAATAAAATTAATTATCATGAGATATAATAAATATCCTTGTTTGAAAGAAAATGCCAGTTCCCCCTTCACCCCCATTAAATGGTTGGTCCCTAATAAATAGGACTTGTATATATTGTATTACCGAGAGTCAAAATCATGGTTAGAGGGAGCTGCCATGGCTCTGTGGTTAGCATGCTGGACTTGTGACTGAAAGGGTGCAGGTTTGAATCCTACCACTGGACCAGCCTGGGTCAGCTACTGCACTAAGTCTTTGGACAAGGCAGCCTTGACTCCAATTTCCTTGGCACTAAAAAACCTACTGGTGTGACTGTATAAATTGCACAAGTATAAGTTATCAAAATAAATTACACAAGTACAAGTTATCCAAATAAATTACACAAGTACAAGTTATCCAAATAAATTATGCAAGTACATACTATCTAAATAAATTACACAAGTACAAGCCATCCAAAAGAGTTTGCCTTCCCCAGCATTTATTTTAGAGGTTTGCATTTTGGACTGAGCAATATAATGCATTTATTTCAGTGGTTTGCACATTGGACTAAGTAAAGTAATGCATATATATCAGTGGTTTGCACATCAGAATGAGCAAAGAGTTATGTTTATTTATTTTGTGTTATTGACCTTTGTCCATGATTGATGGTAGATTAGTTATGGCCAACCTGACTTCATCATTTTTAATAAATTGTTTACTGATATTTGAGTTCAAGGTCTAGCCTTATTTACAATGTTCTGGATGTGAACTTTTGAATTGTGTCCTGGTCATTTTATTGTGTATTAGGTTTTTATATATATGGTTGAGTTTTAAAAAAATATTTCATCCTCCTTTAAGTTCAGTCTGTAGAATTATTTACAGCTGATTTTAGATATAATTTGAGAGGAATAATTTATTTAAATTACTCAATGGAATTACAAAGTACTCATTGACATTTTGGACAAAATCACTATTTTGTGATTATTGTGAATTCATTCAAAGACATTCTGGATTATATCTTTGTGATACATCAAGACTGTTGGCATATCAGCACATTCAAGACTATTGGTATATCAACACATTCTTTATTGGAATTCATTCAGAACATAATACTTTTGAACTTCTGATATAACTTTTAGGATTATCAGGGATTTAATAAAAATGGTGCAAGTTTCTCATAAATTTCACTTTCTAACTTTTTTTGGTTGATTTTAATATACTTGTTGATTTCACTTGCATCTGTTGCTTAAAGACCAGAGTCCAAACAAATGTTGTTGTTGTTGTTGTTGTTCTAGAGTTTAACGTCATTTTTCAGCACAAGATCGGCCATACCCAGGGAAGAACCACCAACCCATGGGAAGCTACTGGCAGGCTTTCCCAAAACAAATGTAATTCATTTATAAAAATGGATTGCATACTGTATTGAGCAAATTATATAGCTACAGTAAGTTCATGTCAATTACTTTCTGAATTACTGTTCTTTTTTATTTTTAACTAGATGTCTCTGAATTACTGGTCTTTTCATATAGTTATTGATGTATCTTTGAAATACTTGTCTTTTTATAGCTAGCTTAATTTCTCTGAATAGACTTGCATCACATATGAAAATCTGATCATGCTCTTCTATGTGCTACAGCAAAACGGCACACCGAGAACCATTCAGAGTTTAGTAGCTCATAGGAAACCTACATGAAACAGCTAGTGGCAACCATATCAAATTTTAAGTAGCCAAGCCAAATTAATCTGATTGCCACTGAAATTGAGAACAGAAATAATGAGTGGGGAATTAGAAAAAAATGAAAAAAGTAAAGCTTTTAGTGAAGGCAAATTACAGAGCAATTATTAATAACACACAATGTTCAATTATTACTAATTGGGAATAACATACAGTATTATGCCAAGTCCTTGCCTGTCAGTGATCACCTACTTTAACCTTGGTAAGACACTAAAATACACTGTCTGTGAATGTAAATCATTTCTCAACATATTGCTTGACCTCAGATTCACTGATAATGCACATTACCTTCATTTTTCTTCTGCTAGTTTATATTAATAAACCAATAGCCATATTTGCATTGTGGTATAGTTTATATCAATAAACCCTTAGACATATCTGCATTGTGGTATAGTTTATATTAATAAACCAATAGCCATATCTGCATTATGGTATAGTTTATATTAATAAAACCATGGTCCTATTTGCATTGTGGTATAGTTTATATTAATAAAACCATGGTCCTATTTGCATTGTGGTATAGTTTATATTAATAAAACCTTAGTCCTATTTGCATTGTGGTATAGTTTATATCAATAGACCCGTATACATATCTGCATTGTGGTATAGTTTATATTAATAAATACTTAGCCATATCTGCATTGTGGTGTAGTTTATATTAATAAATACTTAGCCATATCTGCATTGTGGTATAGCTTATACCAATAAACCATTAGCTATATCTGCATTGTGGTGTAGTTTATATTAATAAATACTTAGCCATATCTGCATTGTGGTGTAGTTTATATTAATAAATACTTAGCCATCTGCATTGTGGTGTAGTTTATATTAATAAAACCTTAGTCATATCTGCATAGTGGTATAGCTTATATCAATAAACCATTAGCTATATCTGCATTGTGGTGTAGTTTATATTAATAAAACCATGGTCCTATTTGCATTATGGTATAGTTTATATAAATAAATCCTTAGCCATATCTGTATTGTGGTATAGTTTATATCAATAAACCCTTTGCCGTATGTGCATTGTGGTATAGTTGATATCAATAAACACTTAGACATACTTGTATTGTGGTATAGTTGATATCAATAAACCCTCAGACATATCGGCATTTTGGTGTAGTTTATATCAATAAAACCATGGTCTTATTTGCATTGTGGTATAGTTGATATTAATAAAGCCTTAGTCCTATCTGCATTGTAGTACAGTTTATATCAATAAACCCTTACACATATCTGTATTGTGGTATAGCTTATATCAATAAACCATTAGCCATATCTGCATTTTGGTATGGTATATATATAAAAAAACATTAGTCCTATTTGAATTGTAGTATTGTTGATATTAATAAAACCTTAGTCCTATCTGCACTGTGGTATAGTTTATATCAATAAACCATTAGCCATATCTGCATTGTGGTATAGCTTATATCAATAAACCATTAGCCATATCTGCATTTTGGTATGGTATATATAAAAAAAAACATTAGTCCTATTTGCATTGTAGTATTGTTGATATTAATAAAACCTTAGTCCTATCTGCACTGTGGTATAGTTTATATCAATAAACCATTAGCCATATCTGCAATGTGGTAGCACAGCTAGGTAAATTTCATTTTGATCTGATTGTTCTTGACTAGAGACTAATGAAAAATCACATTTCATACAGAATTTATCATTAGTCTAAACATTTTAAATGAGTTGCTAACTTTTGTTTTTTTGTCTTCTCCATCATAACTATAGAGGTCAACAATAGATTTTTCAAGGGAAAAAATGGATGCACTTGATAACTTGCATTAACATCCCAATTGAACTTGATGCTCTTCTATTATTTATAAGAGCTAAAATTCCTGATGATAATTATTTTTCAATAGCTAATGTTAGTGAAGCTTATGTTTTTGATATGTTAATTAAGGTGAATATTAATAAATCCTCTGGATTGGATGGTATTGGTCCACAAATTCTTAAAATTGCTGTACCAGTAATAACAAAGTCACTAACGCATATCATAAATTTAAGTATAATGAGTGGTAATTTTCCAGAAACACTGAAATGTGCAAAGATTACGCCTATCTTTAAGAAAGGAGAAAAGGAGGATCCAGGGAATTATAGACCAATATCAATTCTACCTGTATTGTCAAAACTATTTGAAAAGCATGTAGCCATTCAGGTCTATATATTTTTTGAAACATACTCTCTATTTCATAAAGTGCAATCAGGATTTAGAAAGTACCACTCATGCCAAACAGAACTTACCAAATTAATTGATCTTTGGCTGAAGGAAATGGATAATTGACATATGACTGGGATTGTTTTCCTTGACTTCCAGAAAGCCTTTGATCTTGTTGATCATGAAATTCTGCTGCAAAAGTTGAACTGTTACAGGTTTGACAATCCTTCTTTAAACTGGTTTAGATCATACCTAAACCAAAGGTCTCAACAAGAAAGCATTGGCAATATTATCTCTCAAACTCACACTATTCATTCAGGAGTCCCTCAAGGCTCAGTTTTGGGCCCTCTCCTCTTCCTTATCTATATCAATGATCTACCATTAAACAATGAATCCACAAATACAGATTTGTTTGCAGATGATGCAACCTTGTATACATCTAGTTCCGATACTGAAGTTATCCAAATGAGATTAAATTCAGACCTTATTAGAGTCCAAAACTGGGCACAACAAAATAGGATGGTAATTTTAAATGAAGGTAAAACAAAATGTATGATTTTGGGGACATCACAAAAGCCACACAAGTCAGGGAACCCAAAACTATCTCTTGCAATAAATAATCATCCATTAGAAAATGTCAAACATGAAAGGCTTGTAGGTGTGTCCACAGATAATAATTTATTATGGAATGACCATATTGATAAGCTTTGTAAAATACTGTCATCCAAAATTGCCCTTCTCAGCAGAATCAAGAAATATTTACCTATGGAAACTCGCAATCTATACTACAAGTTATATATTCTTCCAACAATGGATTATTGTTATAATGTATGGGGAAACTGTGCTAAATCTGAGCTTGACAGGATTTATAAACTTCAGAAACGAGCAGCACAAGTAATTTTAGATGCATCTTTGATCATCCCTCAAAAGCATTATTTACAAACTCAAATGGTTCACAATATATGACAGGATAGATTTTCACAAGGCAGTTCTTTTATATAAATGTCTACATGGAACTGCACCAAAGTATCTTCAGGACTTATTCAGGCCTTTATCAACACAATACCAGTTGAGATCAATATCACATGGAAACCTTCTAGTACCAAAACCAAGAACAGAACAATTTAAAAAGAGTTTTCAATACTCTGGTACAGTTCTGTGGAATAAGCTTCCACTACATGTAAAATCTGCTGAAAATACTAGAGTATTTAAGAATAGATATCATGAGCATGTATGTGTTTCTAATAGATAATGGAATTTAGTATTTTAATACTAAACATGTTAATTTTTACTAATTATTGCTATCTTCATATAATGTGCATTGTTATACTCTCCTTAAGAGGGCCTCAAGGGAGAATAGTCCTTGATTAAAGAGTCACCCTCATTATAAATATAAATAAAGCATTATTATTATTATTAATATTATTATTATTATTATTATTACAATGTGGGCAATTGTGTACATTACCATGACATGCATGAAGACAACTGATTGTGAGTTACCCATATTCTGTTTTAATTTAATATTCAAAATGATTTCTTGACAATAATTTTTTTAAACATTTTACATTTTTTATATATCTAGTAACAACATAAAGAACTTTACTTTTTCTTTTAAATTAATAAATTAGGATCATGATTTAAAGTTTTAAAAATTTCACCAAACTTTTGGGATCAATTATAGCATTAGTGCTGTGCCTCAGTTGAGCTGTCATGGGGTTGTTTTCTTGTAACTCTTTTCTCCTATAATGATAAAGATATGGGGAACAGTTAACTTTACTAGGACACTGGCAATCTTGGAGTGAAAGAATATCCCCTGGGCTAGCTCAAGGTTCAACAATGTATATATACCCAATTTTGTCATATAGATATATGGACAGAATAACGTCATTGGATAAACAATAACATTTGAATGCTGAAGAAGTTGTGTCATCGATATGTCTACTGATCCAAAAAGAAAAACAAATTCCTAACAACATTTTTTGGTTTTGTAAGATGCTGCCATATATACTTCTTAATGCCAAAACAGCTTGCTCAGCACAATCACCAACAAGTACTTGACCTGCATATAAAGCATCTTCTTTCATTAAGGAAGGCTTTTCAAGCTTACAAAACAAAGGATTATGACTACCATAGCAATGAGTTGGTGGTCTCCCACAACAGTGAGTTTTGGGTTTACCACAACCATGAGTTTGGAGTCTACCACATCAATGAGTTGGTGGTCTTCCACAGCAATGAGTTGGTGGTCTTCCACAGCAATGAGTTTGGGGTCTAATCACAGCTATTGGATAAACAAGGCCAATAACATAACTTTTACCCTTGTAATTATGGAGATTTCAGGAGACAGGTGGTTATTGCTAAATGATTGGTACCCATAAAAATGGGTCAATAACAGACTTCATGTAGCTGATCAAATGATCCATGAACAATGGCATTTATCTTGGACAAACAGAAAAAGTCATCAAAGCTGTCTGAAAGAATAAATATTATGTAAATCAGTCTATTATTATTGACATATAGTTTAAATACAATAATAATAATAATAATAATAATAATGATAATAATAATAGTAATAATAATAATGACTTTATTTAAAGAGGGTAACACAATCAGCTGAAGAACTAAACAACCTTAAATCCCTCATACAATGGAACTTATTAAGATACAAATGCACACATGACACACACACACACACACACACACACACACACACACACACCTATACATAGTAGCATTTAGTATAGACACAGTAACTTCTTTTCCTTTCACCATGCAGTTAGTGACATAATAGATGAATAGCATACTTTCTGATGCCCAGAGGCATTCATGAATACAAATAGTTATTTTATTTCTTTTTTTGAACTGCATCTAGAAATAGAGTGGGCATTTCTAATCACAACTGGAATACTATTTCAAAGCAAATTTCCAGAGTATTGGAAACTGTTTTGAATAATTCTTTTTTGGTTTGGGAATTTTATACTGTTTCGTAGACATGGATCACAGGTGGGGAGTATTACCAGGTAGCCTGTACTGGAATAGTGATTGTAAATATTCAGGAGCACATTTACTGGATATCCTGTACATTAATTTCGCTTTTATCAACTAGATTCAGTCTTTAATAGGTAATATTTCTTGCTTTCTTTCTGGATTGATGTTAGCCCAAATGCTCTTTTTTGAAGATGTGCCAGCTTTGCTATGATTTTATCATCTGAATTACCCCATACTGTATTACAGTAATCTAAATAGGGTTGTACAGTATGCAACTGCTATAAAATAGTCTTCTGTGCCTTTCTGGGAGAAAATGTCTTATCCTACTGAGAAGCCATAAACTTGAATTAGTGGGGCCCCGAGTGGCCGAGTGGTCTAAAGAGTTCACCGTTACGGATCACTGCCATCTCACCTCTGTCTGTGTGGGTTCGAGTCGCAGGTTCAGCTTATGTTGGTATGTGAGAAAGCTTGCCAGTAGCTCCTCGTGGTCGGTGGTTCTTTCTGCGGTTTTCCCGGGTTCCTCCTCCACCATTAATACTGGCCACCATGTATAGCCTATTTTGTGCTGAAAAATGGCATTAAACCCTACAACAACAACAACAACAATAAACCTGAATTAACTTTTTTACTGATGTGTTTGATATGTTCAGTCCGAGATAGGTTACTATCTACCAAAACATCAAGTAGTCTATGACAGACCATATGCAATTTTTACCCTTCCATGTCATACATAGTTCAGCACTATCAAGATTTGTACTTTTTTGCCATGTCAAGATAAGTAATATTTTAGTTTTCCCAGTATTTACCCATATACCATTTACCACAATACCACTGCATGTGCACCAGTTGTCCAGTTTTAACAAACGGGCATCCTGTAAAGAAATGTCCAGTTCAAGCTTTGTGTTTTAGATGTCTGACAATGTTGTGTCATCTGCATTATCTGTAGATGAAACTGAGTCCCCAGTAAAAATGGTAGGCCATTAATAAATATTATAAATGATAATGGACCTTGAATTGAGCCTTGTGGTACTCCATATCTAATTGTTCTAGGCTCAGACAGAACATTATTTATATAAATATGATGTGTTCTCTCACTTAAGTATGACTTAAGCCAAGTTTTGTGCTTTCATCACATTGGTAAATTTTCAGTTTCTTCAAAAGGATTTCATGATCCACCATGTCATATTCTAATGAACTTTATACAGATCATACAGAAACTGTTCTTCATAAAACATTTTAAACGATCTGTAAGCAATAGTTTTGTGTGTATTTTGACTATTTCTCTTGCATTTTACCTTTCTTGTCAGAAAAGTAGGATAGTGGTCACTAAGACCAACATTTGGTACATTAGCAACAGCCACAATGGTTCATTGCAACACAGTGTCATTCTGCAGCAAAGATATCATCAATACTGAGATGCAGTGACCTAATACACATTGGTACCAATATAATACCAAGTAAATTCCACAGATGTCACTCCAAAACTAGAGACAGAACCGTGGAATGTAAAATAACCACACAAAAAATTACTTCAACTATTGGCATGTGTTTGACAGTACACATTGCCCACCTGTTATAAAGTTGACAAATGTTCAACAAAACACAGTGCCCACCAGTCAAAAATTGACAACTGTTCCAAACAAGACAGTGCCAACCTATGAAAAATTGACAAATCATCCATAAAACACAGTACCACCTGTCTTAAATTGATAATGTTCCCCAAACATAGTGCATATCTATCAAATATTGACAATGTTCCATAAAACACAGTGCCCATCTGTCAAAAAAAGACATTCCCATAAATACTGTGGCCACATCTAACTTTTATTTTATATAGTGATTAATAACAACAAAACTTGATGTAAACACCAACTGTGCTAAATTACGTTGGGCTGTAATTCCCCATCTGACATGCTGGTGCAGGTAAGACAAAAATCTTATTAAAAAAACAAAAAAAAACAACAAGAAAACATACACAGTCACACACGTTGTTCAAACTATAAAACAGTTCAAACAAGAATTAAGAAACCAGAGACATGCCCTCACTGCAAATATTCCCATTTGTTGTACTTTTGACATCCCTCTCCACCCCATCCAACCAAGTCTCATACACTATATGATTACTCTCTCTTAATTGGTGCAGACATATTTCAGGTCAATCGGATTACCAGACTCATACAAGATGAGGACTATATATAAAATCATTATTACTGTTACCATATTGACCAATGTATTTTAAATACTTGGTAGGCACTGAACTACTCTATATACTCACTCATAAGTTCAGTCCAACTGCAAACATAGACCCTGATCTGACAGTATATTATGCACTGACAAATCAGAGTCTATATTATCTGTTCTACTGCTTACTCCTAACAAACCACACACTCAGATCAGCTGGCACAGTATGCAATGGCAGATCTGGGTCTGTGCAGCAGGACTTGACTTATGAGTGAGCGCATACAGTACATCAAAATTAACTCAGTTTGCATGACTGTCTTTCCCTACCAGATAAATTAATTTATGTTCTCATGGTTAGACAAGCTCCATGCCTTTGATTAACCTCAAAAGTTCCCTGAAAATCTAAACAATAACAGGGCAAATATTGATTTTGAATTATGGGATGCATGTCAGACATCTGGAAAACATCTGATAAACTCTTTTGTCAATGGATAAAGAAAAATAGTAAATTTCTAAACTGAAATTTCAATGGAACATGGATACATGCATTCTACCTTGTATAATGTACCAATATTATAAAATAAATACTGATACAAAAGGACATAAAGCCACAGTTAAAATTGGTGAAAATGAAAGCATGATGCAAGTTGTAGATCTCCCTCATTGCAATGCCCTCCATTATAATGTAATCCTAGATATGGTATGTTACTGCTAGGGACCCTATGACCAAAATTAAACCATCTATACTTGAACTGATCAATAATAATAATAATAATAATAATAACAATGATATTATTATTATTATTTTTTTAATATTTTTTTTAATTACTTTATTTACAGAGAGTGATTCATTTAGTCAAGGACTATTCTCCCTTGAGGCCCTCTTAAGAAGAGTACAATAATGTGCATTATATGAAATATACCAGTAAATGCTTTTCATTTTAATGTGTTCAGTATTAAAATACTAAATTCCATTATCTATTAGAAACACATACATACTCATGATATCTCTTCTTAAATACTCTAATATGTTCAGTAGATTTTACATGTAGTGGAAGCTTGTTACACATAACTGTACCAGAGCACTGGGAGCTTTTTAAATTGCCCTGTTCCTGGTTTTGGTGCTTGAAGGTTTCCATGTGACATTGATATGAACTGGTACTGTGTTGAAAAAGGCCTGAATCAATGCTGAAGATACTCTGGTGCAGTTCCAGGTAGACATTTATATAAAAGAACTGCCTGTGAAAATCTATTCTTTCATATAATGTGAACCATTTTAGTTCTCTCAACAATGATTTTGATGGATTATCAATAGCTGCATTAAAATAATGCGCGCTGCCCATTTCTGAAATTTATAAATCCCGTCAGGCTGAGATTTAGCTGTTTCCCCTTACATCTGAACAGTATAATCCATTGTTGGAAGAATATATGACTTGTAGTATAGATTGATATATGGATTGTAGTATAGATTGATATATGGATTGTAGTATAGATTGATATATGGATTGTAGTATAAATTGATATATGGATCATAGTATAGATTGATATATGGATTGTAGTATAGATTGATATATGACTTGTAGTGTAGATTGCAAGTTTCTATAGGCAAATATTTCTTGATTCTGCTGAGTTGGGTGATTTCGGATGACGGTGTCCCTATGACCAAAACTAAACCCCTGTACTTGAACTGGTTTATCAAATATATGACATGGACCCTATGACCAAAACTAAACCCCTGTACTTGAACTGGTCTATCAAATATCTGACATGGACCCTATGACCAAAATTCAATCACTATACTTGAACTGTTCTATCAAATGACTGATATGGACCCTATGACCAAAATTAAACCACCTGTACTTGAACTGGTCTATCAAATATCTGACATGGACCCTATGACCAAAATTAAATCATCTACACTTGAACTGTTCAATCAAATGACTGACATGGACTCTATGACCAAAATTAAACCAAATGTACTTGAACTGTTCTATCAAATATCTGACATGGACCCTATGACCAAAATTAAACCACATGTACTTGAACTGTTCAATCAAATATCTGACATGGACCCTATGACCAAAATTAAACCACCTGTACTTGAACTGGTCTATCAAATGACTGACAAGGACCCTATGACCAAAATTAAACCCCTGTACTTGAACTGTTCTATCAAATGTATGACATGGACCCTATGACCAAAATTAAACCCCTGTACTTGAACTGGTCTATCAAATGTATGACATGGACCCTATGACCAAAATTAAACCCCTGTACTTGAACTGGTCTATCAAATGTATAACATGGACCCTATGACCAAAATTAAACCACCTGTACTTGAACTGTTCAATCAAATATCTGACATGGACCCTATGACCAAAATTAAACCACCTGTACTTGAACTGGTCTATCAAATGACTGACAAGGACCCTATGACCAAAATTAAACCCCTGTACTTGAACTGTTCTATCAAATGTATGACATGGACCCTATGACCAAAATTAAACCCCTGTACTTGAACTGGTCTATCAAATGTATGACATGGACCCTATGACCAAAATTAAACCCCTGTACTTGAACTGGTCTATCAAATGTATAACATGGACCCTATGACCAAAATTAAACCACCTGTACTTGAACTGTTCTATCAAATATCTGACATGGACCTATGACCAAAATTAAACCACCTGTACTTGAACTGTTCTATCAAATATCTGACATGGACCCTATGACCAAAATTAAACCACCTGTACTTGAACTGGTCTATCAAATGACTGACAAGGACCCTATGACCAAAATTAAACCCCTGTACTTCAACTGGTCTATCAAATGTATGACATGGACCCTATGACCAAAATTAAACCCCTGTACTTGAACTGGTTGATCTAATGTGTGACATGGACCCTATGACCAAAATTAAACCCCTGTACTTGAACTGGTCTATCAAATGACTGACATGGACCCTATGACCAAAATTAAACCCCTGTACTTGAACTGGTCTATCAAATGACTGACATGGACCCTATGACCAAAATTAAACCCCTGTACTTGAACTGTTCTATCAAATGACTGACAAGGACCCTATGACCAAAATTAAACCCCTGTACTTGAACTGGTCTATCAAATGACTGACATGGACCCTATGACCAAAATTAAACCCCTGTACTTGAACTGTTCAATCAAATATCTGACATGGACCCTATGACCAAAATTGAACCACCTGTACTTGAACTGTTCTATCAAATGTATGACATGGACCCTATGACCAAAATTAAACCCCTGTACTTGAACTGTTCTATCAAATATCTGACATGGACCCAATGACCAAAATTAAACTACCTGTACTTGAACTGTTCTATCAAATGTATGACATGGACCCTATGACCAAAATTAAACCCCTGTACTTGAACTGGTCTATCAAATGACTGACATGGACCCTATGACCAAATTTAAACCCCTGTACTTGAACTGTTCTATCAAATATCTGACATGGACCCTATGACCAAATTTAAACCCCTGTATTTGAACTGTTCTATCAAATATCTGACATGGACCCTATGACCAAATTTAAACCCCTGTACTTGAACTGTTCTATCAAATATCTGACATGGACCCTATGACCAAAATTAAACCCCTGTACTTGAACTGGTCTATCAAATGTATGACATGGACCCTATGACCAAAATTAAACCCCTGTGCTTGAACTGGTCTATCAAATGTATGACATGGACCCTATGGCCAAAATTAAACCCCTGTACTTGAACTGTTCTATCAAATATCTGACATGGACCCTATGACCAAATTTAAACCCTTGTACTTGAACTGTTCTATCAAATATCTGACATGGACCCTATGACCAAAATTAAACCCCTGTACTTGAACTGGTCTATCAAATGTATGACATGGACCCTATGACCAAAATTAAACCCCTGTGCTTGAACTGGTCTATCAAATGTATGACATGGACCCTATGACCAAAATTAAACCCCTGTACTTGAACTGGTCTATCAAATGACTGACATGGACCCTATGACCAAAATTAAACCCCTGTACTTGAACTGGTCTATCAAATGACTGACATGGACCCTATGACCAAAATTAAACCCCTGTACTTGAACTGGTCTATCAAATGACTGACAAGGACCCTATGACCAAACTTAAACCCCTGTACTTGAACTGGTCTATCAAATATCTGACATGGACCCTATGACCAAAATTAAACCACCTGTACTTGAACTGTTCTATCAAATGTCTGACATGGACCCTATGACCAAAATTAAACCCCTGTACTTGAACTGTTCTATCAAATATCTGACATGGACCCTATGACCAAAATTAAACCACCTGTACTTGAACTGTTCTATCAATTATCTGACACGGACCCTATGACCAAAATTAAACCACCTGTACTTGAACTGTTCTATCAAATGTATGACATGTACCCTATGACCAAAATTAAACCCCTGTACTTGAACTGGTCTATCAAATGACTGACATGGACCCTATGACCAAATTTAAACCCCTGTACTTGAACTGTTCTATCAAATATCTGACATGGACCCTATGACCAAACTTAAACCCCTGTACTTAAACTGGTCTATCAAATGTATGACATGGACCCTATGACCAAAATTAAACCCCTGTGCTTGAACTGGTCTATCAAATGTATGACATGGACCCTATGACCAAAATTAAACCCCTGTACTTGAACTGTTCTATCAAATGACTGACAAGGACCCTATGACCAAAACTAAACCCCTGTACTTGAACTGTTCTATCAAATATCTGATATGGACCCTATGACCAAAATTAAACTCCTGTACTTGAACTGTTCTATCAAATGACTGACAAGGACCCTATGACCAAAACTAAACCCCTGTACTTGAACCGTTCTATCAAATATCTGATATGGACCCTATGACCAAAATTAAACCCCTGTACTTGAACTGTTCTATCAATTATCTGACACGGACCCTATGACCAAAATTAAACCCCTGTACTTGAACTGTTCTATCAAATGTATGACATGGACCCTATGACCAAAATTAAACCACCTGTACTTGAACTGTTCTATCAAATGTATGACATGGACCCTATGACCAAAACTAAACCCCCTGTACTTGAACTGTTCTATCAAATGTATGACATGGACCCTATGACCAAAATTAAACCCCTGTACTTGAACTGGTCTATCAAATGACTGACATGGACCCTATGACCAAATTTAAACCCCTGTACTTGAACTGTTCTATCAAATATCTGACATGGACCCTATGACCAAATTTAAACCCCTGTACTTGAACTGTTCTATCAAATATCTGACAAGGACCCTATGACCAAAACTAAACCCCTGTACTTGAACTGTTCAATCAAATATCTGACATGGACCCTATGACCAAAATTAAACCCCTGTACTTGAACTGTTCTATCAAATGACTGACATGGACCCTATGACCAAATTTAAACCCCTGTACTTGAACTGTTCTATCAAATATCTGACATGGACCCTATGACCAAACTTAAACCCCTGTACTTAAACTGGTCTATCAAATGTATGACATGGACCCTATGACCAAAATTAAACCCCTGTGCTTGAACTGGTCTATCAAATGTATGACATGGACCCTATGACCAAAATTAAACCCCTGTACTTGAACTGGTCTATCAAATGTATGACATGGACCCTATGACCAAAATTAAACCCCTGTACTTGAACTGGTCTATCAAATATCTGACATGGACCCTATGACCAAAATTAAACCCCTGTACTTGAACTGGTCTATCAAATGTATGACGTGGACCCTTTGACTAAAATTAAACCCCTGTACTTGAACTGTTCTATCAAATGACTGACATGGACCCTATGACCAAAATTAAACCACCTGTACTTGAACTGGTCTATCAAATGACTGACAAAGACCCTATGACCAAAATTAAACCCCTGTACTTGAACTGTTCTATCAAATGACTGTCATGGACCCTATGACCAAAATTAAAACCCCTGTACTCAATGAACTGTTCTATCAAATATCTGACATGGACCCTATGACCAAAATTAAACCACCTGTACTTGAACTGGTCTATCAAATGACTGACAAGGACCCTATGACCAAAATTAAACCCCTGTACTTGAACTGTTCTATCAAATATCTGACATGGACCTATGACCAAAATTAAACCACCTGTACTTGAACTGTTCTATCAAATATCTGACATGGACCCTATGACCAAAATTAAACCACCTGTACTTGAACTGGTCTATCAAATGACTGACAAGGACTCTATGACCAAAATTAAACCCCTGTACTTGAACTGGTCTATCAAATGACTGACATGGACCCTATGACCAAAATTAAAACCCCTGTACTCAATGAACTGTTCTATCAAATATCTGACATGGACCCTATGACCAAAATTAAACCACCTGTACTTGAACTGGTCTATCAAATGACTGACATGGGCTCTATGACCAAAATTTAACCCCTGTACTTGAACTGTTCTATCAAATGTATGACATGGACCCTATGACCAAAATTAAACCCCTGTACTTGAACTGGTCTATCAAATGTATGACATGGACCCTATGACCAAAATTAAACCCCTGTACTTGAACTGGTCTATCAAATGTATAACATGGACCCTATGACCAAAATTAAACCACCTGTACTTGAACTGTTCTATCGAATATCTGACATGGACCTATGACCAAAATTAAACCACCTGTACTTGAACTGTTCTATCAAATATCTGACATGGACCCTATGACCAAAATTAAACCCCTGTACTTGAACTGTTCTATCAAATATCTGACATGGACCCTATGACCAAAATTAAACCCCTGTACTCAATGAACTGTTCTATCAAATATAGGCCAATACTAGTAGGTATTGTAAGAAAAATAACATGAAATTTATTATTATATCTTAATTTCATATTTTAAACATAAATATTTCACAAAATTAAATAAACTATGAGCATGAAGTGAAAAAAATATTTATAGTTTATTTAAATCAAAATGATTAATATATTCATAATTGTCATTTTTAATACCACACCAACCCCTAATGAATTGTCAGTATTTGATAAGACTCAGTCTTATTTATCAAACTAATAACAAGGAACAATTCTTTTTATCATTATTGTTAATTTAATTGCGATAACAAGAAGAGCAAAGCATAAACTATGCTATTCCTGGTAATGATGTACATCAGATTCAAACTGTGATAACAAGAAGAGCAAAGCATAACCTATGCTATTCCTGGTAATGATGTACATCAAATTCAAACTAGTTTAGTAACTTTCATCATGGGAGTCTGACAGGTGAGAAACTGATTTTGACATTGTACAGCAATGTTGTACCTTGACTGAAATGTGAAAGGGAAGTTTTATGCATCTCTGTGCCCCTACAGTGACCAACACATGAGGATTTGTTAAATTTATGGGGACAATGTCAGGTTTTGGTGGGAAAATATCACTTGGACTTCCTTAAGGTACAACACTGTACTGATTAACCAGGAGTGTTGGAAAATGAGTTGATCAAATAAGGACAAGACATAATTGTTTGCAGAAACATACTGAATATTATTTGGAATAAAAAAGTACTCATTTAAAAGCTTCATCACACAGGAACCCATGAAGATACATGCAGTTTTAGTGTTAGGATTTCTTTCGTTTCATGTTTAGCACTTTTCATTTTAAGTTGATGTACGCACACCAGTTTAAATGTGAGGTGTGTTGATGGATCACAGACTTCACCACCATCACTACCATGCAACAACAGCAAGGCTGAAGGCCAACTGCTGGGCCTGATGGAGTAGCTCTGTCTCCTTCATTATCACTATCGTGTAATAACAGCAAAGGTTAAGGTCAACTGTGGGGCTCAGATGGCACAGTTCTGACAACTTAGCTATTGCCACTATGCAACATATTCAAATTCAAACTGTTATACATTTTAAATTTATAAAATCTTTTTTCATGTAATGTTTTTATATATATATATATATATATATATATATATATATATATATATATATATATATATGGCTCAAAAATTAGCAACAAGCTACTAACCTGAGGCTAGTAAATTTCCTGTCAAACTAATAACTTAGCCCAAGGCTAGTCAATTTCTTGTCAGACTATTAGCTCAGACCAACAGCTAGTCAATTTCCTGTTGGATTTCATGTCAGACTATTGGCTAGTCTAAAGCTAGTCACTTTCTTATTAGACTATTAGCTAGTCTAAAGTTAGTCAATTTTTTATTAGACTATTAGCCAACCCAACACTAGTCAATTTCTTGTTTGACTATTAGCCAGCCCAAGGCTAGTCAATTTCTTGCTAAAATATTAGCTAGCCCAAGGCTAGTCAATTTCTTATGAGACTAAAGGCTAGTCAATTTCTTGTCAGACTGTTAGCCAGCCCAAGGCTAGTCAATTTCTTATTTGACTATTAGCCAACCCAACACTAGTCAATTTCTTATTTGACTACTAGCCAGCCCAAGGCTAGCCAACTTCTTGTGCGACTATTAGCCAGCCTAAGGCTAGTCAATTTCTTGCTAGACTATTAGCTAGCCCAAGGCTAGTCAATTTCCTGTTGGACTATTATTATACATACTTTAAATAGTCCTATGGCTAGTGTAAATTCAGCTGTTGCCAGCCAACATTTATGGAAAGTCTAGATAGGATACAGTAGCATTGGTACATTGTGAAGTGCTGACATCGCTATTGATTGTGATAAAGAAAATGAGAAACTATCCCTTACAAAGTAAATATCTAATTTTACATGGAATAAAACTGATTTATCACGAGCAGTTCATTTTCCTTTCATTTCTACTTGTATCCTTTGTAGGAGTGCTGGAACTTGGTCCAAAAAGTAAATGAATGGTCAGGACTGATACAGTGACAAATGTCAAGAGAGGCCATGAAAACAACTAAAAAATTAGAAGCATGAAAATCAAATAAAAATGATAGAAGTTTGGTCAGAAAAGAAAAACAACCAAAGTGATCAACAATATTAACTAAATACAAACAATTATAGGTGTTTTTGTTAAATATTCAAGATTTGGAACAAAATCTTCCAGGAGAGTAAAATATGTGGACAACATCTTCCATTTAATAAACCCTTATGCCAATTAGTATAACCCAAACACCAAGAACATGGCAGGCAACACATTTGATGGACAACTTTTTTAACTTTACAGGATATGGGCAACTTTACTTAAGTACCAAGTATGAGAAAATTACATTGTCCATGAAAACATATACGTAAAATATTTTATATCTATTAAAATCAATGGTTTCTTATGATGAAACAAACATGGATATTTAAATTTCAACTGATTCTAAAACACTACAAAGTCTGCAGTGTGACAGTTTATAGTGATGTCTAGCACTGGGACATCATGCCAGAGACATGCAGCATCATGTCCCACCCAATCACATTATCCTGACACCAAGCTGACCAGTCTTAACACTAACCTCCTAATGCTGAACTCTGAGTGAGGCAGCTGCTATTACCACTTTTTATGTCTTTGGTATGACTTGGTTAGGGTTCCAACCTGTGACCTCCAGCATCCGAGGCAGATCTGCAGGTGCTACTGTATGGTATTATAAAATACCTCAAAAAATCATTGAGATGGAAACAAGAAACTGTTTGCAAGACTTAACTCAGCACTAAAGTATCATGTCTGATTCATACATAACAACCTAATGTAATATATATGATATTCAATAATGTGTGTCCATAATAACTGTTATACTGATTGTATGGTCAACACATACAAAGGTATGTTGTCCCACCTCTGACACCAAATACATACTAAGGTACTTAACACTTCATCATTCCACTTCTGACAACAAATATATACCTCAAGCCAAGCTAAAACACTGTAATGTAACATAAACAGGCGGCTACCATTAGAGTTCTCCCAGGAGAAATTTTAAAATGGATTTCTAATCTAATTCAGGGTAATTTTCATCCATTTAATCTTGATATCTCCCCCCTTCCCCTGAGTAAGTGCTATGACATTTTATGGATTCCTGTTGTGTTGCTCTTCTAATGGCAACCAGATTTTATTTGTCTGTCTACAATAACCAGATCACACAAGATTCTAAGAAAATTGCATCACCAGTCTCCTAGTAGTCATGAAACTGTCTGTTCATATAAACTGAACTCTGTAGACACAAGACTAAATTATAAAACATACTTTCAGTTGTTCTCACTGACAATAGCCAAGATTAGCCACTGGCTACTGATTGGATCACATTGCTTACTAAACTTTCTGAAATAACTTTTTCTTGGCTACTGCTTTTCCTTGTTGTTGCCTATCATTTCATAAAAAAGATGTGTTTCATAAAAAAGATATGTTGTAATTATCAACAAAATTTACATTATTTCATGATGCATTCTTATTAGTTCTGGTCTTTTAAAGTGGGCCCCAAGTCTTCCGTGTTCGAATATTTGTGAAATTTTGCTAATGAACTGAAGAGCAAAAAACATTAAGTTAATTTTTAAAGTTTGGTACTCCTACTTTATTTCAAAGATTAAAGTTGTAAAAATCTAAATATGTGATCATGTTTGTTAAAATTATAATTTCTGTTCCAGTTTTTATAAAGCATACATTTGATACATTTAGTTGCCCTTATACCCGCTTACAAGTTGAGTCCAACTGCAACCTGCACAGGCCCAGATCTGCTGTCACACAATCTGCTGGTGATCTAAATATATCTAGGTTTTTATGAGTAATCAGCACAACAAATCTTTGACCCTGATCTGATGGCTCATTATAAAATATTATAGAATACTGAGGTTTTCCATGAACTAATGGGTCAGAATACATACAAAGAATATTGAGGTTTTCACTGAACAAAGGGGTCAGAATGCATACAAAGAATATTGAGGTTTTCACTGAACTAAGGGGTCAGAATGCATACAAAGAATATTGAGGTTTTCAATAAACAAATGGGTCAGAATGCATATAGAATACTGAGCTTTCCAGGAACAAAGGGGTCAGAATGTATACAAAGAATAGTGAGGCTTTCCAGGAACAAAGGGGTCAGAATGTATACAAAGAATAGTGAGGTTTTCCATGAACTTAGGGGTCAGAATGCATATAAAATATTGAGGTTTTCCATGAACTTTGGGGTCAGAATGCATATAACATATTGAGGTTTTCCACGAACTTAGGGGTCAGAAAGCATATAGAATATTGATGTTTTCAGGAACATAGGGCTCAGAATACTTACTGAATATTGAGGTTTTCCATGAACATAACTTCATAATGGTCAGAATGCATACTAAATATTGATGTTTTCCATGAATGTATGGTTCAAAATGCATGCTGAGCATTAATAGCCAAAGAAAACTTTACTTTCATACCTCTTCTGAGAATAGATTACTGTGTAAACATTATAAACTGTTGGGTTGGTAGGTAGGCTGTATTTTAAAAAACAAAAGATTGTTTCATGTTTTAATTTATATATTCCATTAGTGATGAATACTAAAATGATGACACACCTGAACACAGACCTGTCTTGAAAGTTTCCAGTTATAATGTTTGCCCAAAAATACAATGTCAGAACAAAGTGGACTGCTCCAGTGGCCTAGTAGTTATAGCGACCGCCTCTGATGCAGGAGGTCGCATTTTCGAAATTATACCAATCTTGCAAAAACAGTACTAACAGCTGCCTCGCTTGGCACTCAGCATTAAGAGGTTAGTGTTAGCACTGGTCAGCCTGGTGTCAGGATAATGTGGCTGGGTGAGACATCATACTACATGTCTGCGGCATGATGCCCCAGTGCTAGACATTGTTACAAACTGCCACACTGCAGACATCATAGCGATATATGACTGAAAAACTGTTAGAGTTATGTTAAAAATCCAAATCACAGACACAGACAAAGACAGAAAACAAAAATGAGGTCACCTGGATTTTTACAGGATTGGATGGGTTACAGGAAACAAAATTTATTTCACTTGGCCTAATATAAAAGTAAACTAGGATTTATCTGACTTGGCCTAAAATAAAAGTAACCTAGAATTTATTTGACTTGGCCTAAAATAAAAGTAACCTAGGATTTATTTGACTTGGAATAGTATAAAAGTAATCTAGAATTTATTTGACTTGGCCTAATATAAGAGTAACGTAGAATTTATTTGACTTTGCCTAATATAAGAGTAATGTAGAATTTATTTGACTTGGCCTAATATAAGAGTAACGTAGAATTTATTTGACTTGGCCTAATATAAGAGTAACCTATAATTTATTTGACTTGGCCTAATATAAGAGTAATGTAGAATTTATTTGACTTGGCCTAATATAAGAGTAACGTAGAATTTATTTGACTTGGCCTAATATAAGAGTAACGTAGAATTTATTTGACTTGGCCTAATATAAGAGTAACCTATAATTTATTTGACTTGGCCTAATATAAGAGTAACATAGAATTTATTTGACTTGGCCTAATATAAGAGTAACCTAGAAGTTATTTGACTTGGAATACTATAAAAGTAATCTAGAATTTATTTGACTTGGCCTAATATAAGAGTAACGTAGAATTTATTTGACTTGGCCTAATATAAGAGTAATGTAGAATTTATTTGACTTGGCCTAATATAAGAGTAACGTAGAATTTATTTGACTTGGCCTAATATAAGAGTAACCTATAATTTATTTGACTTGGCCTAATATAAGAGTAATGTAGAATTTATTTGACTTGGCCTAATATAAGAGTAACGTAGAATTTATTTGACTTGGCCTAATATAAGAGTAACGTAGAATTTATTTGACTTGGCCTAATATAAGAGTAATGTAGAATTTATTTGACTTGGCCTAATATAAGAGTAATGTAGAATTTATTTGACTTGGCCTAATATAAGAGTAACGTAGAATTTATTTGACTTGGCCTAATATAAGAGTAACGTAGAATTTATTTGACTTGGAATAATATAAAAGTAACCTAGAATTTATTTGACTTGGCCTAATATAAGAGTAACATAGAATTTATTTGACTTGGCCTAATATAAGAGTAACCTAGAATAAGAAAGGATATCTTTACTTCCATCATGTTTGAGGAAATTGCTGTAAAATTTAATGACTGAATATTTTGTACAGTGATATTTTATAGGTAGAGGGACCCTTACAAGATTAACAGTAAGAAATTAGGCTCATTAGATTTAATTTGAAATTACAACAAAAAAACATTATGTGCAAACTTTAGCAGAAAAATAAAGTCATGTTACACATGTGCAATATACATCTTTACCTATATTCATGTACATGGATTTTTTCTGATGCCAAACAGGCATGCTTCTATTTTCATTGCATGGATACAAACAACATGGGCAGTCTGCCCAAAAATGGTGCATAGGTGACCTATATCAATGAGCCAATTAGTGCACAACATGCCAATAAATATTTTGGCAATGATTCATATATACAACAATTCTGTCTACTTACAAAGTAAACTATTCCCTCACTATAATGCCAACCATTTTAAAGCATGTGTGGCTATATATCCCATTTTATTATTTAGTAGCAGAATTAAATGCAGCATGTATTTCATTATAAGTCAGTGAATCATTATACTCCACAACTCCAATGAAGAACATTACAATGAGGGAATAGTGTATCATGTATTTCATTGTAAGTCAGTGAATTATTAAACTCCACAACTCCAATGAAGAACATTACAATGAGGGAATAGTGTATCATGTATTTCGTTATAAGTCAGTGAATCATTATACTCACAACTGCATTGAAGAACATTACAATGAGGGAATAGTGTATCATGTATTTCATTGTAAGTCAGTGAATCATTATACTCACAACTGCATTGAAGAACATTACAATGAGGGAATAGTGTATCATGTATTTCATTATAAGTCAGTGAATCAGTATACTCCATAACTCCAATGAAGAGCATTACAATGATAGAATAGTGTATCAAGTATTTCATAAGTCAGTCTCACTATAAGGCAGTATACTCCATAACTCCAATGAAGAAAATTACATTTATGTAATACTGTCTCATGCATTTAGTCAGTCTTGCTATACAGCAAGATACTCCATGACTTCAATGAAGAACATTACAATGAGGGTGTACTGTACCATGTATTTCATAAGTTAGTCTCACTATAAGGCAGTATACTCCATAACTCCAATGAAGAGCATTACAATGAGGTAATGCTGTGTCATGTATTTCAATAGTCAAACTATAAGGCAGAATACCCCATAACTCCAATGAAGAGCATTACAATGAGGTAATACTGTATCATGTATTTCAATAGTCAAACTGTAAGGCAGAATACCCCATAACTCCAATGAAGAGCATTACAATGCAAGAACTGTATCATTTGTTTCAATAGTCAAACTGTAAGGCAGAATACCCCATAACTCCAATGAAGAGCATTACAATGCAAGAACTGTATCATTTGTTTCAATAGTCAAACTGTAAGGCAGAATACCCCATAACTCCAATGAAGAGCATTACAATGCAAGAACTGTATCATTTGTTTCAATAGTCAAACTGTAAGGCAGTATACTCCATAACTCCAATGAAGAGCATTACAATGAGGTAATACTGTATCATGTATTTCAATAGTCAAACTGTAAGGCAGAATACCCCATAACTCCAATCAAGAGCATTACAATGCAAGAACTGTATCATTTGTTTCAATAGTCAAACTGTAAGGCAGAATACTCCATAACTCCAATGAAGAGCATTACAATGAGGTAATACTGTATCATGTATTTCAATAGTCAAACTGTAAGGCAGAATACCCCATAACTCCAATGAAGAGCATTACAATGAGGTAATACTGTATCATGTATTTCAATAGTCAAACTGTAAGGCAGAATACCCCATAACTCCAGTGAAGAGCATTACAATGCAAGAACTGTATCATTTGTTTCAATAGTCAAACTGTAAGGCAGTATACTCCATAACTCCAATGAAGAGCATTACAATGCAAGAACTGTATCATTTGTTTCAATAGTCAAACTGTAAGGCAGTATACTCCATAACTCCAATGAAGAGTATTACAATGCAAGAACTGTATCATTTGTTTCAATAGTCAAACTGTAAGGCAGAATACTCCACAACTCCAATGAAGAGCATTACAATGCAAGAACTGTATCATTTGTTTCAATAGTCAAACTGTAAGGCAGAATACTCCATAACTCCAATGAAGAGCATTACAATGAGGTAATACTGTATCATGTATTTCAATAGTCAAACTGTAAGGCAGAATACCCCATAACTCCAATGAAGAGCATTACAATGAGGTAATACTGTATCATGTATTTCAATAGTCAAACTGTAAGGCAGAATACCCCATAACTCCAGTGAAGAGCATTACAATGCAAGAACTGTATCATTTGTTTCAATAGTCAAACTGTAAGGCAGTATACTCCATAACTCCAATGAAGAGCATTACAATGCAAGAACTGTATCATTTGTTTCAATAGTCAAACTGTAAGGCAGTATACTCCATAACTCCAATGAAGAGTATTACAATGCAAGAACTGTATCATTTGTTTCAATAGTCAAACTGTAAGGCAGAATACTCCACAACTCCAATGAAGAGCATTACAATGCAAGAACTGTATCATTTGTTTCAATAGTCAAACTGTAAGGCAGAATACTCCATAACTCCAATGAAGAGCATTACAATGCAAGAACTGTATCATCTGTTTCAATAGTCAAACTGTAAGGCAGTATACTCCATAACTCCAATGAAGAGCATTACAATGCAAGAACTGTATCATTTGTTTCAATAGTCAAACTGTAAGGCAGAATACTCCACAACTCCAATGAAGAGCATTACAATGCAAGAACTGTATCATTTGTTTCAATAGTCAAACTGTAAGGCAGAATACTCCATAACTCCAATGAAGAGCATTACAATGCAAGAACTGTATCATTTGTTTCAATAGTCAAACTGTAAGGCAGAATACCCCATAACTCCAATGAAGAGCATTACAATGCAAGAACTGTATCATTTGTTTCAATAGTCAAACTGTAAGGCAGAATACTCCACAACTCCAATGAAGAGCATTACAATGCAAGAACTGTATCATTTGTTTCAATAGTCAAACTGTAAGGCAGAATACCCCATAACTCCAATGAAGAGCGTTACAATGCAAGAACTGTATCATTTGTTTCAAAATATGATAGTTTTACTATAAGGCAGCATACTCAATGACTCCCACTGGACAGTGAGGGAATACTATCTGATGTATTTCATTATATGCATGTCTCACTATAAGGTAGCATACTCAATGACTCCCACTGGACAGTGAGGGAATATTATCTGATGTATTTTATTATATGCATGTCTCACTATAAGGCAGCATACGCCAGGACTCAATGGAAAGGATTAAGTTGAGGGAATAATGTATCAGTTATTTCATTATTAGTCAGTTGCACCATAAGACAGTATACTCCAGGACTCAATGGAAAGCATTAAACTGAGGAAATAATGTATCATGTATTTCACTATAAGTCTATCTCACTATTAGGCAGTATAATCCACGACACGTGGAAGGCATTAAAATGAAGGAATACTGTATTAAAATGAAGGAATACTGTATCACATATTTCATTACAATAAATGTCTAGTAGGCAGTATAATCCATGACTCAGTGGAAGGTATTAAAATGAAGGAATACTGTATCACATATTTCATTATAAGTCTGTCTCACTTTTAGGCAGTATAATCCATGACTTGTGGAAAGCACTAAATTGAGGGAATAATGTATCATGTATTTCATTATAAGTCTGTCTTACTATAAGGTAGCATACTCCATGATTCCCATGTACAGCATTATAATGAGGGTGTACTGAATTTACCACAATATCATAAAATGCTAATTTCCTAATTTTCCTGAAGCCCAGTCTGTACTGATGGAGGTGACACCCAAGCACCATAGTTCCTACAGATTCAACACAAAAACACATTAATACCTATAATTGAAGTCAAGTTAAGCTTTCAAACTACTGGTAATAACCTTCATGTGTTACTAATAAATACATGGTATACTTCTTTGATGGTTTCCAGCTTTTGTAATCTTCCTCCTGTGGGATTCTTACGTAAACCAATGCAATATACTGGTGGAATGCAATGCATTGCATAATCTGGCTTGTTTATGCTATCACTTCTAATATATCCTTAGAGTATTGGGTTACAGTACAAGAATTGGAAACAAATTGGAAACAATGCCATTTTAAATGAGTCTTTTTCTTTATTATATCATAATTTTGTTGCTGTTTATTGTTTTAAATTTTTTATGCATACTGATGACTTTCTTGGTTCAAAACTTACTATTTAAATTCCCAAGTTTTCCACACTGTGATGGCTATTTAAATTCCCAAGTTTTCCACAATGTGATGACTATTTAAATTCTCAGGTTTTCCACAGTGTGATGGCTATTTAAATTCCCAGATTTTCCACAGTAAGATGGCTATTTAAATTCACAGGTTTCCACACTGTGATGGCTATTTAAATTTCCAAGCTTTCAAATTGTTCAAGTTTCCTGCACTGTGATGGTTAAGTTCCCAAATTTTCCACACTGTGATGGCTATTTAAATTTCCAAGCTTTCAAACTGTTCAAGTTTCCTGCTTTCCATACTGTTATAATGGCTATTGGAAAATTACCAAGTCTTCTACAATGTAATGGTATTTAAAACTACCAAGCTTTCCACACTGTGGAATGCCTGTTTTAATTCCCAAGCTTTCCACACTGTGGAATGCCTGTTTTAATTTCCAAGCTTTCCATACTGTGGAATGAAACAAATGAAAGCAGCTGATAAATTTAGATTTTTGGGGGTGACAACAGTTTTTTCAGATATTCATTTTAATGAAAATGACAGACATCAAAAGCTATGGGCTTTTCAAAACTGATCATATCTATTTCAGTATTATGTTAAAATGGACTACTTGCACAAACTAATTACCTCAGAAACTGAAGAAATATACAAGTAGCAAGAATTATTTACCTTGCATTTAACAATGGGATGAAAAGTCAAACCAAGCTCTAGGGAAACAATGAAGTGAAATTTATGAAAACAAGGTACAAAAAATTTGTTGGGTGCTAGTTGGCTCTGAGAGTGTTGATTAAAAAAATTAATAATGAAACAATGCATGTCAATACACATTATCAAGTAAAAATAATGACATCAATGCATGCCAATTCATATCTTTACGAAAAGAAAAAAAAATTGTAAGAATTTGAAAGTATAAAATAGCCATTTTCAAGTCTAACATGGTTTTTATGTCATAATCTAGATGATGTCAACACTTTCCAATCAAGCTTTCTTTTGATATTATAATCCTATGATGTCACAGTTATTAATTAAGCATAGCATGTTTTTTTTGTGGTCAAAATCACAATGACATCAACCCTTTCTCATCAAGCCTAACATTGTTTTGATGTTGCCATATCTCGATGATGTCAACCATTTCTCATTAAACCAAACCAAGTTTTTGATGCCATAATCTCAATGTAGTCATCCCTTTCTCAACAAGCTAGCAGGGCTTTGATGCCATATCTCAATGTCATATCTCAATGATGTCAACCCTTTCTCATCAAGCCTAGCAGGGTTTTAATGTCATATCTTGATAATGTCAACCATTTCTCATTAAACCAAACCAAGTTTTTGATGCCATAATCTCAATGTAGTCAACCCTTTCTCAACAACCTAGCAGGGTTTTGATGTCATATCTCAATGATGTCAACCCTTTCTCATCAATCCTAGCATTGTTTTAATGTCATATCTTGATAATGTCAACCATTTCTCATTAAACCTAGCATGGTTTTGATGTCTTATCTCAAATGATGTCAACCCTTTCTCATCAAGCCTAGCAGGGTTTTCATGTCATATCTCAATGATGTCAACCTTTTCTCATTAATCCAAGCAGGGTTCTGATGTCATATCTCAATGATGTCAACCTTTTCTCAACAAGCCTAGCATGGTTTTGATGTCATATCTCAATGATGTCAACCTTTTCTCATTAATCCAAGCATGGTTTTGATGCCATATCTCAATGATGTCAACCCTTTCTCAACAAGCCTAGCAGGGTTTTGATGTCATATCTCAATGATGTCAACCCTTTCTCATCAAGCCTAGCAGGGTTTTGATATCATATCTCAATGATGTCAACCCTTTCTCATCAAGCCTAGCTGGGTTTTGATGTCATATCTCAATGATGTCAACCCTTTCTCATCAAGCCTAACGGAGAGCACTTTAAACCACTCAGCCACTTGGGGCTCCCTTTTAGTAAACATAATGTACCAACTAAATACTTTACAAAGTGTAATATTTATTAATGACACAGTTAGAAAGACACCAGTTTTATATGAAAGTATTTGCAGTGCCTTCTTTATGCTCCAGAATTTAAACTCAGCTACCTGGTTATTTTCCTTGCAACCATTTTTATTCTAAATTAGCTAAACTTCATCCAGCATTAGTGTTTGCTTTCAAAAAAATTTCAAAGTACTGAGTAATACAAAATAGTACTTTAAATAGTCACATGATTATCAGTCATTCAAATAACTGAGGCAAGAAAAAAAGAAAATAATTTCCACATATAAACTGCTTAAAGTTCTCACAATAAACAGTGCTTTACATGATGGAGGGTACAAGTATTCTAATTTTTTGTCTCAGAAAATTCATTGACTTTGATCAAAATTCTCTTTTTGCCACCAGTATAGTGGCACTGTGACCTCATTTCTTTAAAAGCCTCACCATTAATATCAAGCAATAAACCAAACATGTCATATCTACTGATTCTTATGTTTGTCCAATTGCTTGCCATCCTAAGTCTTCAAATGCTAACCATCCTGCTGATAGAAAGAATGTCCTATAATATAAATGAAATGCATGTTTCTGTCTCCATAAAAAGTGGCCAGAATTAATACACACAGAATGGAACAAATATTAGGATATCCTACAGGATCAGAAAGGTTATATCAAATGTGTATTACACTAAAAAGCAATCAAGAATCAATCTCAGTGATGTGTGGGCAAACAAATTGATGAAAGAAATCTGCCACAGGCATAATGAATCTGTGTTATCCTCACCAACAGAAAACAGAGGCAATCAAAATGAAGCACTGCAGAGATTCCTGGCAATCAATTACTTGAAATTGGCCGAAGTCTGGACAGAAAGAACTTTGGTAGTACATCCCAAGATCAGGTTTTAGGTTCACTAATAGAACAGTCTGGAAGCCTGGCCCACTGTAGCATTGTCAGTACATAGTGCAGTGGGCTAGGGTACCAGACAACTAGCATGCTAGCATAGAATCCTGGATCACTGAAGGACTCACGGTACTAATTCAACTCCAATAGTAAACATATGGAAACACTATTATATTCAAAATTCAATAACTTAAAATTTCTGGGTGCTGATGATGAGACCTATAATTCTCCATGCACATCTAACCTTGGTGCAAGCTTATGTGTGGAGAACACCAAATGAGCTGTGGCATTTTGTTTATCTACATGTGCATGAAACACGTTATTGATTCTGCACCAAATGAATCAGGTGCTACTTTCATTATTGAGTACTCCTGAGTCAAGCCTGTAAAAATACTAAAATTGCATCAGTAGAAATTTGTCTATATTTAAAAAAAAATTACATATAGGATAACCTCTCAAAAGATATTTTTACTAAAATTTTAATTTTCATTCTTAACCAATTATGGACCATCAAACCCGTAAATACTCTATTATTTGTTCACCCATTTCTAGACTGGTAAAAAGTTCTTCCGTATAATTAGTACTGTGTGTCCTGAAGGACACATAGTACTGATTATATGGAAAAATGGGAACCAGTCTGGAAATGGATGAACAGAAATAGAGTATATATGGGTTAGGCTGACCAGGATTGGTTAATAATGTAAGCTATGTTGTAGGAGAAAGAATCTTTTGAGAGCTTATCCTAGTTGTAAGTGGAAAAAATAGAGACATTGTTTTATTGAGGGAATTTCAGTCCTTTAACAGTCTTGAGTCTGGAACACTCATTACTAAAATTAGCACCTGACTCTTTGATGCAGAATTGAAAGCACATGTTTCAAACAAATGCAGGTCCAGAAAATGACGTGGCTCATATCCTTTCCTTTATATAGAAGCTGACATCCAGGTTTCATTTATACTGATAAATATAGGTTTGATCACGATCACTCAGAAATTTTAACTTATTGAATTTTTAATATCATGGTGTTTGCATAGGTTTACTATCGGAACTGAATTAGTACTATGAATCTTGTACCACTGTCAGTTGATAGTGCTGTTGGCTAGGGTACCAGACTACTAGCATACTAGCATGGTATCCTGGATCACTAGTGCAATTGTCTAGAGTACCTAACTACTAGCAAACTAGCCAGGTACCCTGATCACCTGACAAACTATAATTTTACCAATTACTGCCACACCTTCATATATTTTAAATATAGTGTTACTGGCTGGTGTGTTTATGCATACTCCAGGGTGTGCAGGGTAGAACTTATGTGACAATGACAGGCACTACCTCTCATCTAAATAGCAACAAAAGGACTCTTTTACCTGCATTAGGTGTGGCTGGATACACTTCTACTGGCACTGAGTGTGACTACCTGAACTGGGGACTGCATTCATACACTTCTACTGGCACTGAGTGTGACTACCTGAACTGGGGACTGCATTCATACACTTCTACTGGCACTGAGTGTGACTACCTGAACTGGGGACTGCATTCATACACTTCTACTGGCACTGAGTGTGACTACCTGAACTGGGGACTGCATTCATACACTTCTACTGGCACTGAGTGTGACTGACTCTACCTGAACTGGGGACTGCAACTGATACACTTTACCTGCCCTGACTGTGACTGACTCTACCTGTACTGGGGACTGCAAATGATACAATTTACCTGCCCTGAATATGACTGACTGCCTGAACTGGGGGATGCAACTGTTACACTTCTCTTCGCACTCAGTGTAACTGACTCTACCTGTACTGTAATTGTTACACTTTACCTGCCCTGTGTGTGACTCTCCTTGTACACAGGACTGCAGTCAATGCACTTTTCATGCATGTTTATCACCTAACTGATGAGTTTCTTAAATGTCATGATTTCATTGAAATATCCACTAAGAAATTAAATTATAGTCTATTCCAAAATACTCTTAAACCTTGCAGAGCACTTATTCCTTGGAATTTTCAATTTCTGGGCCTTAAGTGATACAATTTGGCAACTGAATTTACATTCAAATTAAGAGATATACTGAAAATGATTTTTTTTCTCCATACATTTCTGATTTAGCTCCCCTGAATAATTTCTGATTTAGCTCCCCTGAAAAAGAAGTTGCATCTTATGGGTCATAAATCTATAAACAGGACAAGGATTATTGACCAGAAGTGAATTTACATCTTTAACATGAATTTAGTAAAACAGTCAATTTTGTGAAACCCTAAGATCAACTCAGTATGCTTTTGATTATGTAATATCTGTCAGTATTTCTTTAAGTCTTTAACTTTACAGTGCTCCTACAAGGATGTCCGTCATGGCAGAAAGATTTTCCCACTCAAGAAATTCAACATGAGTTGAGTACCCCTAAATATCTGCACAGTCCAAGACCCTCATTAAAAATGGTTCTTCACAGCCAAATAAAGTAATTCTTTTGACATACTCCAAGGTCACTGATGATGTAATTCTTTTGACATACTCCAAGGTCACTGATGATGTAATTCTTTTGACATACTCCAAGGTCACTGATGGATGTAAATCTTTTGACATACTCCAAGGTCACTGATAATGTAATTCTTTTGACATACCCCAAGGTCAGTGATGATCAGCCTGAGAAGCTGATTTGCAGATAGCAGTCTGGGCAACCAATTCTCTTGAAGCCAGTTTGGAATGCTGATGCTGGTATTTGCATATGTAACCTCTGGGATAAAGGTCAAAGTGGCCCTGTGTTACCTACCAGAAGCCCCTTTTTCAGATTCCCTATAGTCATGGCCAAGGTGATACAACTGACAAGTAAATCCTGTGAGGGCTTGTGAGGTTTTGCTTGATTGGTCAATCCTGTGAAATTTGTAAGATTTTGTTTGAGGGGCAACCTATTAAACTTATTCAAGACCACTTAGAAATCACATACAGTAATGTCTTCAACTGTCATTGCTTTCATTATTACTTATATCTCCTGCAAGAAATTTCAGTAAAACTTTGATAACCCAAACTTCAATGACATAGTATCAGTGGAATTACATACTCAGTCTGAGCTCAAAGTCTTCAATCTTTTTCATCTTCATAAGCTCCAAAAACTCTGATTATGTGAATACCACACATCACTCAAAGTCACAGTTTGGTCCCAACTTTAAAGTACCATGCATCAAAGTCACAGGTTGGTCCCAACTATGAAATACCATTTCAAACTTACAATTTGAGCTGGATTCCAGTCAGCATGATGGATGTTTAATCATGAATGAAATTAAATGGAATTATGTGCATACAAACTAATCTGCTAATTAGCTTAATAATTCCTTCATTATTGCCTGGATATTATCACTGAATCTGGAAGAATAGTGGCTACAAGTGTCAACTTCCATCATTTAAATATTTAAAAGCTAAACTTAAGATTCTATGACACAGTTCTTGTTTTCATCGTTTAAATACATAAGCTAAACTTAAGATTTAATGACACTGTACTAGTTAATTGTGGGATAATGCGGTTAAAAGATAACTGTTTTATTGCTGGTTCAAATAAGACAAGGTCACAGCCTGAATCTTCAGCCTGACATGAACAAATAAAACTTTAAAATGTCACCTTTACCCCAAGATCAATGGTTATGGGAGTATGTTACCGAACGAACTGCTTTATCTTCATAACAATTCATCCAAATCATGAAGAAAATTCATCAGGATATTGGGGAAGTATAAGCAAAGAAAATCTTGAACCAAAACTGTAACACAAATTTTCTTTATTAGTAACCTTGACATAAGGTTTGTGTGTGTGTGTGTGTGTGTGTGTGTGTGTGTGTGTGTGTGTGTGTGTGTGTGTGTGTATGTGTGTGTGTATTTTTAACATAGCCTTAAAAAAAGTTCAGTCATATCAGTATGATGCCTGCAGTGTGGAATATCTGTCTGAAAACTAAAATCAGACTATTGCGAGCTCTAGTCATCTCAATCTTTTTGTACTCATGTGAGGCCTGGACCCTGATAGCAGAATTACAACGAAGAATCCAGGCACTTGAAATGAGATGCTACAGAACCATCCTTGGCATCCCTTACATGGACCACATCACAAATGAAGAAGTGCATACCACCATCAGGCGCGAAGTAGGCCAATATGAGGACCTCCTCACCACCATCAAAAAGAGAAAGCTGAAATGGTATGGCCATGTCACTAGAGCCAACAATCTATCCACAACAGTCCTGCAGGGCAGTGTACAGGATGGCAGTAGGAGAGGTAGACAGAGAAAAAAGTGGACTGACAGCATCACAGAATGGACCTGGAAAAGTTTTCCTGAGACACAGGCATTGGCACATGATCGAGACAAGTGGAGGGAACTGGTCAGATGTTCAGCAGCACAGTGCCTCGACGACCACACTAGGTCATGAGACTGATGATGATGATGATAAAAAAATTTCAGTCAAATCACTATGATGTCTGCAGTGTGGCAGTTTATAGTGATGTCTAGCACTGGGGCATCATGCTGCTAGTACAATTTTTTATAATTCTTTTGTTTGACTCAGCTGGGGATTGAACCCATGACCTCTTGCATCCAAAGCTGATACTCTAACCACTTTGACCAGATAAGTGTTCACAGCATGTCCTGTTTTATTCAGTCCTTCTCATATCAGACATATGAAAAATTAGTACCTGTAATCAGCTTCTTAATTGTGGATGTTTAGTGACACAAAGAAGACAGGGGAAGGTAATATGAAGGAACTGTCAGATAGAAAAGTCTGTACCGTACAAGACATTATCTTTGTAATGGAAATTGATGCAAATGTTTGTGCACAGACATCAGATATATGTGAGCGGATGAGAGAGAGACCTGTAATATGGCTTCAAAAGTGCAATAATTTCAATAACAGTTTTCAATAATCATGTGGAATGCACATCTGGCTACTTATTTTTGCAATCATCGCAAGGCATAAATTACACATCATTGTCTCACCAGTCAGACAGGATGGAAAATTTAGCATTGCATTACGGGATAACTAACTCAATATTTCCATCATTTTGTACCATAATCAAAATGTTGACAGTCGGGACATAAGATCATCCTATTATTCTGCAGTATTAAGTAAGAAGAAAAAAATATTTTATTTTGCCTATAAACATTATAGTAGGGTAAGATGAGATCTGATAAAGTTGAACTGACTATTAACAAAGAACCACCCCATAATGCTTTATAATAAAAGGGGTTCCATATCAAGCAGACTTGTACATTCAGCAATAACGAAGGTATTTCATTATTGTCAAAAGGATAGAACCTGACAGCATATTGTGTGCAAACTAATATGCCCCATTCATATATTTTCTTGAAAACTAATTAAACTGCCCTTTTGAGTAAAGAGCTGTTCCATGGCATGCACACGAGGCTAATAACAGTCTCACAATATAGCAGTTCTTGGAAAAGCTGGCATTAAGCTTCCAGCTGACACGATAGTTATTATTACCATTATCCTCACTCATATACTAAGTTTTAAAGTTATAAATGTTGACTGTATTTCACATTCTTTGTTACAAGTCAAATAAGAATTGTATTACGCATTCCAAATGATACACACAAATCTGTTTATTATCAAGTCAAAAGATCATGCTGAATGAAAATAAATTTGTAATATTTTAAGAGACAATCCTTCATTATTTAATATGGTATAAATTCAAGCCAACTGTGCAAATGTGGCATTCCTCCATGCCCAATATTTTGATACAAGCTTACATTATCCAGATGGTAACCAATGATAAAATAAAATATATAAAATAATAATAATAATAATAATCATAATAATAATAATCATAACAACAACAACAACAAGAGTCCAAGTGAGGATGAAAATGCTTACCTGACATCAGCTTAAAAGCCAAAGGTCATAACGGCTGGCCATGAAATCTGGGTCAAGTGAATGATTTATCTTGAAATTTCTCCAGTAAAGTTTATCCCATGTTTCAAGTTTCATGCAAAATAGCATAATTTTTCCATTTTGAAAGATCTATATCCCATAATAGTTTGTATTCTAGGGGGATAATTTAAGTTGTGTAAATGTTTTTACAGCTTTTAGTAATGGCAGCCATATTTAAATTTGGTCAAATTCTGTTAAGCTCTTATTCATCAGAAGTTAGTGAAGGCTTTTCTACTTTTAGTATTCACAGCAATATTTGACGGCAGCCACCATTTGAATTTAAATTATTGTGATGGTAGACTCCAGGCACCATTTGAATTTAAATTATTGTGATGGCAGACTCCAGGCACTGTTTGAATTTAAATTATTGTGATGGCAGACTCCAAGCACCATTTTTGAATTAAATTAATTTGATGGCAGACTGGTACCACTTAAACTAAAATTAAAGTTAATGTGATGTCAGACTGGTACCATTTGAATTAAAATTAATTTGATTGCATATTGACACCTTTTGAATAATAATTAATGTGATGGTAGACTGGCACTGTTTGAATTAAAGTTAATGCAATGGCAGACTGGTACCATTTTAATTAAAACTAATGGTCCTTATGACAGGATGCTTTTTTTGCCATGTTCTGGTCAAATTGTACTGAGCGGTTTTGGAGAAGAAATCAATTCAAGGCTTTCTATTTATAGCAACAATGGCTGATCAGTATCATTTGTATCAAGCATAAAGGACTTCATGCCATGATTCTGTTTAGTGGTTTTGGAAAAAATATCAACTAATGGTTTTATATTTTTATTAGCAGTGACCATATTTGATTGCAGAATGGCAACCCTTGTAGAAAACTTAAATGCCTTCATACCACAATGTTTTGTGTCAAGATAGGTTGAAAATGGTCAAAAGGTTTTCGAGAAATTGAAAATAGCAATTGTTGAGGGACAATTGACAGGTTTTTATATTTTTGGCAATGGAGGCCATATTTTAATTACAGATAAGCATTGTTAAGTTTTAAAGTTTTTTATGTCATAAAACTTTGTCAAATTTGACCTTAATCTGTTCAGTCATTGTAAATGTTTTTCTTGTTTTAGCAATGATGGCCATATTTGATGATGGATTTGTATCATTTGTAAGAACTGGAAAGTACTTAATGCCAGGATGCATTGACAGACTGCATCACAATATCCTAGTGCTTTTACCATTATTATTATTATTTTTAATATTAATATTATTATTATTATTATTATTATTATTATTATTATTATTATCTCATGATACTGTTATAGAAGATGGTTATGAGAAAAACTATTGAAAGTTTACATGTAACACTTTTTAAATAAGGATGAGAACGTGGCCAGTGTCCCCATTTTAAAATTAATTAATTTTTATATTAAATTTAATTAATTTTTATATTAAATTTAATTCATTTTTATATTATGAATGCATATTATTAACAAACTGCTATCAATATAATTTTCTAACATGAAAAATATGTTTCTGTTCTAAAGATTCTTTAAAAAAAACTCTGCCTTTAATTTAGATTACATGTACTTGTTATGTTATTAACAAATAAACAGCCACATTTAATTAAGTGAGGGATGACAGCATTGATCAATGTGGCATTGAGAAATATGAACATGAGTAACAATATGGTATATTACTGACCATGACCTATGAAACTTGACTACTGCATGATACGGTATGAATCTGGGTAAAAAAGATTTTTTCATCAAAATATACAAAAACACTGACTTAAATTATTATGTGTTGTGACCTTGACCTATCAAGGCAGTATGTATAACTGAATACATGAGCCGCTAAGGAAACAATATATATAAAAGGTTAGTTTTGTTAAAATACCTTATTTTTGGGCATACAATGTATAGCTGCATATGAATAGAAATACTGGTTTATATTTTCCCCTGCCAGGACACTGACCTTGATGGTCATGGCTATGGTACGTGACACACTGTCCAGTCAGGATATACATCTTATTCAAGTTTTAATTCAAATATCTTCAGTGGTTCAAAAGTTATATTCTAGGAAAGGGTCGAGTCATAGAATTTCCAGACAAAGATACAAATCAGATTGACATTTTCTCTTGCTTTGCCCTTCACCTTGAGATAGGGGTCAAGGCTATGAAATGCAACACTTTGTCTATATACAAAACATACATTAGTGGTCAAAATTTCATTAAAATATCTTCACTGGTTCAGAAGTTAATCTCTAAACACCGTTACAAGTCAGAGAATCACATTTTCCTTACCATGATTGAATCTGACCTTGACACAGGGGTGTGGCTATGATATGTGACTGTGATATGCCAAAATGTGTACTCCCAAAAAGGATACAAGTCACAGAATTACAAATTTCTCTCATTCTAGGGACCGTAACTAGAACTTAAAATTTTCTCTCGTTCTAGAGGCTTTAACAATGACTTTAAAATTTCTGTCATTTGATGGACCCTGCATACACTCTCAAATACTACTGAAACTTTATTTCCACATAAATTTTGGAATGTATACTTTCAAATACTACTGAAACATTATTTCCACATAAATTTTGTAATGTAAACTCTTAAACACTAAAGAAAATAGCTACATCAGAATCTAGTAAAAAATAGTACACACTAGGATCCTTGTGTCCACACAATCTGAGCAATTATGGTCTATTTAAATGAAACGAAGAAAGAAATTTCATTTAAAAGAAGTCCAATTTTAACTTGCAGAAGAATTTTGTTTTGAAATTTGACAAATTGTTATTATAGGAAAATGAGACCGAGATGCTTAAGTAATTGGAAAATCATACATTTATACATTTGAAGGTGGGGGCCCCGAGTGGCCGAGTGGTCTAAAGCGCTCTTCGTTATGGATCACTGCCATCTCACCTCTGTCTACGTGGGTTCAAGTCTCAGATTCGGCTAATGTGGATATGTGAGAAAGCTTGCCAGGAGCTTCTCGTGGCTTGGTGGTTCTTTCCGGGGTTTTCCCGGGTTCTTCCTCCACCATTAATACAGGCTGCCATGTATAGCCTATCGTGTGCTGAAAAATGGCGTTAAACACTACAACAACAACAACATTTGAAGGTTTTATTGTTTACCTTTCTGATATGTAATCACAACCTAGTGTGTGTGATTTGGATTTTTAATGTAGCTTTAACAATTTTTCAGACATATTGCTACGATGTCTGCAATGTGACAGTTTATAGTGATGTCTATCACTGGGGCTTCATGCCGCAGACATGTAGCATGATGTCCCACCCAGTCACATTATCCTGACACCAGGCCAACCAGTCCTAACACTAACCTCTTAATGCTGAGCGCCAAGCGAGGCAGCTGTTAGTACCATTTTTGTAAGTCTTTGGTATGACTTGGCAGGGAATCGAACCCACAACCTCCCGCATCCGAGGATGATGTTCTAACCACTAGACCACCAGAGCAGTTAATCACAATCTAAAATAATGTGTGTGTGTGTGTGTGTGTGTGTGTGTGTGTGTGTGTGTGTGTGTCTGTGTGAATAATTGATTACTTTTCTCCTTTTCTTGCAAATTTGAAAAAGCACTTGCTATAATATTATCAAGAAAACATATTTTAAATGTCAACTTATTTTTTTAATGATTTTGTAACATAAGATATTTGTTGGAAGAAGTAATGCTTTTATTTCATACTGTTTTAAACAAATAAATAATTACCATTATAATTACTAATTCAATATATGAATTTGATTGAAAATGAAAAAGTGGATCGTACAGATGTAACTGAAGTCTGCAATAGGCATATTGATGTACAGGTTTTAAACCATAAGGCAAATTTTTTTTTACATTCATCGATAAATGAATAAATAGAACTGAATTTATTTGATAATTAATGAATGTAATGTTTTATTGAAACTAATAATTATTTAATTCATTCATCTGTGTGTTTATTTATCAGTGTATAATTTTCTTTTATGTACCAACATTTGTGATATTCTCATAGAAATATATGAAAATAAGTACATAAAAAATATACGAGTGAAAGCATAGGTATGAAAACGATTAACTTTTTTAGTTGCTAACTCCCCCCCTCAACAAAAATTTGTTTTAAAGACAAATTGTTTAAATAATTCAACTTTAGAACTATGAAATAAATACCTGAGGAAAATACCAACTTAGTCCTGAATTACAACCTTGGCATAAAAATGAACCAATTATAACAGCAATGAAACTTAGGGCAGTCAGTTCGCTAAATACTGTTTTCACTGACATGCTCTGTTAACCTAAATGTTTGTACAAATAAATGATATTTACATTAAATGTGCATGAATATAGCTATCATAGTAGGCAGTAGAATATCAGGTGATACACATATGGTTACGCCCATTAAAACCCTAATGGAATGGTCGATACTCACTCAAAGTCTTACATCACTGTATTCTTAGAAATCAAAAGGTTGCATTCTGAGTAAGATTTTCATGTCTGGTCTCGCCATCATAAATCTTGACCCCAATATCTTACTTGAAAATATTCTGATTAATTAAACAATTGCATTTTGTACATTTTAAGTATTTTCAAGTCTGAGTAACATTTATTGCTCAAAATCTTAAGCAAAGTTTTATGATTAAGCGATGTATTAACAATAGCCAGAACTCCAAGTTGCAAATTGTTGTTAACTTTGCAGGAATCTGGGTTTTGTGCAAAAAGAAGTTTTCACATTCTTCAAGTTAAACTGTAAGGTTTTAAATAAAATATTGAGTTGGCAAAACTTCAAATATATTTATTGAATGTCCCACATAAAGTTCTACATGAAAATGTTTTGTTGAACTCCCATCAATACCTGCATACAAGTTGGATCCAAATAAAAACTGCAAAGACCCAGATATGCCATTGCATTACATGAGAGCAGCTCTAAGTCTATATAACATAGATCTCAACCAGTCTGCACCAAATGCCAGCAGCTCTGTGTCTGTACAACACAAATCTCAACCTGCCTGCACCACATGACAGCAGCTCTGTGTCTCACAGTACAGCACAGATCTCAACCTGCCTGCACCATATGCCAGCAGCTCCGAGTCTGTACAGCTTGTTAGGAGTAATCAGTGGAATAAACAACACAGATCTCAATCTGCCTGCACCATATGCTAGCAGGCCTAGGTCTATACAGCTTGTTTGGCTTGTTTGGAGTGATCAGTAGAATAAACAACACAGATTTCAATCTGCCTGCATGATACACCAGCAGCTCTGGGTCTATACAGCTTGTTAGCACTAATTAACAGGAAAAATGCAACAAAGATCTCAATCTGCTTGCACATTATATGATGGCAGATCAAGGTCTATATTTGGATCCATCATATAACCATGTACACATGGTAATAGTTAAAAATGTTTCATTACAGTCCTGGAAAGATGTTACCATTTTCTTATAATACTATCAGTACAAAACACCTTTATGCTGAAAATGGACTGCTGAGGATTATCAAGAGAATTATGACTGCACAGCAATGCACGACTTTCTTACAACCCTTTATCATCCTCTGAAAGGCTATAAAAAACTTTTTATGTACATGCCAGCCATAAAAAAGACTACAACAATCAAAAGTTGGCAAAGAAAAAAAAATGCCAAAGATTAGCATTAATCACACTGCTTGGGAAATTTGTAATATATGTTTCTACCAGACCAACTGTTTAGCACATGTTGAAACCTGTGAATAACTCCATTGAGCAAGTGCATATTTATGCTGTAAAACAGGGAATAACAACAATCTGATGCGCTTTCAAATTACTAGTGTCAGGTGTTTAATGGCACATCAAGACATTTCAAGGTTATATAGTATCAAAGAATGGGAGTTAAGGGCCTTGTGTAGAGACAAAATGGCACATCAAGACATTCAAGGCTTTATAGTTCCAAGGCAATGGGAGTTAAGGGCCTTGTGTTGAGACACACAATGGCACATCAAGGCCTTCAAGGCTTAATAGTACCAAAGCAATGGGAGTTAAGGGCATTGTGGCAAGATACAATGGTACATCAAGACATTCAAGGCTTTATAGTACCAAGGCAATCGGAGTTTAAATGCCTTGTATAGTAAAACAACGGCAGCCAATCCAGTTTGCCTGGCCAGGGTTCAAACTTAGAACTAATCAAAATATGTATGAATGTTGCTATTGCAACCCTTATGACACAGCAAAATCTGTTGAATTATGAGTTAGTGTGTTGCTTCCTTTGGGTAATCTAACCTCCTAATGATAGACAATGTCCATCGCAAGAAAACATAGGCAATGTGTGCAATCTGGGATTTATTCTGTGTTTAACCGCAATCAATCTAGTGAATATTTTACATCAGCAAAGTCATACAGAACAAGAAATTAACAGACACGTAATGTGCAGTATCAATTTCTGAGTAACTTTTATCCACATGCCATTTACTTTCTTAAACATAAAAACAGTGATGGCAATATCTATATAAATATTTCATTGTCTATTGTTCTATTCAAATTTAATTGCCTCGACTTCAATTTATTCCTGAATGTAAATTAAACTCGGTATTTTGGGTTAGGATTCCTATTTAACTGAGGTTAAGAGAATCAAACTCCAGAGTAAATTTCAAATAATGCTCACATATAATCGTGTACAAGTTGGATGCAACGGCAAACTTCATAGACTTAGCAATATGAACCCTGATCTGCAAGAGCAATTTACGAGAGTAGATCTGAGTCAACTGGACCTGGCATCAGCAACCATACACAGTACGGTATATATACACTTCACTTCCGCATTATAATTCGGTTGCATGATAAATGTCAGTTGTACTGCCAGACCTGTTGTGAAAAGAGGGACATTACATGGCATGTAGTGGTCAAAAGATCAAGGCCACAGGTTGTTTAATTGAACATCATGGTTTCTGAAATGTTACATGTTTATTTGCTTGAAGGATTTGTAAAACATGTTTTTTTTTCTCATCCTTTTGTTGTTTTTTGTTGTTGTAGCTGGGAATAATTTTGTCAGATTCCTTTGAGTTTTCTTTATTAAAAATTTGTTTTGATTCACAAGTGGTTTGCAACATAAGAAGCCCCTGATGATATAACTGTATCCTTAAGCATATTCATTATCAGTCCTAATCATATAGCTGTATCTATAAGCATATTCATTATCAACCCCTAATAATATAGCTGTATCCATAAGCATATTCATTATCAGCCCCTAATGATATAGCTGTATCCTTAAATAAAGCCATTGCCAGCCCCTAATGATATAACTTTATCCTTAAGCAGTCATTACCAGCCCCTAATGATAGAACTGTATCTTTAGTCACAGCCATTTCCAGTCCCTAGTGATAAAACTGCTTCCTAGTCACTATCAGCCCCAAATGATATAAATGTATCCTTAAGCATCATCATTACCAGACCCTAACTGAAATCCCATATTATACAATTATATCAACTGTTTTGACCTAATCATACATTGTATCATACAGGTTGTTACATCATTAAAGCAGATTCAGCCAATATGGATATGTGAGAAAGCTTGCCAGTAGCTTCTCGTGGGTCGGTGGTTCTTTCCAGGGTTTTCATGGGTTCTTCCTAACCATTAATACTGGCTGCCATGTATAGCATATCGTGTGCTGAAAAATGGCGTTAAAAACTACAACAACAACAACAACAACATCATCATTAAGGGCTGTTAAACAACTACCATGGTTCTCCTCTTGAAAAAGATAAATTTGTAGGGACTACAAACCATACATTTTTTCCTTTTTCTGTGTTTATATATATACATCTTGTTTCCTCTGTATATTGATAAACAAATCAATTCTTTCTCTGCATAATGATGTACACATCAAGTCTTCCTCTGTATATTTATATGCACTTCAAATCTTCTGTATATTGATATAAACATCAAGTCTTCTTCTTTATATTGACGTACACATCAGTTCTTCCTCTGTATATTTATGTGCAAACCAAGGCTTTCTCTGTATAATGATATACACACCAAGACTTCCTCTGTATACTGATAGAAACATCAAGTTTTCCTCTGTATACTGATGTACACATAATTCTTCCTCTGTATATTTATATACACATCAAGTCTTTCTCTGTATACTGATATACACATTAAGACTTCCTCTGTATATTTAGACACACATCAAGTCTTTCTCAATATAATGATATACACATTAAGACTTCCTCTGTATACTGATATACACATCAAGTTTTCCTCTGTATACTGATATAGACATCAATTCTTCATCTGTATATTTATACACACATCAAGTCTTTCTCTGTATAATGATATACACATTAAGACTTCCTCTGTATACTGATATAAACATCAAGTTTTCCTCTGTATACTGATATAGACATCAATTCTTCATCTGTATATTTATACACACATCAAGTCTTTCTCTGTATACTGATATACACATTAAGACTTCCTCTGTATACTGATATAAACATCAAGTTTTCCTCTGTATACTGATATAGACATCAATTCTTCATCTGTATATTTATACACACATCAAGTCTTTCTCTGTATAATGATATACACATTAAGACTTCCTCTGTATACTAATATACACATAAAGTCTTCCTCTGTATACTGATATACACATCAAGTCTTTCTCTGTATACGGATATATACATCAAATCTTTCTCTTTATACTGATGTACACATAATTCTTCCTCTGTATATTTATACACACATCAAGTCTTTCTCTGTATAATGATATACACATTAAGACTTCTTCTGTATACTGATATACACATCAAATCTTCCTCTGTATACTGATATACACATCAAGTCTTTCTCTGTATACGGATATATACATCAAGTCTTTCTCTTTATACTGATATACACATAATTCTTCCTCTGTATATTTATGCACACATCAAGTCTTTCTCTGTATAATGATATACACATTAAGACTTCCTCTGTATACTGATATACACATCAAGTCTTTCTCTGTATACTGATATACACATCAAGTCTTTCTCTGTATGCTGATATACACATCAACTCTTCCTCTTTATATTGATATAGACATCAATTCTTCATCTGTATATTTATACACACATCAAGTCTTTCTCTGTATACTAATATACACATTAAGACTTCCTCTGTATACTGATATAAACATCAAGTTTTCCTCTGTATACTGATATAGACATCAATTCTTCATCTGTATATTTATACACACATCAAGTCTTTCTCTGTATAATGATATACACATTAAGACTTCCTCTGTATACTAATATACACATAAAGTCTTCCTCTGTATACTGATATACACATCAAGTCTTTCTCTGTATACGGATATATACATCAAGTCTTTCTCTTTATACTGATGTACACATAATTCTTCCTCTGTATATTTATACACACATCAAGTCTTTCTCTGTATAATGATATACACATTAAGACTTCCTCTGTATACTGATATACACATCAAATCTTCCTCTGTATACTGATATACACATCAAGTCTTTCTCTGTATACAGATATATACATCAAGTCTTTCTCTTTATATTGTTGTTGTTGTTGCAGGGTTTAACGCCATTTTTCAGCACAAGATAAGCTATACATGGCGGCCAGTATTAATGGTGGAGGAAGAACCCAGGAAATCCCTGGAAAGAACCACCGACCCTCGAGAAGCTACTGGCAAGCTTTCTTACATACCCACATTGGCCGAATCCGAGACTCGAACCTACGCAGACAGAGGTGAGATGGCAGTGATCCGTAACGGAGAGCGCTTTAGACCACTCGGCCACTCGGGGCCCCTTTCTCTTTATATCGACGTATACATAATTCTTCGTCTGTATATTGATACACACATCAAGTCTTTCTCTGTATAATGATATACACATTAGGACTTCCTCTGTATACTGATATACACATCAAATCTTCCTCTGTATACTGATATACACATCAAGTCTTCCTCTGTATACTGATATACACATCAAGTCTTTCTCTGTATATGGATATATACATCAAGTCTTTCTCTTTATATTGATGTATACATAATTCTTCCTCTGTATATTTATACACTCATCAAGTCTTTCTCTGTATAATGATATACACATTAAGACTTCCTCTGTATACTGATATACACATTAAGACTTCCTCTGTATACTAATATACACATAAAGTCTTCCTCTGTATACTGATATACACATAAAGTCTTCCTCTGTATACTGATATACACATAAAGTCTTCCTCTGTATACTGATATACACATAAAGTCTTCCTCTGTATACTGATATACACATCAAGTCTTCTGCTGTATAATGATGTACACCATTTCCTCTTAATATTGATAAACACCATTTCCTCTGTATACTGATATACACATGAAGTCTGCAATCCTAAACTCTATAGAATAAGAAATTATAAAACATATCTCTCCTGGGGAATTCTTGTTTAAGTGACAAAATGATTTGTCCATTCCTGTATAGAAGTTAATAACCTTACACAATTATGCCATAATCAATACAAGAAACAGATGTTTGGGATATCTATTTTAAATACAAATAAGCTTAAATATATGTACAGTAAAACCTGTCTTGAAAGACCACTGCTATGAGAGACCACCTGTCTTGGGAGACCAAATCCTCAATGCATTGATTTATTCATTATATAGTGTTATAACCTGTCATGAGAGACCGTCTTGAGAGGCCATTATTATTTAGCAGAAGGGATGGTCTTTCAAGATGGGTTCTACGGTATCACCATGATTTTCCTGGACTGTATTGGGATATGGTATATCACCATAGGTTCTAATACACCTATATTGGGATATGGTATATTACTATGGGTTTTGGGACCCTGAGTGGCAGAGTGGTCTAAAGCGCTCTCCGTTACTGATCACTGACCTCTCCTCTGTCTGCTTTGGTTCAAATCTCAGATTCAGCCAATGTGGGTATATGAGAAAGCTTGCCAGTAGCTTCTTGTGGGTTGGTGGTTCATTCCGGGGGATTTCCTGGGTTCTTCCTCTACCATTAATACTGGCTGCCATGTATAGCCTTCGTGTGCTGAAAAATGGCATTAAACCCTACAACAACAACAACTCCTAGGGTTATGATAGACCTTTATTGGGATATGGTGTATCATCCCAGGTTTAATAAACCTATATTGGGATGTGGTGTATCACCATGGGTTTTAACAGACCTTTATTGGGGCTGAATTCAGTCTTCATTCGCTTTTGAAAAAAATGTGTACCTTTTCCTCCTTTTCATTTGAACATCTTAAGTATATTCTTCCTCATTTTTCTGTATTATCTACTGATTGTGTTCCTAGTGCTTCCTTTACTATCTTTTAAATATTAGTACTTCCTTTACTATCTTTTCAATACTAGTACTTCTTTTACTATCTCTTTAATACTAGTGCTTCCTGTACTATCTCTAAGTACTAGTAATTCCTTTACTCTTTTATCAATACTAGTACTTCCTTTACTATCTCTTCAATGCTAGTACTTCCTTTAATATCTCTTCAATACTAGTACTTCCTTTACCTCTTTAAAACTGGTGCTTCCTTTACTATTTCTAAGTACTAGTACTTCCTTTACTATCTTTTCAATATTAGTACTTTCTTTGCTATCTCTTCAATACTAGCACTTCCTTTCCTATCTCTTCAATACTAGTGCTTCCTCTACTATTTCTAAGTACCAGTACCTCTGTTACTGTCTCTAGTACTTCTTTACTATCCCTTCAGTACAGGTGCTACTTTACTATCCCATTAATATATATATATATATATATATATATATATATATATATATATATATACACACACACACACAAACACACACATATAAGCACAAATATGCATACACAAACATACTGATAAAAATGTCTGAGTTTCCAAACATTTGAACTTAGCATCAGTGAAATTGCCAAATTAGCAAAGACATGGAATTGGCAAATTAGCTGACATGTCTATTAAAGCGTCTCCATCCCCAAGCTCTACCGCCTGGGGAGGGATTGAAATTCTAATGCCACTGTACACATTCACAGACAGCTCCCAATTATAGTGCACAGTTTGAAGAATACACTAAGTGTGTAAATAAGCAGGTAAGTAAGTAGGTAGGTAGGGCAAAAAAATGGGTCTCCTATTACAATAGTTTCAGAATTAGGGTAAATCAGGACTTTTTTTAATTTTCTTTTTATGTACTATATATATATATATATATATATATATATATATATATATATATATATATATATATATATATAATGTGCTTCAAATGCTGGTTAAACAAGTTAATTACATGTATAAATCAGTTTTGGAAATTAAATTTTTAATTTTACTGTGGGGGAGGGGGAAAGTGCTAGGTTGGCAAGGAGAAACAGGACCGGTTAGCTGAATGGAAACATAGGTAGGTAGGTAGGTAGGTGTGAAGGTAGGTAGGTAAGTAAGCAAATAAGTTGTTGTTTTCAGTTTAAAACCATTTCTCAACAAATGATGCGTGAGTGTGTTTGATTTGGTTTTTTAACATAGTTTTTAAAAAAATCAGTCATATCGCTATGATGTCTGAGGTGTAGCAGCTTATAGTGATGCCTAGCATTGGGGCATCATGCCACAGACATGTAGCACGATGTCCTGCCCAGTCACATTATACTGACACCAGATCGATCATTCCTAACACTAACCTCTTAATGCATGAGTGCCACTAACCTCTTAATGCTGACAATGAGTGCCTAGCGAGGCAGCTGCTAGTACCATTTTTATAAGTCTTTGGTATGACTTGGCCAGGGTTCAAACCCGTGATTTCCCACATCCAAGATGGATGTTCTAACCATTAGGTCACTCAACATATCATAGTATGTGGGTAGGTATATACATCTATGTACAGTATGTATGCATGTATGTACATGTATATGGTTCAATGGCACATCAACACAATCCAGGCTTTATATAGTGCCAAATAAGTATAGGTATCTAAAAGAATACCAACAAATAAAAGATAATAACAAACAAGGTCAAAGACCATAAAATATAGTCACATTGTTTTCATATGTTTGGGGGCACCGAGTGGCCAAGTGGTCTAAAGCGCTCTCCGTCATGGATCACTGCCATCTCACCTCTGTCTGCGTGGGTTCTAGTCTTGGGCTCAGCCAATGTGGATATGCAAGAAAGCTTGCTGGTAGCTTCTCGTGGGTCGGTGGTTCTTTCCGGGGTTTTCCTGGGTTCTTCCTCCACCATTAATACTGGCTGCCATATATAGCCTATCTTATGCAGAAAAATGGCTTTAAACCCAATAACAACAGCAACAACATCATTGTTTAAAAAGTCGAAGACCTTCTTGGCAAGAAACTGATCATGAGATGCATCCCAGTACAAAAAGGTCACCAAATCATCTCTTATGACATGCAGCTGGGTACATTGAGCCTTGTCTACATCCCCAGGCCCACAGAGGGTGTGCCAGGTGAGTATGTTGTGCAACAATACTCATGCCTTTGCTACATCCCAGGCCCACAGAGGTGTGCCAGGTGAGTATGTCGTGCAACAATACTCATGCCTTTGCTACATCCAAGGCCCACAGAGGTGTGCCAGGTGAGTATGTCGTGCAACAATACTCATGCCTTTGCTACATCCCAGGCCCACAGAGGTGTGCCAGGTGAGTATGTCGTGTAACAATACTCATGCCTTTGCTACATCCCAGGCCCACAGTGGTGTGCCAGGTGAGTATGTCGTGCAACAATACTCATGCCTTTGCTACATCCCAGGCCCACAGAGGTGTGCCAGGTGAGTATGTCGTGCAACAATACTCATGCCTTTGCTACATCCCAGGCCCACAGAGGTGTGCCAGGTGAGTATGTCGTGCAACAATACTCATGCCTTTGCTACATCCCAGGCCCACAGAGGTGTGCCAGGTGAGTATGTCATGCAACAATACTCATGCCTTTGCTACATCCCAGGCCCACAGAGGTGTGCCAGGTGAGTATGTCGTGCAACAATACTCATGCCTTTGCTACATCCCAGGCCCACAGGTGTGTGCCAGGTGAGTATGTCGTGCAACAATACTCATGCCTTTGCTACATCCCCGGCCCACAGAGGTGTGCCAGGTGAGTATGTCGTGCAACAATGCTCATGCCTTTGCTACATGCCTGGCCCACAGAGGTGTGCCAGGTGAGTATGTCGTGCAACAATGCTCATGCCTTTGCTACATCCCCAGGCCTGCTGAGGGTGTGTCAGATGTGTACATTGTGTAACATTATTCATGCATGCACTCCCAACACTCAAAATGATTGGCATATTTTTAGTGTGTACACAAGTAACTATAGATCATTTTCAGTTACTATTTTTAGCCGGCCAAACCTATCCCAGAGCTGCATCCGGTATGGTCATGCGCATTTGACATAGGGCAACTTGAGTGACCTACACTTATTACATGAATAGAACATTTGTCATTTTAGGTCACCGTAGATAGTAGTAAACAATAATATGCCAGCCCACAAGTATAAGAGTTGAACTGTACAATTTCATCAAGTACTTTTAACAATAAATGAGTATCTATTGCTTTATGTTACTGTATCATGACTCTCATCTTAACTCTGCCCCCATCCCCCCCATGACTGCATGGTAATGAATAATCCAAAAATAAGCAAGTTAACTTGTCTAATTAGCAGCAAACAATGAACACCAAAGGCGGCACATCACATATTAAGCAGATTCCTCAAAGATTTGAAATTTAGTTAATAAATTAAATGGGAATGAATGTGAATCCCAAAACTGCTTATGATACATTGGATTGGCTAAGGAATTTACTCTCTTTCTCTCTGTCTCTCTCCTTAGTTTGTGAACTCCTTGAACAAATATGGATAGTAATGATGAGTTAACTCATCCGGCGATACATCTGCAATGGCCACTTGCCTCAGTACTATCAGCTATGTGTAACTCGTGTGGCTTCTCGGATTGGGTTTGGGATCTGATTACGTTGGCATTGATAATGCTGTGTTCACCTGTATGCATTCATCCACTATGAAATTAATTGTATGCAACAAAGAGATTTTTAAGTCCTCATGTTTTCACGAGGATATAGTCTTGAAGAGTCATCTAAATACACGCAGATTTGTACAATTTGTAATTCTGGTCACATAGGAAAATTGTCCACCCACCCCTTTCCTTTCAGAATAGATATTCCAACTTTGTAAGTCCTATCCAGAACCGTGGACTGGGTAGGATAAATTCCGGGGGACCACAACGGTCAGAGGGTCCACCATTGTTTCAATTTGTGATTCATTAGGGCCTATTAGATAATTTTTCCTAGGGCCTACAAATCCTGTCCACTGCCCTGGTCCTCTCTGATGCTTGTTGTGCTCATATTTACTTTTCTGTTTTAGGCAGATTACTGAACTATTCACTCATGATTTTTTAACACACTATTTCTCTGAAGGGTGTACAGATGTCAAACATTTAAAAATTTGTTTGAAACTTTCTTCATGAACATACACTTTGTTAATGACAATCGCGTAAAAGTTGCCCTAAGTTGATTGCGCATGCGTTAAATATTGGAGTGGAAAAACCCAAATTCAACTTCCTGAAAAAGGTCTATTGTCAAAGACACACTGTCTTCATTTATGATCTAACAACAATATAATGAAAACAAAACTGTTATGACAAGTTTCCAGAAAGCTTGTTTGTTCAAGGGACCCAAGTACCTATTTGTTATATATGATGTAGTAATAATAGATTCTTGTAACTAATGAGCTGGGCTTCCTTCTTTAAACAGCTGTCTTTAATTACCAAGTGGAAAATCAGTTGTAACTACCATACATACTCGCTTACAAGTCAGATCCAACTTCAAACTGCTTAGACCTAGATCTGCCATCTCCCATCACACTTGCAGATCCGGGTCTATATGTTTTGTTTGGAGCTATTAGCAGAACAAACAACACAGACCCAGATCTGCCAGCGCATTATGTGATAGCAGATTAGGGTCTATGCTCTCTGCAGTTGGACCCGACTTATAAGCAAGTATATATGGTTTACATGCATTATCATACATAGAAGTCTGTTGGGCATTTTCCAAATTGTACCTGAATCCTATCTGCACCTTGGCTGAGAAAGGGAACCATGTTAAATGCTTGAAGCCAGAACAATAACATGTCATCATCCACAAAATAGACATGAGCAGCTATGGATTAATCGTGTTATGTCGAGATTCTATTCCTATGGAATGAGTCAACACAGTTTTATATATGCTCTCTATTCCTGAATACATATAAACCTTCAATGTGGAATGAAACAAAAGGTAAGAAAATATTACTTTTCAAAATTCAGAGGTTAAAAGTTGAAATCTGGAATAGTTCATAGCAAATTTTCTAAAACATAATTTCATCACAATTTGTTCAAATTCATTAAGTTTATGATTTCTAAAACTTAATTAAAAACTAATTTTTCTTTAAGAATTGCAATGAATGATAAACATTTTCAGCTGTGATAATGACTATCTGTTTAAATAAATACCCTGAGACAAAAAGACAGACATACAGCATTAGCATTTCTTTCAACTTTGTTCATTCTTTGTCATTCCTTTGAAAGTACTTTGTCACAGTACAACTGTCTGGCATAAACAGATTACAAAACACAATGATTAAAATCATTTATGTACCTTTGTTAATTGCTTCTCCAATATATGGATACTGAAGCAAGAGTTGTTTCATTTTCTGTGGAAAAAAAGACACAGTTAGAGACAACATTGCTACTCCTTTACGAAGCTGTTCATTGAAACCATAATGATGTATTGTAAATGACATCACATTAAAGTGAGGTATTGTTTTGTGTATTTAATTTGCATTGTTTGTTGGGTTATTTTTATTCACTGTATGCTATGTATAATCGTATTTTGGATTTGACCCTGTCCAGAATTAAGTTGGGGTTCCAAGTGGCCGAGTGGTTTAATGCGCTCACCATTACAGATCACTGTCATCCACCTCTGTCTGCATGGGTTCGTGTCTCGGGCTCGGCCAATGTAGGTACATGAGAAAACTTGCCAGTAGCTTCTCATGGGTTGGTGGTTCTTTTCTGGGTTTCCCCAAGTTCTTCCTCCACCATTTATACTGGTTGCCATGTATAGCCTATCTTGTGCCAAAAAATGGTGTTAAACCCTTCAACAACAACAACAACCAGAATTATGTTCATTTTCTACATGACCTGAATCATTGATTTCGGTTTTGTAAACAACATGGATCTGATTCCAGAACATCGGAAATTCCCCATGAAATGCTGGCTCTAACTGATGTTTACCACATTTTATATTATAATTTTCAAAACAGACCTTCTAATCATAACAAAGATTTTATCTTGTAAACATTTAGATCATTCCAAAATGAAATTTTCTATTCAGTAATAGGACTTTTTTGTTGTGGAAAATGCTAATTGTGACCAGAAGCCAATTAGAAGGGTATATAATCTTACTTATCTAGAAATTATTCATTTATTCTATAATATCTGTGCAGAATCAGTTGTCTTATTGTTGTGTCCAGTCTTTCATTAGAGCTGGAAATTATTTAATTCAAGTTATTCTTCTCTGGAAAAAAAGTGTTCACAAATAATATTCTTGGAAATGGAGCCTTTATTTTGTAGTGAATTCAAAAAAAGAAATATATATTCTTGGATATTATTATTGTGATTCAACAAAAGACTGTTGGTACATCACTATGGCACAGGCCATCACAGGCACAGCAACACTTCCAGCATTGGATTTATTTTAGAATACCATTAAAGTTTATTCAGAAATTGAATCATTAGACCTTCTTCTAGAAATTCTATGATTTTTTGGGATCTAATTCTCAATATTGTCAGTCCTTTTTTTTTCTTACATTTCACTTTGTATTTTAGGGAAATAAATTATTTGTTGAATTTTAAAAAACTTGTTCGATTTGCTCTTTTCTGTTACTTAAAGACCAGAGAGTCATAACAGTATGTGTAAGTGATGCAACCTTACAATGAGGTATGTTCTGACAATTAGTGTCTGTAAGTGATGCCACCTTACAATGAGGTATGTTCTGACAATTAGTGTCTCTGTAAGTGATGCCACCTTACAATGAGGTATGTTCTGACAATTAGTGTCTCTGTAAGTGATGCCACCTTACAATGAGGTATGTTCTGATAATTAGTGTCTCTGTAAGTGACGCTACCTTACAATGAGGTATGTTCTGACAATTAGCATCTCTGTAAGTGATGCCACCTTACAATGAGGTATGTTCTGACAATTAGTGTCTCTGTAAGTGACGCTACCTTACAATGAGGTATGTTCTGACAATTAAAGGCTACATTATGAAAGTACACAAAACAAAAATTAGACATTCAGGGGTACCACAAAAACTGAATTAAAGTGAACAAATTCAGCAACAATACGATAAATACTGAGGGGCTTAAAAGTGAGGGATCACTGGATACACATATTTTGCCACTGTGGTCTGGCATAAGCTAGGATATGGTGCAAGAATGAGTTTCCATGAAGTAAACAAAAGCTACCTGATTATTTCAAGTGCAGTAATGATGAGAACATAATGTTCCTACCTTAAGGAATTAGCTCCTGTCAGTACCATTTTTTCCCCAGTCTTATTGAAGCTGTCTACCAAATGTAAACATATCAGGTATAGTTCATTATTCATCTCTTGCTGCTAAACAAGTTATGACACAAACTATTTAAGAGCATTGTGCATATCCTAAGCTGTATAAATAAGCCAAAACAAGGTCAATGTGACCTACATTCTGTCATCCATGATGCTTAATCTAAACATTGTATTTTGCATAAAGAAACACTTTTACTTTGTTACATAAGTTTTTTTTCTCTTATAGTTATTACCTATGAAGCCATGCATCCATAACATAAAACTGGATCATCCCAAAAGTGAGTCAATGTGACCCACTTTTTATACTTCATGTGAAACATAACTTTTGAATGCCTGTGCAAAGATAAATGTCTATTTTGGTTACATATGATACACAGAGTCATTAACCATCCAACGATGAAAGAAAATCTGGTCACTCTTCAGAAAAATTGGTTCTTCTTTTTATAAGCAGATGAACAATTACTCTCTTATTGTCTGAGACTGTTACACACTTAAGCCCATATCTGATTTCTCTTACAGAATTTTCCAGCTTGTTATCAATAATCTTGACCAGATCTAGAGAAACACTTTATCCAGATATAACTCTCCAATGGTTCCATTCTTTATTTCTTGTCTGATAATAACAATAAATGGAAACATTACAGTGCAAATAGGATTATTATTATTATTGTCTGTTGTACAAAACAGAATTATGAAAGGCTATGAAAGACATAAAACAAAATTACACTTATTTAACTGACAAACAGTATTAACAGGCTCTCATAAATATGCCACAGATGTGATCCTGAAAATAGACTTACATGTCCTTCTGGAAAAGAAAGCCATTCAGAGCTAAATACCAATATGGTTGTCTGCAATTTTGTGTAGCCTCATATTTGTACAATATCAATTCATATAACAGACCCTTTTTACATTACCTCCCTTTTGCTGCTACTCTCCTCTAATCAAGAGATAATGTATGCCTTTACAGTGAGGAGTCAAGCTGCTGCTAGTGCAGTGTTACACATGGTGATTCAACAAGAACCCACACAAATCAGAAATATCAGTTTATATACTGCCAGAAGCATTACTTTTTTAAATTACAACAATTAGAAATTAACCTTGTATCTTTTTAATTCCTGTGCTCAGAAACCAGATAAACAAAATAAATTTTATCATCTACAATGATAAAAATAGACATGACACAAGCTAATTTAGTGAACTATACACTTACCTACATTACATGTTTTTCCCTGAAAGATTCCACTGTACAACGTTCTGACATCATTGATGCCCTTGAGAAGTGCTTGAAGGTTGACAACCACAATGTGATAGAAGTTGACTAAATCAACCCCAATATGGTGCATTTACATTACCACTTAGTTGTGGTGACTCAGGCACTGACAAGAAATTCAAAAACCACCAGAGAGTGATCAAACAAATTAAGGCAGAAGTGAGAATGGCCCAGCAGAGAAAAGATGCCCAAAATTAGCACATTAGAAAAGTGAATTATTGAATTACAAACATTACAGAATTGGAGGGGGAAGACCTAATGGCAACACTAAAATTTAAATTCATTGTAGCATGTTTCATGGGTATAGATATTGTGGTTATGACGAATTGTACAATGTTGATTTTATCACATCCATAAGAATCAATCACCATTACTCTTCATGAAGAAAATTAAGGTTATGTTTTATGAGTTCAAGAAATAAAAAAATAATTTTTTTAAAAAAATGATTAAAATTATATGGACTTGTTTAACTTCCTAACCTAAAAGATCACATGTTCATTAAAAACTTCTTGAATTTTCAAAAGAATTTACTGTTAATAAATGTTTTCGCAAAAATACTTTCAGGGATCAAGAAAATGACAAACCTGGAAACAAATATCTATGTAATTTATTCCTCGACATATAACTGACCATGATTTTTTATATATTTTTATTACATACAAACTACCATATCTACTCAATATATATCAAATATAACTGCAAACTGCACCGACCCAGATCTGCCACCACAATATGCACTGGCAGATCTGTATCTACACAGTCTGTTTGGAGTAATCAGTAGAACAAATAACACAGACACTGAGCTGCCAGTACAGAATGTGATGGCAAATCAGTGTCTATGTTGTTTGCTGTTGGACTGGGCTAGGAGTATGTATCATACTTGGAGGAAAAAGAAAACCAGTCTGTGATCTCCTAATTCCCAATGCATATTTTTAAATAAATCCCCCACCCCACCAACTTTTTTAAAAATTCTTTTCTTTTTACAGTTTTTATCATTTTCATTACTCTCCACATTTAGTTTTTTTTGGCTGATTTATTTTTCCATTTTCATTCATATTTCAACTGCTAATAATATAAAAAAAACCTGGTGACTTCACAGTTCAGCCATATAGTTTCAATGAATGAATAAACTAGGTATCAATACATCATAGTGTTTTCCTTTACCCTCAGTTGTGTATCAGAGACCACCAAATTTTTAATTTGACCCCCAGTTCTGACACCAAGTTTTTTTAAATTCAAACTGCCAGACCCCCAGTTCTAACCCCAAAGGGATTTTTAGACTCTCAGTCCAGCACCCCTATGTGAAACATTGTATTAATGAATGAAGAAATAAATAGAATGGGGAAAAAGTTTGAGTTAAATAAATCCACAAACAAATGAATGAAATGTACAAAAAAGATACAAAATGAACAATTATCAAATATTTGAATGCACAAATGAAGGAAAAGAACAAAAATCTATTAATGAAACAGAAAGATCTAACAAAAACATTTATTAACTAAGTACAAAAAGCCAACATTTAACTTTTATTAGGAGTAAAATAAAAGATTAACAGATGTTCCATTTCAATAGGAGTTTTTTTCATAGGAGTTCTAGTGTTTTCAATTTCAATCGGAGTTCTAGTGTTTTCAATTTCAATAGGAGTTTAGTATTTTCAATTTCAATAGGAGTTCTAGTGATTTTGATTTCAATAGGAGTTCTAGTATTTTCAATTTCAATACGAGCTATATTTTCAATTCCAACCATAAGTTCAGTGTTATTTTTTCACAGGAGTTAAAGTGTTTTCATTTCAATAGGACTTCTAGTGTTTTCATTTCAATAGGACTTCTAGTGTTTTCATTTCAATAGGACTTCTAGTGTTTTCAAATTGAGTCAGACACCCTGAGATGCACATAAGGTTTGAAAACTGCAAACAAGCCACAAATCACCATAAATTACAAAGTAGACTCAAACGATCAAAAGGCACTTAATTTTTGTTTGTGTAATATATCCGGCATTTTTTAACTCTGTATACTTTATATGCCTTAATCCTGTGTGCCGCATCAGGCCTGTGACTTGACTTTATATGCCTTAATCCTGTGTGCCACATCAGGCCTGTGACTTGACTTTATATGCCTTAATCCTGTGTGCCGCATCAGGCCTGTGGCTTGACTTTATATGCCTTAATCCTGTGTGCCGCATCAGGCCTGTGACTTGACTTTATATGCCTTAATCCTGTGTGCCGCATCAGGCCTGTGGCTTGACTTTATATGTCTTAATCCTGTGTGCTGCATCAGGCCTGTGACTTGACTTTATATGCCTTAATCCTGTGTGCCACATCAGGCCTGTGACTTGACCTTATATGCCTTAATCCTGTGTGCTGCATCAGGCCTGTGACTTGACTTTATATGCCTTAATCCTGTGTGCTGCATCAGGCCTGTGACTTGACTTTATATGCCTTAATCCTGTGTGCTGCATCAGGCCTGTGACTTGACTTTATATGCCTTAATCCTGTGTGCTGCATCAGGCCTGTGACATGACTTTATATGCCTTAATCCTGTGTGCCTCATCAGGCCTGTGACTTGAGTTTATATGCCTTAATCCTGTGTGCCTCATCAGGCCTGTGACATGACTTTATATGCCTAAATCCTGTGTGCCTCATCAGGCCTGTGACTTGACTTTATATGGCCATATTTACATCATATGGGTACATTTAAAAATCACTACCCAGTATCTGGTTCAAATCCTGGAGGAAGCTACCTATGCTTGCTTTAATCTAAGCACCGCAACCAAAAATGGGTAACTTGACCTTCAGTATAAATGGTTAATTTTATTTTCACCAACTCTCAAGCGATACACTGAAATACAGATACCATTGGTAAAATAACAAGAGTGGTTCCAACAGAATGGCACTCTACTGGGTAAAAAAATTCAAGACAGATCATTTCTTCCTTCAGATTATTTCTGACACTCTTCAGCAATAACAAAATTTTCAAATTAGCTACTGTGATTAACATATTGGAAGACAGCAAGGCACCATTTTCATTCAGGACAAAGTAGACATATTTGGTGTAAAGTCCTATTTATAACTATTATCTGTTTAATGTGAATATGTGACAACATTTTTTTAAGACAGTCATTACGGCAGCCATAGGACTGGCACTATTTTCATTTAGGACATGGTGTCCCCACCCCCTTGATAATGATCATCCATTCAGGGGGAGTAGTGACAGGAGTTTTAAAACAGTTTTCAATGCGGCTGTATTGGTCATGTGACTGGTACCATTTTCATTTAGGAACAACTAGATATCATATGAAATCTATTGGTGAAAACTTCATGTTAAGAGGAAAAGAAATTACTTGCCATTCAGGTGGAGGAGCAATAACAAGATATTTAACAGGGCTGCAGTGGCAGCCATATTGGATGTCAGACAAATGTATTAATGGATTTATGGATGACAGCTGATGGACAAATGGCCTTCCCATAAGATCTTCTGGTCTATGACCTTTCTCTTCATGTTATCTTATAAGTCCCTATCTTTATTATTTTCTTTTGGAAAATAAAAAATATTAATGTAAATTATAAAAGCTAAAGCCATTGCTGAATTTGGTTTCTTGTAATAATTTTTCAATGGTCTTCAATAAGTTTGATGGCTTTACCAATTTTAGTGAAAAACTGCATAGAATTTACCATCATCTGAAGGATGATGGGAATGATGGCAAAAAGAATGTGAAAAGGGTGTATTATTTTCATTTCTCTAATTTTCATACAGAGAACTCTGTATTCTTATTAACATTATACAGGTTTATAGTTGCAAAGTTATATAAATGTACTGGTACATACATGTACAATGGAATCAGCAGACAATTATGATTAATATGTTTTGTCTAGTTATGTGCAGTTGTGATTATTTTCATTGATAATAAAAATAAATATATGAAAAATTACAAACAATATGATACAGTTGTAGTGATTGTTCCCTGCAGTAGTACTCAAATAAACGTAGATTTCTTAGATATTCCAGGATACCACATGATGTACTGTAACACTTGCTTATACTTCAAGCCCAACTGCAATCAACAAAGACCCTCATCTGTTGTTGCTTAATGCACCAGCAGATCGTGGTCTATGTCTGTTCTACAGTTTACTCCTAACACACTGCAGAGAGCTAGATCTGACAGCATATTATGCTATGGCAGATCTGGGTCTGTGCAGTTTGCAGTTGGATTCAACTTAAGTGAGTATATACGATAGTTAGAATGTGATGAATGCATATTGTAACAGTGTGTTCTGCCAGGGTTACCCTGTAAGAAAAGGGGTTATATATGATAAGGGGTTCCCCTGTATAATATGAGGTTCTGAGGATAGGGGTTCCATAATAAGGGGTTCTGTGTGATTGAGTTTCCCTGTATAATATGGGGTTCAGTGTGATAAGGTTTTCCCTGTAAAATAAAGGGTTCAGTGTGATAGGGGTTCACCTAATTAATAAGGGATTCTGTGTGATGAGGGATTCCCCTGCATATTAAGGGGTTCTCCTGTAGAATGAGGAGTTCCCCTGCATAATAAAGTCATCGTCATTTTTTAAGCATCATTACTCTCACAGGGTAATGATTCAACAGCCATTTAAATACCCATGCCTTTCAAAATAATCTGTTTCATTACTAAAAAGAAGTTTCCTAACTGAGGTTTTCATTTTCCAGGAAAAACAATGGAAAAAAGAACAACTTTCTCAAATCCAGTGAACATTTTTGACAGTCGATTTTAATGCCATCTCAGATCTGATTTATTGTAGGTGTTTGTTTAAGTAATCAACATCATTATCTTTGTTATAAAATGTCAATAACTACTGAGCAGCATACCATGGAAGACTGACTGCAAATGAAAATCAATGAAAGTCTCTTGGAAATGAACATGACCCTTGAATATCTGGCAAAGCTTTCTAAATGTTTCAGTTTTTAGCAGAAATGCATCTGAGACATGCTGACCTTTTTTTATATTCTTTGCCTACAATAGGCAAATGGGATACCAGAGTTAGTTTCTTTTACCCAGTTCTCTATGCATTAGTCTTTCCCCATCAAGAATCTATATTTTTCCACTCATACGATCACTACAATAAAAGAAATCAGAGAAATGCATCATAAAATTAACATACATCCAAGTTCTTGTTCAGATTAGTCAAATATGCTGAGGGTCAATGTAGAACAAAGTGGATTGATAACCCAAAATGACAGCAGCCATGCTGAACAATACAAACCAAGGGTTGTTCTTTTTCTCCTTTGGGTTTCATGAAACTAAACTGATCTATGAGGCCATGGAGAAAAGCACATCACAGATGTATGAGTTTTGAACCTGCAATTATGCTAGGTTCTGAAATATTTCTTCTTCTAAGCTAAGACCAACTCTCAAACCATTTTGACCATCATCATTCATGCATCACTGGGCAAAAATTATGTATTATTATACCCCTGTTTTAGAATACCATTGGGCAATGCAGTGTTCTCCCATGGGCCTTCATGCTTTAGAATCCACTGATACACAAATTACTAGTGCTGATATTCTTAAATATTTCCCAATAATGCTTTTCACTTTATGATGATAACATGTTAGTTTAAAAGCATTTTATGATGCTACCATGCATTTACCCTGATGCTACGAACAATTTCTTGGAATATCATTACAACTGTTGAAATTCAAACAATTATGTTGTATCTCCTAACAAAATATCCATCTCCTTAGATTTCCATATATTACCCTAAATCAAACATATTATCCTAAGATGTCCATGACCAAAATCATATTACTCTCACATGTCCATGACCAACATCATGTTATCCTAACATGTCCATGACCAACACCATGTTATCTAACATGTCCATCATGTTATCAAACATGTCCATGACCAACATCATGTTATCCTAACATGTCCATGACCAACATCATGTTATCCTAACACGTCCATGACCAACATCATGTTATCCTAACATGTACATGACCAACATCATGTTATCTAACATGTCCATGACCAACATCATGTTATCTAACATGTCCATGACCAACATCATGTTATCTAACATGTCCATGACCAACACCATGTTATCTAACATGTCCATGACCAACACCATGTTATCTAACACGTCCATGACCAACACCATGTTACCCTCACATGTCCATGACCAACATCATGTTATCCTAACATGTCCATGACCAATACCATGTTATCTAACGTGTCCATGACCAACACCATGTTATCTAATGTGTTGATGACCAACATCATGTTATCTAACATGTCCATGACAAACATCATCTTACCCTCACATGTCCATGACAAATGTCCTTTCATTACAACTGTATGACTCTATGACTGTTCACAGCTACTAGTAGGTGTTTCACTACTGAGAATGACATACTCAGATTCTGATATTATCTTTTTACACTAAAGTACTACATGTACTGGTATTAAAGTACCAATTACTGCCCTTGTTTTTAAGTTAAATGATGAATTATTGGTGCACTCTTGACATATACTAAGTTAACCTTTGGCAGAGCCCTAATGTAATCTAGGATTTGTTTCAGATAGACAATTCATAAATACTGACATCAAAAAATGAACAATAATAAATATTTACTATTCATGTGGCCACAGTGTCTTTGAACTATAGACTTGTTCTCTGTAATCTTTAACTTTATTTTATATATTTACATGTGACCATATACCAATATGGTTACTTAAAGCCTACATTTCCATCTGAGAACTGTAACTCATTAACCCCTGGCACCATGTTTATGTGGCAGGAGGTAGTAGCCTGCTGATGAACTCTGTAGCGTCAAGGTCATGTAAGATATACTAAAGTGGGTGGTATTATAGAAAGGTAGATATATGTAGCTCTACAATGATACCTAATAATCTGGACATTTCAGTTGCACTACAAAATACATAGGGAAAACCCTAATTTTTTGGACCTGATTTTTCTTTTCACCCAAAATTCGCCCGTGGTCGGAATCTGATTTTGTGCCAGGATTTTAGACTTTTTGGCCTCAGATCTAAGGCAGAACAGTTTCCATTGCACAGAGACAGGTGAACCTTTGCAAAAAGTAGGATAAGATGGGTATTTGGAATAAAGAGTGGATCTCAACATGAAAATGATGGGTCCATTAAGCAAAAAAAAACAGAAAAGAAAAAAAGAACTCCAACTTTTACCTTTCTGGTCATGCACAAGCTAAACAGCCAATGAAAAATGATGTTTCTAACACAACTAGGAATTAGGTTAATGGGAAATCTCTTTGAAGTTGATGTATTAGGATTTATTCAGAAATAGTCCCCAAAATGTGTTTCCTACTAGCATTTCAGGCAAAAACAACAAAAACCTCCAGGGGTTAATGAGTTAAACAGATTTATAATAACATTTGGGGTTTGTCCTGAATCAAGTAAAAACTGACTTTCTGGAGTGATGGACACTATTGCTTGCCTGTTATTACCCAAAATGTTAATCAAATAATTCTGGAGTGATCGACACTTTTACTTGCCTGTTATTACCCAATATATAAGTCAAATAATTCTGTTATTACCCAAACTGTCAGTCAAATAATTTTATTATTACCCAAATTGTCAGTAAAATAATTCTGTTATTACCCAAAATGTCAGTCAAATAATTCTGGAGTGATGGACACTATTACCCAAAATGTCAGTCAAATAATTCTGTTATTACCCAAAACGTCAGTCAAATAATTCTGGAGTGATGGACACTATTACCCAAATTGTCAGTAAAATAATTCTGTTATTACCCAAAATGTCAGTCAAATAATTCTGGAGTGATGGACACTATTACCCAAAATGTCAGTCAAATAATTCTGTTATTACCCAAAACGTCAGTCAAATAATTCTGTTATTACCCAAAATGTCAGTCAAATAATTATATTATTACCCAATACATGAGTCAAATAATTCTGTCTAAATAGATTTCCCACAATTTATACCTGAAGAAAAAAATCTGGCAGCCTTCCTTATTCATGTGTCAAACAAATTTAAGTTCTGATGGTCTAATATGGTTTGATCAGCATGGCAAGTCTTAATGCAATTATATCAGCATGGCAAGTCTTAATGCAATTATATCAGCATGGCAAGTCTTAATGCAATTATATCAGCATGGCAAGTCTTAATGTAATTATATCAGCATGGCAAGTCTTAATGTAATTATATCAGCACTGCAAGTCTTAATGCAATTATATCAGCATGGCATGTCCTAATGCAATTATATCAGCCCACAAACACAGTAAAAAGGTAAAAGCACTCTGCATCATAAGACCTCCATTATATGGAAAGAAACGGCCAGCTGTAAAGTGACACTTGTAAATATCTGGACTTAAGGAAAAACAAATATTTCAGTTTAAGCTTGGTCAGCTGTTCAGAAAAATCATGCTAAATTTCTGACATGCTTTCAGTATCTGGTACAAGTTATATTTTTACAGGCAGTGAGATACATGTACAAGTTACATTTTTTATTACAGTCGAGTGTGTGTGTGTGATTTGGATTTTTAACGTAGCTTTAACAATTTTTCAGTCATATCGCTATGACAACTGCAGTGTGGCAGTTTATAGTGATGTCTAGCACTGGGGCATCATGCCGCAGACATGCAGCATGATGTCCCACCCAGTCACATTATCCTGACACCAGGCCAACCTGCAGTCCTAACACTAACCTCTTAATGCTGAGCACCAAGCAAGGCAGCTGTTAGTACCATTTTCTGTAAGTCTTTGGTATGACTCAGCTGAGGATTGAACCCACAACCTCCTGCATCCAAGGGGGGAACTCTAACCACTAGGCCACTGGAGCAGTAATTATTACAGTCGAAGGAATATAAGTAATTCTTTTAAGCAAGTGTCATTTTGCCTCATAACTAGGTTAAAACTAAATTTTTCAACCTATTACCAAGTTTTATTTATGTTCGCTGGTACCATCCTTATAGTGAGATAATCTTATAATGAAGTACATTATACAGTACTCCATCAATATAATAGCCTAGTGGTACTATGGGGTAATTCACCCTTATAGGGAGACCATCTTATGATGAAGTACATTATACACTACTCTCTCAATATAACAGCCTAGTGGTACTATGGGGTAATTCACCCTTATAGGGAGACCATCTTATGATGAAGTACATTATACACTACTCTCTCAATATAACAGCCTAGTGGTACTATGAGGTAATTCACCCTTATAGGGAGACCATCTTATGATGAAGTACATAATACAGTACTCCCTCAATATAACAGCCTAGTGGTACAATGTGGTATATCACTGTTATAATGAGACCATCTAATAATGATGTACATAATACAGTATTCCCTCATTATAACAGTGCTGGTACCATGGGGTATGTCACCATTATAGTGTGACCATCTTATGATGAAATACATTATACAGTACTACTTTATTACAAAACTGTCGTTGTTGTTGTTGTTGTTGTAGGGTTTAATGCCATTTTTCAGCACACGATAGGCTATACATGGCGACCAGTATTAATGGTGGAGGAAGAACCCGGGAAAACCCCGGAAAGAACCACCGACCCTACAAAACTGTCCATTAGACCCATGGAGTATATCATATAATAAGACCACCTTTTAATGACGGGCCCTGAGTGGCTGAGTGGTCTAAAGCACTCAACATCATGGATCACCACCATCTCACCTCTGTGTCGGTCTGAGTCTTGGGTTCAGCCATTGTGAGTGTGAGAAAGCTTGCCAGTAGCTTCTCATGGGTCGGTGGTTCTTTCCAGGGTTCTTCCTCCACCATTTGTACTGGCTGCCATGTATAGCCTATCATGTGCTGAAAAATAGTGTTAAACCCTACAACAACAACAACAAAAACAACCTTTTAATGAAGTATATAATACATTAAATTCTACAGAAATACTGAAATGGATCCATGGCTCTATCCACCTTATAAGAGGAACTGTGTTTACAATGAAGGGTTTTACAAGGAGTGATTGATATACATAGAAAGAAAGACATCTGGCAAGTCAATAAATGATGAAATGTTGTTGTGTCGGAATGATCAGCACTAGTATCATGTTAACAATTTATTACAACGATGTGAAGAGGAATGCCAGAAACCAGTGACTCAAAGCATGTGTAACACACACTCCATTTGTAAGACAATATACGCCCCAATCTCACAACCCAACATCATGAGCATGTCAAATACTGGAATAACTGAGGATTTCTGGCTGCAAATGTATGTGTCAACCAACCACAACAATTGCTTGAAGTGTTTGAAATAGTCAGAGCTGGCCGGACATAACCAGTCAAAGTAACCAGCCTAGACAAATAGCTATTAGTTTGGAGACTTTGGTGCGCTATATATGTTTCCACAAAATATTGGTCATAGTAAAATGACAGCCAAAAACTTGAATCACACTGGATGCCACCATCTTGAAAAACACATTTCAAGGTAAGTTCTTGATTCAAATTTAGCATTAAGCAAGGTTTTGTGAAAACAACAAGGCACGATAATGACACCAAAACAGCAGCTATTTATCTTTGTTAATTTTACTGTTTGAATGGCTCTGATTTTTTCAAACATTTTGACCATATGTTTTCATCAGCTGAGCTTAAAGCTAGTACAGAAAAGCCTGAGGTTGTCCAAATGACATACGATGGTGATATCGACTTTTGTGGTATGGTACTATACCTGCTGTCACACTCCACTGTTTTCTTTTTCATATCATGGCTACATACATGAAGAGACATGGCCAAAGAGCAGAACTGGATATCAAACTATAGGCTGCAGTAATGGTTTCATTTTAAAGGGCCCCAGTCTCTAAATTTGCCCTGAGTAGTGACTATGTTGGGACATAATTCTTCTAAATGAGATTTGTGTCTGTAACACATATAAGCCTTTACTGACCCCCCCTAAAAAAAATTGTCTAAATCTCAAAAACTTATCAACTGTAGAAAAATTTGCTGTTATGGTCTGAAAACTGATTTAGATCATCCAAATATGAATAAAAGTAGGCTGACAACAATTTAACTGGCTTTTGAATAATAAGTCAAAGAAGTTCAGAATTGTGTAAAAAGAAATTGAATGTGCTATTGTGTTCAAATCGATTTGTGATAGATGAACAGATGTGCAGACATACGGATGGACAACAGCAAAACAATATCACTCCTTCTGCAATTTCACTAGGGATATAATACTAATGTGAAACACTGGAAATCCAACTCATTCAAAGTCTCAACAATTTAAATGTGGATTAGAACATGCTGAAATGCACTGTAAAGTTATGCTGTGGAAAGCAATCTTACGCAACTGGAGCAACTTTGCCTTTTCTGTCAAGCTAGATAAAACCATGGAAGTGTACGAAGGATCGATTGCAGATTGGCATCATATTGGAAAAACATTAAAAGCCATTCATGCAATGATACTGTCAAATTTTAGTAAAATTGATGTGGTTTTTGCAAAGATGCCATTTGAACATTTTGATGATTCAGCATGATTTGTATAAAACCTCTTATAACCTTCATGCCACGATGCTAAGGGTCAAATTTGGTCAAATTCGGTTGAGAGGTTTTAGAAAAAAAAACAAAAAAACCCAAAGGATTCTCCATTGTTAGTAATAACAGCCATTTTTGATGGCAGATCAGCACCATTTGTAAAAAAGATTAAAAGCCCTTAATTCCAGCCTGCTTTTGTTCAAAGTAGGTAAAATTTTACAGTGTTTTCTGAAAAATCATTTAAAGAATTTTCTGTTAATAATGGTTGCCACATTGGCAGTGGATCATTTATATAACATGAAAGACCTCTATGTGAAGATGCTTTCTGTTAAATTTGGTTAAATTCTGTCATTACCTAGCTACCTGTTCATTACCTGTCATTACCTAGCTACCTGTTCATTACCTGTCATTACCTAGCTACTGTTCATTACCTGTCATTACCTAGCTACCTGTTCATAATACCATAAACCTAAACTCTCTAAACTAAAAACCCCGAAAACTTGAGCCAGTGAGTCACTTGCCTAAATGAAGTCCTAACAAATAATGGTGCAAAACAATGGGCCATTTGAAAATGTTATTGGAACACTTGATGCTCAAAGCAAGTCTTCTTCAAATTGCACTTGGAGCAACAATGAAGTCATACTTGTATCAAATCTCAATAGGAGACATACTGAATAGTATTCATTCTAGCACAGAATCTGAATAGTAGTCATTCTAGTACAGAATCTGAATAGTATTCATTCTAGCATAGAATATGAATAATAGTCATTCTAGTATAGAATATGAATAATAGTCATTCTAGTACAGAATCTGAATAGTATTCATTCTAGTACATAACCTGAATAGTAGTTATTCTAGTATTGAATCTGAACAGTAGTCATTACAGCATTGAATATGAATAATATTCATTCTAGTACAGAATATGAATAATAGTCATTCTAGTACAGAATATGAATAATAGTCATTCTAGTACAGAATCTGAATAGTAGCCATTCTAGTAAAGAATCTGAATTGGTTTCATACTAGTATGAAATCTGAATAGAAGTCATGCGAGTATTAAATCTGAATTGGAGTCACACTAGTATTATATCATAATAGGTCACTTAGGGATTCTTCGCAAAATGATTTCAGTTTTAAACATAAAATATGGTAATTATATTTCAAATTTCTTTACAAGTTTAAAAAATTCACCCAGCCTCAGAATATCCCTGTACAAATCTACAGATTCCTATTCTTATAAATTTGGTGCTTCCAGCATCAGTGTGCCTCAAATACTCTCAAGCTGGGCATTCATCAATTCCCAGTGTGACTACTGAGTGCTCATTATAAACCAATAAGCTCCCATGCTGATACATTCCACACACAATGAATGAGTTAAACTGGCAATTTCCTTTTCTTTCCCCCTCAATAGCAAGATTCAAGGCCACTCACTTATGTTGGCCATCATTAGATCTAAGTGTGACCAAGGTCAAGGTCAATGGTACATTGATGCTCTGGTACTAATAGTCAGAAAAGAAGGAGGTAATGATTGACAAGGTCAGCAAGTGCAAAGATAAACTGTAAATTTGTATGAATCTTGTGCTGTGGAGCAAATAAACCACAAGAGATTACAAGAAAAACAAGTCAATGGAAGGAATTGATGCAATGATCTATGAAAAAATAGAGTGACAGATGGGGTGGGTAAATTCCATCCAAAATTAAATGATCTTGGATTCTTACTGAAGTACTTTACACCAAAGTGCATCACTTCTCTTAAGTATATCTATGCCACTTCTCTTAAATATATTTACGCTACTTATCTTAAATATATTTATGTCACTTCTCTTAAATATATTTATGTCACTTCTCTTAAATATATTTATGTCACTTCTCTTAAATATATTTATGTCACTTCTCTTAAATATATCTATGCCACTTCTCTTAAATATATTTATGCCACCTCTCTTAAATATATTTATGTCACTTCTCTTAAATATATTTATGACACTTCTCTTAAATATATTTATGCCACCTCTCTTAAATATATTTATGTTACTTCTCTTAAATATATTTATGTCACTTCTCTTAAATATATTTATGTCACTTCTCTTAAATATATTTATGTCACTTCTCTTAAATATATTTATGTCACTTCTCTTAAGTATACCTATGTCACTTCTCTTAAATATATTTATGCCACTTATCTTAAATATATTTATGTCACTTCTCTTAAATATATTTACGCCACTTATCTTAAATATATTTATGTCACTTCTCTTAAATATATTTAAGCTTGATAAAGATTAAAATCTACAATAAATGAGAAATAAAAGATTTTAATTGGATGAATAAAAACAGAAGAAAGAAAAAAGGCAATTCCCACCATGTCTGCAACTATTAATGCAACATTCTATCACTTCTTTATTGCAGGAGAAGAATCAATCAACCTGTATTAAAACAGTGTGTACATTTTTTGTATGATTCTGTTCTATTCACCAGGGGCAAAATTTCATATAAGACTATCTTTCACTGCAGAAGAGGTGGCCTTGTAATAAAATAACAACTGTTTTAACATAAATTTATTGTTACCATTAAGCTGTTTTAGGCAACTGTCTGAGCTAAAAATGCCAGAAAAGTACATCATATCTTATTGAGTCCAAAGTCATGTTTCAAAGTCATGTTTCAAAGTCATGTTCCAAAGTCATGTTTCAAAGTCATGTTTCAAAGTCATGTTCCAAAAGTCATGTTTCAAAGTCATGTTCCAAAATCATGTTTCAAAGTCAGTCCAAAGTCATGTTTCAAAGTCATGTTTCAAAGTCATATTTCAAAGTCATGTTTCAACCCCTTCTGGAGAATGAAGTCATTTACATTATGTTTCTAAACATGTAGGTACATTATGGACATAAAGTTTGATATGAATTCCATGTTCACATACCGATCTAGATAATTCAGCTTTTCAATATAATAACAATTGATTTTGTGATACCATGGCAAAATTATGCACATTTCAAGCTTCATGAACACAAATCTAAAGAATTCTTTCTAGAACTAAAGATATATTCAATTATAAACCATACTGTTCGGGAATTTCAAATCCTTTATTGCCTCGGCAAATTAAATTCTTCTGATAATTTGTTTTATGATTTTGCTTTTCTGTGTCAGAGGATGTTGTTCTTGTTGTTGTTATAGGGTTTAATGCCATTTTTCAGCACAAGATAGGCTATACATGGCTGCCAGTATTAATGGTGGAGGAAGAACCTGGGAAAACCCTGGAAAGAACCACCGACCCACGAGAAGCTACCGGCAAGCTTTCTCACATATCCACATTGGCCGAGCCTGAGACTCAAACCCATGCAGACAAAGGTGACATGGCAGTGATCCGTGACAGAGAGCACTTTAGACCACTCGGCCACTCGAGGCCCCTGTCAGAGGATGTAAGAATATGTATGTGCCAGTTTAAAGTGACTTTCATGCTGATGTCAATCAATTTAGAATTTCATGAATCTAATAATATTATGATTAACAAGAGTTTACTGCTGAAGAAAAATTCCTGAAATTCAAGACAAATCCCTTTCTTCCTTTAAAATGTGGAGTATTCAAACCATCTCTGATATTCTTCAACGATGACAAGATTGTCAAATTAGCTGATGTTGTGGACATACTGAATATCAAATTGGTACCAGTTTCATTTACAACTGACATAAGAAGTATTTTAGTAGAAACCCCAGGTTGATATGACTTTTCATTATGGAGGCATAATGACAACAATATGTTCAAAATGGGTGCCATGATACCATTTCCACTTTGTACCAAGCAGACAGCACAAGAAATCTTCTGGTCAAAGTGAAATGTCAATATGGCTAGCCATCCAGGAGAAGTAGCTATAACAAGACTTTCAAGATGGTTACTAGCTGTGTCATGGTCAAACATTTAGTTGCAAATCAGGACTGTTGAAAGCAAGTTAATAAGTCAAGGGAACATGGGTACTTATGCTTTGCCAGTCACCATTTCCATTTGATGATACAATATCTAATAAAATTTCAAAGGTTAGGTACAAATATTTACAAACCAGTAACTTGAGGCCATCAACCCATAATATATAACATATATACTTGATTTGTCATCATTTCAAGGGTACACATTTACAATGTGATACAATATTGCAAGGAAACATACAACTGAAAAGGTTACTTCCTTGATGTGATAAAAATTGCAACGAAACATACAACTAAAAAGGTTACTTCCTTGATGTGACACAATATTGCAAGGAAACATACAAATGAAAAGGTTGCTTCCTTGCCAGCTAATTCATGATCATTAGTAATTTTTTAAGAGTTCGAAAGTTTCAGCAATATCACATTACCTTCATCAGCGACTAATGCTGACCACATGAAGAGCAATAGTCTCTGATGAAGGCAGTGTGATATTGCCAAATACTGATCAACATTAGTCGCTGATGAAGGCAGTGTGATATTGCCAAATACTGATCAACATTAGTCACTGATGAAGGCAGTGTCATATTGCCAAATACTGATCAACATTAGTCGCTGATGAAGGCAGTGTGATATTGCCAAATACTGATCAACGTTAGTCGCTGATGAAGACAGTGTCATATTGCCAAATACTGATCAACATTAGTCGCTGATGAAGGCAGTGTCATATTGCCAAATACTGATCAACATTAGTCACTGATGAAGGAAGTGTCATATTGCCAAATACTGATCAAGTTAGTTGCTGATGATAGTTGTTGTTGTATGTAGGGTTTAACGCCATTTTTCATCACACGATAGGCTATACATGGCGGCCAGTATTAATGGTGGAGGAAGAACCTGGGAAAACCCTGGAAAGAACCACCGACCCACGAGAAGCTACTGGCAAGCTTTCTCACGTACCCACATTAGCTGAATCCGAGACTCAAGCCCACGCAGACAGAGGTGAGATGGCAGTGATCCATAATGGAGAGCGCTTTAGAAAACTCGGCCACTTGGGGCCACCTAGTGACTGATGAAGGCAGTGCGATATTGTCAAATACTGATCAACATTAGTCGCTGATGAGGGCAGTGTGATATTGCCAAAAATTTCGAACTCTTAAGATATTTATACTATGAGCATGTGAAATTACTAATGAGCAAGGAAACTTGTTCTGTATCCTTGTACGTTTCTACTATAATTATTCTGCTATTACAAAAATATTCCAATATTACAAACAATATGTGGGACTTTCAATCGTAGCAATGAATAAAACTTTTTGTAACCTGGATGCTTGACGTAACGATTGGGTAAAAGTCTGTATCTAAAATCATCTAACACATGACCAAGCATTACAATATAAAATTCTTTGTCAGATCAAGGAACTATTTGTTTATTTGTGGGGATGTTTGTATGTCAACTGGCCTAAGTCATAAAAGTGCTTTAATGTAGATAAACACTGTATTTATATGCTCCAATCCAATTTTGATGTACAAGTCAACATCCAGCTCAGATTTATAGTACAGTAGAACATGTCTTGAAAGACCATCCCTTCCGCCAAATAATAATGGTCTCTCAACATAGATGGTCTCTCATGACAGGTCATAACACTATATAATGAATAAATCAATGCATGGAGAATTTTGGTCACCCAAGACAGGTAGCAGTGGTCATTCAAGACAGGTTTTACGGTACATATAATTGGAAGCTTACAAGGTTCAGTCAATTTGTTTAATACCTCTTGGCTGCATTCTAACCTTGATACAGTGTTTAAAGTCTGGGCATTAAATTCCTCGAAAGCAATGTGGCAGTTGTTTGCTAAGATAACTTGTGTTCTTACTTTGATAACTTACGCACATTTTTTTCTTCTTCTAATGAACCTAATTAGAGATGCTTGGTCCATGATGAATTCCATGAAAAAAGCTACCAGTACAAAAAGATTGTAGTTCTATTTATTTACATATGATAAAAAACAAGCTTTTACATTATACACCTGTGTACTGGTAGTTGTAAAAATGTTAAAGGATGAACGTGGAAGGATTAATAAAGGACTAACAAGCAATTAGTAGAATATACAAATGTTAAAGGATGAACACAGAAGGATTAACAAGGACTAACAAGTACTTAGCAGAATATACAAATGTTGAAGGATGAACATGGAAGGGTTAATAAGGATTAGAATTATTAGAATATGCACAAAGCTACAAACACTTTTCAGTCGACCAATATTTTTCATAATCAAAAGCATTATAAATTTTATCATCTATAGTCTGGTACAGAATTATTTATTTAAATGACACTTGTGTTGTCAAAAAAAAATTACATTTGAGCAAATAATCAAATTAATCACTAATCTCTCCACTATGCATCATACACATTCTTGTCATGTCAAGGTATTCCTTTTCAATGTCACTTTTCTACAGGAAACCTATGATTATTTCTTATAAATGCATTATGTAACTTTCCTGGAAAACTTTTTTTTATACATCTACATTTATTCACAAAGACGCCAGATCATAAATTGATTAATAAGTATCTGTATAATATACATGACATTTATTTTACATGTGACTAATTTTGACCCAAACAATGAATTTCTTTGAGGAGAACTGACAATACAAGAGTCCACTCTATGCTTGATACAAAGTATGATCTCCAGTAATCAGAAAGAAGTCTGAGAACTCTTTTATACTGATGACACAAGAAAACAGTAATCAGCATGATGACACATGAAAACAGTTGTCAGCATGATGACACATGAAGACAGTTGTCAGCATTATGTCAGAGAACCATTTAATATTGATGACACATCTAAAGACAGCGATTTGCGATTTGGATTTTTAATATAGCTTTGACAATTCTTCAGTCATATCACTATGATGTCTGCAGTGTAGCAGTTTATACTGATGTTTAGCAATGAGGCATCATGACGCAGATATGTAGCATCATGTCCCACCCAGTCACATAATCCTGAAACCAGGCCGACCAGTCCTAACACTAACTTCTTAATGCTAAGTGCCTAGTGAAGCAGCTGTTAGTACGATTTTAGTATGACTCTTTCGGTGGATCAAACTCATGACATGCTGCATCTGAGACGAATGCTCCAACCACCATGTAAAGACAGTAATCATTATGAAGTCAGAGAACTGTTAATATTGACGACACAGCTGAAGATAGTAATCATTATGAAGTCAGAGAACTGTTCAGTATTAATGACACAGCTGAAGACAGTAATCATTATGAAGTCAGAGAACTGTTCAGTATTAATGACACAGCTGAAGACAGTAATTATTATGAAGTCAGAGAACTGTTCAGTATTAATGACACAGCTGAAGACAGTAATCATTATGAAGTCAGAGAACTGTTTAATATTGATGACACAGCTGAAGACAGTAATCATTATGAAGTCAGAGAACTGTTTAATATTGATGACACAGCTGAAGACAGTAATCATTATGAAGTCAGAGAACTGTTCAGTATTAATGACACAGCTGAAGACAGTAATCATTATGAAGTCAGAGAACTGTTCAGTATTAATGACACAGCTGAAGACAGTAATCATTATGAAGTCAGAGAACTGTTCAGTATTAATGACACAGCTGAAGACAGTAATCATTATGAAGTCAGAGAACTGTTCAGTATTAATGACACAGCTAAGTCAGTAATTATTATGAAGTCAGAGAACTGTTCAGTATTAATAACACAGCTGAAGACAATAATCATTATGAAGTCAGAGAAATGTTTAATATTGACGACACAAGACAGTAATCAGGAATAAGTCTGAACTCTTTCTTTAAGATTAACGACACATCAAGACAATAATCAGCAAAAAATCATTAATCTGCTTAATATTGATGACACATCTTAAGACACATCAAGACCAATAACTAATATAAAAAGTCATACCATCTTTGGAATTAATCTGAAAAGTCCTACATGTATCATTAAACCTATATATTGTATCATTGTAGAAATAACAGGTACAATCCCAGAGTTAAGGTAAATAAAAGGAAGTTCAAGTGTTTCCTCACTGATGATGTTTGTGATGAGATGAATAATAGTCAAGGAATACAAAAAAAGTAACTCTCAAAAATAGAGAAGAAACACCATAAAACATATTGATATTAAATTTATAACATATTTTTTTCTTTAAATTAAAAGAAAATTACAAAGTAAATAATTTATATTCCCTCAGATTGCCTCAGCATGTTATAAAATTCAATGTGTTATTGAATTATATAACACCAAGACTGACAGATACATGTACTGTACAAATACTACACTTTGTTATTACATGTTCTTGAAAGAAATCAGTGAAACTCACAACTGCATGTACCATAATTTAATTGTGTTTATTTCTTATGATAAATTGAGTGAATGAGTGATCGACTTATTGATTGATTGAAATTTATTGATTTACTTACTCACTGTTCTTGGGATACATGATTAAGGAGACTGGTTGGGTTTGGTGTTTTATGGCACAGCAGCACAAATAGGTTACTTAATGCAGAGGAAACTGGCGTAGAGTGTCTAGTCCAAGGTCACACCATGGTGGTCAGGTTTATCCAGTGTTAAGATTCAAACCCACACCCTTTTGTTGAGAAGTTTGGCATGCTAACCACTGAGTCAGTATAGATCCAGCTTCTTACAACAATACTGAAGAATTCATCAGAGAAGAATATAAAAATAAAGATCATTTCATGAAATTTTTTATCTGACTCATGTTTCATAAAGAGTTAAAATGGCTCAGTAGTCAGCTCACCATACTCCCAAAAGAAAGACTGAATGTTCGAATCGTACAATCGGATTAGCCGGGCAAGCTTCCAAGGTGAGTCCTTAGGGAACAATGCTCTGCTCTAATTGCTTCTACACTAACAACCATCTAAATGTGTGGCCCTGCTATAAAAGACTAAACCAAACCTAATGGTAATTACCTTAGATTCCAAATCAGAATCAGTTTCAGTTAAGAGTATACAATCCCTGAATGGAAAATTGGTTTTGATATTAGAATTGAATTGTTAAACTCACAAGATCCCAGAATGGAAAATCATTTTATATATTAGAACTGAATTGTTAAGCTTGAACAGAATGGATAATCAGTTTTGATATTAGAATCAAATATTTTAGGTACCAAAATTGTTGATCTTACCTCATATGGCAGTAAGTCAATAAAAAGTGTACCAATAGAAAGTGTACCAATAAAAAGTGTACCAATAGAAAGGCATAAATGTCAATCTCAATTTAACAATTAAAACTGAGACATGGAAGTGCAAATTTCAAATGGGTTTCTTTTAAAGCAGGTTTCTTGTAAAGCAGGTTAAAATCCTGCATGAGATCAACCTGGCTCGGATGATGAAGCGTGTTCTTGGGTATGGCACTAAATAGCCTACTTGTGTTGTTGTGCCGTAAAACACCAATAAAAAACCCTCACAAAACTAGTATAAATCACAAAGTATACATGAGTCAAGTTTAGTTGAAACTTTAAGGAAAATCCGAAATGTGATCTTCAAAGGTTCAACATTTCCATCCAAGGTATCCATGTTCTTCCACCTAAGTTACCATGCAGTGACATTTTTAAATTACCATGGAGTGACATTTTTAAATTACCATGCAGTGACATTTTAAATTAGCATGCAGTGACATCTTACATTACCATGCAGTGACATTTTTTAATTACCATGCGGTGACATTTTTAAATTACCATGCAGTGACATTTTTAAATTACCATGCAGTGACATTTTACATTACCATGCAGTGACATTTTTAAATCACCATGCAGTGACATTTTTAAATTACCATGCAGTGACATTGTTAAATCACCATGCAGTACCATTTTTAAATTACCATGCAGTGACATTTTTAAATCACCATGCAGTGGCATCTAAAATTACCATGCAGTGATATCTTACATTTTTTAACCATGCAGTGGCATCTAAAATTACCATGCAGTGACATCTTAAATTACCATGCAGTGACATTTTAAATTTTTTAACCATGCAGTGACATTAAATTACCATGCAGTCACATCTTAGCTTTCAAGAATACTACTGCTTGTACACATTATTAGAACATTTTTTACAAAATATATGGGTTGGAAACAAGACACCTTTATTTTAATATATCTTAAATAATATTGATCAAAAGTCTGTAAAATAAATTACATACTCTATTAGCTTTCACAAAGAGAACATGTATTAAAATGGATACATAAAACACCAAATACTTCATCACATGTATTAAAATTGATACATGAAACACCAAATACTCCATCATACATGTATCAAAATGGATAAATAAAACACCAAATACTTCATCACACATGTATCAAAATGGATACATGAAACACCAAATACTTCATCACACATGTATCAAAATGGATACATGAAACACCAAATATTTCATCACACATGTATCAAAATGGATACATGAAACACCAAATAATTCATCACACATGTATCAAAATGGATAAATAAAACACCAAATACTTCATCACACATGAATTAAAATGGATATATGCAACATCAAATACTTCATCATACATGTATCAAAATGGATACATGAAACACCAAATAATTCATCACATGAGTATAAAAATGGATACATGAAACACCAAATACTTCATCACACATGTATCAAAAAGAATGCATGAAACATCAAATACTTCATCACACATGTATCAAAATGGATACATGAAAGACCAAATAATTCATCACACATGTATCAAAATGGATACATGAAACACCAAATACTTCATCACACATGTATCAAAATGAATGCATGAAACATCAAATACTTCATCACACATGTCACACATGTATTAAATGCATACAAGAAACAAATACTTCATCACATATACACATACTTCTACATCTGCTGTGTGCAAAACTGCTGTTAAATTATTTGCAGGAAACTGTAGTCACATAGGACTATTTGTGGTGAAACCGCTGTGACTATTTGTGTGAAAATGCTGTCACATTTATTTGTGGATGTGATTTGTGATGTGATTTGGATTTTTTAATGTAGCTTTAACAATTTTTCAGTCATATCACTATGATGTCTGCAATGTGGCAGTTTATAGTGATGTCCAGCACTGGGGCACCATGCTGCAGACATGTAGCATGATGTCCCACCCAGTCACATTATCCTGACACCAGGTCGACCAGTCCTAACAGTAACCTCTTAATGATGAACACCAAGCGAGGCACCTGTTAGTACCATTTTTGTAAGTCTTTGGTATGACTTGACAGGGGATCAAACCCACAACCTCCTGCATCCAAGGTGGACACTCTAACTACTAGGCCACCTGAGCAGTCTTTACTTATGGAAATCTGCTGTCACATGATTACCTGTGTGAAAATGCTGTCACATGTTTATGTATGGCTGTCACATGATTATTTGTGTGAAAATGCTATTACACATGATTATTTGTTGATGTCACATGATAATTTGTGTGAAAATGCTGTCACAGGATTATTTGTGTGAAAATGCTGTCACATGATTATTTGTAGCTGTCACATGATTATTTGTGTGAAAATGCTGTCACACATGACTAATATGAGTGGAGAAGTAAATGAATATGTAAAGCAGATAAAAAGAACTGAAACATCACAGAATACTGGGTAAGAAAATTACCAAAAAAAAGATTAAAGTTGCAATTTCATTTCTTCAGCTGTGTAAATCAACTCTTGCTTTTCTCATTCACTTTGCAGGGTGACCACCCTCCCATGGGGTTCAGGGATGTAGAATAGGCCAGATAGGGCTGACTCAACCACACAGGTAAACTTGGTGGTCGCCTATGATGCTAGGTTTTAATGTATGCCAAATTAGATGGAAGTGAATTTTTTCCTTGGGGGGGGCTTGGGGGTTGGTAGGGGGCACCAAAGACATAGTTTGCCTAGGGTGCCAAAAGCCCATGGGCCGACCCTGAGGGCAGAGTTGACATGAACTGCAGTGGTTAGTGTGCTAGATTTGCAACTGAAAGGGTTCAAATTACACCATCCAATCAGCCTGGGATGGCTAAGGTAGCTTGTCCTTGGGCAGAACATTTTACTCCAATTGTCACAGCTCTAGATGAATAGCATGAAACCAATCACTCTGCAGACTGGTACATTATCATAAACTTGCAAATACTTGAACTTATATGAAAAGTATCAAAGTGGGTTGGTTACTGTGACAATTTTAGTATTGGGAATATTTACAATACTGCACTGGACAGTGTACTACAAAACAATTTGCAATTTACTCGGAAAACCTTGAAGAATGTATAATATTATTGAAGAGTGATCAAGACAAAGTTTACTGTCAGTGAGTCTGAGAGACACATGACATCAACATTTCATGTCAGTGAGTCTAAGGAGTCAAAGTTTCATGTTTGTGAATTTTGAAATAAACACTAAGTCAAAGTTTACTGTCAGTGAGACATACACATGATGTCAAATTTTCATTACTGTACAGTGAGTTCAAGATGTACAAGAAGTCAAAGTTTCATGTCTGTGAGTCTGAAATACAATTAAGACATCTTCTCAGCTGTGGCCAAATTGGTGGTTGGGGTGAGATGCTGGCAAATGTGGAGAGTCGAATTTTGTCGTCCCATCCAGAAACTTCACCACTGTATTACATTTTGGCAAATGACAATGTTTTGAGTTACTTTTCCATCTTTCTTCAAGAATTTTGGCCAAAAATGTTGCCAGACAAGTGATATTGCCTTCATTCTGGCACAATCTTGTACAACACTTCTGACACCACATCCACTAATTTGGGTCATTAAAATGCAAAGGGCTGCACATAATGAGCAATTGAACCTATTTTCTCAGTGTACACACATTTTGTTATATATCTTTTTGATTTACAAACAAAAGATGCCAAAAGTGGCAAAACTTTCAAACAAAAGAAAATGAAGACTGAAGTAGAAGTTTATCTGAATACTATTTATGACAATACTTTAAAAACTCATTTCAATGTAATGCATTATTATTATTATCATTATTATTAATATTATTATTATTATTATTATTATTATTATTATTATTATTATTATTATTATCAACAGTGAAGGTGGATACACTACATTATACCACAAGTATACTTATGAATGGACAGTAGATACACTGGCTGGATGTGTAGCATGATTCCAGTCTCCTCTTCAAAAACAGTTGCCAATAACAAAATTATCAATTCTTTTATTTTACAACAACTTTTCTCAAAATTTAAAGACTAGGAATCCAGTTATAAACCAGTGTACCTACACGACTTAGACTAGGAATCCAGTTATAAACCAGTGTACCTACACGACTTAGACTAGGAATCCAGTTATAAACCAGTGTACCTACACGACTTAGACTAGGAATCCAGTTATAAACCAGTTTACCTACATGACTTAGACTAAGAATCCAGTTATAAACCAGTGTACCTACATGACTTAAGACTTGGAATCCAGTTATAAACCAGTGTACCTACACGACTTAGACTAGGAATCAAGTTATAAACCAGTGTACCTACATGACTTAGACTAGGAATCCAGTTATAAACCAGTGTACCTGCATGACTTAAGACTTGGAATCCAGTTATAAACCAGTGTACCTACACAACTTAGACCAGGAATCAAGTTATAAACCAGTTTACCTACACGACTTAGGCTAGTTCTTTAAAATTTTAACAAATCAATTAACTCCCATATTTAGACTACAGTGTACCAGACTCGAAAGCTTCTATTTGATTTCTGCCTCACTGTAGGAAAGAGTCTGTATAAAGTGCAAATAAATCAAAGATGTAAGATATTGGCATGAATGGCAAGTTTTATGGAACCAAAATTATGTATTGTATCTAATTATGGGGGTTTTGACAGCCAGTATTGAAAGTAATGACGACCGAACTTGAGTCAATATTGGATAACACTTCTAAGAACTGTTAGAAACCTATGATGTCTGAACTGCATTGATATCCAAATGTATAAGCAGGCAAAACAAACTGGAACAGAGTCTTGGTAAGTGAAATATGTTTCTTCACAATTTCTCATTCATAAATTCTGCTGATAAAAAAGATATTTTCACTTCTGGTACACATGTTTTAATAATTCTGTGCAAGTGAAGTTTGATTACCAAAGTTTCATTAAGTTCATATTATCAATTACTTAAAAATATTTCAAACTCTTGGTATACCGGAAGAAAATTTCAGATAACATACATCTAAATATTGTTGCTTTACTGAATTTTAGTGGATACAAGTGATTCAATCTGAAGGTGATAAAAAAATGTTACAACTAAATTGTGCTTATTTTAGTTTTTTTCTCTCTAAAATACTGATGTACACTTGTGTGTGCATGTGACCTTGCTAAAAGGTTCTAGCAGATCGCCTAACACTTATATCAAATGAAACTAATCTTGTCTCAGGTGAAGCTAGTCTGAAAATTGCAATTCTGTTTGAGTGTGCATTTTGCATTACTAATTATTGCTGGAATATATTGTTATGTACATTTAATTTGTATTGTGAGTTTTTATTCATTATATTAAATGGATAATTGTATTTTGGACCTGACCTTATCCAAAATGAAGTTTATTTTCTACTTAACCTGAATCATTGATTATATGGTCTAGTAAACAACGTTTTTATCTAAATCTGAGTCCAGAACACTGGAAATTACCCATGAAATGCCATCTCTACCCATTGTTTACCACAATTTATATTAGAAATTTAGTAACAGATCTTCTAATTATAACTAAGATTTTATCTCGTAAACATTTGGAACTTTCCAGAATGAAATTTTCCATCTGGTAATAGTTTTTGTTTTAGAAAATGCTAATTGTGACCTGAGGTCAAGTAGAGGACTATAAAATCTTGTTTACCTAGAAATTATTTATTTATGTCGTAAGATCTGAGTAGAGTCAGTTGTATTATTGTTGTGTCCAGTATTTTACTGGGCTGGAATTTATTTATTCAAATTATTTAATGAAGTGATTCTTCTCTGGAAATACAAAGTGCTCAAAAATAACCTTCATTGAAATAGAAACTTGGATTTATGGTGAAATAAAAATAAGAATAAATTCTTGGATTGTATTATTGTGATTCAACAAAAGACTGATGGCACATCACTATGACACAGGCCATCACAGGCAAATAGACACTTCCATCATTGGATTTATTTTGGAATACCAATAAAGTTTTTTAAGAACTTTATGCTGTAGGACTTGTGTAAGAAATCCAAGGATTATTTGGGATTTAATTTGCAATTTAGTAAGTTCCTTTTACATTTTTCACTTTGTGTTCTAGGGAAATAAATCAATTGTTGAAGTTTACAAAACTTGTTGCTTTTTGCTCTATTCTATTACTTAGTTTAGGACTATAGAGTCATAATAACATTTTCCATTTGTCCATCTGGTCACCTGTCCAACTACCTCCTTGCTACCCTTTAGTCCATGTGTATTTTTGTTTCAATGAAAGTTGTATAAGACTATACACAAACTGGAACAACAGAAATCATTGTTTCCAAATAATTATTGTTTCTTTTTCATTTTTATGATGCTGACCTATTAAATTTATACCAGCATGTTAACATAATGAACTGAAAAGCACATAAATTATCGAACCTTTTTCCTGTTTTTGTGTGCACTGTTGTTGCTGGGGGGTGTTGCTAATTATCCAAAACAAATTTAATAGTCATCTCATTTCCATTAAGGCAAGAAGAATACAAGAAATCAAGCATATCAAAAAACAATTATCAACTTTTGATTTTATCAACTCTAGAAATATTATATTCACTTTTACTTGTGGCCTCCATTAATAAAAGTTCATCAAAAGTCAATACTTGTGCTTCAAACAGTTGACTGTATGAAGAGAGAAAAAAAGCTTTGTTTTTTTCTTCTTCCAACTGTAAAGTTAAGAAAAAATTATTCCTCACTTAAACAAACCAAATTCACAGTTTACTTTCCAAGCAAATATACTTGCTTCAAATCTTCCAAGTTACTCAGCATGACTTCAAGGTTACCCAGCATATTAGTCACTTTGTTAAAAACTGGAGTACTTTTAATGGAATGGAACAATTTATCAGTGTCTGCAAGTCAAGAGCAATGTACTATAACTTTAGACTTGTTGCCAGGTAATAAATAGGCAGAAAACTAAACTCATTAAGCAGAAAAAATAGTTACACCATCCTGCTGGAAGTCTGTGAGCTCTGCAACCTTTGTATCAATTTTTCACTTTTGTTTATAGAAGTCTGCAGAATCTTTAATAAATGGTCATTCTCTAAGACAAAATGACTTTAAATTAATTAAATAACAATTAATTTTAATTAATAAAAAACAAACACATAAATTTAACCTTACTAAGTTTACAAAACAAAACATGGACTTCCTACAAAGTTGCATGACTTTGCTTGGATGACCTTGGCATTTTAACTTACAGTCAATCACTACTACAATTTGAGTAATTCAAGCCAATAATTATTACTCAAGTTTTGTTCATACAAATTACCTCATATTTAGTTTTCAGTTTTTCTAAAATGTCATGTCTTTAATTCCAGCATTCTTACATACAGCCAAAAATGAAACCCATTATATCTAGACCTAGTAAAGTTAATCTGTTTCAGTCTAATTGATACTTCGTGTCAGACTGGTGGCAATTTAACAAACAAAATCGAAAATAGACTTGCGCTATTTCAGAAAACCTTGCCAAATTTGATCTGACTTCATTTCTTAAACAAATTATTCCAGGACCAAAAGTCAAAGTACCTCCATTGCTACTCTAATTGACTATCCCCGATATTTACTGGCTTAAATCAAGTTTTTGATAGACGTAAAAAAAACTGTTTTATAGTGTGTTTATCCTGGATCTAAAACAAAGTACAGATATTCTCATGCTCAAAAACTAAATATATTTAAAAAATCTGATGTCTGATTGGCTGGAATTAAATAACCAACCAATCAGAATTTTTTATACAAGTCTAAATCTGAGTATAAGGCACCAGAGCCAGGTCTTGAATTTATGGTCTTGTATTTCACTAATGCTACTGTTGTCAATTTTTTAATTTTTTTTACATCTACCTTTACAACTGAAGATTGCTTCCGTAAATTGGACAGCTTCCTGGCATCGTTCATATTTGCATTAACATGTCAAAATCTATTTTGTCTACATCCAAAACTTGATCAGAAAATGAGTGTTAACACCATCAGAAAACCTGTAATAATAACATCAAACAAATTATCCCTAAAAAAGTCAATGTAATTGATAAATGTGGTAAGTTAATGAGGAACTACAGGTGATTTGTGTTTCCAATGCAAGAGATATGTTGTCCTACACAGGGTTTTATTTTTAATCAACATATCAACATATCCCCAATACAACTTTTTAAAGTTTGAATTTCAAACTCTCTTTGAGTGGATATACATTAAATTCATTACATGTATGAAATTTCACAGTGAGTTTTACTAATGTTCCAGAAGGTATCACATAAGCAGTGATTTGAAATAGTGATTTATGTTCAATGCATATGATCAAGCAATAGACAGCTAGGACAGGATATTATCTGAAATGGTGACTTCTGCAGAATGCATGTGTTCAAGCAATATACAGCTAGGACAGGGTATTATTTGAAATGGTGACTTCTGTTGAATGCATGTGATCAAGCAATATACAGTTAGGAGAGGGTATTATTTCAAATGGTGGCTTCTGTTGAATGCAAGTGATCAAGCAATATACAGTTAGGAGAGGGTATTATTTGAAATAGACTTCTGCTGAATGCATGTGATCAAGCAACAGACTGTTAGGAGAGAGTATTATTTGAAATAGTGACTTCTGTTGAATGCATGTGATCAAGCAATAGACAGCTAGGACAGGGTATTATTTGAAATTGTGACTTCTGTTGAATGCATGTGATCAAGCAATGGACAGGAGAGGGTATTATTTGAAATGGTGACTTCTGCTGAATGCATGTGATCAAGTAATAGACTGTTAGGAGAGGGTATTATTTGAAATAGTGACTTCTGTTCAATTCAAGTGATCATGCAATAAGACTGTTAGGAGATGGTATTATTTGAAATGGTGACTTCTGCTGAATGCATGTGATCAAGCAATAGACTGTTAGGAGAGGGTATTATTTGAAATGGTGACTTCTGTTGAATGCATGTGATCAAGCAACAGACTGTTAGGAGATGGTATTATTTGAAATAGCTAGTGACTTCTGTTCAATTCAAGTGATCAAGCAATAGACTGTTAGGAGAAGGTATTATTTGAAATGGTGACTTCTGTTCAATGCATGTGATCAGGCAATAGACTGTTAGGAGAGGGTATTATCTGAAATGGTGACTTCTGTTTAATTCAAGTGATCATGCAATAAGACTGTTAGGAGAGGATATTATTTGAAATGGTGACTTCTGTTGAATGCATGTGATCACGCAATAATACTGTCAGGAGATGGTATTATTTGAAATAGCTAGTGACTTCTGTTCAATGCAAGTGATCACGCAATAAGACTGTTAGGAGATGGTATTATTTGAAATAGCTAGTGACTTCTGTTCAATGCAAGTGATCACGCAATAATACTGTCAGGAGATGGTATTATTTGAAATAGCTAGTGACTTCTGTTCAATGCAAGTGATCACGCAATAAGACTGTTAGGAGATGGTATTATTTGAAATAGCTAGTGACTTCTGTTCAATGCAAGTGATCACGCAATAAGACTGTTAGGAGATGGTATTATTTGAAATAGTGACTTCTGTTCAATTCAAGTGATCACGCAAAAAGACTGTTTGGAGAGGGTATTATTTGAAATGGTGACTTCTGTTTAATTCAAGTGATCATGCAATAAGACTGTTAGGAGAGGATATTATTTGAAATGGTGACTTCTGTTTAATTCAAGTGATCATGCAATAAGACTGTTTAGGAGAGGGTATTATTTGAAATGGTGACTTCTGTTCAATTCAAGTGATCACACAATAATACTGTTAGGAGATGGAATTATTTGAAATAGTGACTTCTGTTCAATGCAAGTGATCACGCAATAAGACTGTTAGGAGATGGTATTATTTGAAATAGTGACTTCTGTTCAATGCATATGATCAAGCAATATACTGTTAGGAGAGGGTATTTTTTGAAATAGTGACTTCTGTTTAATTCAAGTGATCACACAATAAGACTGTTAGGAGATGGTATTATTTGAAATAGTGACTTCTGTTCAATTCAAGTGATCAAGCAATAAGACTGTTTAGGAGAGGGTATTATTTAAATGGTGACTTCTGTTCAATTCAAGTGATCACACAATAATACTGTTAGGAGATGGAATTATTTGAAATAGTGACTTCTGTTCAATGCAAGTGATCACGCAATAAGACTGTTAGGAGATGGTATTATTTGAAATAGTGACTTCTGTTCAATGCATATGATCAAGCAATATACTGTTAGGAGAGGGTATTTTTTGAAATAGTGACTTCTGTTTAATTCAAGTGATCACACAATAAGACTGTTAGGAGATGGTATTATTTGAAATAGTGACTTCTGTTCAATTCAAGTGATCAAGCAATAAGACTGTTTAGGAGAGGGTATTATTTGAAATGGTGACTTCTGTTCAATTCAAGTGATCACACAATAATACTGTTAGGAGATGGAATTATTTGAAATAGTGACTTCTGTTCAATGCAAGTGATCACGCAATAAGACTGTTAGGAGATGGTATTATTTGAAATAGCTAGTGACTTCTGTTCAATTCAAGTGATCAAGCAATAGACTGTTAGGAGAAGGTATTATTTCAAATGGTGACTTCTGTTCAATGCATGTGATCAGGCAATAGACTGTTAGGAGAGGGTATTATTTGAAATGGTGACTTCTGTTTAATTCAAGTGATCACGCAATAATACTGTTAGGAGAGGATATTATTTGAAATGGTGACTTCTGTTGAATGCATGTGATCACGCAATAATACTGTCAGGAGATGGTATTATTTGAAATAGCTAGTGACTTCTGTTCAATGCAAGTGATCACGCAATAAGACTGTTAGGAGATGGTATTATTTGAAATAGCTAGTGACTTCTGTTCAATGCAAGTGATCACGCAATAATACTGTCAGGAGATGGTATTATTTGAAATAGCTAGTGACTTCTGTTCAATGCAAGTGATCACGCAATAAGACTGTTAGGAGATGGTATTATTTGAAATAGCTAGTGACTTCTGTTCAATGCAAGTGATCATGCAATAAGACTGTTAGGAGATGGTATTATTTGAAATAGTGACTTCTGTTCAATTCAAGTGATCACGCAATAAGACTGTTTGGAGAGGGTATTATTTGAAATGGTGACTTCTGTTTAATTCAAGTGATCATGCAATAAGACTGTTAGGAGAGGATATTATCTGAAATGGTGACTTCTGTTGAATTCAAGTGATCACGCAATAAGACTGTTAGGAGATGGTATTATTTGAAATAGTGACTTCTGTTTAATTCAAGTGATCAAGTAATAGACTGTTAGGAGATGGAATTATTTGAAATAGTGACTTCTGTTCAATGCAAGTGATCACGCAATAAGACTGTTAGGAGATGGTATTATTTGAAATAGTGACTTCTGTTCAATTCAAGTGATCACGCAATAAGACTGTTTAGAGAGGGTATTATTTGAAATGGTGACTTCTGTTCAATGCATGTGATCAGGCAATAGACTGTTAGGAGATGGTATTATTTGAAATAGTGACTTCTGTTTAATTCAAGTGATCATGCAATAAGACTGTTAGGAGAGGATATTATTTGAAATGGTGACTTCTGTTTAATTCAAGTGATCACACAATAAGACTGTTAGGAGATGGAATTATTTGAAATAGTGACTTCTGTTCAATGCAAGTGATCACGCAATAAGACTGTTAGGAGATGGTATTATTTGAAATAGCTAGTGACTTCTGTTCAATGCAAGTGATCACACAATAAGACTGTTTAGGAGAGGGTATTATTTGAAATGGTGACTTCTGTTCAATTCAAGTGATCACACAATAATACTGTTAGGAGATGGAATTATTTGAAATAGTGACTTCTGTTCAATGCAAGTGATCACGCAATAAGACTGTTAGGAGATGGTATTATTTGAAATAGTGACTTCTGTTCAATGCATATGATCAAGCAATATACTGTTAGGAGAGGGTATTTTTTGAAATAGTGACTTCTGTTTAATTCAAGTGATCACACAATAAGACTGTTAGGAGATGGTATTATTTGAAATAGTGACTTCTGTTCAATTCAAGTGATCAAGCAATAAGACTGTTTAGGAGAGGGTATTATTTGAAATGGTGACTTCTGTTCAATTCAAGTGATCACACAATAATACTGTTAGGAGATGGAATTATTTGAAATAGTGACTTCTGTTCAATGCAAGTGATCACGCAATAAGACTGTTAGGAGATGGTATTATTTGAAATAGTGACTTCTGTTCAATGCATATGATCAAGCAATATACTGTTAGGAGAGGGTATTTTTTGAAATAGTGACTTCTGTTTAATTCAAGTGATCACACAATAAGACTGTTAGGAGATGGTATTATTTGAAATAGTGACTTCTGTTCAATTCAAGTGATCAAGCAATAAGACTGTTTAGGAGAGGGTATTATTTGAAATGGTGACTTCTGTTCAATTCAAGTGATCACACAATAATACTGTTAGGAGATGGAATTATTTGAAATAGTGACTTCTGTTCAATGCAAGTGATCACGCAATAAGACTGTTAGGAGATGGTATTATTTGAAATAGTGACTTCTGTTCAATTCAAGTGATCACGCAATAAGACTGTTTAGAGAGGGTATTATTTGAAATGGTGACTAATCTGTTCAATGCATGTGATCAAGCAATCTACTGTTAGGAGAGGGTATTATTTGAAATAGTGACTTCTGTTTAATTCAAGTGATCATGCAATAAGACTGTTAGGAGATGGTATTATTTGAAATAGTGACTTCTGTTCAATTCAAGTGATCATGCAATAAGACTGTTAGGAGATGGTATTATTTGAAATAGTGACTTCTGTTTAATTCAAGTGATCATGCAATAAGACTGTTAGGAGATGGTATTATTTGAAATAGTGACTTCTGTTCAATTCAAGTGATCATGCAATAAGACTGTTAGGAGATGGTATTATTTGAAATAGTGACTTCTGTTGAATGCATGTGATCAGGCAATAAGACTGTTAGGAGAAGGTATTATGCATTGTGCAGTTGGATCATAATGTACATGTACTTCATGAGGACATGAAATAAGGGACATGTATTTCCATGGATACCACAAGAAGATGAAAACAAGCCACTCTTCATATTGTGATCAGGGAAATTGTAAGGATCTAAATTCATAGTTTTACAATTAAAAAGTTCAATGAAAAGGTGTGTCAGAGAAGTGACAAGGATACACATGTATTTGATTCCTTACATTCAATTCCAAAACAGTAAATTAACAAAGTTCATGCTATTGGTCAGTGACAAAATGTCAGTAGGAGCAACTATAATTTCTTATGAGTTTTCATGCTGAGGCTGAAATTTTCTTAAGCCCAAGGTCCTAGACTAATAATTTAGTGCTTGGGATCAAGTTATTTCTTCCTTTGAAAAACTGCCAAATTGAGCATGTGCCTATCAATCATTACCAAATTTTACAAAAACAGAATATTCCTTGGGTTTTGTCTTCAACTAAATCATGTAATTTTTGGATGTAGTTTGCAAGACTTGTCAAGATGTGCCTTGTACCTCTAGCAAACAAATTTTTCTGAGTGATTCAATGCTTTACTGATGAGACTCTCATATCAACACAGTATGAAAAGGTAAATACTCACAGTTTCAGATGCTCATATCAACACAGTATAAAAAGGTAAATACTCACAGTTTCAGATGCTCATATCAGCACAGTATAAAAAAAACACACCTTTAAAAGAGCAGGAACTAGGAATCCATGACAGTCAATAACATATAATTGGGAAATTCCCCAACATGTTCAATTAGCAGTCGAGAAAAATTTAAAAAAAATATGAACGGAAACACACAAGAAACTTTATCCTGAATTAAAAATGCACACAAATTATAAAAAATAATAAACGATGACAATTAATTAATTGCTAGTTTGCATAACTTCAGTTCCATATCCGACTACTTCTGGCAGGGCCAAATCAAAATTTCTCCCAAAAAGGTTATAGACCTCAACAATACACCCATGTGAGTTACTAATCAATAAAGTTAGTTTAAAATAAATTCAACAAAATACTGATATTAGAAAATAATGGTTACAAATGTAACATCCAATATATTCAATGCCACTGGTTACAAATGTAACATCCAATATGTTCAATGCCACTGGTTACAAATGTAACATCCAATATGTTGAGTGACTACTTGGTAAGATCTGGACTGATGTGTTACATCAAAGATGGAAGTGGGAACAGTGGACAGTAAAAACCAGAACAACTTTGCAAAAAGATTTACAAAAAGCAAAGGTTAACAGCATGCAATCTTGAGTTATTCAATAAAATGAGGAACAGACACTGTGTGGAGTCATATTTAAAACTTCCCACAAATTTGGAAAAACTGACTATTGTGTCTTTAAAATTATGTTGGGACAAATGTGATGGAGACGACAGGCATGTCTTTTTTATGCTCAGTTACACTCATGAAAGATCAAAGTAATATGGATGAATTCAGGAACAAAGTCGGACTAAACTGGACACCGGGAAGGAACCAAATCATATTAATGAAGATGTTTACCTAAACAAGTTCATTAATACATCTGTGCACAATTTAATAGGTCAAAGGTCAGTAAAAAAAGACAGCAAATTTAAAGAAAGAGATAGATTAAAAAGATACCAGTAAAATGTTATTTTACTTTGAGTGAAGATTCAAAAGATGTTAGAACACGATCAATAAGAGAGGACATTTTTTCATGACAATCAGCCTGTCCTGAACTGATGAAAGATTTTCAAGTTTGTTCAATCTGAAGAAAAACAGATATGACAGGAAGTGATGGATAAAAGAAACAAATGCAATAGATATGACAGGAAGTGATGGATAAAAGAAACAAATGCAATAGATATGAAAGGAAGTGAAGAAACTCATGACACAGATAGAATACAAAGAACTTACTGTTGTCCCTGCAGAGAGTGCTGTCATTTAAAAAACATAGGTTCCAATATACAAAAAGGTTTAAATGGATGAAATATAGGCATAACCGAGATAATGAACATATGCTGTAAACTCAACAGCATTTTTAAGGAACCCACTTAAATATTTAATATAGATAGGTATGGTATGTTGTCAGTGTCAGGGTAGGTTAACATCTTTGAATTTTTAAGAGTCCACTTATAGAGTTAAAACAGACACTGTGAGTGTCTGAGATGGTTAACATGTTCTTTGAATTTATAAAAAGTGCATTGAAAATGAACCCTGTAGCAACCTTTTTGAAGATCAAGAGGCAGACACTTAAGATAACATAATAACCCTGAAAAATGGAGCTAATGGTCTAAGCAGTGAATATATTAAAAATGAAGCTAATGGTCTAAGCAGTGAATACACTAAAAATCAAGCTAATGGTCTAAGCAGTGAATACACTAAAAATCAAGCTAATGGTCCAAACAGAGAATACACTAAAAATCAAGCTAATGGTCCAAACAGAGAATACACTAAAAATCAAGCTAATGGTCCAAACAGAGAATACACTAAAAATCAAGCTAATGGTCCAAGCAGTAAATACATTAAAAATGAAGCTTATGGTCCAAACAGTGAATACACTAAAAGTCAAGCTAATGGTCCAAACAGTGAATACACTAAAAGTCAAGCTAATGGTCCAAGCAGTGAATACACTAAAAATCAAGCTAATGGTCCAAACAGTGAATATATTACAAATGAAGCTAATGGTCTAAGCAGTGAATACACTAAAAGTCAAGCTAATGGTCTAAGCAGTGAATACACTAAAAGTCAAGCTAATGGTCCAAACAGAGAATACATTAAAAATGAAGCTAATGTTCTAAGCAGTGAATACACTAAAAATCAAGCTAATGGTCCAAGCAGAGAATACATTAAAAATGAAGCAAATGGTCCAAACAGTGAATACACTAAAAGTCAAGCTAATGGTCTAAGCAGTGAATACACTAAAAATCAAGCTAATGGTCCAAACAGTGAATATATTACAAATGAAGCTAATGGTCTAAGCAGTGAATACACTAAAAATCAAGCTAATGGTCCAAACAGTGAATATATTACAAATGAAGCTTATGGTCTAAGCAGTGAATACACTAAAAATCAAAGCTAATGGTCCAAACAGAGAATACACTAAAAATGAAGCTAATGGTCCAAACAGAGAATACATTAAAAATGAAGCTAATGGTCCAAACAATGAATACACTAAAAGTCAAGCTAATAGTCTAAGCAGTGAATACACTAAAAATCAAGCTAATGGTCCAAACAGTGAATATATTAAAAATGAAGCTAATGGTCTAAGCAGTGAATACACTAAAAGTCAAGCTAATGGTCCAAACAGAGAATATATTAAAAATGAAGCTAATGGTCTAAGCAGTGAATACACTAAAAATCAAGCTAATGGTCTAAGCAGTGAATACACTAAAACTCAAGCTAATGGTCTAAGTAGTGAATACACTAAAAATCAAGCTAATGGTCCAAACAGAGAATATATTAAAAATGAAGCTAATGGTCCAAGCAGTGAATACACTAAAAATCAAGCTAATGGTCTAAGCGGTGAATACACTAAAAATCAAGCTAATGGTCTAAGCAGTGAATACACTAAAAATCAAGCTAATGGTCCAAACAGAGAATACACTAAAAATCAAGCTAATGGTCCAAGCAGTGAATACACTAAAAATCAAGCTAATGGTCCAAACAGATAATACACTAAAAATCAAGCTAATGGTCCAAGCAGTGAATACACTAAAAATCAAGCTAATGGTCTAAGCAGTGAATACATTAAAAATGAAGCTAATGGTCCAAACAGTGAATACACTAAAAGTCAAGTTAATGGTCTAAACAGTGAATACACTAAAAATCAAGCTAATGGTCCAAACAGTGAATATATTACAAATGAAGCTAATGGTCTAAGCAGTGAATACACTAAAAATCAAGCTAATGGTCCAAACAGAGAATACACTAAAAATGAAGCTAATGGTCCAAAGAGAGAATACTTTAAAAATGAAGCTAATGGTCCAAACAGTGAATACACTAAAAGTCAAGCTAATGGTCTAAGCAGTGAATACACTAAAAATCAAGCTAATGGTCAAAGCAGTGAATACACTAAAAATCAAGCTAATGGTCTAAGCAGTGAATACACTAAAATCAAGCTAATGGTCTAAGCAGTGAACACACTAAAAATCAAGCTAATGGTCCAAACAGAGAATACACTAAAAATCAAGCTAATGGTCCAAGCAGTGAATACACTAAAAATCAAGCTAATGGTCCACACAGATAATACACTAAAAATCAAGCTAATGTTCCAAATAGTTAACACACTGTGCTTAATAAATATGTAAAAATATTATGCACTGTTGTTGATTTTTGGGCACAATTATTGTTAGAAATATGCATGAATCCCACAAAGGTACATCCTAGAACAGACCCTGGTATCACTTTTTTGTTTTGCTTTACGTCAGCCACACATTTCTGTCCAGGAAGGTTACTATTTTAAGCACAGTTATAGGTTTAGAAATTGACAATATACCCTCCATGATGCAAAGATAGTAACATCCAAACTGTAGTATGTGTGCCTAGTAAGTAAGGCCTGGAATGAAGATGAAAGCAAGAACATTGGACAGCGATAACATCAGTCATGTACCAAACAGCTAAGTTGCATGACATTTAAACCCAGTTATTTCATACAATATAAATTAGACACAATGCATGGAAATGTGTTTAAAATTCCCTATAATCCTGGAGAACCCGACACAATGTCATTAAAATCACGTTGGGCCACTATTAGTTATTTATGATAAGCTTATTTCCAAGGAACTTGCTTTAAAATTTCTGAGATAAATGTATAGTTTAGTAAATTTATCTGTAGACAATAGGAAAATTGTTAGGCTTCTGTATATCTAAAATTGCTTAGATATGATACAGGAGTGGGAAAGATAAATATGCTACAAGAGTGGGAAAGATAAATATGCTACAAGAGTGGGAAAGATAAATATGCTACAAGAGTGGAAAAGATAAATATGCTACAAGAGTGGGAAAGATAAATATGCTACAAGAGTGGGAAAGATAAATATGCTATGAGAGTGGGAAAGATAAATATGCTACAAGAGTGGGAAAGATAAATATGTTACAAAAGTGGAAAAGATAAATATGCTACAAGAGTGGGAAAGATAAATATGCTACAAGAGTGGGAAAGATAAATATGCTACAAGAGTGGGAAAGATAAATATGCTATGAGAGTGGGAAAGATAAATATGCTACAAGAGTGGGAAAGATAAATATGCTATGAGAGTGGGAAAGATAAATATGCTACAAGAGTGGGAAAGATAAATATGCTACAAGATTGGGAAAGATTTCTCTGAATTTATACTTCTGAATTCATCACTAATGAAGAAAACGTTAAATCTTCCTTTATCAAAACATTATTTTAGAATCAGATTATTGTATATAATTCCGACTTTCTGTCATCTTCAAGTTTCATGTAGACGTATACTACATTGTAACTAATGCTAGATATCTATTAAATATACATGTATTAGCATATGTCTATTAAATATACATGTATTAGTACATCTCTATTAAATATACATGAATTAGTATATATCTTATAAACAGACATGTAGTAGTATATATCTATTAAACAGATGTGTAGTGGTATATATCTATTAAATAGAAATGTATTAGTATGTATCTATTAAACAGACATGTATTAGTATATCTCTATTAAATAGACATATATTAGTATGTATCTATTAAACAGACATGTATTAGTATATCTCTATTAAATAGACATATATTAGTATGTATCTATTAAATAGACATGTATTATTCTCTATTAAACAGACATATATTAGTATATCTCTATTAAATAGACATGTATTAGTATATCTCTATTAAACAGACATGTATTAGTATATATCTATTAAACAGACATGTATTAGTATATCTCTATTAAACAGACATATATTAGTATATATCTATTAAATAGACATGTATTAGTCAATCTCTATTAAACAGACATGTATTAGTATATATTTATTAAACAGACATATATTAGTATATCTCTATCAAATAGACATATATTAGTATATATCTATTAAACAGACCAATATTAGTATATCTCTATTAAATAGACATGTATTAGTATATAACTATTAAGCAGACATGCATTAGAATATCTCTATTAAACAGACATGTATTAGTATATCTCTATTAAATAGGCATGTATTCATATATTTCTATTAAACAGACATGTATTTGTATATATCTATTAAACAGACATGTATTAGTATATCTCTATTAAATAGACATTTATTAGTATATATCTATTAAATAGACATGTATATGTATATTAAATATACATGTATTAGTATATCTCTATTAAAAAGACATGTATATGTCTATTAAATATACATGTATTAGTATATATCTATTAAAAAGACATATAATAGTATGTCTATTAAATAGACATGTATTAGTACATATCTATTAAATATACATGTATTAGTATGTATCTACTATACATACTTGTATAGTATATATATTAGTATATATCTATTAAATATGCATGTATTAGTATTTTCAAGGATGGCTTAGTTTCAAATGCAAAAAATCATAAAAGTGGATCAAGTGTTTACATTCATGGCATGCTTCAGTTCATTTTTGACTTAATTTTGAACTTTGTTTGGGTTTTTATTTAAAGAAACAATGCAGGTGACTCAATCTACACCGACTTTTACTTTAAGCACACGGAGGCCTGACTGGCCAAATGGTCTAAAGTGCTCTCCATTACAGATCACTGCCATCTCACCTCTGTCTGCGTGGGTTTGAGTCTCGGATTCAGCTAATGTGAGTATGTGAGAAAGCTCGCCAGTAGCTTCTCGTGGGTCGGTGGTTCTTTCTGGGGTTTTCCCAGGTTCTTCCTCCACCATTAATACTGGCCGTCATGTATAGTCGTGTGCTGAAAAATGGCGTTAAACCCTACAACAACAACAACAATAACTTTAAGCACACGAGAAATCACATACTGCATAAAAAACTCCACTCTGACTATAGACTTGTTTAGAGACTTTGGTTGATTATGCTATAAGCAGATCCATGATATACAAAACACCATATTGTCAGTAATATTTTTTGTACACATGTAAATAGTCATTTTTTCTGGTATGTAAAGAATTGTAACTATAATTTTCAGCGTATTCCTAAGTATACAGAACAAACTTCCCAAGTTTTAATAAAACAAGTTCTCTTTACCCCCACAAATGTGAGAAAATAATCATGATTTGTATGGATTTATGGTGTAAATAAATACATGACATTACATTTAATATGGCACAGCTGCAGATAACTTGCATATCTGCATAATTGTATGCACATAAATCAAACAAAAATGCATACAGATTCTTTTACTGCATTTAATTGATGCAAAACAGTTTACTTTTATGCATTTGGTCAAACATTATCAGCGTATTACTCTCACTGTAAGTACAGTCCATGATGTGCAAACCGTGCTATCAGTTTAAAAGTTCCACATGTTCTGTGTATGCTTAAAATGTTCATATGTACTAGCTAGCTGTGAGAACACTCACTCAAATGGAGCTATATAATCAAACACACCTTAAAGTAGTCTTAGTCACTAAGCTGTTTGACAAATTCATCTTGATGATTAAGACTCAGTCTGGTGGTGTAAGTTTGCAGTTTGAGGGTTTGTTATGTTCACAAAACACAAAATTAAATTTTTAAAATATGCAATTATCTCCAAATGAAGGAGTAAAATTCCCCCCATTTATAAAATTCTTATTCAGAACTCCATACAGTATATTTTAAAAAATGCCATATTCTTTCCATAAATGATCCTAATACTGAAATCTGTATACAGTCTGACTCACTGATTCCCAATGCTGTCAAAATATTAATGTAAATTTGGATTAATAAAAAAATGTAATTTTGGATTCCAGGGCATTTTGTAAAATTGAGTCTGAATGAATGCATCTTCACTTTTAACATTTTCTCTTATCCACAAAAACATTCTATTCTCCAAATCTGATGCATCCTGCTGATCTAGGTTGCTGACTTCATGCAAACACGACATAAATCTCCTGGTAATTTATATCACAGTGGTAATTGATAATTTATATCAGTTTATATCTCACAGTGGTAATTGGTTTTTAAATCTACCAACATAATTTGGCAGATGTAAAAATTTGGAGAACTTCCACACTTAACCTAAGAGGTTCTTTTTATTATTTTACATCAATAAATCCCTCTGGGTTAACATTCCACACATATCATAAGAGTTTATTTTAATTATTTTAAATCAATAAATCCCTATGGGTTAACTGATGTTGCTGTTAGTCAAAGCAGCTGTTCCACCCGTACTTCTGATAAAAATTAAAAGTTGTATATCTTAATGCATGCTTCCATAGAATTATACCACATAAAAAACATTACAAAGTCATATGAACACTACCTAGTGATAAATTACTGATGCCATATTTAACTACTTCTTCTTTTTGAAGCAGAGAAAATCTTACAGTGGAAAAAGAAAGTTTTTAAAATGAGACATGCTGAATGAAGGAGAAGAAACAACTCAACATCTTAAAACAAACTTTAAAACTGACACAAATTTTGTTATCAACTTGAAATGCCCTAGCACTTATATTTGACATGAAACATTTATCTCTTGAATTTACAAATCTGTATAAATTTACTTTGCGTGTCGTTCTTCTAACGTTCCTTCTACTTTCTGCTCTTTGCTCATAATTTGCAGTGTAATTGTCTGTCTTAACATGTGATTTCTACTCCTTGCTTTCAGCATGCAGCGTATGTCTGTCTTAATGTAATTTCTACTCTTTGCTCTCTTAACATGCAGTGTATGTCTGTCTATACATGTAATTTCTGTTTCTTGCTGTCTTAGTATGCAGTGTATGTCTGTCTTTACATGTTATTTCTGTTATTTGCTGTCTTAGAATGCAGTATATGCCTGTCTTTACATGTGATTTCTGTTATTTGCTCTCATAACTTGCAGTGTAATTGTGTTTACATGTGATTCCTACTCTTTGCTGTCTTAACATGCAATGTGTCTGTCTTTACATGTAATTTCTACTCTTTGCTGTCTTAACATGCAATGTATGTCTGTCTTTACATGTAATTTCTACTCTTTGCTGTCTTAACATGCAAAGTATGTCTGTCTTTACATGTAATTTCGGGGCCCCGAGTGGCCGAGTGGTCTAAAGCGCTCTTCGTTACGGATCACTGCCATCTCACCTCTGTCTGCGGCGGTTCGAGTCTAAGATTCAGCCAATGTGGGCATGTGAGAAAGCTTGCCAGTAGCTTCTCGTGGGTCGGTGGTTCTTTCTGGGGTTTTCCGGGTTCTTCCTCCACCATTAATACTGGCCGCCATGTATAGCCTATCGTGCTGAAAAATGGCGTTAAACCCCACAACAACAACAACAACATGTAATTTCTACTCTTTGCTGTCTTAACATGAAATATATGTCTATCTTTACATGTAATTTCTACTCTTTGCTGTCTTAACATGCAATGTATGTCTGTCTTTACATGTAATTTCTACTCTTTGCTGTCTTAACATGCAATGTATATCTGTCTTTACATGTAATTTCTACTCTTTGCTGTCTTAACATGCAGTGTATGTCTGTCTTTACATGTAATTTCTACTCTTTGCTCTCTTAACCTACAGCATACATCCAACACATGTTAAGTGTCATTTAGGAATGTTTTAATGGAGGATGGGCAAAAAGAACACCATTTATGATAAGGGCATTTATTTTTAGAATACAGGTACCTATATGTACTGACTGCATAAATTAAGTTCATCAACCACACACCATACAACATAGACTGTGCTTGAGGAAGGAGCAACATGGACTGAATAATTTGGACACAATGCTTAAAAAAAAATTGCTTTGCATAATTTTAATGCAATCTAACAAATTCTGTTTTCATCTTTAGTTGTCATTGTAGAATACACAAATACACTACCAATCATGTGCTCTGCTTTATGCATAACGATTTGCCAATATAATTAGGGAAGTGCTTGACTAATTAGAGACAAAAGCTGTCAGTTTAAAATATTTTTTTGAGTGTTTTGGCAACCAATGCAAATTAGTAAATGAAGTACAATATTTTTTTCTTACTTATATAATCACTTTATAAATCAGTTACTTACATGTAACTAAATTCCTCCAACACTTCTAATGTTCCACAGCAAAATCCTGTATTACTTCAAATTCACTCTCATTCCAAGGATGGGCAAATTGAAAAGCATTGACAAAATGAAGAAATTTATTTGAAAAAAAGGAAAAATTTTCAAAAGGGAAAAGAGCTGAAGCTCTGTGGTTTGAAAGTCTAAATTGCACAGGTGTGATTGTTCCCGATTCTCGACAATGAGGTAAGGCAAAGAAAAACGGTAAATCATCATTTTTAGTGTCATTAGATTTTCACCAAGTGCTACTCTGCAATAGTGCATCATATATGTTTTTTGAAAAATGTTTTGACAAAGGTAGTTTTTTTGTAAATTGTTTTGACAAAGGTAGTTTTCTTGTAAATTGTTTTGACAAAGGTATTTTTTTGTAAAATGTTTTGACAAAGGTAGTTTTTTGTAAAATGTTTTGACAAAGGTAGTTTTTTGTAAATTGTTTTGACAAAGGTAGTTTTTTGTAAATTGTTTTGACAAAGGTAGTTTTCTTATAAATTGTTTTGACAAAGGTAGTTTTCTTGTAAAATTCACTAAAATTTTCAGCTCATGCAAGATTTATTAGTTACAGAATTCTGTGAAAATGAGTAATTTTCTATGACGTTTTATTTTCCTGCCATTTTCATGAAACTTAGATGAAGAAAGAAAACTTATTTTGGGCACACTTTTAATAAACAATAAATGATGACCCAAGCATCTATCCTTATTTTGTATAGACAAATTTAATCCTACAACATAACTCAACCTGCATTTGAAACTCGTATTTAAATAATACATGTCAATCAATTTGCTCTAGATGATCTTGGAGTGAGAACTAAGGTATGGTTTCCCAAAATTCTGATATTTTACTCTGCAGAGTGGGAGATCATAGGTGCCATAAAATAATAATAGTGTCTTCAATAAAAAGCCATATACATGTACTTTACCATATTTGCAAGTGCCTAATTCCTGCAAATCTACAAACAACAGAGACCTAGAGCTGCCATTGCATAGTGTACCAATGTGTTGTGGTAAATACTATTAAGGTAGTCCATTTTAAGATTTAAAATATTTCTGTTTTCTGGAAAATAAATCAGTGTTATGCTTTACATGGCTTTTTATGTATTTTCCATGAAACAACTGTGATAGTGGATTATATGTTAGTAAGTTAAACCTTTCCCTCCAAAAGCAGAGTAAGAGTTATGGTTTTTTTAACCATTATTGTTATTCATTCTAGTAATGATTGAAAGCGAAGTAAGAGTTATGGTTACTTGTAACCATTATTGTTATTCATTCTAGCGACAATTATAAGTAGCGTAAGAGTTATGGTTCCTTGTAGCGCTCATTGTTCTTCATTCAAATAATATGTAAAAACTGAGTAAGAGTTATCAGTCCTTGTAACCATCATTGTTATTATCATTCTAGTAATCATTTAAAGCAGGATAAGAGTTATGGTTCCATGTAATTATTACTGTTGTTCGTTCAAAAAGCAATTAGATTTGATTTTCTTTTTAAAAAGATTTTCAAATTGTATTGAAAATAATCAGCCACTGGATGCCTACCATTGTATGCATGTTCATTAGCCTTCACCTCATGGTTGAAAGTGGGAGACAAAAACACAACTGTGTACAGCTATGTTTAGACAAAAACACTACTGTGTACAGCTATGTTTAGAAAAAAACTACTGTGTACAGCTATGTTTAGACAAAAACACTACTGTGTACAGCTATGTTTAGATAAAAACACTACTGTGTACAGCTATGTTTAGACAAAAACACTACTGTGTACAGCTATGTTTAGACAAAAACACTACTGTGTACAGCTATGTCTAGAAAAAACACTATTGTGTACAGCTATGTTTAGAAAAAAAACACTACTGTGTACAGCTATGTTTAGAAAAAAAAACACTACTGGGTACAGCTATGTTTAGAAAAAAACACTACTGTGTACAGCTATGTTTAGACAAAAACACTACTGTGTACAGCTATGTTTAGAAAAAAACACTACTGTGTACAGCTATGTTTAGAAAAAAACACTACTGTGTAGAGCTAAATTTAGAAAAAAACACTACTGTGTACAGCTATGTTTAGAAAAAAAACACTACTGTGTAGAGCTATGTTTAGAAAAAAACACTACTGTGTACAACTATGTTTAGACAAAAACACTACTGTGTACAGCTATGTTTAGAAAAAAACACTACTGTGTACAGCTATGTTTAGAAAAGTCCAGTAGCAAAGGATATTCCAGTTGTGTATGTCGCTTAATGTGTCACGTACTAACATTACAATGTAACTTTGTAATATTTAATCAGAATTTCATGAACTTTGCCCAAGTATATTTCATGACTAGATGATATATCATATGCCCTAGCCATGACCCCTGCCTCAAGGTCATGACCTTGTCTGGAGTTTAAGTTTTGAATCACTTAAGACATTGTTATGAGTGTGTGTGTGATTCATATGTTTAACGTAGCTTTAACAATTTTTCAGTCATATCGCTACAATGTCTGCAGTGTGGCAGTTTATAGTGATGTCTAGCACTGGGGCATCATGCTGCAGACATGTAGCATGATGTCCCACCCAGTCACATTATCCTGACACCAGGCCGACCAGTCTTAATACTAAACTCTTAATTCTGAGCGCCAAGAGAGGCAGCTGTTAGTACCATTTTTTTTGTAGTCTTTGGTATGACTCGGCCGGGGATTGAACCCATGACCTCCCGCATCTGAGGCGGACACTCTAACCACTAGGCCACTGGAGTTGTCTTGTTTGAGGTAATCTTGTTTGTAAAGTTGCCTGGCTCAAATAAAACTGATGGTGAACAGTGCATTAATTTTTGGGAACAGTCAATAACGTATTGAAATGTATAACACAGGAAAATGACCATACACTACAACATGCATATCCAACTCGTGGCCCAGTCCTTCATGCTGTGCAGCCACAGCCATGTAGGCAGTCCTTTTAAAACTGCATTTGAATTAAACTGCATAATTAGTAATAAGGAACTGTTCTTCCTTTTGCAGTCCTGACATTTTATCTGTTTTGGCCCCCAGCCAAAAGAGGTTGGACTTCCATTCTCTTCAACTTACAATTTAATTTTTGTTAACGTCAATACTGACTTAATGTATGATTCATAACAACAATACTGACTTACTGTATGATTTGAGGAATGATGCAAAATAACGGCAAATTTGTTCTCTGATAGCCTGGAAGTAGAACATGCACATGCCATACCTAACGTATCTGGAACATTTTTAAAGATCAAATACCTTGCTTTGGTGTTACTCAGCATTTAAAAATTAGAAAAATTATTTCAATTTTAATGCTTCATAAAACCAGTCTGAACAATGTCTATGCATGACCAGAAGTGAGAGAGAGAAAAAGAGAAAAAGAGAGAGAGAAAACATGCATATTCAAGAATGGTCATATATAAATCAGGCCACACAGACCTTTGTGTAATACCAGAAACTCTCCTCACAAAGAACATACTGTATATACTCACATATAAGTCGAGTCCAACTGAAAACAACATAGATTATGAGCTGCCATAACATAAAGTACCTGAAGATCATGGTCGATGTTGTTTGTTCTACTCATTATTCCTAACAAACTGCACAGACCCAGATCTGTGGTGCATTATGTGAGGGAAGATCTGGGGGTGTGCAGTTTGCAATTGGACATGTCACACATGGGAGTATTATGGCAACATTAGCTTTGTTCCAGCTGGAATGACACCATAAAGGAAACACTATGTATACTATTTGAGCTAAAGAATAAAAGTTAGTTATTTACCACTAGACATCAAGTCATTTACTACAAGACATCAAGTCATTTACCACAAGACATTAATTCATTTATCACTAGACATCATCTTTTACCAAAAGACATTAAGTCATTTACCATTGGACATTAAGTCATTTAGCACTAAACATCAAGCCATTTACTAAAAGACATAAAGTCCATTACTAGTGGACATAAAGCACCAATCATGGCTGAAGCATACACCAGCTAAATAAATCCACAGACTTGTGTTTCCACTTGTTGCTAGGAGATGAAAGAAAAAGTGACCAGTAAATGGAACACAAACTTTCCATCAGGTTCACAGTTAAATGAGGCTGATGGGCATAGGAAGATCTCAGCCTACAAGTTCAACACTGGTAACCCATATCCTAAGACAAGGTCTGGGGAAGATTGGTTGATTTAAGTTAAAGGAAATGACTATCAATACCAAATGAAAACATAAAATCAATTTGCCAAGACAAGGAAAAAAATTCTGGAAGGTATGAAAAGAGATCATTCACTCTGCATGACTTCATGCTAAACTGAAATAGAATAAAGATTTTAAAATCCATATTTCCAACAAATTTATTTTAAAATTTCACAAATTTATTTGTTTAAATAACTGCAATAATTTCATGGGGAATAAAATGAATTAATGAAGACTGAAGACTGAGGACTGAAAACTGAGGACTGCTCTGGTGGCCTAGTGGTTAGAGTGTCTGCCTCAGATGTGGAAGATCATAGGTTTGAACCCTGGCCATATCATACCAAAGACTACAAAAATGGTACTAGCAGCTGCCTCACCTGGCGTTCAGCATTAAGAGGTTAGTTAGGACTGGTCAGCCTAGTGTCAGGATAATATGAGTGGGTGGGACATCATGATACATGTCTGCAGCATGATGCCCCAGGGCTAGACATCACTATAAACTGTCACACTGCAGACATCATAGCAATATGACTGAAAAATTGTTAAAGCTACATTAAAAATTAAAAATCCAAAACACACCCACACACTTAATACTGAAAAATTATGATTTTGGCTTATATATACTTACAATGAACAAAAAAGTTAATCAACTTTCAAATCAGTGAATTTGCTCATTTTGTGAGGCACCCATTTTCATAGATTTCATGGTTGCTACAAAAGATGAATTTAGAGTGCCAATGAATAACAGTTTTTTCTGTTAAAACAGCACAGGACCTTTTACAATGAAGACCATTTACAAAGAAAACCCTTTACACTGAATCCTATTCCTGAATCACTAAAGTAGGTACCAATGAATACAGATATCCATGAACACAACACCACAGCTAATTGGAATGGCAATTCTCAATGCTTTTATTTACATACTCCTCCAACACCATACTGACCTTGATCCAACATTGCAGCACAAAATCTATCATAAATCATGTCTTCTTGTTCTGTGATTGAATGTTTGATGTTTGGTCATAATTTGTTCAAAAATGTCACTGAAACTACCCAGAAATAAACTGTACCCTCTCATATACACAAGGAAAGCCAATTTACAGAACTGGTGAATTTTGACCCCTCTCATATGCACAAGGAAAGCCGATTTACAGAGCTGGTGAATTTTGACCCCTCTCATATGCACAAGGAAAGCCGATTTACAGAGCTGGTGAATTTTGACCCCATGTTTTACAACAGTTAGAGTTACAAATAGCTGGGTGAATGAGCAGACAGAGTATTAGAACGACAGATAGAGGGTATTGCAATATTCCCAGAAAAGCATCGGGATAATGTATTGACCATGCCATTTCAGTTGACAGAAAGTGGCCACCACTAATTTTAGTACATGCTTACAGTGGAGATCAAATCCAGGTCAAAGAGATGGGAAACAAATTTGCATCAGTGATCACAGAGTACCCTAACATTGAAAAAGAACACAAGTAAAGTCTCAATGTATATCAGAAATGCATCTGTTCTAGCTGCCACAACCCAAACACAGCAAGGAATGTCTGCCATCCCAGATGTTGCTTGAGATTTGGTGAGATTTGATGGAATCTACTGGAATCTGGGGATGTACCACTGTTTCTGATGTCCTGTAACCATCAGTTCAATTTAGCTCAAGCAGCTATAGATGTCATCTAACCTACATTTCCACAATTATGAATGATGGCATAGGCTGTACTTACATTTTTTGCATTCTGCTTTTATTACCAGTGATATTCATACCTGTGCAAGGATGATATTAAAGCTGTAATGTATAACATTGATTTTCACATCTATTTAAGGATAATTATGACTGTAATTCATAATTAATTTTCATACCTTTGCAAGGATAATTATATAACTAATTTTCTAACAGTGATATTCATACCTATGAAAGGATAATCATCACAGTAATTTATTCTGCTGAAATATTCTGGGATATTAAGGCTGGCTTACATCTTGGATTGGCACACCTGACTTCAAGAGCAAGAACGATGGGGGTGAAAACTTTATTACCATCATTCAGTTGCCTCTGAAGTTGAAAAATGAAAACATATTCTTTTTGATATTCATGACAACCAAATATTATGCCTCCCTGTTTCTGGATTATGAAAAGGAACCAAAGATTTTCACATTCAGTATATACAGGTAAATAAAGCATCTCTACCAAATTGTAGCATGAGACAGGTTTAAATGAACAATATTTATTGTTTTGAGGCAGCATGAGACCAGGTTTAAATGAACAATATTTATTGTTTTGGGGCAGTATGAGACCAGGTTTAAATGAACAATATGTATTGTTTGGGGGCAGCATGAGACCAGGTTTAAATGAACAATATTTATTGTTTGGGGGCAGCATGAGACCAGGTTTAATTGAACAATATTTATTGTTTTGGGGCAGCATGAGAACAAGCTTAATTGAACAATATGTATTGTTTTGGGGCAGCATGAGACCACATTTAATTGAACAATATGTATTGTTTTGGGGCAGCAATAGACCAGGTTTTATTGAACTATATGTGTTATTTTGAGTTTCATCTGCTTTAACAGCACATTTAAGACATTACTGGCTATATTATGACAGGAATGGGTGCTAATTTCTCTTCCAATTAGGACACACCTGGGGTGTAATCAATATGTATTGCTGTCTTAATAGGAATGTCTTGCATTACAAAATCAGGGGCCCTGAGTGGCCGAGTGGTCTAAAGCGCTCACCGTTACAGATCACTGCCATCTCACCTCTGTCTGCGCCGGTTCAAGTGTCAGATTCAGCCAATGCGGGTATGTCAGAAAGCTTGCCAGCAGCTTTACGTGGGTCAGTGGTTCTTTCCGGGGCTTTTCCCGGGTTCTTCCTCCACCATTAATACTGGCCGCCATGTATAGCCTATCGTGTGCTGAAAAATGGCGTTAAACCCCACAACAACAACATTACAAAATCTTAACAATTAGAATGACTATAAGCAAACATAATATTTCTCAGAATAATCTGAAATATACTTTTTTTTAAAGCCTAATTCTGTGTTGCTTAAAGTACCATCACTACTTACTTGTTACATTTTAAAGCCTAATTCTGTGTTGCTTAAAGTACCATCACTATTTACTTGTTACATCTTAAGTACAATTAAGAAAAGTAACCAGTTTAATTGCTTTCTCTGGAACATTTCAGTTCCAACCACTGACAATGGCAGCTTGACTGGTTTTCAAAGTCAGAACAGGACAGCTTAATATACTATGCTTTGACTATTAAAAACACCAGCTATCTTTTTTAACAGATTCATAGCAACCAACAAACTTTGAAGGCAGTGAACTTGCTATAACCATGTCAACATTTATCAAAATTTAGCATATATTTTTCACAGTTCCCATGATAAAATATATATTTCATTAAATACTGACATATCTGGATCTTAATACTGAAGAAAATAAAAATCGGTGTTTGAATCTACTCAGTGATAACCCAAGTGAAACAGGTTTATCTATGTATAAAACATCACAAATATTACAACGATGAAATTTGTGTAAATTTAACAAAGAAACTGCATTCTCATTAAGCCTTTAAAATAAAATCTGCTGAAAATATTACAGTATTTAAGAAGAGATATGATTATGTTTGTGTTTATATTAGAATATAATGGAATTTAGTATTTTAATACTAAACGCATTAAAATAAACACTAATTACTACTATTGTTCATATAAAGCACATTGATATACTCTCCTTAAGAGGACCTCAACAGGAGAATGAATCACTCTCACAATATAAAATATTATTATTATTGTAATGAAGAATATAACATTAAGTTATATATTTTATATATAAAAATGACTGTAAATTAATTAAATAACTTTATGCTACAAAGTTAGTGTATTTACTAAATTCACAAAAATTTAATGATGTGCGTGCATGTGTATATATGTGTGTGTGTGTGTGTGTGTGTGTGATTTGAATTTTTAACGTAGCTGTAACAATTTTTCTGTCATATCTCTACGATGTCTGAAATGTGGCAGTTTATAGTGATGTCTAGCACTGGGGCATCTTGCCACAGACATGTAGCATCATGTCCCACCAGTCAAATTATTCTGACATCAGGCCAACCAGTCCTAACACTAACCTGCTGAGTGCCTAGTGAGGCAGCTGTTAGTGCTGTGAAACCTGTCTTGAGAGACCACTGCGATGAGAGACCACCTATCTTGAGAGAATTGACTTTTACAAATACCTTAGGAATGGACAATGGATATTCCTTTGATAGGCTAAGAGGTTGCTAATTAGTCAGCTGTTGTGTCCGACAGGTATTTAAAAAAGTGCATTGCCAATGATCACTAGAAAGGGTGGTGTTAATTCAGGCTAATAGGAGAAGAATTTTCTAGTGTAAAACACCTGACATGATACAAGTTGTGAGATCAGACTTCAGACTGTGTGACTAGCTATCTTCCCTGTCAACTGATTAGCTCCAACATTAAATCTTCAACAGTAAAGCCAGCAGTCTTTTTTAGGGGCTTTCCATTGTTCACAAAGTTCAGGGTTAGATTTTTTGGAGTGTTCATATTTGCAAGAGTTTTCTCCAGGGAAAAATATTTTGTTTAAGTTACTTATCCCTTAAACAAGTGACTTTTGAAGCTGGCATACAGGTCCCATGATAAACATAGTTTTACACTTTTGAAGCCTGAAATATTAATTAAAATGCAATGTTGTAGCTGTTAACAAGCTAAATAATTAATTTATACAGGTTATAAAACAATATATAACTTATAAATTATTATTATTATTATTACTACTATTATCATCATTATTATTATTTTTATTATTAGTAGTATTGTTATTATTATTATTATTATTATTATTACTGTTATTATTATTATTATAATTATTATTTGTATTATTATTATTATTATTATTATTATTATTATTATTATTATTATTATTAACTGTAAGTGAACATATGAAACACTGTGGAAGTGTTTTTTGAGCTTAACAAGTATGTTTCAAAGTAAATAGACAAATACTTTAATATAAAAAAGCAAACCTTAATTCAGCAATGTTAATTTTAATTTGATATACTAGAAAGCTTTTGTATTAACATGTTGGAGGACACAAGAATGGTTTGGATCAATTATAGTTCAGTTAATCAAAGCTGTATTTCTGTAATTTCAGAAAAATCTGTTGGTCACAGCATTGGATGATCAGTGTTACATTGTATTGCTCTACAAAAGTGTCCCATTTTACACCATCATTTAATTCCATACTGATAACAGGAAGTACATGTACATTCATTTGTCCATGCAGTTATTCTTGTAAGCATTTGACATCTAAATTACACACAAAAACAGGAAAAACATTTAAAGTATTATTCACTGCTGTTTTCATTCATGTCAAACATAATTTCCAACTGTGTCAACCCAAGTTTCTAACTGTGTTTCTATTACTGTATCTGTGTTACTGAATCTTATCTCTGCACTTTTTTGTTTCAGGGGAAGTAAATCCAATCCTATGAAGGTTACTGGTTTGACAAAGTTTGATTTCTTGAATATTCAACCAAAAATGCAGGGAAAATCAAAACCTAAAAAGTCAGCAAGGACAGCAAAAGGTTTGATGAAAGAATTAGGATCTGAAAGCAATGCCCATGGTCTTGCAAAAATTGCAACCTCAACAACAATGAAAAGAAAAGTGCTCTGGTCTCTGCTTGTAATCGTTGGCTTTGCAGCAGCAACATCACAGCTGTCTCTGTTGGTGAAAAAATACCTGCTTTTTCAAGTTGTGGAAGTGTCGAATATGAGAGAGGGTATGCCTGTAGAGTACCCATCAATTACAATATGCAACATAGCTGCAATGTCATTAACGAAAGTGAACGCAAAACTGGATGTTATGATGCCTTGGTTCCAATTTGTTGAAGTGACAGACTTTGGAAAACAAAACGAGCACATGCAATCACTTCAAGGATTTTATGAAAATATGATTGAGGAAGCACATTACATCGGACACGATATTAATAACTTTGTTGTAAAGTGTCGTTTTAACCGACGTGAATGTAACGCTAATAATTTTACCTTATACTTTGACGGGAAAAATTACTTCAATTGCTTTACTTTCAACAGAGGAAAACTCAATGAGACTCTTCTAATGCATGCTACAGGGCCACAACATGGATTATCCCTGATTATCTCTCTTGACAATGATGACCCACCACCTGGAGGTTATGGAATTTACAACGTTAAAAATAATATAGCTTACAGTGCTGGAGTTCGTGTACATGTTCATGCGCCAAACACAATGCCAAGTCCCACAGACCATGGTTTTGATGTTCCTCCAGGTTACTCTTCATCTGTGGGCTTAAAGGCCATTTTAAATTCACGAAAATCATATCCATATGGTAACTGTACAAACAATGATTTGGTGGGAGAAGGCGGCCGAATCTATCGTAACACAATATTTTCTTGCCTACAGCTTTGTAAACAAAGCATTGTTGTTAAATTATGCGGATGTAAGTCAGCTGCTTTACCAACTCCACAAGGACTTGAAAAATTCAGGTATTGTGGTACAGTTGATAATTGGAAGACAAGAAAATTTGTACCTCATGAGAAAGTTAAACTGCCATATTTAATTTGTGAGGAAGACATCCTAGAAAATGTTGCAAATGACAGAAGTTACGAGCAGACATGTCGATGTTTTCAGCCTTGCAGCGAAATGAGCTACCAGAAATCTATATCTCTTTCATACTGGCCTCTTGAATTTTATCAATTAAATGCACTGCAGGAGTTCTACAAAGATAAAGACCCTCCAAATTTCATGAAGGCAGCTTTGGAAATGATGAACAATATCAGTGTTAAATATGATGATTTGAGGAATAGAGGCATTCCCGAGAGAGAACTGGTACTTTCACAGAATGAGAAAGCTAACTTAACTCGTGCTTCAGATATAATCCGTCAAAATTTACTTCGATTAAATATCTACCTGGAGGATTTAAGTGTACTGGAATTTATACAAATGCCAGCATATGGACTTGCAGATTTATTCGCTGACATAGGTGGCACTTTGGGTCTTTGGATGGGAATTTCAGTTTTGACGATTATGGAATTAGTTGAGCTGATAATTCGACTACTTTTGCTGCTTGCTAATACTGAGACAAAGATGGACATTAATGTTACGGACGATGAGACAGTAACAAATCACACGCTTGATCTGAATGGAAGGTTTAGTTCCCGGTATGATCCTTTACCATATCAAAAACAGGAACTTGAAAAGCACCCATATATAAATCAATCAGAATCACCCATTTGTTGAAACTTATAAATGAGTTCAAATTTTAGGATTCCATTATGGTTCGTTATGCCTTATATTTATTTCACCGAAGATGGAAGAGAGATTCAACTGTGTAGAGGATTATTTCCGTAACAGGAAAATGTTCAGAACTGCATTTTATGAAACTATCATCAGTTCTGTTTGCTGAAAATTCAAGTCTGGAATGAAAAGAAACAATTTTCTTTCTTCAGTGCCCATCTTAAAGATGAAAATAATCAAGGGAATAATTTTTGGAAATAGTTTTCCAAAAAATCCAGAAAGCAGGATTTAAAAAATCCATAGTAAAACAAGGCCTTTGGCAAAGAATGGTGGAAAGTTCTAATTTGAGGTGTAAAAGAGATACCATAATACATTCACTTAAAAAGCAGACCCAAGTGCAAACAACACTGACCCAGATCTGCCATCGCATAACGTGCATGCAAATCTGGATATATACCAATTTTTATGAGTAATCAGTTAAATAAACAACATGGACCCTGATCTATTAACACATTATGCGATGGAAGACCTGGGTCTGTGTTGATTGCTGTTGGACCAACTGACAAGCTAGCACTGATGGTATGTAAAAACTGACGTTTCTGTGTAACTTTAGTAATGAATAAAATGATGCTTTGACAGTGTTTCCCTTGAATGTGTTTATAAACTAAATGTAGGAATTCTGTAATTAAATCGTAAGCTGCATGCTGAAGTTTTGGTTTAAAACTGGTTATCTTGTGCATTTATAACCCTGCATTACAGTTGGATGGTTAAGAAAGGAAAGATAACCCTGCATTACAGTGGGATGGCTAAGAAAGGAAAGATAACCCTGCATTACAGTGGGATGGCTAAGAAAGGAAAGATAACCCTGCATTACAGTTGGATAATTACAAAAAGAAATATAACTGTGTTCCAGTTTGACGATTAAGAACAGAACAATAACCATGCATTACAGCTGGATGATTACAAAAGGAAAGACAACTCCACATTACAGTTTGTTGACTAAAAATGGGAAAGTTAACCCTGCATTTCAATTTGGATGATTACATAAGGAAAGATAACTTTGCATCATAGTTTCACAACTAAACAAGGAAAGATAACCCTGAATTGGGTAACTACAAAAGCAAAGGGAAGCTGGCATAGCTTTATATCCAATACTTTTTTGTGTGTAAGTTCACATGTATTGGCACAATGAATAAATTTCAACATAAAAAAAATATCTGTGCACATTACAGCTCCATTTTCAAAACATCTTTGGATTCAAGCTGGAGAACACCGGATAATTTCTTTTCCAAATTTAAATGTTTGATTTTTTTGCCACTTTATAAACATGAATTTTATTTAAATGGTTACTGTCAACAGAATCACAAGATTTTGATATACCATAGATGGATTTATATACTGGGTATTTAAATTTTTTTAAATTCAACTTCCAAAATTTTTAAATTTAATATTGCAAGTTTACATTTGTTAAGTTTTCTCTCGATGACTTCTACTACAGTATGGTGTATCTTCTCACAGTTGTAAATGGGTCACACAACTGGAGAATGATTCCAGAAGAAAACTTCGCCCAAGATTATAAGGAGTAACTTATATTTTAAAAAATGATTTTGTTTCTAACAGTCACAAGATTTTTCATAAAATGCTTTTAAATTTGTCATAAACCTCATTTTGTTTCTGCAGCCTGAAGTACTGACTGTTTTCATTTTAGAAACCGGTTCAGCAGCATCATATATTTCATAAACAACATATCACTGCAAATAATTTTAAACCATCTTCAAAACAATGTACATTTTCAAGTCTATTCTTATTTAGTGTAAAAGCTGAATGGTGGCAAAATAATAAAAAAGTCATCTAGAATGCTTTTGTTGGTTTGTTTTTCTCTATGTTCAGGAGATTAAAGATTACTTTTCTGAGAAATTTGTTTTCCTGCCAATTCTTTATCAGCTGAAAAGGCCATGCATTAGCAAGCTGTGGATAAAACGACAGCAATTCAACTTTTTCATAAAACATTTCTGCACATGTTTCAGCTTATTTTAATGTTCAGTTCTTTTTGGTGGCTTGCAAGCCAAAACTTTACCATTCTAATAAGCAAGTCATTTCAGTACTGTTGTCCCTTACTACAATGTCCCTCAAAATAATGCATACCCTCATTATGGAACCAATTACAGTGTGACCCTGCAATATAATTCTCTGTTATAACATGAATTTGGATATAACATGATTGTGGCATGGCTCCCGAAATTTCATGCTTTTCTTATACATGAATTCTAATATAAAATGATCGTGTCGTGGCTACTGAAATTTTATATACATTTTTCTCATACGTGAAAAAATATTTTTTCTTCTTAAAAGTATGAAAAATAATGTAAAAAGAGTATTCAGGAATTGCTCTGGGCTTTGTCAATGTTGCAAATTGCAATTTGTTTTCTCCCTTATTGGCGACAAAATATACCCTCTGGCGATTTTTTTTCTTGTGACAACACTGTTGGCTATTAAAACTTGTACATGTATATACAATCTTGGATTTGGAGTGTCGAAATACAATTGCTCCATGAAATGAAGCCATAAACTTGGATATAAAATGCACTGGAATCTATATATTTTTATATAAACAATTCCTTTGTTTATACTGACAAACTATCTTAATAGTACATTGTTATTTTATAATCCGCTTAAGCTGGCATCTGGCCTGCTGTATGCTGTGATCCAATCAAATTCCTGCTACCAGACTAGCTATAATTGACCAACCTTTGAAGGCAGGAACAGAAGAGATTCCAATTGACTAAACGAAAACAGATTTTAAATCATCAATCATTTTATTTATATACATCGCAACAACAAAAAATAAAACATGCTCAATCAAAATTGTTCTGCAATTATCTGATGTTGACACCAGAATAACAAACGAGCATTTGTTGGTCTTACAAAGTTGTTCATTGCAGTGATTTCAATAATACATGCACCCTTAATCAAAGCAAGCTGACTACAATCTTCAATACAAACTAAAGCAGCTTTCATCAAAGGAAGTCAGCACCAAACTTAAATAAATGCTATAGAATCTGATGGTTTGTTGCCTTTTCCAAAGTGGCCCGAAGACATTTATTGTGCTGTTAAAGTTTCCTTTTGCAGGTAAAATATTTATGCTTACAGTCACTACAAATAACATAAAATGCAAATTAAACTGACAATCTTTTGAAACCATAGATATCTGACCATCATGTTTAACTTTTCAATTTGTTTGCATATTTTCATTTCCCTATGAATAGCGTCATCCTCTAGGTAGCCTCTGCAAGATGATAGCTGTCTCCAACTGACCAAAATCTAGGCCACTTTAAGTACATGTACATGTAGCTTGTGCTACTGGCAACAATAACATACTGAATTGTTTAGTTACAGGTATTTGTTGGCAGCGTGGTACAGATCAAACAAGGACTACCAGTTTTGAAATATGTTATTTTTGTTTCCTAATAGGATGTCAAATTCGTGGATTTTCCATATACATGTAAAGAACTAAATGCATTATGGACTGCACTGTACAACTTATCAATATGCAAGAGTATTTCAGATTACTTTTGTCTTCATGTAATCAAGTATTTTTGCTCCCATTTTTATTACCCACCCACCCCAGCTGTGATTGTTTTGTTACATGCATCATTTTCTTCAGCTAAATGACTTGGCTGGTTAGAACACAGTTCAGTTTACAATATGGTCAGGTTCTATGGACCCCAACCACTGTGTTATAGCAGGGTCACACTGTAGAATGCAGTCCCTCACCATGGATCCCATTACAATATTGTATAATCTGCCTGAGGAATCGTACAAATGAGGTTTCTTTTAAAGTCGCACAACCTTCTAGTAAATGACATGTTACAAATATTAATCAGTTTTTTTTTGTGGTGGTAAAAGCTTCACCTAAAATGGATGATACAAATGTCACTGGGGTTTTCATAGTGGTCCAAGCTTCTAGTAAAATGGATGATACAAATGTCACTGGGGTTTTCATAGTGGTCCAAGCTTCTAGTAAAATGGATGATACAAATGTCACTGGGGTTTTCATAGTGGTTCAAAATGTCAAGCAAAAGCAAAGATACAAATGTCAGTGACATGGGTTGTGTGTGTGTGTGTGTGTGTGTGTGTGTGTGTGTGTGTGTGTGTGTGTGTGTGTGTGTGTGTGTGTGTGTCTTGTGAGCTAATAGATAATGTTTTCAAAGCTTTTTAAAACATGAAAATCCAGAAACAAATTTTACCAAACAACTGTCAAGTCCATGTGCCTGTTTAGAAAATGGTAAACATTTGTGCTCTGCCAATTTTGAATAAAAAATTTTAAAGTTCAGGACCAGAAAATGAGTGAAGGGGTGGGTGTGTTTTGTAGTTGAAGCAAGTCGTATCCCTGTAAAAAAAAAATCTGGGTCTTCATTTTCTCTCTCTCTCTCTCTCTCTCTCTCTCTCTCTTTCTCTCTCTCTCTCTCTCTTTCTCTCTCTCTCTCTCTCTCTCTCTCTCTCTCTCTCTTTCTCTCTCTCTCTCTCTCTCTCTCTCTCAAATGAATCAGTAACTCACTTAACCTAACCTGGATTGTGCACTTTCTGTTAATCAGAAAGCAGAGACTATTCCTACAGAAATTTCTAAGCCCTGCTTCTGTTATTAATTTTCCTTTTCCTCAAATTAACCAGAAATTCATTCTACCAGATCTGGATTGTGTAATTTCTATCTATAATTAGATAATCCAAGTTTACAACATATCTATTGAACAAAGAAACAATTGTTTGAATCACTAGCAGAAACAGCAGATTCTTTTGACAGAACCCACTGACAAGTAGAATGAATTTGTGTGGGTTCACATATTGATTTAAGATCATCCTAACACTGTGGGATATCCAGTAAAGGGGGGGTGGGGGGGCCAGGATATCATGTTTCTTTCATAAGATGCCAAACCTCTAAAAGTTTGTCCTATTTTTTTAAACATTTACATTATTCTCTGATTATTTATTCAAAGCTGAAATTTTGATGATTGAAAATGTAAATATTCTCAGAATGGAAACAATATTCTCAGAATGGAAACAACATTCTCAGAATGGAAATGATATTCTCCAACTGAAAACAATATTCTCAAAATGTAACTGTCAAAAATCTAAACATGAATCAAATCATTTGGTGCACATTAGCCACAATGCTCAGGCTCCCAAATGGGAAGATATAAGACTTCATCTGATTGGCTGATAACATGAACAATTATGATCATGTCATATGTCAACCAATAAACAACCCGCAAGCCATCGCTCTCTGATCTAGACACAGTGGATATGATTTTAATAAGATTGATTAAATAGTAGTATTGTGTATAAAAATACCTCAATACAAAGCCACCTCACCCATAAGGTAATCCACACTTATGTCTCCCATGTACAGTTATGAATGTACTGTAATACTATATATAAAATACCTCAATATAATGTTACCTTACTTATAAGGTGGTCTACTTTTATGACTCGATGTAGTGTTATAATGAGGAAGTACTGTAATACTGTGTATAAAATACCTCAATATAATGTTATCTCACCCATAAGATAGTCAACTGTTATGACTCTATTACAGTGTTATAATGAGTATTGTGTGTGTGTGATTTGCATTTTTAATGTAGGTTTTAAAAAGATTCAGTCATATCGCTATGATGTCTGCAGTGTGACAGTTCATAGTGATGTCTAGCACTGGGGCATCATGTCGCAGACATGTAGCAAGATGTCACACCCAGTCACATTATCCTGACACCAGGCCGACCAGTCCTAACACTAACCTCTTAATGCTGAACTAGCGACAAGCGAGGCAGCTGTTAGTACTATTTTTGTAAGTCTCTGGTATGACTCAGCCAGGGTTCGAACCCATGACCTCCCGCATCCATGGAGTATTGTAATACTGTGTATAAAATATCTCAATATAAAGACATTTGGAAATTATTTTACAGTATCTAACCAAAAGAATCAAGTCTGATTCAGCTATGCAGTTGGTTTATCACTGTTGTCAAGGTAGAATGGGAAAATAATTTCCATGTCTGAAAGGTAATGCAGCTTCCAGTTATTTGTTCTAGTTCACAAACTGGTTGTTTTTCTTGCTACAGGTTAAACTTTTGTAGGCACATGCAATCAAGCATCACATGGCATGATGGGAAATCTTGTTTCCACATGCAAAAATATCAGGATATATTTTTTCAAATGTGAAAATATAAAATTAAAATATATGAAAATGATTTCCCCAGTAATTTTCTATATTTCAAACAAAAGTCAATAATAAGAGGATATCTGCATGAAACAGTGAATAACAGATTTAATCAAGTGGATGAAAAAGCTTGTCTTGCAGTTTTGTGTATATTTGTACAAAAAGTATCAGTTGTAACATAATTCTCCTTCTTAATTAAAACAGCACATAAAAAACTGAAGAAAAAAGTATGATAACATTTTGGGATTTGAACTTGGTTTGTCTCCATGTGAGGTGGCCATACTTACTATAAGACCAAGCAAACACATCTAAAATTAGCTCAGATTTCCTGGTCAAAATGTTATCTATGTCTATTGATAGGGCAGTGAAAAATATTTCTGGTATTCCACTCCAATGAATTATTTCTTTTAAAAAATCCAGTAGTTCATGGCCAAGCATAAAAAAAATACAGTAAAATGGTATTATCAGGCTGTTCACAGTGTTACGCCTCTAGGTCTTAAATTAAGTAAGAGAAAGAAATGATGCCAACAACTAAAGTAATCAACAAACAATTTATTTCTCTAAAGTTACAAAGTGAAAATTTAAGAGACACAGTAATGTGAATTATATCCCAATAAATCCTAACTGTGCTGTCACAATTATAAAAATAAAGAATGTTCCAAATGAATTCCATCTACCACAATGATGCAATCAAGAATGTCTTTGAATGAGGTTTCAATAATTCCAAAATAATCCAAAGTCCATGAGCACTTATAACCCGGCTGTACATTTTCCAAGGTTATACTTGGGATTTTGACCTTAAACCTTGTATGTCCAAGGTTTTTCCATGGTTTTCCTAGGAAAACCTAGAAAACCTTGGACAATGATGACATTTTGTCCAAGGTTTTATAAGCAAACCATGGACAGTATTTTGTACATTAAAAATAACCTAGGAAATACCTTGGACAAAGCATTGGACATGAGAACTTAGTTGATTTTTGGCTTGGAAAATCCTTGGAAATAAGAACTTTTGTCGTTTTTTAGATTGGACAAAGCTCAAAAATCCTGACTTAGAATTTTTTTAACCTAGGAAATGGAATTGGTCTGTTTTAAATGTGTACTTAGCGATTTCTTAATTAATGTTCATTGATTGATATGGGTTTTACAGTGTACCATCTCAGTCCAGGCAACATGTTGCCAAACAGGATCACAGATTTTGGTTTCACATCTTATTTACATGGAGATAAAAATATGAGATAAAGAAGCAAAACCTATATACATGCTGGAATTCCCCAGTTAGAAAAATTCTTAGCATTCATACACCTTTGATCACTTCATACAATCATCTAAGTTCAACACAGTGGTCCTAATTATAATGCCCTGTAACCAAACAGGACAACTGTAAACATATTTGCTAACAACTGATTCTAAAGTAAAGTCTTCAATGCTTGAAGAGTCACATGACATATTTCTTGTGTTTGTGTGCGAGTTAAAGGAATAATAATTTATAGTACCCGTTTAGAAGGATATACTATTACAGCATTAGTGTAAAATGTTTTCTAAAAAATTGCATAGCACTGTTTATTTGTCTCATTAGTTACAAGAATAATAATTATAAATATACGACTGAGACTGAAAACAAGTGCATAGATAATTGGCATGGCACTAATTTTAATTATCATTTTTCATATGACAAGTGCATGGATAATTGGCATGGCACTAATTTTAATTATCATTTTTCATATGACAATTGCATGGATAATTGGCATGGCACTAATTTTAATTATCATTTTTCATATGACAAGTGCATGGATAATTGGCATGGCACTAATTTTAATTATCATTTTTCATATGACAAGTACATGGATAATTGGCATGGCACTAATTTTAATTATCATTTTTCATATGACAAGTGCATGGATAATTGGCATGGCACTAATTTTAATTATCATTTTTCATATGACAATTGCATGGATAATTGGCATGGCACTAATTTTAATTATCATTTTTCATATGACAAGTGCATGGATAATTGGCATGGCACTAATTTTAATTATCATTTTTCATATGACAAGTACATGGATAATTGGCATGGCACTAATTTTAATTATCATTTTTCATATGACAAGTGCATGGATAATTGGCATGGCACTAATTTTAATTATCATTTTTCATATGACAAGTGCATGGATAATTGGCATGGCACTAATTTTAATTCATTTTTCATATGACAATTCATAATAAGCACAATTACAATGAGTTTAATCCCTTTCAAAATGATTTAGGAACAATGCAACAAACACTTGATTCTGTTTTCTGACAACAAAAGCACATATAATCCATCTGGGATTTTTAAAAATATTAAACTTTACAAAGAAAGTTGGCTTTTAAAATGAAAAATGACCTCCAAAGTTATTGATGACATAAACTTGAACAATGTTTTCACCAATGTAAGATTGTTTATTTGCAATTACTTCAAACACAATTCAAGTATTCATGAAATATAGACAAACAAGGTACTGTAAAAGACATTTTCCAAGTAAAATGGCAACATCTGTAATCCTCATTTAAGTTTTGCAAAGCCACATCTATCCTTTCAGTGATCAAGTAAAAATGTATGTCAGTAGTTAAAATGTGAGTGGTAAAGGATCAAGTAAAAAACGCAAGCTTGTGTTAGTGTACTTGTAGTTGATAACGATTTTAATTTATACACCTAAATTCTAACACCTGAAGATGAACTCTTCCATCTACATTTCCTTTGGACATGTAGTTTTCCAACTGCAAATACATGGCAAGTTTATCTGTGGAGGAGGTCTATCTGAACTTCAATAGCTACTTCTCCAATGGGTTTCTTTTCTTCAAATGCAATTCTATATGAATTATGTTTCTTGACCTTGCTTGTCTTAGAAAGACTGATAATGTCTGTGCTTTGTTAAAGCCTCCTTTGTTTATATGTTTATGAGACCACCCCCACCTCACCCCAGGTGTAATTCATATTGCATTGGTTTTAAAATAAGGGTAGGTAGATAGTTTTGGTTATATATATATATATATATATATATATATATATATATATATATATATATATATATATATATATATATATATATATATAATTTTTAAAAATAATTTTTAATATTTTTATTTTTTATTTTTAACCCGATGAAAAAGTGCTAGGGTCATTAGACGGTTGGCTGATGGGAACTTTTTGTGTGCCTGATAAGGCACTTCTGGTCTGCGGCGATCAGAATCTGGGAGATAATTTTAACTTATGAGAAAAAAAAACTGAGATAATTGAAGGACCCCACATAATACTCATAGCAGGTGTTTATCTACTTAACTGCTTTTAAATTTAAAAAAAATATTGACAAGTTGTGGAAAGTCCTAGGAAATATTTATTTTGCCTTCTTCCACTGGTTGCAGAGCATGTAATTATCCAATCACAGCAGCCAAGTCATCAATCAATCTTGTACATGCAATAATAATAAATTCAAGACTGGTCTGTGAAAACTTGCATTGTAAAGGAGTGGATTCATCAATAGCCATGTACTTGTTTACGTTATTTATATGATAATCCTTTTACTGGAAATGTTCTTAACCTCCTAAATATTGTTCAGCTGAAAAAGGCAATTGAAGATCGGTGGCACGATTTACGCAAATAGACCCAAATATTGCCCAAATATACCCAAATACTTCCCAAATATACCCAAATACTATCCAAATACTGCCCAAATGTACCCAAATACTGCCCAAATACTCTCAAATACGTCCAGAAACAAGCATGTGATGCGTTTACTAATAAATATTTTTTTAAATTTGTTGCAAAGTTAAGTTGTTTTTTTTTACAATGAACTAAGTTAAATATCTGTAAATAGAAGTGAGAAAAAAAGATAGTACTTGTTACTAAATGTAACTTAATTAAAATTTTAAAAAGATCAATCATAGTTATACTTGTTCAAGACCGCACCTTTCTGAAATTATTAGTCTCAAACAACAACGCACCTGTAATATAAATGTAATACTGGGAATCTACACTGCAGGTAGAATAGTTCTTTAAAAATATTGGAATCAACTTCTTCAACTAGAGTATTATTATTATTATTATTATTATTATTATTATTATTTATTTTTTTACTTCAATGAAACAGTGATTATAATTGCAAAGAAATGTAAGCCCAGAATTCTGTTTGGCCATTTTACTACCAGCAATATGTCAATACTGAATGATTTACAAAGGCTTTATGTACCTTTTACAAGAACTTGTTCATCTTCTTATGCTATTATGTTTTTATGCATTTAAAATCTGAGTTTTCAATTATTTAATAATAAAGAAAGTCAATTGTATACCTTCCTTATAGCAAGCATTCCAAAGAGGTTGTTGTGTTACGTTACTTAGATGTAATGTTTCCAGTAGCCAGGCAGTGAAATACAATGATCAAATAAGACCATCCCTTCTAAATGAATACAGTGAAAGGGTGGACTTATTATTATTTCTGATTAATTTTATATGAGCAAATATTCTTAATCATCAACTTAATTCACACCCCTCATGTGTCAAAATATGATTCATTATTACGAGTCACACCCCTCATGTGTCAAAGTATGATTCATCATTACGAGTCACACCCCTCATGTGTCAAAGCATGATTCATCATTACAAGTCACACCCCTCATGTGTCAAAATAGGATTCATCATTACAAGTCACGCCCCTCATGTGTCAAAATAGGATTCATTATTACAAGTCACACCCCTCATGTGTCAAAATAGGATTCATCATTACAAGTCACACCCATCATGTTTCAAAATAGGATTCATCATTACAAGTCACACCCCTCATGTTTCAAAATAGGATTCATCATTACAAGTCACACCCCTCATGTGTCAAAATAGGATTCTTTGTTACAAGTCACACCCCTCATGTGCCAAAGTATGATTCTTCATTACATGTCACACCCCTCATGTTTCAAAATAGGATTCATCGCTACAAGTCACACCCCTCATGTGTCAAAATAGGATTCATCGTTACAAGTCACACCCCTCATGTGTCAAAATAGGATTCATCATTACAAGTCACACTCCTCATGTGTCAAAATAGGATTCATCATTACAAGTCACACCCCTCATGTGTCAAAATAGGATTCATCATTACAAGTCACACCTCTCATGTTTCAAAATAGGATTCATCATTACAAGTCACACCCCTCATGTTTCAAAATAGGATTCATCATTACAAGTCACACCCCTCATGTGTCAAAATAGGATTCATCATTACAAGTCACACCCCTCATGTTTCAAAATAGGATTCATCATTACAAGTCACACTCCTCATGTGTCAAAATAGGATTCATCATTACAAGTCACACCCTCATGTTTCAAAATAGGATTCATCATTACAAGTCATACCCCTCATGTGTCAAAATAGGATTCATCATTACAAGTCTTTCCATGACAGATTGTTTAAAGATTCTTACATTTTTAATAATGGCAACTTTTCAATTTTTAGTAATGGTGGCCATATTTGAATGTAGATTAGCATCATTTATATAAATCTGAAAGATCACCTATGCTTTGATCAAATTCTCTTCAATGGTTTTGAGAAGATGTCAGTTAAAAGTTTGTGCATTGTTTTAACAAATTTGAAAGCCTTTCATAACAGGATACTCTGCTAGATTTGCTCCAAACTGATCTGGTGGTTTTTGAGAAGTTTAAAATGGGAACTGTTGAGGAACGAATGACACAAGGCTACCTATAAGTTTGTTTGGCTTCACAGCCAGGTTAGCTAATAATGATGTTTACTTTTATGTAACTGTGTAACAAGTGTGTGTGTGTGTGTGTGTGTGTGTGTGTATGTGTGTGTGTGTGATGCATGCATGCATGCATGCATGTATGTATGTATGTATGTATGTATGTATGTATGTATGTATGTATGTATGTATGTGTATATACAGTGGTCCCCCTCTTGAACAGCCCCCCCACCCCCCACCCCCCAACCAGTGGCCATCTACTTCTTATGGATAAAATCCCTTGGCACCGATGAGTTTGTAATCAAAAGTACCCCTCAAGAACGGCCACCTCTCTAATGCCACCAGGGGCCAGCATATTAGTACAAAAATGTCAAATGTTCTTCTCACGAGTGGCCACATTTTATTTCAAATTTATCCAGAACCAATAATTAATTCATATTGTGATGTAAGGTAAGTAATCAGATTATCTCTATCGCCAATACATGTCTCCCAATGTCAAGTTTCCATTACTGAAAGAAGTGTTGACTAAAGTACATGTAACACTAAGATTAATATTATATCATTGTCTATAAAAGCCGATGTTTACAGGAAATGGGCTCAACAATGTTATAACAGAGTTCTGGGCTTCACACATCTGTCAAGTTCTTCTCCTTGATGATTACAACCTGACATAATTGTCAAGATCATAACAGGGTCAGCATAGAAAATTGGCCAAGTATGTCATAGCCAATGGAAAAATTGGCCAAATATGCCATGGAAAAAATAGGCCAAATATGACACAGCCTATGGAAAAATTGGCCAAAGATGCCACAGCCTATGGTATAATGCTGTGATCTTCACTGTAGCAAAAATGTTATGCAAGAACTTTAACAAAGATTCTTTTAATGTGATGATGAAGAAAATGCTGCTGACACCAGTTAACTAATATCTATATTACCCTGGTCACTAATCTATGAAAAGCTATGCAATGCTGAGGACTGCAAGAAACACTGAGAACATTGATGTATGAGACTGAGAAATCAAGATCATTTGCTAACCTTACTTTTCTTATCTCATTCTGGTTGTCTCAGACAGGTTGTTTCAGTCATTGTTTCCTTATGCTAGGAACTACTTTTCAAGGGAAGAAACTCTTGTTGTCCTCTGCTGTGCTTGATGGAGTTGTTTAAAATCAAACAACATAAACAAGAAAACAACAAAAACAACAGGGATAAGACAAAAAGAAATCCACTCATAAAGCACCTTTGAGGTATGAGCAGCTCAAGCCCTCTCCAACTCTGATAACACAAACAAAATGTTTTGAGAAAGACAGATGCACACACATAAATTCTAGCTATTTAGTAGAATTCATAAATGAAAATATATCGTTATCTACGTCATTTATATTAAAAAGATTATCCCTAGTTACACAGTGTTTAAGCTATTATTTGTAATAGGTATGATGGGAAGTTTTGAATGGTACCTCAGACAACACAGGTTATTTGTAATTGTTTTAATGGGTAGTTTTGAATGGTACTTGAGAGGACACAGACATAAAACTAGCTTGGTCTATGGCCCTGAATTTTACCAATTGAGAGATCCCCTAAAAAGCTGACAGAAAGACCCAAAGAAGAAAGGGAAAGGAAGTAAACCTTGAACTGCTGAGGCCATCTGTGATGAAGACATCAATAAACTGTTTGAATCCTTGCTTTTGGACCCTACCACACCATGAACTATTTAAACACTTTATAGTTTAACAATATTTTGTACTTTGGCTTATGGGGAGGGGTTGCTATTGCACAAAAATATTTCCATGTAGCATATCCTTGCACAAGTAATAGCAATACTTGCCATATTTCCTCATGGGGAGACAAATAATGTAACCCCATGACTGGGATTTCCTTGTATCCATCCAAACCCCAACATGGACTCTATTATACCTGCTAATAAGTTAGGTCCAAGTGCCAACTCCATAGACTTAGATCTGCCATCACATACTGTGCCAAAAAATCTGGGTCTATGCAGTTTATTTAGTAATAATCAGTAGAACAAATAACACAGACTCTGATCTAGTGCATTATGCAACAGCAGATCAGGGTCTATGTTGTTTGCAATGGGACCCGACTTTATATATATATATATATATCATGCAAAAGACAGCAGAGCTGTTGTCTGTTGAATTAAATGTTCTGAAAAACTCTGTGTCTCACTCTATCCATGTCCTAGTTAATACCTGTACCTGACTATTTGCAAGCTTTCATACAAAACTTTAACATTGTAAACCATAATGTTTAAGACAGGTGAGACAAAAACTCTTCACATACCTGCATATAAACTTTACACCTATCGTAATATTATCCTAAATTTTCAGGTGAACACAGCAACTGATGTAAAATATGTTGAACTTTAACACACTTTACACAAAAATGAACCTGTTTTCTGCTTAAGCAGGCAAGAGAAACAACACAGGTACTTCTAGATTATTAGTTAAACCCATAGTAACATTATCCAAACATTGCAGGTACTTCTAGATTATTAGTATACAAACTTTAAACCCATAGTAACATTATCCATAGTAACATTATCCATAGTAACATTACCCAAACATTCCATGTGAAAGCAGCTAATGATAAAGAAGATATCTGCCTTTCAAAACCTTGTATACAAAACTTAAATATTATTTACAATGATACTCAAGCAGGTGAAAAAGGATAACCAGAAACTCCCAGAATATCACAAATAGGTGAGACAGGAAATGCTGTGTACCACCGCATAAACTTTAAACCTGTAGTGCTATTATCAAAGCATTTCAGAGTAAAATCTGTTAAAGATATGTAACATTTGAAAAGTTGTAATGTAAAATTAACATTTGAAAAGTTGTAATGTAAAATTCTAACACTGTTGATGAAAATGCCACTGCTAGCACTGCTGCCACTGGAAAAGCAACTACAACATCTCATCATGCTAATGCACACAAAACAAACTCGCCTATGAGTATTCCAATAAACAGAATGAAACGGTATAATGGTCAAATTCATCGGTGGATTGGCAACAGATGTTTAGTAGGAAAATGTGCAACAGGCAAGTAAGTTAATTATCTTCTCAATTAATGGCATAAAAACTATAATGGTGCATAAGTAAGCTAATGATCTGCTCGATTAATGATACAAAAACTATAATAGTGCATACTATGCAGAAAGCAAGTAAGCTAATGATCTGCTCAATTAATGGTAAAAACAACTATAATGGTGCATACTATGCAGAAAACAAGTAAGCTAATGATCTGCTCAATTAATGGTATAAAAACTATAATGGTGCATACTATGCAGAAAGCAAGTAAGCTAATGATCTGCTCAATTGATGGTATAAAAACTATAATGGTGCATAAGTAAGCTAATGATCTGCTCGATTAATGATACAAAAACTATAATGGTGCATACTATGCAGAAAGCAAGTAAGCTAATGATCTGCTCAATTAATGGTAAAAACAACTATAATGGTGCATACTATGCAGAAAACAAGTAAGCTAATGATCTGCTCAATTAATGGTATAAAAACTATAATAGTGCATACTATGCACAAAGCAAGCAAGCTAATGATCTGCTCAATTAATGGTATAAAAACTATAATGGTGCATACTATGCAGAAAACAAGTAAACTAATTATCTGCTCAATTAATGGTATAACAACTATAATGGTGCATACTATGCAGAAAGCAAGCAAGCTAATGATCTGCTCAATTAATGGTATAAAAACTATAACAGTGCATACTATGCAGAAAGCAAGTAAGCTGCTCAATTAATGGTAAAAACAACTATAATGGTGCATACTATACACAAAGCAAGTAAGTTAATAATCTGCTCAATTAATGGTATAAAAACTATAATGGTGCATAGTATGCAGAAAGCAACTAAGCTAATAATCTGCTCAATTAATGGTATAAAAACTTTAATGGTGCATACTATGCAGAAAGCAAGTAAGTTAATAATCTGCTCAATTAATGGTAAAAACAACTATAATGGTGCATACTACGTAGAAAGCAAGCAAGCTAATTATCTGCTCAAGTAATGGTATAAAAACCATTATCATGCATACTATTCAACAGTTTGATCTCAAGAAATAATGTGCTATTTTATACAAACAATTGTCGAATTTTACTATACTACACAAAATTGAGTGAAGATGTGAGTCAAGTTTGCAAATCTTGCCCAACCCACATTATCCATACCACTGTAATACTGCATTTATATCCGTACCAATGTAATATCCGTACCAATGTAATACTGCATTTATATCTGTACCAATGTAATAATGCATTTATATTCATACCAATGTAATACTGCATTTATATTTGTACCAATGTAATACTGCATTTATATCCTGACCAGATGACACAATGGCTTTCAGTTGTGAGTCGGGCATGCTAACAACTGACTCAGTTATAAGCTTTTCAGTTGTTTCTATGAAAACCTGACAAAGAATAAGAAGCAATTTGTTACATACCTCTACATACTGACTTTTTAAAAAAACAGAGGTGATTTAATCATCATGTAAAATTATAATGTCTAAAACATTCTTGTGTATCTGCTGAGAAAATCATGGTGAAATCCAGTATGTATTTAAAAAACAGACATGAAAAGGAAATACTATCAGCAACTCACAATTTAATTGGTCTTTTCATGATTCAATAATGAGGCAGGAGTCAGATTTTATCAACAAAACTTAAGGAATATCTGGACCTTCTATTAACTTTGTTGCTTACTGACATAAAGCAGAAGGCATAAATCTTTGTGCACAGTAATTCCAATAGGAATTCAACTTTCATGGAAAAAACCTTTGTGCACTGTAATTCCAATAAGAATTCAATTTCCATGGAAACGACCTTTGTGCACTGTAGTTCCAACAGGAATTCAATTTTCATGGAAAAAAAATTATCATGACATAAGAACTGAATGGATTTTGACATGAAAATAACTCTGTTATCATACAGGAATTTAACGGATTTTCACCTGTAAATAACACTGTTATCACATAGGAATTTAACGGATTTTCACCTGTAAATAACACTGTTATCACATAGGAATTTAATGGGTTTTCACCTGTAAATAATATTATTATGCCACATGAATTTAATGGGTTTTCACCTGTAAATAACATTATTAAGCCAAAGGAAATTGATGGGGTTTCACCTGTAAATACTGTCACGATGACATAGGAATTTAATGGGTTTTCACTTGTAAATAAAATTATTATGACAATTGAATTCAATGGGTTTTCACATTTAAATATCATTATTATGATGTAGGAATTTAATGGGTTTTCACCAGTAAATAACATTATTATGACACAGGAATTTAATGAGTTTTCACCAGTAAATAACATTATTATGACACAGGAATTTAATGGGTTTTCACCAGTAAATAACATTATTATGACATAGGAACTCAATGAGTTTTCACCTGTAAATAACATTATTGTGACACAGGAATTTAATGAGTTTTCACCAGTAAATAACATTATTATGACATAGGAACTCAATGAGTTTTCACCAGTAAATAACATTATTATGACACAGGAATTTAATGAGTTTTCACCTGTAAATAGCATTATTATGACATAGGAACTCAATGAGTTTTCACCTGTAAATAGCATTATTGTGACATATTTCTGCATTTGCAGGCAAGAGAGAAATTCCTAGCATATCAGGGTAAAATACTTTGTGACCCCAATATTATCAAAAAAATTAGTTTACTGTATATACTTGCATATAAGTCCAACTGCACACAACAGACTTTAATCTGACATCACAGAATGTATTGACAGATTGGGGTCTATTTTGTTTTACAGAATACTCCAAACAAACTGCAGAGACTCAGATCTGCCTGCAAATTATGCAGTCTGAATTTGGAGATGTCTTTTAAGTAAGCATATATGGTAACACAACAGTTTGAATTTGGACTTAACTTTTAAGTGAGTATATAATGTAATACAGCAGCTGATACTGCAGACACGTGACTTTAAGAACCTGCAACTTGCAAAGTATGCAAATTCTAAAAATTGTTGACAATAATGTCGTCTGCTTTCTTCTTATGCAGGTGAGGCATGAACTCCTAACAAATCAGGGTACAAACCTTTGAAACATAATAACACTATCCCAAAGTTTTAGTTGAATACAGCATCTTAAGTGGAAGATATGTGACTATGTGTGACTTATTATAAACATTATTACAGGACCATAATATAAATGTCATCGTCAAAGACACTGCTAACAGAAAATTGGTACACACGTCTTTGTGTCACTATTAACAGGTAAGATAAAAACTATTCACATGCAAATGGCTTGATTGCATATTACAATCTGATCAGACTGAGAAACATCTTACCAGTTAAAATTACTCTATGACCCTTAGCAACATCACACCTTATTGTTTGTGCAGAAACCAATGACCATGACCTTCTGACCCCAATCCAATAACCTTGTTCCATACCTCAAGTGTAAGCAATACAAAACCTTTGGTCCAGATCTGTGATACAGAATTAATGTTACTGTACAGAAATAATTTTTCTTTTTTCAGTAACAGTGACCTTGATATCTGACCTTTTGACTCTAACGTCCAAAGACTTCTTCCTATCCCAAGTATAAGCCTCCCCAAAGTTTGGTTTAAGTAATAATGCAGGACTAATGTTATTGTGCAGAAAACATTTTTCTTCTTTCAGTCACAGTGGATTTGACCTTTGACCTTTTGACCCTAAAATCTATAGGCTTCTTCCTTGACCCACAGGAAAGCCATCGACATGGTTTGGCAATGGCGGAGAACTGAAGTCATTGTGATGAACCCCAGGACAACTCTATTCAAAAGTAAACACAAGATCTCATCACCTATGTTAGCTGAGCTGGGAAATATATGACTAAGGACATTATCATGAATGCCTTTAAGTCACATGGAATCCACACAGCACAGGATGGGCCAGACGATGACCTAATGAGTCCCCACTTGAGAGAAGGTCTTAGTATTTGTGAAGCGGATCCAGATGACAAATCAATTGATAAACAAGCAATCAACTGTGATGTGGGTGTTCCTTTCAATGCTGTGGAAAGATATTGGAAGTGATAGTGAGCTACAATTAAAGGTGTTAACGGGTACCCAGGTATTAAGGTACTCACCCATTCATAATTACCCAGGTAATAAAATTAGCCCTTAAGGTACCTGTTTAGTTCATGTAAAAAAACAAAAAACATGTTTCTAGATCAAAGTTTTTATATCTGATGTAAGGAGTGAGCGAGACACAAAATAGTAAGTACAGTTTGATGCTCATGCCCTGTGACATTTATCAATTGTAGACCTCTGTCTACTGATCTTATATTTTTTATGTATGTGATCATTTGGCAAAATGTTCCTAAAATTCTGATATCTTTAGCTAGAATGTAGCTTTCTTTACTTGGATGACACTTCAATTCCATGTATGATGACATGATTTCAAGCATTATATTATAAATATGTTTTTTTGTTTTAGTTTCATCTGTGACACCTGAACTAATGCTGGACACACTGTGAGAGTATTCAAAATGATTGTTGCTATATGTATTCGATCTGTATTGTGTGTTACTTTTTCTCCTAATCTATGATTATATGTTATGTATATCTATACTGTGTGGTTGAGCTTGGGCAGTAATCGAGTTTAGTGCCTGCCTAACTTTTTGTTATTTTGTAAATAATATACCACAAAGCTAAATAATTATTTTTAGATGACTATGAACTCACTCAAGGACATTTCTGGCTTATATCACTGTGATACAGCAAGACTGCTGGCACATAAGCACATTCAAGGCTAATGGTACATCACCACATTTGAAACTTGAATTCATCTGGAACACCACAGGAATTCATTCAGAATACTCTATACTTTTGAACTTATTATTGAACTTTTTGGGATTTAATTCACAATACTGTAAGTTCAAATTTTCAAGTATTTTCGAAAATAAATTTTTTGTTGAATTTTATAAAACTCTGGTTTTTACTCTTTTCTGTTACTTAGTTCAAGACTATAGAGTTGTAATATTACTGAGCTATCTCACATTTGAATTTGAGATATTCCATGGGTGGGAGTTATCGGTTTATGTGCGTCTCTTACATGTTGCATGATCATTTTTCATACTAATGACAATGTTTATTCAACGTACAACTATTATATTTATTTGTTAAATCCAACATAAAATCCTACAAACTTTACCTTACCTAACATATCTTAAGTTTTGCCTCTCTCTTTCACTTCATTTTCTGCCACAATCTCCTATTTATCAGGGACTTAGCCAATGATAAGCAGAAGCTCCACCCCAATTTGTATCAGCCATGCCCACTCCCACCCCTATTTATATCAGCCACACCCACTCCCACCCAAATTTGTATCAACCCATATCTTACCATCTGAGAAATACAGTAAACTACAGTTTTATCTAACTAAGATGTCATCAGCAGAGACCCAGCTCAAATTTAAAATTCATATCTGACAAACACTAACTTTATTGTTTTTACACCTTGTTTGTATTATAACTTCAGTCCATAACTCAAGAAAATTTCAGTTACTTAATAAATATTTTCTGTGTCAATTAATAACAACAACAATAATAATAATAATAATAACAATAATAATTTTTATTATTATTATTATTATTATTATTATTATTATTATTATTATTATTATTATATGTTATTTACAGGTGAAAACCCATTTTTTTTTAAATTCATGATGCACTGCATACTTCAGGTGTTTTTGTTACACACAAATAGCCTAATTATGACAGAGTTTTGCATTTTGAACAAAATATTGTAGGTATGTATGATTTCTTTGCATCAATATTTAATTTCAAATATACACCTTAGTATTTTGCATTTTGAACAAAAGATTGTAGGTATGTATGATTTCTTTGCATCAATATTTAATTTCAAATATACACCTTAGTATTTTGCATTTTGAACAAAAGATTGTACGTATGTATGATTTCTTTGCATCAATATTTAATTTCAAATATACACCTTAGTATTTTGCATTTTGAACAAAATATTGTAGGTATGTATGATTTCTTTGCATCAATATTTAATTTCAAATATACACCTTAGTATTTTGCATTTTGAACAAAAGATTGTAGGTATGTATGATTTCTTTGCATCAATATTTAATTTCAAATATACACCTTAGTATTTTGCATTTTGAACAAAAGATTGTACGTATGTATGATTTCTTTGCATCAATATTTAATTTCAAATATACACCTTAGTATTTTGCATTTTGAACAAAAGATTGTAGGTATGTATGATTTCTTTGCATCAATATTTAATTTCAAATATACACCTTAGTATTTTGCATTTTGAACAAAAGATTGTACGTATGTATGATTTCTTTGCATCAATATTTAATTTCAAATATACACCTTAGTATTTTGCATTTTGAACAAAAGATTGTAGGTATGTATGATTTCTTTACATCAATATTTAATTTCAAATATACACCTTAGTATTTTGCATTTTGAACAAAAGATTGTAGGTATGTATGATTTCTTTGCATCAATATTTAATTTCAAATATACACCTTAGTATTTTGCATTTTGAACAAAAGATTGTAGGTATGTATGATTTCTTTGTATCAATATTTAATTTCAAATATACACCTTAGTATTTATGGATTTTATGGTAATTAATTGGTTGGATTTTTAGATAATTAATTTGTGGATTTTAGGGTCATTAATTTCAAAACTGCTTCAAACTGCTGATGATTCTGATCCAAATAAAATTTTATCAATAAATTTTTTATTCAAATTGTGTTTTTCCTCATCTTTTTATGATCATTTTACCATTGCACATTTTCTGTTGAGGTATATACTGAAAATTTAAAGCACAAATACAACTTAATAGCCTTCGAACTTTATATACCCTATGTTTGCCGAGTTATTTTCATCTGTTAATGATGTCTGTACATTTATTATTAAACTTAGAAATCAAACTAACCACAACAATAATAGTTATTTGCTTTGTGATTCCCACACATTATCAGGGCAGTATATTTAGAGTATTTAACACATAATATCAGGGCAGTATATTTAGAGTATTTAACACAATATCAGGGCAGTATATTTAGAGTATTTAATACATAATATCAGAGTATAATTAGAGTATTTAATACATAATATCACTAGAGCATGTTTAGAGTATTTAACACACAATATAATGACAGTATATTTAGAGTATTTAACACATTTATTGTAAAATGCATTTACTTTTAATGTACATGCTATTTCATTTGGACTTCAATCTATTGCCTTTGGCTTCAATTTACTTTCCCATGTTTTTCTGTCCAAAATCCCTACAAATATGAAAATTATACTTAAACATCTGGAATACAAAACCACTTTACAGAATAATTACATGGTGAGAAGTGTCCAAGAGTACTGTGAAAAGAACATTAAATGCCCACCCAGTATTTTAATAGTTTGTTATGGAGTCACTAGTAGGGCATGGGTGAATCAAGGGATTACTGACCAGTTGGTTTCAATGCAGTCTTCATCTAAACACCCTGTGCAGGAACCATTAATTTCTTATCAGATTTACCATGGCTATGGCCTTTGACATTTTGACTTCTTTATAACTACAAGTGCACAAGACATCAACAAAATTTGGTCAAAACTCATTTTTTATTTGAGGCAATGTGGGGGAAAATGCAAGTAATAATCTGATATTTGTACACCTGTGCAGCAAACAATATAAATCTAAACTGGGGGAATTCTTCAATATCTGTACTCATCACAACACTAAATATGGTCACCATGTTAATAAAGTGGCAGTCCTGCAATCTCCAGACTCAAAGCAAAACACTGAATATGGTTACCATGTTGATAATGGTCCCCGAGTGGCCAAGTGGTCTAAAGTACTCACCGTTCCGGATCACTGCCATCTCACCTCTGTCTGCGTGGGTTCGAATCCAAGGCTCGGCTAACGTGGGTATGTGGGAAAGCCTGCCAGTAGCTTCTCGTGGGTTGGTGGTTCTTCCCTGGGTTTTCCAGGGTTCTTCCTCCACCAGTTACACTGGCCGCCATGTATAGCCTATCTTGTGCTGAAAAGTGGCATTAAACCCTAGAACAATGACAACCATGTTGATATAGTGGGAAACCTGCAATCTCCAGACTCAAAGCACAACATTGAATATGGTTACCATGGTGATAAAGTGGGAAACCTGCAATCTCCAGACTCAAATCACAACAATAAATATGGTTACCATGGTGATATCATGCAATGAATGATGAATAACAGGGCAATACTAGTTGAAGGTGGAACATAAAACACAGAAACAACAAGCAGCACTTACTTGTCTGTTTCTTCTGCCAAGCTACTGTGCTCATTCAGAACATCGCTGACACAACCCTCCAACATCCGAATCTGGGCATCACTGAAATGTAAAATATAAATGGGTTTATCTTGCTTTTCTCACACTGATTATAATAGATTAAATTACACTGCTCTAGAAAGAAACTTACTACAGAAAAATAGTGACCTTAATCTGGACATGGTGTAGAGCATCAGATTTGTAATCAAAGAATTCAAGGATTGATGCCCACCCAAAGCAGTCTACGATGGCTGCCTTGGTGTGTCCTTAGACAAGTCATTTAGCTCCAATTTCCACAGCACAATATAGCCAATACTGTGTTGAAAGTTCCATTAAAACCATCAAAACAAACAAGCTAGAGGCCCTCAATGGGGCTGACACTCAAATGGGCAAAACAAATTCAAAATTTGATTATTCCTTCCTGCTGAGTGTTGAAACCATCTCAGATATTCTTCAGCAATAACAAGATTTTTAAATTAGCTGCTGTGATGCTGGACATAATAAATGTCAGATTGGTATCACATGCATTTAGGACCAAGCAGACATCATTGGGCATCTTTTGGAGGAAGTCACATGTCAATACGAACTTTCATTCAAGGGGATCATTGACAGCAAGATGGATGTCATGGCAGCCACATTGGATGCACGATTGGCATCATCATCAAGATCAACTAGGTATCATAAGAAGTCCATTAGTGAAATCACTATGTTGATGTCGTCAAACATTTGGGAGAAGCAGATATCATATTTACAAGATGGCCAATATGATGGCCATATTGAGGGTCCATTTGTATCATTTTCATTAAGGGCCAAACAAGTCCTCTGGAGAAAATCCCATATCATTATGATGTTTTGTTATGGAGGATTATGAATAACAAGAATTTCAAGATGGTTGCTGTGGTGGCAATAATGGACCTCAGATTGCCACATTTGCATTTGGGACCAACTAGAAATCTTAATAAGTATTTCAGTGAGAACCCCATGTCGATATCACCATCCAACTAGCATTAAGATTTTCAAGATGGCCAATGTGGCAGCCATATTAGGCATCAGATTCTGTACATTTTCATTTAGAACCAACTAAAGGTGAAACCTTGATATCACTATGACATTTGCTCAGGAGGAGTAGTGATAAGATTTCAAGATGGGTGCCACTGTGGTCATATTTGACTTTATACTGGTACTGTTTTCATTCACACTCAACAAGAAATCATAAGAGTCTGTATATATCATCCATAAGCCACAAAAACAAACCAATGAAACTAATAAAATCACTGTAAAAATACCTTGTAATAATGGATGGTTTGTAAGGATCTTAAGTAATTTCTTGTTGTTGTTGTCGTAGGGTTTTAACGCCATTTTTCAGCACACGATAGGCTATATATGGCGGCCAGTATTAATGGTGGAGGAAGAACCCCGGAAAACCCCCCAAAAGAACCACTGACCCATGTGAAGCTACTGGCAGGCTTTCTCGCATACCCACATTTCTTATAGCAAATCATCCACATACTCATTAAAGAAACACAAAAAGGTTTCTCATGTCAAACTCCTTCTCTGACCAGTATTCTAAACATGAAGAGGGTGGGATAAAAGAGTACTGGAAAAAAGGAAGCTAAAATTCTTAACAAAGAGGTTAGTATGTGGATGGATGTCCAGACATTGGGACACAAAATATTTAGCCCAAATCAATAGGAATCAAATGCTGACCTACAAATGCACAAAAAAGGAAAAAATTCACATCATAAAGACTAAAAAACACTAACGCTTGTTCTTGTTGTAGGGTTTAACGCCATTTTTCAGCACAAGATAGGCTATACATGGTGGCCAGTATAAATGGTAGAGGAAGAACCTGAGAAAACCCTGGAAAGAACCACCGACCCACAAGAAGCTTAATTAAACAGAATAATATTGTATGTCATCACCAGCAGCTTCCCAAGTGTTTCAGCTGCAAAGTCTTTATTTATGATAAGATAATATCATATATGATTATATATTTAAGACATGAGCTACATAAGCCGATTTTAAGATAATATCATAATTAATTATATATTTATGACATGAGTTACATAAGCCGATTTTAAGATATCATAATTGATTATATATTTAAGACACGAGCTACATAAGCCAATTTTAAGATAATATCATAATTGATTATATATTTAAGACACGAGTTACATAAGCTGATTTTAAGATAATATCATAATTGATTATATATTTAAGACACGAGCTACATAAGCCAATTTTAAGATAATATCATAATTGATTATATATTTAAGACACGAGCTACAAAACTGATTTTAAGATAATATCATAATTGATTATATATTTAAGACACGAGTTACATAAGCCGATTTTAAGATATCATAATTGATTATATATTTAAGACATGAGCTACATAAGCTGATTTTAAGATAATATCATAATTGATTATATATTTAAGACACGAGCTACATAAGCCGATTTTAAGATAATATCATAACTGATTATATATTTAAGACACGAGTGACATCAGCTGATTTTTCATCTGATAATAGAGCAGAACATATTGTACAGTTGTCTATTTGTTTAAACTGTAAAAGTACAATGCATGCTGGTTCAAACTTGGTTTGTCAACTCGTGATCTATGACTGATGTAGACAAGTTTCACACTTGAGTTTTCAACTGACCTTACACCAGAAGGTAGATCGCTCCGCCTACCGAACACATGACTTGACAACCTCTTAACCTCCGACAAACATTCTGTGAAAATGGCGGGCGTGATAACATTAAAAGATATAACAGCCGATATTGGTGAGCAAAATTTGCCATATGAAACAACATTCAGACAGAGGCAGAAAGCGAGAGCATTTATCCATCACTTGCACTTCACTAAGTTACGTCGGTATGAGGAGAACTCGCCCCATGGAGAACTTGCCCCCATGTATCTGGAGAAGTCACCCCAGAGTGGTTGGAGAAGTCACCCCAATTGGTTGGAGAAGTCATCCCAAAACTTGTCACCCAAATAACCTTTTTATAACAGAATTAAGTCATCTTTTACATGATTCATATTTATATTTTTATATATACACGATCACAAAAGAGATATTAACTAAATTAAATCAATATCATAGTAATATTTATAAGGATGAAATTAAGTCTGTATATAATCTAATGAATGACAACAGTATGGTGATTAAAAAGGATGATAAGTCAAGCACTATTATTATTGTGAATCAAAATGATTATGTTAAAGAAGTTGAACGTCAATTAGAAATTAAATTAAAAAATTCAATATGCATTAATGAGATCTCTAAAAATAATAATTCCGTATGTGAGGAATTTGATATTTTCCCTCTTAACATATGCACACCTCAAAAATAATAATTCCGTATATGAGGAATTTGATACTTTCCCTCTTAACATGCGTACACCTCAATTCTACATACATTCTGACCCCGCTATAGCGCGCTCTGTTATAACGCGAATTCGGATATAACGAGGTCGTGGTATGGCTCCCAAAATTTCATATGCATATATTTTTTTGTGCACAAAAAAAATAATCTTAAAAAGTACGAAAAAACATAACAAGTTGCTTATCATTTTGGGGAAGAGATTGCAGATGAATAATACATGACGATCGTGGCTTGGCTCCTGAAATTTTATATTTTTCTTGTACACGAAAAGTATTATTTTTTTTCCTTAAAAGTAAGAAGAATAAAAAACGCATAAAAAGTTTATTCTGGGATCGTGTAGGTCTTCGCCAATGTCGCAAACTTGGATAAACTTTTATATACAACCATTGGCTTGGAGTGCAGAATTCAGAGTCCCCATGAAAGGAAGCCGCAAACTGGATATAAAATGCACTCAAATTTATCTATTGTTACATAAACAAATTCTTTGTCCATACTGATAAACCATCTAAACAGTGCCTTGTTATATCATAATCAACTTATCCTGACATCTAGCATGAGTTCTGTATGTTGTGAAATATCCACTTTTTTGTTGTTGACATTTCTGGTAACAGAGATGAACTGGACGAGGCACTGTCTCGTAATCGACCTTTCATTGGATTTTCGGCCGCTCACTAGTAATTAATATATTTACAAAGACTGACATTTGTATGTGGATGGTAAGTAAAATTCCTCTTCTTTTCACTCAGAATTAAATCCTTCAGAACACTCACGTTTTCTGCAATAATCCCTGTCATCAGAACACATGCGTCTCTATCGTCCGTTGACCCTTTGTTAATTTTTAGACGCATGCGTGGAAGGCAGCATCAAGCTGCTACCACAATGTAACAAAAAAATTACAAAAATACATCTTACTTATTGGTTTATTCATTAGGCATGGAGGGACAGTAACTAGAATAGTCTAAACGACGGCCAATTCCTTTTTAAAAATGTACCCAGAAAAAATAGTTTGCTGAAATTTCAAAGGAAACATATTACCTTTGAAGCACCGACTGTTATGAATACATACTCAGCAAATGGAAAAATACCAGTCTCAATCATGCAATACAATTATTTGATGTTGGTGTCACAATAAGAATGGGCATTCATTTGGTTCTCAAAGCTGTCCTTTAGTGGTGACTTCAATAGCGCATGCACCCTTCATCAAAGAAAGCCGACTACAATCTTTCAATAACAGCAAAGAACTTTTCTTCAAAAGAAATCAGTACCAAACTTAAATAAAAGTGATGGAATCTGATGGATTTTTGTATTTTCCAACGTGACTGGAACACGTTAACTGTGCTGTGAAAGTTTCCTTTTTGTAGGGAAAAAGTTTATGTTTACGAATGCTACCAACAGCGACTTAAAACGCAAACTAACATTTACCGACTTGGAACATACTTTAAAGTAAATATGCTTCGTCATTCTTTACGTGATTGTGCTATGTTTTTCCACAGAATTTAGACCAATATGACCTGTTACAAAATTAATGAATATTTTAAAGATGTGTGTGTGCATATTTTCGATGGAATCACTTGTATTGTGGATTCAGTGTATATGATGAGGTTTGCAGGTGAGTACACGGTGTTGATACTCTATTTTTGCTATACATTAGCCATTTATATATAAACAGGATTCATGTATATGTACCAATTCATGGTTCTCTAAATAAAGTAAACTATTATATTATGTCTTCTCTGTTTTCACTACAGGTGTATTTCTCATTTAATATGCATCAATTTAAGATGGTAACTGTGCCGACGAAGCACGTATTTTACCGCCCACATTTATTACCCACCCACCCCCACAATTGTTTTGGGGGGTACATTTTCTTTAGCTAACTGACTTGGTTGCATATAACATGGTTCGGTATATAACGCGGTCAGGTTTTATGGCTCCCAACTACTGTGTTATAGCGGGGCCACACTGTATTACCCAAAACTCATACAAATCCTGACCATAATTTACCTTTAAATTTTCCAGGATGACCCTATATATCAGGCTGTAATTCATATACTGAAAACCTATCCAAATGTATTGATAGTGTTTTACAACCTTTAATGAAATCACTTCATTCATACATTAAAGATACAACTACTTTCATTAAAAAGTCGAAGTCTATTCCACATCTATCTGATAATTTCAATCCTGGTATCATTAGAAGTAACATCACTACCAAAATTCCGCATGCAGATGGTATTGAAGCGTGCAAATATTTTCTTGATAACAATCCTAATAATGGCACACTATCTAGCAAAGATATTTGTAAAATAATAAAAACTTATCTTGGAAAATAATTATTTTCAATTTAATAATACGACTTACATACAGATAATGGGTATTAATATGGCTCCTATATACTCTTCCCTTTCATGGGTGAATTAGAAAAGGATTTTATTCAAAGCGAAAAGATTAATCCATCTCTTTGGTTCAGATTTTTAAATGACATATTTATGATCTGGAAGCATTCAACTGAAGAACTGAAAAAAATTATTGATTGCCTAAATCATTTTCACCCAATGACTAAATTTACTCATACTGCATATAGATGCATGTTTCATTTTTAGATGTAAATGTAATAAAAAATATTGATAACACTATCTCTACAAATATTATTAAAGCCCCCATTTACACCTCTTCACCAATGTGAATCGAAAAATTGCCAAACCGTTGCGAAATTTGTAAATATATACAATAGCCGAGTCGATATTGACAGAAGCAGCTTGTCGGAGGAAAATGGTGGACATAAACACACTCTGGAGGTGTGTATAATAGCGCTCGCTGATTGGTCAATCAAGCAGAATGATTGACAACTAGCGATAGATCAATTGCTTAATGTAATGTTTTAAAATTGACAGGAATAAAATTGATTTATTTCTTTACCTGTACAGAGAGCAAACAGGGTCAAATTTGAGTTGTCACAAACAGGCTATGCATCAAAAATAGGTAAGTCATCAGAAAAGTTGCATGCAAAATAAATTTTGTTTACCAGATATAGTTCACAAAGGTATACCTTTTCAGCAGATCAACATTTTGTTCAAAATTTGCCAAATTGGCAATCAACAAGCCAACCCATGAATTACCTGGGTCAATGAATGTATTTTGTCCATATTGTTAAAATTTGTAGCCTAATTTATGTGAAATGAAAACAATAATTGCAAGAACCTCTTTAGATTTGTAAGGCAGATGATTCTTCCTCTGTTATCTACATAGGCCTCATTGTCTGCTAACGAGGTTCTCAGTGTATGCTGGAGATCACTGGGTTGGCACATGACTTCAATAGCTTTTGTTAGCCCCTGAACCACATCATATTCCTCAACCTCGTCCTCTTTAGGGGGTCCCACAGCTGCCAAATTATTCATAACCTAAAAGAATTGAAATGCAATTGAATAGTTTTCCCTGAATTTTATTACTGCTGACCCACTACAAGTACTGCAGACTTTATAGTGCTAATTCTGTTGGGGGGGGGGATTAAATTAATTTTTCATGACTTTTCAAAAATTCTCCTTTATGTTATTATTTAAACTGATGGATCTGCTGTTGACAAATTGGATTTATAGCCAAAAATATACTGATGTGGGTATCACAAATCCCATATGATAAATATGTGATTGATGTTAAGCAAATTTCCTGACCTCCCACCCTTACCAATTTCCCCAAATTTAATCCCTCTTAGAGAAAGCTTTAACAAATCTCTGGCCTGTACAAAATTTATCAGGGCTATCAAGAAGAAATAATGTATTTCAATTCATAGCAACAACAAAAAATCCAAAAATATTGGTACAGCAGCTGTCAAAATGGCTTCAACTATCTAAGCACAGTATGACAACTGACATCTATTCACCAGATTTTCTCATGAAATGATTCAAACAGGGTAACAGGTATTCTGAAGGCATGGTTCAAATATGGTACTAGGTGTTTTGATAGAATGGCTCAAATATGGTATCAGGTGTTCTGTTTAAATATGGTACCAGATGTTCTGATGGAACTTTTCAAACTGAGGTACCAGGAGTTCAATGTAATGATTCAAATATGGTAATGGGTGTTCTGATGCAATGGTTCAAATATGATACCATGTTTTCTGAGATAATGGTTTAAATATGGTACAAGTTACTCTGATGCAATGGTTCAAATACGATACCATTATCTGAGATAATGGTTTAAATATGGTACAAGTTACTCTGATGCAATGGTTCAAATACGATACCATTATCTGAGATAATGGTTTAAATATGGTACAAGTTACTCTAATGCAATGGTTCAAATACGATACCATTATCTGAGATAATGGTTTAAATATGGTACAAGTTACTCTGATGCAATGGTTCAAATATGATACCAGGTATTCGATGAAATATTTCAAATATGGTACTACCAAACTGGTATGGTGACCGATTGTTGTCCCATGAAACAATACATCTTTGTTTGCTTTATTCCACAAACAAAAGCAAATTCAGTCATTATTTAAAACTTTAAGTTTGTACAGTTAGTAACAAAAGGTCCCAAAAAGAAAGTCACAAACATAAAACCATAATGTCCTTGTAGAGGTCTCTAAAAATTGCTTCAATTCATTAGAAAAGGATCTTCCTTCCACCGGATATCTGTCCACTGAAGAATAATTGATATTTATAAAACAGGTTGTATACATTCATAAAAACGTAATCAATTTTACTGCGAATATTCATAAGTGACTCTATCATTTTCTCAACAACACTGACTAAATCAGAGTTAATTACATTCAGGCCATCTATATTTAAAATGGTGACATAAACTGATTATAAAATTGATGATACAGATAAAACCCGTAATAATGTGATTCGCTAATATGCGATTTCACTTATAATGCAACAGCAGCATGGCTCCCATTTTTTTATTTAAGGTGACCTCTCTTTTTAACATCTTGAATACATGCTCTCAGAAAAGCCGATTATTTATATCCTGAGCAGATTTTTAATCGCAGCACTGAGTTTAATATTGCCTTAACTTCCAAACTTTTCCAAAACAAATGATATATGATCAAGTGGTTTGTTAAAACTGACGACACTGAAATTTCAATGCACATTTTCAAAGGGGAAGTTTTTCAAAATATTTTATTAACATGATACCACTTATATCGTGACGTTATTCTTTGGACCCAAAGCATCACATTACAATGGGTTTTACCTGTATATTAAAATTTATCAAATCAAAATTTAAGTAGTATTCTTTCTTCGTCCTTCTCAAGAAAAGGTTGGTAGACTGACTTACAACTGTCACATTCTGATCCTTCTGTGCCCAGGAATTCATGACTTCTGAACCAGTTACAACACGAACCTTGAGAACAAAATAAATTGCAACCACAGTAAGACATAAATAAATTATGCAGTATACATTTATAAAGCCTAAAATGAAAGTAACTGTGATCTAAAATTAAAAATGTTTGTGGAAATTCAAGGATTCTAGTCTGAAAAGATTTTTACAACAACAAAGACAACACTTGTGCAAAGCTATGATTGATAGAAGGAACAAAGTGCTACCTCTGTAAAATAAAGTTGGGGTGGAAGGGTAAACTAATTTTAATAGTGCAATACTTTCCCATCGCTGTTTTGTTTAATTTATTTGTGTCAAAAAAACCTCACCTGTTGGATATGACTACATCTGCTCACAGCGGAGAACCGTCGATATGACAGTCCACTCATGCACCTTGCATGCCCATGCACAGGTATTCTTTTCACAGACAACAATTATATCAGGACAGCAGAGTCTGGGTGGGAGAAGGAGATTGGCAAAAATGCTGCTTAAGTGTTGCATAATTAAAATTAATTAAATCATCAATTTAAATAATTAAATTTCATCCCCCCAAACTACATCTGAATACCAGCAATATCCTACCCATTGCTAATGCATAGCTTAATTTGTCAGTTATATAGGTACACTGATGTGTTAAATGGAATGTACTCACCAGTTGTACTTTACAGGATGTTGCTATCTCAGCCACATGTGTTGCAAATATGGGCTGTGCTTTATTGTGCTAATGAATGGAGGTAGGAGGAGATGGTAGCATGGGATGACTCAAATGCTGCCTCCTGAGCATTATGATCAGTCATTGAGGCAGTGGAGGTTGTTTAAACCTCATGGGCTTTTAGTTTCATAAAAGAAAGGTCTCTATTAGTGAGTGATTGATAAACTCTTTTGATTGTGGTGACAATCCAACATGAGACAATGTAGCCCTTGTGAGGAAGGAAAGCACATTTCCTACCCTTCCTTTTGCCTTGTGAGGCATTCAGATAGCAACATAGTACCCTAAAATGGGCAAAAAAGCCCAGCTTGATCATTCCCGGCACAGATTTGACTCGAGATCTTTATAAATAGTGGATCTACTGAAGGCAATTGATTTTTGCAAACAAATCCTAATGCACAACAGAAACAAATTCATAATTCCCATCAAACTGGAGACAGTTAGTGTTGACAGACAATGCATGAGTCATGCTGCATCTTCTTGCAGACGCCAAAGCTTTTTCAATGTACCCTTACCAAGCTAGAAATACAGCTTTCGTTTCTAGATTGTTGATGGTTAGTCCCAATGTCCAGTGATCCTGGAAAATCATCAAACCGGAATCTGATGTATCAGTGAACTGATAGGAGTGGGGGGATGGGTGCATGCATGGGGACCCTGGTCAGGAATCTGTACTGAATCAAAAACAAGTGCAAATCACAATGAAACTCTGGTAATAAGGGAAACAGAGCTGATAAGAGAATCTGTGTGGTTTCCACCTTGCAAGAAAGAGAAACTATATATGGTGCATATAAAGATGTCCTAAGGAAACCAGACTTGCAGCAGCAATCAAGGTTCCCAATTAGGGATAGGTAATGGCAAGCAGACAGCAATGTTCTTACTAGAAGCATCTCTACAAGTGCCATGATGTGATCCCATGGGACCCAGACTAAGTTCTTGTTCATGAGGAAGTTCATTATGACACAGAAGAAGTCTTAAGATTAAATGAGTGCTGAATTTTCTAGGTTAGATCGAAGACCATACCAAGTTATTATGGGCCAAGAAAAGAACTGATCCTACTGTAGGGACTGAACCTGAACATTGTACATTAGTCAAAATACTAGAATTGGGGTTCCCAGTAATTTGTGGTAAGATGATACTACTCCCATCACTAGGGTTTTTTTAAGACTGGGTGTGGAAGTGATTCTAAACAGCTGAACCTGGAACTGAAAACATCCTCGCCCAAGCAAAACTGGGAGTATTTCTGAAGTGGAGAAAATATAGGGATGACAGTTAGGTATCCTGAAGGTTGATCGGGACTGCACAAATCTGAATGAATGCATTGCATTCTGGATTGAGGAAGTGGACTCCAGCTTGAAATTTTCCTCCAGAATAACTGATTTAGTGGGGAGAAAATCATTATGATACAAAATTTTCCACCTTTCTTGGTTTACCAGTAAGAATCATGAATAGAATGTTCAGGACCTTATGCTCTTTTCTCCACAAGGATGTGCACCGATTCTGTTAATGTTACCAGATTGGACTGATGAAAGAACAAGGGGGTCCTTCATAGAGATGGCGGTTCTCAAAACTGAAGTTGGTAACCATTGCTCACAATAGAAAGTACCCAACCATCATCCATGATGCCTGAGCAAGCCTCCATGAAGAGGTCAGGATGAGCACCTATGAGACTGTTTAGGAGAGGAATATACTGCAAGAGAAGGTGAAAGTCAATAGGATGGTTCCCCCCCCCCCAATTTCATTAGGAAAGGAAGGTGGGTTAGAGAATTTCCTCCAAGCAGCTCTTCGCTGATTGCCTTGCCATGAACCTGACTGAGAAGGAGGTCTCATTTAAGGTTGTACAATGGGCTAAGGCTGCATCTGTTAAGAAAATTTAACAGATGGTCCCTGGGGGTATTTCATGTTAGTATGTTTTAAGGCTGATTGCAATATGCCAAGAGAGGGTTTGAAGGATATATGTTGATGATCCTTCTAATTTCGTGAAACTACATTATGAAAAAGTCCTCTGAATAGATCTCAGCTTCCAGTGAAGCAGTCATTACTTAAGTAAGACTTTTGAGGAGTCCCACACTATGTCAGGACATGTGTGTAGAAGTTCCGTCGATAAAGTCATTGTTTCATAAAGTGCATGCCAAGATATCTTGGTCATAGCTGGAGTCAGTGCAACCTTCTGCAGATTACTAGAAGAAGTACTGTATTTACCATATATATTAGGACACAATAAAATAATTAATATTTCTCCTGTCCCAGAACTTATGCTGAAACTTCTTTTTACCAAAGTCTTGTCCCAATACTTCAAACATGAAATAAATTTGTGTTGAATTTGCACCACAACCCCACTGCACATTGCAGTAATACAGATAAATAAATACGGTGTCCCAAAATATATGATAAATATGGTAGCTAAGAAGAGGTCAGCACAAGAAGCTAGAGTGACCAAAAGCTGTACTTCCTGTTCAACAACTTCAGTTGTTTTAATGGGAAGACTCCAGTGAAGATACCCACTTGGGATGAAACTGTGTCCAACAGGGGAGGTTTAAAGGCCACTTCATGGAATGTAACCAGTAACTCAAAGCACAGTGAAGATACTCACTCAAAGTAGATGGAGGAACAAACCACACACCGTGTCACTAAGCTATATCTTGGCCTGTCAAGATCCTTGGTGATATTTCCTTAATCAATGAGGAAGAAGCAGAAGATCTGGTTGTGATTGTGTCCTGGTGATCTTTTCATCTATGTGCCAGATGGTTTCAGACACACGTATGTGGAAAACATGCAGAATACTTCATTTTTATTGCTTTATCCAAGAATCAGATCCCCTCCATCTTATCCAAGTAAGAGGAGCTGGTGTGCCTGATATGAGGCATCAAATGAGCTGTTTCTACCTCAAACCCACTGAAGTTGACAGATAGACATCACCATCTAGTGCAATAAGTGCAAAAAGTGGCTGGGCATCATGGCATCACTGTATCTGTCAATGTCTTTATCCATATCTCATCATGATTAGTAGAGTCTCTATGTATTCAGGATGTTCCAGGATGAAGATGAGGCCACTTGTCTGTCCTGCATCATGCTAAGGTCCAGTAGTCCAAGGGGACTTAAGGGACCAATTATCCTGAGCCTGAAGACCCAAAATCCCTTACGAATTCATTGTGATAACAGGGATGGAGATGATTCCAATCAGATTCCCTTCCCAGTACTGGACCAATCACTGACCAGTCACCAGCCTGGTGACTGGTCCAGTGGAATATATTTCTGAGCCTATTCATCTTCACTCATCAACGAATGATTCAGGAGGGCATGACACAACCTGGGGACAAACTCTACATGTCCTTCATTTTGGAGGGCAGCAACATGCCACTATGCATGTGAGGAGGACCTGACCTTCCCCTCTCAAGGGAGGCAATCTACTCCTTGAACATACAGGAGAGGTCTTACCTGTCTTTAAAGAGATTGATCCAGTATTTCTCCTGGAAGCCGGGAATGTTCTTTCAAACTGAAGAACTAGTCATTTTACAGTGGGCTCCTCATGGCTCTGCAAGAGAAAAACCTGAAAATTCAGATGATTTGGGGTAATGATGTTGCCTCTGCCCTGTATGTCTTGAATCAGCCAGGTTCCAGATTTGGGGTAATGATGTTGCCTCTGCCCTATATGTCTTGAATCAGCCAGGTTCCAGATTTGGGGTAATGATGTTGCCTCTGCCCTGTATGTCTCGAATCAGCCAGGTTCCAGATTTGGGGTAATGATGTTGCCTCTGCCCTGTATGTCTCGAATCAGACAGGTTCTAGATTTGGGGTAATGATGTTGCCTCTGCCCAGTATGTCTCGAATCAGCCAGGTTCCAGATTTTGTTAGTCTTCTAAGAACATAATTTAAAAAATGTACAACAATTCTTCGTTTGCATTTTGAACAAGTGAGGCAGTCTGAATGAGTGTCCCAAGGTCTGTTCTTGTGCCACACTTTAACATGAACTGTCCTGACACTGTTCTCTGAAATAATAATACACTCCAGTGCAAGAAACCCACTTGTGCACAAAGTAAACAATGAGAACTTACCTTTTTTCCTTATATTGAAATAACTCTTTGCAATGTTAAATATTTACTGAGGGGTGATTGCAGACACACATTACAAAAATGATGTTAAATATTTACTGAGGGGTGATTGCAGACGCACATTACAAAAACAATGTTAAATATTTACTGAGGGGTGATTGCAGACACACATTACAAAAACAATGTTAAATATTTACTGAGGGGTGATTGCAGACACACATTACAAAAGCAATGTGATTGCAGACACACATTACAAAATCAATGTGTTGCAAGTCACAAGGAAAATTATCAATACACAATGGTGAGAAAATGCCAGATTTAAAGTTTAGACAATGAAAAACACTATGCATTTTCTATACGTTCAGGAATGACATCTGCTGTGTTATATTCATAAAAGACAAAAGACTCGGCCATAATAAGTGTAACTGATAACAAATATAAATGTACCATAACAACTGAGATGAAGCATAGTAATCTTAACCAAAAATTCTGAAAGGGAGCAAGGGTTATCGGCATGGAGACATCATGATAACATCATCTGTTGAAAAGAGGACCACAACGTGGTTAAGTGAAAGCAACATACCTATCCAACCTCACCCATGTGTACACACCAACAAGATACTTACACTCCTCTTCTGACAACCGTATACTCATTATTCCCACTATGAAAACGAAGTCATATGGACATTCTTTTGCATACCAGGGCCCAGCAAAGTGGAATGAATTGCCCACTGAACTTAGACACAAAGACACAGTGATTCCATTCAAAAGTGCTCTTAAAACTCACTTATTTTGACTGCAAGAACAAACTTAAAGACTTAATAATGTTTCCTACCTTAAATATTTTCAGCATGTTTTTTATGTTTTCTAATTTCATGGTGTTTGTTTTTTTTAATCATATCATTATATATATATGTTTTTTATGTTATAGGTGTTGTCTAATGTTGTAAAGAACTTAGAGCTTCTAAAGATTAGATGCTATGCAAAGTCCTCCTTATTATTATTATTATTATTATAAATTTTTCTCTGAAAACAGATTTAACACTGGTCCATTAATGTTGTGCCCTTGAAAAAAATGATTGATCTGAGTGGAAATGCAAGGTGCATCAGTGGACAGTGTCTTATTGAAAATTCTCCACTGTGGAAGGAGGTATTCATAGTATAAAAAAAGAGGTTGCCTTATGCAGTTCTGGGAAGCCATAAAAGTATTTCACATCATAACTTATGATGCCTTATACTGTTCAGAGAAGCCATAACAGTGTTTCACATTTCAGTTCAGATTGCCTCATGCTTTTCAAGCAAGCAATCAAAGTGTTTCACATTATATAGCTTAAGTTGCCTTATGCTGTTCAGGGAAGCCATCAAAGTGTTTCACATTTTAGATTAAGTTGCCTTATTCTGTTCAGGGAAGCCATCAAAGTGTTTCACATTTTGGCTTATGGTGAGATACATTAGGAATATTTAACATAAAACTGGCTATATCATGCAGAGGAAATGCGAGGTAAAATGCCTTTCCAAAGGACACTGAGGTAACCAATCCAGACTGGCCTGGTATCAAACCTAAACCCAACAATTATAAGTCTGAAACCTGGCCTGGTATCAAACCTAAACCCAACAATTATAAGTCTAAAACCTGGTCTGGTATCAAACCTAAACCCAACAATTATAAGTCTAAAACCTAGCCTGGTATCAAACCTAAACCCAACGATTATAAGTCTGAAACACTACTGATAGCTACTTCAGCTTCCACCAAATTTTGGGGTGATAGATGGCTCCATAAGCACAGACTAATGTAAATTAACTTGATTCATGCCAACAATGCCTCTCCTCTTTAATTTATCTAAATGTAAAACTGATATAAATTTATATAAAAGTATAAATTATATTAATATAAATAAATGTTAAATTTGAATGAATGTAAATAAAAGTATAATTTATATCAATAAGGAAGAATACTGTAATATCACTTTCATTGTCTAGCACCCTATCTTCAATTATGATATTGATGATATCAATAGGTTAATCAAAATATGTATGCATCTGATGTAAATAATCTGCAAGAGGGCCCAGTTTTCTTGCATTTTCCTCCTATTTTATGCAACTTTTCTACACTATAACCCAGGTTATGAGATAATAACGGGCATTTTTTATGCAAAACAATATTATGACAAGGTATAATTGACACGAAATCACATTCTGAAAGGTTATAACTAGTCAAGAAACAATTAGTAAAAAAGTAAATGAAACTGAAAACTTTTACCAGTTTCTTCGTAGGAAAGATATCGTAGACAACTCGGAGATATTCTATTACAGTTTCCACACACACAGTCCACAGAGACTTTGTAATAGGAGCAGCAGGAATTATACCAGGAGTTTTTATCTTCGACAGAATATCGTATTCAATAAGCTGTTTACTTGAATGCGCAAAGTATGGACTATGGTCAAGGACAATGATTGTTTTGTGAGAGCCGATCTGTGCCATGGTAATTCTGTGTCACTTATTCTTCTTGTTCCACATCAACATTTATTCATCAAGACTGAAATAAAAAGAATATGTGTTTTAAGTACATGAATACCGCCAGTCAAATTTGTGAATCAGTTAAAAATGAGTAAGTGAGATTGATGATTTGTTGGTCAGAAGTGGTCAATCATTGATTATCATTGGATTTGGACAGTTCTCTTTATTTTTCTGGGGTAATCTCATTTTCTCATACAGTTGCCTGCCATGCCATTTGTGCTTTGGGTAATACTAATATCTGGAAGAAATGACTGCTCTGGTGGCCTAGTGGTTAGAGTGTCCACCATGGTGTGGGAGGTCAAGGATTTGAACCCTGGCTGAGTCATAACAAAGACTATTAAAAATGGTACTAAAAGCTGCCTCGCTAGGTGCTCAGCATTAAGAGGTTAGTATTAGGACTGGTCAGCCTTGTGTCAGGATAATGTGATTGGGTGGGACATCATGCTCTGAGACATGATGCCCCAATGCTAGACATCACCTTAAACTGCCACACTGCAGACATTGTAGTGATATGACTAAATTTTTTTTAAAAATATGTTAAAAATCTAAATCATACACACACACATACAAATACTTTATTTAGAGATTGTGCTTTCTACAGAAGCTTCAAGGCCAAGTAACACGTGAAAATTATGACAAAAACAAACAAACATGTATTTCGTAGGTGATAAATATATTATTGCTTTTATTAAAGAGCCACTTCCATGAATGTTTGCTGCCAAGCCAGATTATCCAACATAAGTTATGACTGGCTGGCACTGTTATCAACAATATATAAAATTACTTTTATTTCATTGTCTATCATTATCAAGTAAACATCAAATAGAATTGTGATAGGGGCCCCGAGTGGCCGAGTGGTCTAAAGCGCTCTCCGTCACGGATCACTGCCATCTCACCCCTGTCTGCATGGGTTCGAGTCTCGGGCTCGGCCAGTGTGAATATGTAAGAAAGCTTGCCGGTAGCTTCTCGTGGGTCGGTGGTTCTTTCCGGGGTTTTCCCGGGTTCTTCCTCCACCATTAATACTGGCCGCCATGTATAGCCTATCTTGTGCTTAAAAATGGCGTTAAACCCTATAACAACAACAACAACAGAATTGTGATATGGTAAAAACATTAAGAAATATAGGTACAAATGCAATATTGGTAATAATGAAAATGATATTGGTAATCAATGATTGATAATCATGAAGTAAATGCTTGGTAAGCTGACTTTTCTACCTGCCAATCTTTTACTGGTACAAAAATCTACCAGAATGAAACAAAGCAAATCAAAACAATATGAACTGAATCAGAATGTAACCATAATGAACCTGAGTATAAGACAGATTACTATACTTTTGGACTTGTTATAGAACTTTTAGGATTATTTAGGATTTAATTCACAATACTGTAAGTTCCTTAGACATTTACTTTGTACCTTAGAGAAATATAATTCTCAATTTGAATGAATTTGTTGGCTTGCATCTTTCTCTTACTATGTTTAAGAGTTGTAACAAATTCATCACATACTCCATCAGGTTAATTGGTTGGTTTGTTGGTTGGCTGATTGTTTCCACAGATTATAATGTTTCATCAACAGTACAGAATTGAAGCAGTTCTTGTAATTTTGAGAACTTTTTGTCACTTTGAAATTTGCTGCATTTTTTACAACTTTAATGGAATTTCCTAAATGACTGTTCACATTATTTAAGAAATTTTTTTATCTTCGTGGTTAGACATGAACAGTATGTAGATTGTGATATTACGTAGATAAATGCTACACTGCATGTAAAGTTACATGTTTTTACAGAATACGAAATTGCTTTGTTCATAAAATAGTAACTGATCTCTCGAAACTGACTAGAAAATCAATTGTTTAATGCAAGTTTAGGCATTTTTCAATAAATTTACATGGTTATCCAGACATTACTGAACTTAGATGGATTTATGGCAAAAAAAGTGCCTGATACAGCAAATCTGAAGTGAACAATTGTAAAATTGTATAGAAAGTGATCTCCATTATATCAATTTAGGTGACTGGTAACAGTTGGTGAAATCAAGTGGATGAGAGTTATTGCCCTTTGTATATTATATCAATTTAGGGGGCACCCACCAGTTATTATGTACTTTTGAGAGAGTAATGTATGAAAGGTGAAGTTTTGTGCATTTAAAACATGCACAATGGAGAGAATGTTGGCATACCTCTATGCTACATTAATGTAATGTGGATATTTCTTTGGAAATTGTACTTTTGGAAACTGTACAAGATCATAGCACACTACTAACTAAAATGACTGCTCATTTGTGCTAAAAATCAACCTGAATTAGTCTTAAGTACAATATCCATAGCAACTATTAAAATAGGGAAAATTAATTTTGCCAGACTAGACAATACCAGCTTCTGAAATAGTGCAATGAATGAATTACCAAATATATAAAATGTAAAAACAGTTATTGGCTCTTTTTTATACAATTTACCTCTGAAGTTCAGGAAGTGAAAATGACCAAGTGGAGCTAGCACTTTTTGAAAGGTGCACATCTGGATTAAGGCCAAGTTGTATACTCTATAACCCACATTACACCCATCAATCATACACCAAAATAAAGGGAATTAAAGGATCTTTGAATTACACCAAAGAGATACAAGGTCTTTTTTAAATAGCCAGTATAACCAATGAGGAAAGCTGGGGAAATTCTTTATCTTTAAACTTCTAACCCTATGCAAAATATGAAACTGTAGAGCACCACCTTAAAGCAAATATAAAAATGCATGCAATTATCTTTTTTAATTTTCATATCATCACGTATGATGTCCTGAATAAAATGGTATATTATTATTGATGTTAAGCATGAAAATAAGCAATTATGCTCATTTTGCTCTTGCTTACATAATTTGCCATGAGGCATGTTTGTGTGGGTAGTGGCCTTAATTATGGGGAAATTAGATGTCTTAGAATATAGGAATAGAGTCAACTTAAATTTAAAACTGATGCAATAAGTAAAAGAAATATATAGTGAAAATGTTTCTTTTCATTTAATTGCAATGAAATAAAAAAGTAAATGATGAAAAAGCAAATTCACTTCTTCCATATTAAACAATAGGCAAATATGTGACCTTTGACCTTTATGAACCTGATCTGTTCCATCCCTTTTCAAACTGTAAAATTCATTGTTGATATCTCAGAAATAATTCAGGCTAGTTTCATGTTCCTGTCATTCAGCATACTATTGGTTGCTATGTTTACAAAATGTAATGTGCATTTTTAAAATAGCTCACTTTTTATCATGGGGGGCTGGACTTGTTAGAGACTCTGACACTCATACTGTTGTTTGGGGGGAAATACAGGAGAATTATTCGAAAGGACTGTTTTGATGCTTGCGACTTAAATGTTTCAGCCATACAATCAAAACTAAATCATACAATAATAATACCTATGTTCTCTTGAAGGGGGCGCTCACCAGTTGTTATGTACTTTTGAGAGTGATGTATGAAAAATGAAGTTTTTTGCATTTAAAACATGCATAATGGAGAGAATGTTGGCATAACTCTATGCTACGTTAATGTAATGTAGATGATATTTCTTCAGAAATTGTACTTTTGGAAACTGTACAAGATCTAAGCACACTACTAACTAAAATGACTGCTCCCTTGTGCTAAAAAATCAACCTTAATTAGTCTTAAGTACACTATCCATAGCAGCTATTAAAATAGGGAAAATTAATTTTGCTAGACTAGACAATACCAGCTTCTGAAAAAGTGCAATGAATGAATTACCAAATATATAAAATGTAAAAAAAGTTATCAGCTCTTTTTATACAATTTACCTCTGAAGTTCAGGAAGTGAAAATGACCAAGTGGAGCTAGCACTTTTTGAGAGGTGCACATCTGGAGTAAGGCCAGGCTGCATACTCTATAACCCATATTACACCCATAAATCATACACCAAAATAAAGGGAATTAAAGGTTATTTGAATTATACCTAAGAGATACAAGGTCTTTTTTAAATAGCCAGTATAACCAGTGAGGAAAGCTGGGGAAATTCTTTATCTTTAAAATTCTAACCCTATGCAAAATATGAAACTGTAGAGCGCCACCTTAAGGGACCGGTGACACCTGGTGGAATCAAGTGAAAGTAATGGGCAAGAGCTACTGCTCTTTGTCCATTATCTCAATTTAAGAGACTGGTGACACCTGGTGGAATGAAATGAAGGCAATGGGCAAGAGTTACTGCCCTTTGTAATCAAGGGGAAATTCTTTATCTTTAAAATTCTAACCCTATGCAAAATATGAAACTGTAGAGCGCCACCTTAAGAGACAGGTGACACCTGGTGGAATCAAGTGAAAGTAATGGGCAAGAGCTACTGCTCTTTGTCCATTATCTCAATTTAAGAGACTGGTGACACCTGGTGGAATGAAATGAAGGCAACGGGCAAGAGTTACTGCCCTTTGTCCATTATATCAATTTAAGAGACTGGTAACACCTGGTGGAATCAAGTGTAGGTAATGGACAAAAGTTACTGCCTTTTTTGTCCATTATATCAGTTTAAGAGACTGGTGACAGCTGGTGGAAGCAAGTCAAGAATATGAGCAAGAGTTATTGCCCCTTGTCAATTATATCAATTTAAGAGACTGGTGACACCTGGTGGATTTTGTTGTTGTTATAGTGTTAACACCATTTTCAGCACAAGACAGGCTATACATGGTGGCCAGTACAAATAGTGGAGGAAGAACCTGGGAAAACCCCAGAAAGAACCACCGACCCATGAGAAGCTACCAGCAAGCTTTCTCAAATACCCACACTGGCCGAGCCCGATACTCAAACCCATGCAGACAGGGGTAAATTGGCAGTGATCCATAATGGTGAGTGCTCTAGACCACTCGGTCAATGATAATAAAAAAAAAACTGTTCTAACTTTTGCTACACATTTTAATATGCACAATGAAAAATGTCACATTTATTACTCTCAGTACTGTGCTTCCTTGAAAGAATAAAACTGCCCTATCAATACACGTATTATTTTTTCACTTGTATACCTTTGCTTAGGCCTGGAAAAATCTGTCTAGGCATACATATCTGGGTGGATAAAATTGCCAAAGCTCTGGCATATGGGCAAATGGAATTGTCTAACCACTGTATACCTTTGCTTAAATCTGGATAAATCTGTCTAGGCATATATATTTGGGTGGATAAAATTGCCAAAGCACTGGCATGTGGGCAGAGGGAATTGTATAACCACTGGCATATGGGCAGTGGGAATTGTCTAACCACTGGCATATGGGCAGAGTTACAATCATTACAATGCATAGCTTTTGCTGTAAACATTTTAAGTCATATGGCCAATACAAATAGTCTAATAACCAAAGTGGTATGATAAACCTTCAGACAGTCTAGGGGTTACACTCTGTGGATAGAATCAATGGAATGAATCAGAAGCACAGCAATCACTGAAACAAACTTGGAAAACATGAAAGATGTTTGTAGTCAATAGTAATTTTTTTTGTATTAGACTGTACAATCATAGTTCTAAACATTAAGTCAATGAAAAAAACTGACTTTGAAAAAGGAGAACAAATTTTATATTTATCAAGGCAAATACATACATGCTAACAAAAAATGAATTTAAAAGCAACTCATCTGAATTTAAATACAAATTTAAAAAAGTAATAATAAAGATCTTTTCAGACATGAAGACATTTATATTTTTAAAAATACTAAAAAAGAAAATCCATTTTACTGTGAATATACTTTGTACAGCTCAGCATCATGAATGATATCTGCATCTATACAATCACTGAATTTTCACATCAACATCCTGATGTAAATAAAATTACTGAATTTAAAAAAATATTAAGAAGAAATTTAAAATAGTTCAATGAAGATTGGATGATGCAATTTATGTTGACCTGTGGCATGTGATAGCTCTCATAAGAGCTCAGTCTATTAAATAAGTGACTATTCCGCAACAAGAAGACCAACTTGGTGGATTAAATGAACAAAGGCCGCTATTTTTCTGAGCATGTATCAAGTGCGTTGTGTCACAAATGGTGTTTCAATCGTTCATGTACAAGATTAATTAGATAATTTCATCTACATTTACAAACAATTACATGAATATTACATCAAAATTCATTGAGCTATAGTCATGGATACCATCTGTGTTACTAACCTGAACAAACAAAAATAAGTGTGTGTGTGTGTGTGTGATTTGGATTTTTAACGTAGCTTTAACAATTTTTCAGTCATATCACTACGATGTCTGCAGTGTGACAGCTTATAGTGATGTCTAGCACTGGGGCATCATGCCGCAGACATGTAGCATGATGTCCCACCTAGTCACATTATCCTGACACCAGGCAGACCAGCCCTAACACTAACCTCTTAATGCTGAGCGCCAAGTGAGGCAGCTGTTAGTACCATTTTTGTAAGTCTTTGGTATGACTCAGCCGGGATCGAACCCACGACCTCCTATATCTGAGGTGCATGTTCTAACTACTGGGCCACCAGAGCGGTTACAATAATAAGTAATTATGAGGAATATATTTGTCTTTTGAAGAAATATTTAAACAATACCCTCACTTTACTCACTTTATTCATTTCACACCCTACTTTTATGCAACACAGTTTCCTCTGATCAGAGGGCTATGGTATCATGGGTCTTAAATTTTGCAATCATCAAATAATTAAACAAAAACACTGACCTTCAAGATATTAATATGTCTATTTGCAGTTTTTTGCTCATAATTTTGGGAACTTGATGAACATGTTGTACAAAATGTAAATCAGCTTGAAGAATGGATGATGCTTCTATGGCCTATATTCTGCTACACGAGTCCCCCCAACAACAGAAACTTATCTGAGAATTAATGAATCTGTATCCACCTGTGATGAAGAAGTAGCGCCAGGGTTGTCTGTGAGGATGGCCCACTAGCATGAGCATGAAAGTAAGTGTCAATCACACATTTAAAACAAGCCCCACTGTTGCAATGAAAAGTAATAAATCATATACAACAAAGCTTTAAGTCAAAACAGGTCAATTGTGAATGTCCATACTTCACATTTTGGCTTTTATTTGTTACCACAGTTTCAACCTCTTGGTTCTGGACAAATGAGTTAATCATGTGATCTGATTCTTGCATAACAGATTTCATCATTATCAGATGATGAACTGGTAAACTGAAATATTACAGTGATCTAAATATTAAGAAGATATTGATTCCACTTTCGAACTCGGGTAAAGCCCTGTTTAGAAACAGTGATATTCATGGGTGCATTTTTAAAAGTGTACTCACCAGCAATCCCTACATTTTTCCAAACACTACTGGTAATGCTGACTTTGTAACTTATGGTCATGTAGTGTATATATGTATACAACAAATGGCGCACTGCATAAAAATCCGAATCCCAGGCATAACCTACGATATATATATATATATATATATATATATATATATATATATATATATATATATATATACATATATATATATATATATATATATATATATATATATATATATATATATATATATATATATGGCCCTTTCTAGACCATATATCAAACACGGAATAGAAAAGGGTCAGAGAAACTCGGACTGCCGGCAACACTGAATTACTAGTCCTACAATGTAAACCCTCGAACCTGGTATTTATTTTCGTTCGTCAAAACATAAATATCAGGGTCGAGAGCTTACATTGGTGGACTACTGAATTACTTGCACGATTTTTTTATTTCAGTGAATGAATTAATTGTAATACAGGTAAAATGTTTGACATATTTTGTAAAATGTTACACGTGCAAAGTGTGATATATGAAAGATGTACACACAAGGTAGGCCTAACAGGCTCTGTTCGTTCAGAATGAGCTTCTCTACTGTAAAGACAATTTAGTCACGGCTAAGCCAATGGAGGCTGACATCTTTAAAAGTCCCGGATGTTTATGTTGATTAGTGTTGAGTTCTTTATATTTAAAACAAATATGTTTTTGTTTACTTTTTAAACCTAAACATGAAAGATAGTATGCAATCATTTTTAATACATTCAAAATATTGTTTAAAAGCGCAATGGAAACCATAACAACCACGTCCATTTCCGTTATATACAAACATGGCGTCCGACAAGCAAACAGACGTGAATATTGCACCCAGAGAAAGAGAGACTAGAGAATATCTTGAAAAACACAGAATATTGGAACTGTTCAATAACATGACAGCAAAACTCATATATCATAGACCAGGTAATTTTCAAAAAAACTTGGATGATATGAATAAAAGGCAGAGCCTTTTATAAAAACAAGTGCCCGATATCAATCGGGCGTCTGCTGCTCATTTGTTTTCTTTAAATGATGCGCTATGCAAGTGTAATAATGATAAATATGCTGGATAACAAAAGATTTCGTGTTAACTGAAAAGACCTGGACCACTCAATAATTATAACAAAATTCTAAACTGTTGGGAATTGTATCAATTGAAGGTAAATGATCTAAACCAGCGTTTGTCAGGGATAATCATGTTTATAAACTATGTTTTGAGTAATAAGAATGACATATGAGAACGAAATCAGCTGTACAAGCTGTTCTCGAAGTAATAACTAAGGATTACACATTTCAAGTGGTCTCGGGGTTCTTAGGGATCCGATCTTACAGGTCAAATATAAATTAAACTAATCAAAGGACACACCCTGTAACATGTCTTCTTGACATACCTTTTTATATTTTGGTCAGCCATGGCTGATCTGGAGTAGCAAAAGATTAGACTTAAGTAAATAGTCTAGTCCTACATCGTAAGACATATAGCAGCTGGGGGTGGGAGGTGAATAGACCTCTTTTTAGAAGAGTCTTCTTTGAAAACTGAAAAATATAGGTCAATAACGCCAAACCGAAGCCTCTGGTCAAAACCGAGAGTTTCTCTAATTGGGTTAGCTCATTTTGTTACTTCATCTTTGTCATTTGTGTTTTTAAATTTGTATGCTTGATTTTGTCTACCTTTTGGACATCATTGTTGGTCATACCCCCTACTGCTGTCTTTTTATCCAAAGATTTTATCAAGACCTATACGATATTGTGACCAAGGATTATGTAAATTTATTGTTATAAATCCATGTGGGGTAGCTTGCACACGTGAAAATAAGTTTTTGAACTTCATCATATCTATATCCCCTGAACACCAAGTCTGATGAATGTTTCACATAGCATGTGTATCAACTCCATTAAACATTAAAATATTACAGTTATCTCTGATCACTTTAGGTATTAGTGTATATCGCTGAGTAACATAAATCACGTCTGTGTTTTTTTCTGCCTCAAAAAATATCCGAGCTGGATTTGATTGTTTGTCCAGCATCACATCATCATATACTACAAGATTATTAATAAATCCATTGAGGCCATGTACAGATGTGGCTTCATTAATATCGGTGTTAAAATCAATAATATCATAACCATCATCGTTCAGTACTTTTGCATTTTCATTAAAATCTTTCAGCACATCGTAGCATCACTGATCATCTACAGATGGTGCAACTAAATATAGCATATCCCACTTATGCCATCTGATTATCAGATTAAGTAACAATTGCGTCTTACCAGACCCAGATGGACCTATGATAATTGCTCTAATAGAATTTGGTAGCACTGGATGATGTTTTACTGGCTCTTGCATTCATGTCACTGAGAAATCAATGATATCCGTATTGCAGAAATATAATAAATAATATGAATTTATATTGAGTTCGATGCAGAGTATCCACCCCCACCAGTGGATTAACAACAATAATAACAAAAACTAAAAAGCGTGCACTTACAGGCAAAGTGTGTAAAATGTGGTTAAAAAAAATACAACTTTATTTTGTCTTGTATGAAGTCAGGTGGTGATATTGCCACTTCATTAGGAAAATTACTAGAGCTCCATCTTCCTGAATATAATTATTGTGGTCCTGGAACTCGACTTGATATCCGACTTCATGAGCAAAATCAACCAAGACTTGGAGAGTATCCAATAAATGCGATTGATCAAGCATGCCATATTCATGATGTAGCATGTAACAATAAGGATTTACAACAACATATTGCAGATGTGAAGTTGATTCACTTGTTGAATGCCATAAAAAATAAATCTCTCAGAGAAAAACTTGCTAGTTTCCTAGTAACATCTGCGATGATAGGTTAACTAGTATTAGGGGCCAGTAATTAATCAACCAGTTATCATTATAATGGAATCAATATATTATAACCTAAGGGGATGTTCGAAGGGTAGAGCAGCAATCATTAAACTTGCTGATGCAGCAAATGTCACATGTTCTGTTGCTGCAAACTGAGCAGCATGACAGGCAATATGGCAAATTTTCCAACCACCACTTAAACAAATTCAGTATGCAAATTGTTATGTCAGCACTTCCAATGAAGTTCATCAAGCAGATATTCCATTTTTACCTCGTGATACCGTTAAAACTGGTAGACGTCAATCACACACATACAAATGTGCATTGACTGTTGTTGACGTTGCAAGTAGGTATAAAAAAGCAGAACCACTATCAACTAAAGCAGCAACTGAAGTTGCATCTGCATTTGAACAAATTTGTCGACGAGGACCCTTATGATGGCCACATTTACTACAGGTTGATCCTGACAAGGAATGTCTTGGTTCAGTATCATCTCTGATGAAAAAACATAATGTCAGACGAGGACATATTGCAATTCATCATGATCAGGCAATTGTTGAACGATTTAATCAAACACTTGCTGAGAGATTATTTGAATATCGACATGCGAAGGAAACAATTCAGAAAGACAACAGATTTCATGAATGGGTTGCATGATTACCAAGTGTGATAGCTGCATAAACTATTGAAATTACTCATGCAATTTCTATGAAATCTACCAATGTGATCACAATAAAATATATACCAATACAATGACATGACTTTTCAAAACAACCAGTACTAGGTAATGTTGACTGTGAGGTATTTATATGAACCTGGTGAACTTGAATTTGGTAAAAATAGAGCAACTGATCCTATTTGGAGTGTGACGACATATAAAATTTCCAGTATGGTAAGATCCATGGGTAGAATTGCAATCTACAGACTAGATTTGACTGCTCCTCAATGTGAATTTGTACATGAACAATTACAAGTAATTCCTGAAGACACACAATTACCACAACATTCACTTTTGTGAGCTAGCACCTTGATGTCGATTACATGCAAGACAGGTCAGGATCACATTTTTGAGTGTGTGACCCAGACAACTATTAATTTTTTCTACAGTAAACTGTTTTATGTAACAGAAATAATTGTTGTTAAAGTGTATCACGAACTATCTTTCTATTTACAACTATCAAATCATCTAGTCTCCATAAATTCCATAAATTGTTCATAGGAGTTTCTGAATTACTTGAACATGCATTATTTCTCACTGAATTTTATTTGGTTGTAGTCTGATTAATTTCACAAACTCTCTTAATTCTGGATCAAGCATTCTATTGACATCAGTTATCTCCTCATAATAATCTACAAAATCCTTCAGCCATTCCTGTGGAGAAAATCCAACAAAAGGTGGCAGTTGACCATGATCGCCACACATTATTACAGCGCTATTTTGTTGTCAACAACCAATCAAGAAATATTGTCAACATTTCTAATGAAACAATTCATATATATTTCATCCCAGATTGTAGTCCTTGGAATATATTTTTCACCCATTTATTCAGCAGTCCATTTATCACCCTTCCACCTAAAGAAGCTATGATAAGTATTAGATTTTACCCTCGCTCTTTCATTTCTTCAGCAAGTCTATGTGTTGGTGTTAATATAACTGTATCAAGTCCACGAAATAATTTGATCACACGTGTCGTTTTACCAGAACCTTCCGGTTCGTTTAGATAAATTGTTTTATGTCTGGCAACAGGACAACAGGATCATATACCGATGGTGATGATGATACTGGTTCTTGAATATTTTCACAATAAGTATTTTTATACTCAACATCAACTGTTTCATCATAAATGTGTAGTTCTTTTTTCAATCTCCATCCATCCCATGATGATTCAGTGCCGATATTTAGTTGTTATAACAAATCTGCATGTTTCTTATCAATATAAAATAAATCTGTCGCTACTCAAATGACTAATTTAGGGAATCTGTTCACCATCGACAATAGATTTATTGAAACATACACGAGCATTTCATATCTTAAATGAGTATACTGTGGTGAATCGCCATCAATATAATTCACAATTGTACATAATTTGTTCCATCTGACAAGAAAGCTGTTTCTTGGCTAATGCATTTATTTTTATTTATTGTATCGGCGATGATAAAATCTAATTCAGCATCTTCAATAGTTTTGTTTATGATTATGTGAACCGCATTGGGTAAACTTTCCAATTATCCTTGTACCAAGATCCTTTGCTTGTTTATTTTCGTAGTCAATCTTATCTTCACCCTCAAATGGATCCAAACATTTTTTTTCTTTCTTCTGGTAACCAAACATGTTTTTGTGAACAATACGACATTAATATTTCATTCACTGTTAACAATAATAAAATTCCTGAATCGAGCATGTATCATAACAATACTGTTGGTGCCCACATTTGTTCAGAAAAATGTTTGCCAAACCAGACATAACAAATCATATGAAGATTTTCAGTAAACTTAAATGATGTTATTCATGCAAAACCCATTACGTCAAAATCTGTCAGAGGTCCATTTACAGAAACTCGAATCATTTCATGGCTTGCATGTCCAAATCTCTTAAAATATTCCAAACATTCTCCCGTTCTAAGAAAACGTCCAGGATAACACACTACTATATCAAATGATATCATATTTATGTAATTGTATTTGGTATTCCATACTCCACCATGTTCATATTCAACACAACTTGATATCACATCATCGAAAAAAATTAGACCCAGTCGGCTTCCATGAATTTTTCTCTCTGGCGAAATGAGTTAACACATGATTGAGTTATTCTGTAACTCAGTTATTTATTCTGGAACTCAGTCAGTTATTCTGGAACATTCTGCATAGGCCTTATCTTGACTATAAAAGGCAACCAGAATGTTTCTCCCAGTCAATCTGGAAGTGTATTCATGGCAGTGAACAGGTAAGTAAAACATCATTTAGTAATCTAGGGGTTGTGTTTGTGCTATACTACACAATTGTATATCACCTTGGTTGAGGAATATAATTTAACTCTGAAAATGTGAATACTATTATTTCTGCAACTAAAATAATAAAACATAATGGTATGAAAACATGTCATGAACTGAATCCTGAAAAAAAATTATTTGTGACTTTGAATAAATACAACATCGAAAAATTGAAAATAGATATAAACTACCAGCAGAATACAGGTTCATTAAACTGATTCAGCAATCTACATTTCAATCCTTGGAGACAGTTAAAGATACAGAAGTTGAGAAATTTGTATCTCTATCACGTGCAATTTAAAACAAATCGATCAGAATTATCTCACGAATATGAAACTATTATTAATACATGCGTAAGACAGTTGAGAAAGGTTATGCCAGGTCATGAAAATAAAAGCGCTGTCGCCAGTGACCATAGTAATTGTTCAAGTCTGAATCAGATTTTTTTTATTCAGATTACAATATTTATTCTGATTCAAATTTATTTTCATCAAGATTATAATTATTCTGATTCAGATTTATTTTTTACTCAGGTTATAATATTGTTGTTGTTGTTGTTGTAGGGTTTAATGCCATTTTTCAGCACACGATAGGCTATACATGGCGGCCAGTATTAATGGTGGAGGAAGAACCCAGGAAAACTAGGGAAAGAACCACTGACTCACGAAAAGCTACTGGCAAGCTTTCTCACATACCCACATTAGCCGAATCCGAGACTCGAACCCTCGCAGACAGAGGTGAGATGGCAGTGATCCGTAATGGAGAGCGCTTTAGACCACTTGGCCACTTGGGGCCCCATTATAATATTGATTCTGATTCAGATTATAATATTGATTCTAATTCAGTTTATAATATTGATTCTAACTGAGATTATAATATTTATTCTAATTCAGATTATAATATTTATTCTAATTCAGATTATAATATTGATTCTAATTCAGATTATAATATTGATTCTGATTCAGATTTTTTTTCTGATAATAATATTTATTCTGATTCAGTCCTATATTTATTATTTTTAGTGTCATTTACCCCAACAAATTATGAAATTAGTCCTATAATTATTAATTTTAGTACCATTTACCCCAACTAATTAGGAAATCAGTCCTATAATTATTATTTTTAGCAACATTTACCCCATCTATTTATGAAACCAGAAATATAATTATACTTTTAGTAACATATACCCGAATAAATTCGATAATCAGTGAAGAATAAGATTGTTGTTTTTATTCTGACAATAATATTTATTCAGGTAATATTTATTCTGATTATAATATTTATTCAGATCAAAAATTTTATTCTGATAATAATATTTATTCTGATTCTGAAAACAATATTGTTTTATTCTGATATTATTATTTTTTATGTAATTTTCTGTTTTCAGTAGGATTTTCACATTGTTTTAGTACCATTCACCCCATTAAATTATAGAATCTGACTGAAATTAATAATTTCGAGTATCATTTACCCCATCAAATTATAAAATCTGACTGATTTTCATAATTTTAAGTATCATTTACCTGAAATCTGGATGAGAATCAGTAAAAAATAAATTCTATTATAATATATTTGTTCCTTGCCAAAGTCAAGGGTGAAATTATTAAGTAATTTTTGTCTGTTTTCGATGAGATTTGTTATTATGATTTTGAGTATTATTTACCCCATCAATTTTATGAAATTGTTTGATAATCTGATTTAATTTGGGTAATATGCCCATCAATCTGATGAAATTGATTGATAATTTGATATAATTTGGGTAATATACCCATCAATTTGATGAAATTAACCATTAATCTGAAATGATATTAACCCTTTACCTCATAGAGCTTAGTGACAAAGTGCAGCACGCTATAAATAGAACACCTGTTATCTAGCAGACCGCATCCACATAGGCATGCCTGTGAATTGTTAAGCAATGTAGTGGTGTTACGTTTAACAGCAGTTTTAACCATTTTACGTTTTAGGCAGACATTTATTATATGTGGAAAAATTGAAGAGTAAAGTCCGATTGTTATAGCTGTGTAACTATTTTTCATAGAAGAATATTTTATGTGCTATAAAATCGAGAGAGAACTCGTTCACCGTCATGTCAGTGAGGCCGCGTGACCGACCGTAGCTGCCATTTCCCATACTCGAAATTTACACGTTTTTCGTCTGCGTCTACATCACTAAGTCATCTGAATTTGATAATCAATAAAAAAACTAATTGCTGCTTGCATAAATATCATAGCCTTTACCAAGGTTATTGAATCTTTCGTGTTTGTGATTCTACTCGTGAAAACTTCGTAAGTACTGAATGAAATCCTGCCTGTGAACTGTTAAGCAATTTAGTGTATGTTACATTTAACAACAATTTTAACCATTTTACATTTTTGGTACACATATATTATATGTGGAAAAATTTAAGAGTAATGTCCGATTGTTATAGCTGTGTAATTATTTTCCACAGAAGAATTTTTTTATGTGCTTCAAAGTCTTGAGAGAACTCGTTCACCGTCATGTCCGTGAGGTCGCGTGACCAACCGTAGCTGCTATTTCCGATACTCGAAATTTACAAGGTTTTCGTGTGCGTCTATATCACTAACTCATCTGAATTTGATAATTTATAAAAACTAATTGCTGCCTACATCAATATCAGAGACTTTACCTAATTTATTGAATCTTTCGTGGTTGTTATTCTAATCGTGAAAACTTCGTACGTACTGAATGAAATCCGCGGCTGCCATTTTGGAGAGTGGAGATTACAACCCAGTTACTTTAAATAGCAGATATCGACCAGTGCATGAATAGCGACCACGTGATCTGACGTAATTGTCATTCGCAGAAATGAATGTAGTATGTAATAGGGGGGTTTTCCCCGAAGGTGGCGCTACTAAAACTAGCTCAAAATGGCTGATGTTTTCCGCAGGCGTCAAAAGGCGCTTCTATGCGAATCTTGTAGAGGCGTCAAAAGGCGCTTCCATGCGAATGGAGTAGAGGCGTCCAAAGACGCTTGTATGAGGTAAAGGGTTAATAACAATAAAATCAAGAATAAAATCATAGAACATAAAATTGTTAATGAAATCGACTATTAATCAGAAAAATTATGGGTAATATACCCATCAATATGATGAAATTGTTTGATAATCTGAAAAATTATTGGTAATATACCCATAAAATTGTAAAATCTGACAGCCTTGACATTGTAAAAGTTGAGTAACATATACCCCCATCAAATTATAAAATCTAACTGATGATCATTAAAAAATAAACTCTGTTATAATATATTTATTTGTTCTTGACAAAGTCAAGAGTGAAATTATTATTATGTAATATTTTATTTTTCTGTTTTCAGTAGGATTTTAACAATTTTGAGTATCATATACCCCATCAAATGATAAAATCTGACTGCATTGACTTTGTCAAGATTGAGTACCATTTACTCCATCAAATTATAAAATCTAACTGATTTTCGTTATTTTGAGTAGCATTTACCTGAAATCTGAACAAGAATCAGTAAAAAATAAATTCTGTTATATACATTTTATTTCCCTTGATTATGAATCAGGATTGAACAATTCTGTTTTATCTATTTTGTTACCCCTGATTAGGACTCAGAATTGAAAATCAATCACTAACGTGAAGATCTATGATCTTACAAACAGATTCAAATTCAAAATTTCATTCTGTAAATCAAGTAAATGTCTGGATTTGTCAGTAAATTTGAAATATATCCTTGATAATGGTAGATTATGACATCACAAATAGACCGGATTAATGGGTTCTTGTACGATTAATTATCCTTGAGGTACTTGAGCTGTAAATGTGTATAAAATGTATCCTTGCTGAGCCTGACTGGATTTTTTCAAGATCTATTTGATAGCTGCCAACAATTGCATCACATCACATACAAGATTCAACTGCGATTGTTGATGTTAAATGTACAATTTCTGGTGAAATATGACGACCTCCAGCGTATGGACCATTGTTATGTTTGAGAATATTTGATGGCAGGTTTATTTTTCTCCATGACTCAACAATTTGTGGAAAATATTCATTGATAATATCATTTTTTTAGTTCTTAGTATTTTTAGTTCTTCGGTATTAAATCATGGTAATGTAAAATTTAGTAAATCTGCTTCAGCTATTTTATGATTAGCAAATAGTTCCTTAAAATATATTCTTTTCCCCTCGTTCATTAACAGAAAACTACTAACATTTATATACTCAATAATAATTTGATTAGCATACTCAAGGTCTGATACAATTTTATTTAAATGTTGTATTGTTTCAGTGATTTGCCTTTTTAAATCATCTGGATATTCCAGAATATAATTTATAAATAACTGTACTAATGTCATGAACACAGTTATATGTTCATCTTTAATTTTTTTTAGCCATCCTAATACAGTTCTGATTGATGATTGATATATATCAGTGGCATAATCTAGAAAGTTTATTTCTATCACGGCTGATAATGTTGGTTTGTGAACTGTAATAGCGATTTTGGATTCTTTCTGTAATATATTTAATTCTGCGCTGGCATTTATCATTGATTTGTTCAATTTGATATTTGCCTCTGGGAATACCAACAACTTGCCAATCAGGGGTTCCATCTGGTTTATTTTTATTTGCAAATACCAGTGAATTATTTGCTTGCAACCCACCAAATGAATTTAATCTAATATTTGGCCAACTATGACATACTCGTAATTGTGCTAGTGCCATTTCTTTCACTGGAATTGCAGTTGGAAAGTTGATGCTAAATTTAGGATTGGTTGAGCTTGCTGATATCATCGTTGTTTTCGATGGAGTTGTATTAGCGACTATATGTTATAGGTATTTGTTCGACATTCACATTATTTATAACCCCGGATTTTAAATCAGGATTTTGAATCCCGATTTTCTAAATCGGACGTAGATTCTGAGAGTCATTGCCTCGTGGTAACGTTTGATCATTTCTGTCAAATCAGTATCTGATATTATTCCATTGCTAAGGCCTCATGATATCAACGAAGATAATTTGGAGTATGGTAGTGTCACTGTATGCAACTTTATTTTATACTTATGCAATTTTGTATTTGTGCATGTACATATTTTTTTAGTGATGATATTAAGAACACCAGCAATTGTTGTTGCAGCTGAAACACAAATTGTTATAATTACTGGTGATGTCATTGCTATTATTGATAGCAATATGCCTGTTCCAGCAATAACAGCAGATGCCGAATACACAATTATGTCAATAACAACTACTTGTCTGTAATATTTTTTTTACTTCTTCTGTATACTCGTCAGCAATATTTTTTAGCTTGGTTTGCCACTCACATACTTGATTGTATCTGTAAAGTTGAACATCGATTGGGGAGTTCATTATATGTTAAGTAGGTGGTAGTTTAGCAACTAATTCAAGACACCAATAATACAACATGGGGTTGCCTTTTTCTTCAGGTTCCACCATGAATGTTCTCTCATCATTTTGATCCAACATAACTAACACACATCCAGTAAAGTCGTTAATTGGATAATGCCACGGTATTGTGGTGGATATCATAAATGTCGAAGTACTAAGTGCTGAGAATCTGTATAACCCGGTAACCTCAGCGTAATGTTTATGGGATTTGTTAACTGGTGACCATAATGTTGATCCAGATGCTACTGTATATACTACACTGTCGGTAATTTTTTAATGTCAACGAGTTTAATGTCGATGACTGGTGGACTTCCAAACAATTCATTAATGGCTCTATTTGTTTCTACGAAAATGTAAAAACTTTTGTACATGATTAGAATATTCAGAACTAAATGTGGTCATTCCATCATTGATTGTCATTAACAAGTTCATCATCGGAATGTTGCTATCATCAACATATTTCCAGAATTGATCATCTAATACACTCATCTACTGTCTGGTTAAAAATGTTAAAATTATTAACATCTTCCTCAGATTTGATTGCCAAGTATCAGTAGCGATGTGATATACATCCCTAATCCAATCAGCAGCTTTTAGAATTTTAATATATTCGGGTTTTACATACTTATCTCTGTCACAATATCCAAATGCGGCAATATCAAGTATTTTGTCTTTGTCCTTGATATCGGCAATACCTTCCGGCATAAATTTATCCATAATTTTAGTTTTGAATCGACAGAGGTTGAACTTCACGTTGTGGTTGAGGAGGTTGCTTGGGTGGTGGTTGAACTGCTTGAAGACAGCCAGCAATATCAACAGGCAATGTTTCAAGATCTTTTTGAACAACCTCAGTTGCTGTAACAATTTTCTTTGTTGGTTCAACTATCGGTTTGAATACCTGTTCTGTACCTTCTGCAAATTCCACCCGAGACTCCTGAAGTGCTTGTAGTTGCTGCAACTTAAATGTTTTTAATGAAATGAATAAAAATTTACAAAATATTGAAGAAATCATCAATTTTCAATGAATAACTGTTAATTAATTATGTGTGATTTAGACTTGGGCACCACAGTATCAGTAGACATTTTTTGAAAGAGTGTATGTGTGATTTAGACTTGGCACTACAGTATCAGTAGACATATTTTGAAAGAGTGTATGTGTGATTTAGACTTGGGCACTACAGTATCAGTAGACATTTTTTGAAAGAGTGTATGTGTGATTTAGACTTGGCACTGCAGTATCAGTAGACATATTTTGAAAGAGTGTATGTGTGATTTAGACTTGGGCACTACAGTATCAGTAGACATTTTTTGAAAGAGTGTATGTGTGATTTAGACTTGTGCACTACAGTATCAGTAGACATTTTTTGAAAGAGTGTATGTGTGATTTAGACTTGGGCACTACAGTATCAGTAGACACCTTTTAAAAGAGTGTATGTGTGATATAGGCTTGGGCACTACAGTATCAGTAGACAGCTTTTAAAAGAGTGCATAGACTTGTAAGAAGGTGTTAGTAAAATCTATCTCCATTTTTTGGGAAATGGGCTTGTGATGACAATGAAAAAAGGTAATAAAAGGCAACAACAACAACAAAAAAACAGACAAAAATGAGAGCACAAGTGGGACAACCAAGCAAACTTGAACTTGGAATGTATAATTAATGTTGATTCCATCTTGATTTTGTTGAAGGAGGCTTATTAAAATGGTGTCAAATTTATGAATGTGATAAACTGGAGACATGAGCAGGAGAAGCAGTTCTCATAGTTGAAAAAGTTGGAATCAGAAATTAAGCCTGCTTAAAACCAAAATCCTTTCACTCAGTTGGAAGTAGTACTTGCAGCAGTCGGCCTTTAGCCATCAGGAATTTAACCTGGATAATAATATCCCATATATGATGTTGAGAAAACTCTCAAAATTGATGTGAAAAATGACGACTGCAAAGGAGCACAGTTCTGTGAAATGAAAGAGCTGAATAATTAATCATAATAATGGCATCTTTTACTTGATGACTTTGGTATGTCATACTTACATTTATGAAGTCAAGAAACAAGGAATCTAACTCATTTGAAAAACTAGTTTGCAGATGGTAGAGTGTATCATGACAGATGTGTGGTTTTTGACAATTACTGAAAAATAGTTTGTCTCTAATATGATCTTATGAGCATGAGAATTGAATCCAGGTGTGTTTATTAATAATGACAGGACTCAGGACAAATTTCCCAAGCACTTGTCCCTCGGATGTAAAGTACTTCTGGACAATAACTGAGAAATAGTTTTTCTCTAATATGATCTTAGAAACATTTAATCCAGATGTCTAATAAAATATTGTCATATATACTTTTTCAGTTTCCTTTCTATCCTTTGGAAAACATGGGACTCATGACCTTATACATGGGACTCTCAGGGTCTTCTAAGTACCATGGGTCCAGGACTCTGTTGAGAGTTCCAAGTATACAAAAACCATGATGATGAGTCACATCTCTTTTTAGATGAATCAATAAGCCCAGTCAAGTTACAATGTGCACGCTATGTATTCTTCATCTTATCACCTACTGGGATAACCCATGAACAAATGCATGTTATCCAAAAATATATAGGCATACATATTGCATCAAAGAATTCTTGTGATATTGTCTATTTCCAGATTTGGGAAATAGTTTGTTCTTTTGTGCATGACTTTATGCATAAATTCAATCAGAGATTCATATTTAAGAAACAAAATCAACTTGGGAGGAATTAAAACAGAATTTTCGCAATCATGGAGATGAATTTTATATAATTGATCATACTAATTGGATCTTGACAATTTCCTTCTAATTGTTTTTCTTACTGGCAGTGTTTTCTGCAGTTGGATTTATTAAGTATATGTTTTACTTTGGAAGCTCATTCTGAAGTTATTGAATTTTAAGTGTCAGGTTTCAGGATGATCTCAGAAATCTCCACGTTTGTGCTTATTTTGAAAATTACTGTATGTCTTCTTGCTAGCTTGACAGTGCAAAACGGTTACTGTACATCAGACTCTTTCAAAATATGCCTATCTAACATGAATGTTGAGTACTAATTATTGATGCGAACTAAGAAAACTTCCCCAAAGAAAATAAACAAAAACATAATGCTTACATAATTGAATTAACAGACCCTGTTAATGCTCAGATTTTATATGTTCAGTTGGGCTGAAGTTGTATACACATAGAGTTGAGACCATAATAATAATAATAATAATGCTTTATTTATAGAGGGCGACTTATTTGTCAAGGATTATTTTCCTATGAGGCCCTCTAAGGAGAGTATAATAATGCACATTATATGAAGATAACAATAATTACTGTTTTGTTAACATGTTTAGTATTAAAATATTAAATTCCATTATCTATTAGAAGTACATACATGCTTATCATATCTCTTCTTAAATACTCTTAATATTTTCAGCAGATTTTACATGTAGTGAAAGCTTGTTCCACAGAACTGTACTAGAGTATTGGAAGCTCATTTTAAATTGCTCTGTTCTTGGTTTTGGTGGTAGAAGGTTTCCATGTGATACTGATCTCAACTGGTATTGTGTTGAAAAAGGCCTGAATAAATCCTGAAGATACTCTGGTGCAGTTCCATGTAGACATTTATATAAAAGAACTGCCTTGTGAAAATCTGTTCTGTCATATATTGTAACCATGATCATACTGCTGTGGCCAGTAATTTTCCTTATGTAAATAGATGTAATAAGATACCACCTGTTATGCATGTTTAATTAGGATTGTGTGATTGACCTTTGTCCATAATAGAGGGTAATGGTTTGGGTCTATCTGACTAATATCTTCTCTTTTTTTTAAACAACATATTACATAGCTAATTTGTATTTATGATTGTAGATTGTATTTTAAGATTGTTATTATTTGTAAATAAACATGTTCTCTTTAATCTGAGTTCAGAACATTGGTTTTTCCCTTTGGGAATTCCTGGTTTACCTAATTTTTGCTATGTTTTTTATATATAAAATTTATGTTAAAGACCTCATCTGGTTTACAACTTTGAATGTTCTAAAATGAACTTTAGACTCTCATCCTGGTCCTCTTATTATGTCTTGGGTTTTATATTAAAAATGTTTACATCAGAATTATTTATTAATATCTTAACATCTTAAGTGGAATCAATCTTTTAGTTCTACCCAGTTTTAAATTGAGATGATTTACTCATTTAAACTATTTGTTGGAATTGCAAAGTGTTCATAAATATTTTCAGAGTAAATCAATATTTGGGGTTTATTATGAATTCATTTAGAGACATTTTGGATTGTCTCATTGTGATACACCAAGGCTATTAGCACATAAACGCTATTCCATGCTTTTAGTACATCAGTACATTCAAGATTTTAATTTATTCAGAATACTTTTGGACTGTTCGGGATTTAATATACAATACTGTAAGTTCTTCTTAAAATTTCACTTAGTATTCTAGGGAAATAATTATTTGCTGAATTTTACTGAAATTGTTGGTTTTCACTCTTTGCTGTTACTTAGTTTAAGACCCATGAGTCATAACATAACCTTTACTTACGTTACTTTTTGTTTAGTCGTTTACAATACACTTCTTTATTAAGTAAAATGGTCTTGGAGCTTGAGAGGAACAAACCTGAGACACTTTCAAAGTTTCATCTTAGTTTGAATTTACAATCTTTTGAGTCACAGGTTTAAAATGCATTGCCCTTGTCAGTAAAAAAAATTAATAACCATTCTTTGCATTATAGATTATTTGTTTCATTTATTGTAACTGATGAAATAATTCTTTCTTTTGCAGAAGATCCAAAATTGTACATGATTGACATGCTTGAAAAGCTTGAGAAGTCCCGACAGAATAAACAGGAACATCCTTGTCTGTTTGATGATTCAAATATTGAAGCTGTGTTTGGCATGCTAGATCCCACACATACAGGAGTGATCACACTACAACAATACACAGAAGGCACATGAATTTTACTAATGTTTTTTTAAATGACCACTTGAATGTTGTATAATACTGTTCAGGCAGGAGTTCAATAACATTTTATATAATTGTATATAGGTCTCTCTCTCTCTCTCTCTCACATGAGGTACATGTATTTAACGAGATTAAGTCAAGTTATAATTAATTCTCATTAGCCAAGAATTAAAAGTGAAATAAATCAGGTAGCATTGACAAAACAAAATTCAAACAGATTATGGGATTCAAATCCACACCTACATTATAAGAGGGGCAGAAATATATGAAGTCTATATGAAGTCTCTCACTATAATGGGACAGAGATATATGAAATCTATATGAAGTCACTCACTATAATGGGACAGATATATGAAGTTTATATCAAGTCCCTCACGATAATGGGAAAGATAAATGAAGTCTATATGAAATCCCTCACTAATAATGGGACAGAGTTATATGAAGTCTATATGAAGTCCCTTTATAATGGGCAGTGATATATGAAGTGTACCTAAAAACATAAAATCCATCACTGTGATGCTGATCCATAAAACTTGGGTGTGGTCATTGAGATTGGTTCATTTTTATTTTTACAATTGCTATATAATTTATTTTACTTAAGTTCAGTTCTTTGCCAATAATAACCAATTATAATGTGATTTCACCTCACTAAATATATTTTTGGGGTGTTTTTTTTTGTATTAATATGATCAGGTTGGGATTTATGTGGTTCTTTTACGTCTCACATGTACAGTGCTATGAAAAGAACAGTGTATAAATGCATAGAAAACAATGTATTTACTTTATGACTATTCTCTGTATTTGCTACTGGAACATATTCATGTTTATCTTCTGAAAATTCTTTGTATTTTCTAAAGGAATGCAATCATGTTTATTTTTTAAATCCAGTGATCATGCAGAAAAAAAAAGTAAATGACTGAATAAAAAAATGTCAGTTATTTAGTCATTTTTGGAAGGTGCACCATAATTATATCAAAATACAAAGAAACCAACTGAAAACACTCTGAACAAGGCTCAGATAAGATGTGAAATATTTTATAGAAATATTTTTATTCAGAATTTGTTTTTGTGTCTCATTTTTTCATTTACAGAATCAGCCATATGGATTTAGATCATCTCTAACATAATTTACTTAAAATATATGTGGCTAAACTGGCTACTCCAATTTGGTGTCGCTCTGAAAGCAGCTCCCTGTGCAAGCATGTTGCTTGGACATAGTTTGTGGACCTGATATATATATAGTTTAAATATATACCTGCTGCCTTTTGCAGTGGAAAAATACAGCATCTCAGCAAAGAATAACATTCTCTTCTTTGAAAGTCTTTTCATCTAACCAATTAATTGCTTCTATTATTTGTTGTTGTTTTTTATTTTCAGCCCTTACAACACTGGGAGTGACTCAGTTTGACCGGAATCCTGAGGGATATGAGACTGATAGTATAAATTTTGGAACATTCTTAGCTGAGGCGTAAGAAAAATTATTTTGTCATACTTGTTATTTTATGACTACTTGTCCCATCTTCTGCCACCAGGAAAAAAACAGTTTGAGAGACAAAGTTTGCCTGTCCTTCAGTCTCTTTGTTGAACAAGATAATAAATAACTACAACTGTTCACTGCTAAAATGAAAACTTTTAATAAGCAATACACTGCATATATATTTTTCCACACTTTATATACAATACAATAAAAGCATAAAATATACAATACAAATATACACATGTAACAGAAGTACAGTTGTCCTCACTATCAGGCTTCTTTTTATGACACTGCCATTCTTATAACATGGTTATGATCATAGATCAAAATAAATTGTTATACCACTGCCATTCTTATAACATGGTTATGATCATGGATCAAAATAAAGTGTTATACCACTGCCATTCTTATAACATGGTTATGATCATAGATCAAAATAAATTGTTATACCACTGCCATTCTTATAACATGGTTATGATCATAGATCAAAATAAATTGTTATACCACTGCCAGGTCTGATCATAAATCAAATTCCATTTTTATACCATTGCCACCCCTATAACATGGTTTTGACCCTAGATTCAAATAAATTATTATATTACTGCCACTTCTGAAACATGGTTATGATCATAGAGCCAATTAAATTGTTATACCACAGTCACTATTATAACATGGTTATGATCATAGAGCCAATTAAATTGTTATACCACAGTCACTATTATAACATGGTTATGATCATATATTGAACGAAACTGTTAGAACATCAATAAATACACTAGTTTTATGCATGCCTGTATTTATTAGATGAAAGTTTTGCTGGAAGATCACTTATATAACACTGGTTACATGTACAGTTTCCATTAAGAGTGTTACAAAGAGGGAGCATTTAGTACATTTCATTTCCATTCTGTATATTTTTTTCAGGAGAGAGGGGCTTGCAAGGGCTTCTGCAACCTTTGGATGATGATCTCTTCAATACCAAGATTTTGCTCTGTAATCATTTGATCCATTTGTCCAGTTTAATATTCATTTATACTGTAACTGTTTGTTGTACGTTATGTTTTAAATATTTCCAATGCATTAAAAATATTAATTGACAGTACTGGTTCTTGTCTAAATTTTGTATACAGTCAGGTCTTGTCTAAATTTTGTATACAGTCAGGTCTTGTCTAAATTTTGTATACAGTCAGGTCTTGTCTAAATTTTGTATACAGTCAGGTCCTGTCTAAATTTTGTATACAGTCAGGTCTTGTCTAAATTTTGTATACAGTCAGGTCCTGTGACTTACTTTTGCCCCTGCTTTTATCCAAGTTCAGTGCGTTTCAAGTTTCTTAATTTTAATTACAAATACTTCTGAAAATACTTATCACAGTTAGTTACAGTTACAATTTCTCACTCTAAGGCAAAGTAAAATATAGTATATATTACTGCTTACATTGCAGTTGATTACTGTTTTTGTTACCTTTGATCATATGTCTCTAAAATCACATTGATTACTGTTTTTGTTACCTTTGATCATATGTCTCTAAAATCACATTGATTACTGTTTTTGTTACCTTTGATCATATGTCTCTAAAATCACATTGATTACTGTTTTTGTTACCTTTGATCATATGTCTCTAAAATCACATTGATTACTGTTTTTGTTACCTTTGATCATATGTCTCTAAAATCACATTGATTACTGTTTTTGTTACCTTTGATCATATGTCTCTAAAATCACATTGATTACTGTTTTTGTTACCTTTGATCATATGTCTCTAAAATCACATTGATTACTGTTTTTGTTACCTTTGATCATATGTCTCTAAAATCACATTGATTTCTATCCTTCTATTACACATTATAAAAGTAACTAACAGCAGGTCACATGAATAAAATGCTCACACATGTATATAAAATACTCCATCTTACACAAGCATTCATTTTTTTAATTATTTGAATATCCCACCCTATGATTCATTTATGTAAATTAAAAATCGTTGTTTAACTTTCTTGAGATGTTTTCATGACTGTAATATTGGAATATTCAGAATACCAGATATTGATTTTAATGTAATTATTGATTACAGCTGTATTAAGAACTGGGTGATTACAAATCAATGGGCCTTACATAAAAATAAGTGATAATAGATGCTGATTATGATCGCCACACAAGGCTGCTGTAAGGCTACAACCATATCAATGTTTGGACCATAAATATATACTGAAAAAGGAATAAATATCAAGTAAAATATGCACAGCACCATGAGACACTTTATTTAATTGTTCCATCACCAATTGGAAAATTGCAAGGCTTTTTAATTGTACATGGAAACATCTTCCCATCTCCAACATTATTGTATTAGAATGGCTATACAAATGAAACTAGCTGAAGACGTTCCAGCCACAGGGCTACTTTTACTGTGTCCTGTCAACCACCATCACTTCACCATATGCTGAAGTATGGTGTGAGATATGGGAATCCCTTTTCCAACAGACTGATGGTTGTTTTTGTTGTTTTTATTGTTGTTCATGTATAAATGATTTACTACTACAGTACTTAAAATATAATGATGCAATACAGACTTTGTTGATTATATAACTTTATCTGGTGCATAACATTCTATGTCAGAGATCGAATAAAAAACTACAGACAGCTTTCAATTATAGCTGCTTTGTGTAAAGAATATGGGGTTATAATAATACTGATAGAACTAAAGTACTTCTCAAAGCTACAATCAAAAACATTTCTAGTTAACAAACAAAAACTTAGTATGAATTACAATGGTCATCTTACAAATGATTATATGTGATAAAATACCTGGAGATTTTGTTGACCATATCATGGTATTAACATATAACCAAGAAAATAAATTGATATTTGTATGGCTGTCAAGAAAATTTAAGTATTATTTACCTGTCAGACACATGATAACTTTTCACAAAAGTTGCATTCAGCCAAATATAAATTAGTACCATATGGTTAGAGAAAATTGTTCTGAGGCAAAATTAATGAACATTTTTAGACTAAAACAATATTGGACAAACCAGTAACAAATATGACAGTAGCAATTAACAATTTGAATACTGGATGAACCAATAATAAATATTACAGCGGCAATTAACAATTTGAAGATACTCACTATTAAATAAATAATATTTATTAAAAAGGCAAAGACTACCGGTATGTTCAGTCTTTTAAATTATAATGCTGCTCTAAATCATATAACACATTTCATTACAGAGAATATCACAGTTCACCAATTCAGCACTTAATTACTGACAGAATGTTCAAAATTACTAAATCAAATATAAATCTTATCAAGAACAGTTTTCTGTAATCAACCTTACTACTTTGGAACTACTTTTCAAAGGAAATCAAACAAGTCCCTGCAATTTCTGCATTTCAAAAAGGAAATCAAATAAGTCCCTGCTATTTCTGCATTTCAAAGGAAATCAAACAAGTCCAGGCTATTTCTGCATTTCAAGAGAAAGTGATTAAATGTTAGTAATAATTATTTTTATATGTAGTTAAATCCTTCTGCTTCAATAATGTATTTTAATAATGTGTATGCATGTGTATTTACTTGTAAATACTTACAGTATTTCCTCACAGAGAGAGATGACATACACATGGATGTGTTACCATTGTTTGAGTGATATTACTTCATAAATAATTCCACTCAACTAACACTCTGTACAAAATAATTTATTATTATTATTATTAATATTATTATTATTGTATTTATTAATGTTGGTCTTATTTTATAAAACTGTTGCATGTACAGTCAGGAAGCTTGATGTGTATTCATGTTAGGGACACCTCTGATAATGTTAAATGCTTATTCATTAAATGTTATATGAACATTCCTTTGGAGGACAATATTCATATTCATCAAATGTTATACATACAATCTTTTGGAGGACAGTATTCATATTCCTTAAAACAAATCACAGTGACCTATTATTTTTGCTTAAGTGACTTTTGTACATTTTTGTTGTTTAACTTAGATTCCAAGGGATTCATTGGGTATTTCTAATGGCAACTAATTATGTTAATCTTTAATGAATTATTAGGTTAATTTCATAAGAATGTGTTCTAGTTGCTTGTTAAGAACAGTATGGAAATATCACAAGTAATAACAATGTATTTTATTAAATAATGAATGAGAAAATACTGTTTACAATTTAAATAATTGCAGTAACAGTCCAGTACTGGAATTATAATAAAGTACTAAAAAGTGTGTGAGATGATTGAAAATCATTTGTGATTTGTGACCCATCTTAAACTGAATGCACAGGCAAAAAATGTATGTAATCTTAAACAAAATTCATGTACCAACCAACATACAAATTTGTTTATTTGGTAAGATGAGTGGTGGATCCTCAATCTTTTGATGAATTGTAAATACTCACTTAGCTATTATTTTATGGGTAATTAGTGACAGGGTGACAATCAGTGACAGGTTAAATTTTCTAATACTATTTCATGTAAAGACCCTCGCATAGGGGCAAATATTCAGCTAAGATCAGTGTAAACAAATTAACAGAAATGTCTACATTTTTAGTAAATTGTTTACTCTTAGCTATGTAAAATTGTAAATATTTTGTGAAGTTAAATGCTGCAGGATTGGTCTTGATTATTATACTCTGAATGAAACAAAGAGTTCTGTAAAACACAAGCCTTGCATGCAATCAGGTTTATACTAGTCTTACAAGCAATCATGGCTTAGTAAAATACTTGCCACACATGCAAAAAAATGTCTATATCAAACACTAGCTTAATATGGGAATAGCGCTATATATAAAACACTAGCCTAACATGCAAAACAGGTCTATATAAAACACTAGCCTAACATACAAATAGGGCTATAGAAAACACTAGCCTAACATGCCAACAGGGCTATAGAAAACACTAGCCTAACATGCCAACAGGGCTATATAAAACACTAACCTAACATGCAAACAGGGCTATATAATACACAAGCCTAACATGAAAACAGGGCTACATAAAACACTAGCCTAACATACAAACAGGGTTATATAAAATACAAGTCTAACATACAAACAGGTCTATATAAAACACAAGCCTCACATGCAAACAGGGCTATATACAACACTAGCCTAACATGCAAACAGGGCTATATAAAACAATATCGTGTTGGAAAACTTTCAACAATTTTAAGAGAAAATTTTAATCAGCACCACTAACAACAAATTGCTGTAATAGATAAAAGTAAAACAATTTTCAGTATCATATGGCAAGCCTACCAGGGAAGGAGTATGGCCATCCGCTTTTATGTTTAATAGATGAGAGAATGCTTCTTAATATACTGATGTTAGCTTGAGACTCTTTCCTTATCCCTTGGTATGGGTCCTCCAAAATTATTCCCCTTTGTAAAAAATTTATGTATCTATTTTGCGAAAAATAGTAGATGCTCTGATATCCAGTAGTTGTCCACTGGGCTACATGAATTCAGCATATGGCAAGCTTGTACTCAACATTCAGTTAGCCCCTTGAGAGTAGGGAGTTTAGGCACCTTGTACTGTATCTCACTGTGTGCTAATGCAAGTGACATAAAAAATGTCATTTTGACCTCTCAGGTTTATGACATAATTTACACTTGTCAGATCTAAAGTACCAAGTTTGAGCAACATTTTATTTTAAAGACATATTTTGTTCTGGTTTTGTCACCCTTTCAACTAATATTTGCTTTTCATGTCCATTTTATCAGTATGGTGAATTTATTTTATTATTATGAGCAATTTGGGGGGTTGGACTATTATCAATACATTTTGTTTGCAGAACAGCATCTAATGGGGACGTGTTTTTATTGTTTTCACAGATTGATGGATCAGTGTTCATTTGGATGTTTGCATTCATGGTGTTAGCAACAATGAATTCACAGAAAACTGACACCCTATCATTTAAAATAAAATAATTAATGAAAAGGTAAATATAAAGTAATATTTTTCAAAGATTCCACTCAACAGAATTATAAGGTATATTTGAATTTAAATTTTTTGTTTGCAATGGTCTCTTTTTGCAACTGTTTCATGTCCCTAGTTATCTTAAGCAAACAAGCAATCAATGCTTTGATGACCTGTTTTAGAAATGTAACTAGTCAACAAGTTTGCAAGTAATTATTTTTCATGTACATGTGCTGTTCTTAAAGACAAATAAACAGTTAATGCATCATAGGTGCTTACTTGCGTGTCACATATGCCTTTCGTCTGAGCAAACTGAAAAGTATTCAGGGTGTTTCTTCCAACAAAAATATTTAACTTTCCTGTTGAGCTTGTAAAATTCCTTTCCCTCACCAAGTTGCATCTTTTCAAGTTTTTGATCTGTAAAATATTCCTCTGAAAGCATTGTATAGGTCATCCACCGATTTTTTGCACCTTTTCAGTTAAAGCATCTCTTGATATATATATATATATATATATATATATATATATAAATGAATTTATTTCTATTATTTTTCATATCCCAGCATGTCAATAATATCCACATGCCACTAGTCAGCCATGTCACTAAAATTAAATCTATTGTAGGTATGGTGTTCTTACTTGACTGTGTAATGTACAGGTTCATTTGGTCATTATTTCATTTCAGAGTACTTTCTTTTCTCTGTACCCATTTAATTTGTTTCCACGATCGATTGTTTTCTGTGAAAGTGGTCTTTCTGTATCCTAGTAAAAATGTATACATACTGTTCTTTATCAATCCTTTAAAATCGTATAATAATATACAGATAATACTTTTATAATTGACAAGTTTCCTTTAGGTATGATCAACAAGTCACCCATCTTTTATATTCCTGTTATTTTCAGCAAATTAAAAAAGTTCGTTAAATCCTTGAAATCATCGAAATGATTTCAGATTTATGCCAAATTAGTTAATTTCTACTCATAAAACTAAGTCACCATCTGCTGTTTTAAGTCGAACTTTGTTTTCCGTAAATAGTATTTAAGTGTTTGGTGAATCATTATAAGTTAAGTTGTATGGTTAAGTTAGCCTAACATGATGTTGTATATTGACTGGCATCAAATATGTTATCTATTCCCACCTCAAACTATACTGTTTTAACCATCTTGTTGATTTCTACTTATTTTAATGTTAACCTCATTATATAAAGCATTTTAAACTTTGCAGAATATTGAAATCTTAAAATAAGAACAGTGGCATAGCTAGGATAGTTGTGCCCCTGTGCGGTCTCCTCTGCAAAGCTTACTGATGTACCTCTAATTATTCAATCGTGTAAAAAAAAAAAAAAAAAATTCGTGAGCCTCTTTACTTAGCATACTGCTGCTATATGGTAGCCACACCCCCTAAAAAAAATTATATTGTGTTAATTTGAAACACAATTAACTTTGACCATTCTTTTATCAGATAAAAACTTATAAATAAATACATGTACACTTTATTGCTTCTTACTGACATTGTTTCTTTCTTGTTAATCTAGTTAAATACATGTACATTCATTCATTGGATTATATTCACTTATTAGGTTTTTATTTTTATTCATTATATCCTGAGCAGCAGGGGGGGGGGGCGAATCCGACATTTTGTCCAATCGTTATTTTGCTTTATTAATATTTTCTGCACTCAGCGGATCCGGTGTCGTCAGCGCCCGGTAAAAAAAAAACGACGTCGTCGTCGGTGGGTCGTCCAATCGTTATTTTGCTTAATTAATACTTTCTGCACTCAGCGGATCCGGTGTCGTCAGCGCCCTGTAAAAAAAAAACGACGACGGTCCATCCTACACGACGGTGACGTCATCTGGTTTAATACACTTTCTGCGCGTCGATCCCAGTGTCGTCAGCGTCCGGTAAACACAGCGACGACCGCGTCGATGTCATTGCCCCCCCTGCTGGAGAATGTTACCGCGACGGACACACACAACCAATGTGTATGGGGAAAGTGTCAGTACTTATTTTTATAGGAATTTTGACACTTTCCCCATCGTTGATTTTAAAAACTCTTCTGGGGTTGGTACTGGTTTATTCTTTCGTCGGAGATATTCTATTGCCGATCGATACTGTGGACTTCCACAACCGATACAAATTCTAATTTTTCCTCGGACGCCCTTGCCACATCCAAGACAGGGTTGAGGGCCGTCCTTACATCCCTGTTTTGATGTGCAATTATGTACCCCGCAAAACTCACCGTAGCAGTTTTTACCACATCGTACTTTTGATCCCTGGGGGAGCCATTTGCATTTATTGACAGCAAGTGCCGGATTAACCATTATTATTAACTATTAAATAAACATTTAATTAAATATTAAAAAGTATACTGTATAATGGATAATAATTATTCCGATATTGACCTGTTTGGGCGTGGAACATCTTACTACGAGGAATCCCCGGATGAATTTTTTAAGTCCCCGGAAACGTATCACGATGTGCAAGAATACTACCGAAGGCGTTTGGGTCCATCTTGGAGCATTTCCAGTAAAAAGTCCGCAATGGAACTCCTCACCGTTGCAGACCATCAGTTTCGTGGAGTAATTATCCAGCGTATGGGGAGATTTTACGTGTTTGTGGATAACCCGGACATAGTAGAATTTCAGGGGTGCTCCGCTGTTAATGAGATTATTCCGAAACACCGGTGCAGATATCCTACCATCGACGTGGATTCCAAGACGCCATCGCTGGCTGAGTTGTTGTTGTATTTCCATGAGTTAGTTGATTCCATCAATGATGTTCTAGTTTTTGAAACCAGCGGCGGTTATCACATCATGTTGAAAACGATCCCGGTGGATTTTGAGGAACATCAATCACTGTTGAAGAAAGTTGCCGCGGATAGACCAACATGGAATGTTGATACACAAGCTGGGCTGCATAGCATCAAATTACCCGGAACTAGATCGGTAAAACCAAATAGCGTTGATAAGCGATTAATTTATCCTGTTGGATTCACCAGTACGCTGCTATCTTGTCCAGTCTCTATTCAGCCGTGTTACGAAAAACTCGAGCCTAAACTGGAACCTGAAATCACCGAATGTGATGATCTTACTGCTGAACAAATTCGACAGATCTCTACGTTGTTGTCCGGACAACCCGATCAGATCACCGGGACTACAAATCAAACCAGCAACATGATATCGCTGGGGCGAGTTGCAGGTTCATTTTGCAATATTTGCCAGCGACGTCATGGATACAATGAGATCGGTGGATTCATTGAGGGAAAGGCCATTGACGCATTTGTTTGTGTTTATTCTGATCAGTTTGTGATCGGTTGTTACAGGAGCACACAAAAAAAGATAATAATACAGCGTGATATTGGAACCGCTAGTGACGATAAAACCCTCTACGAAAAGTACTTAAAATCGTATAATTACCATCGCGGAGATCACAGTGGTGAATTTCCCAAGAGAATCCCCGATTACACTTACTGCGAAGCACCTATTCATGAGCGCGGTCGGGGATGTAAAATCATTTTCAACGACGACTATATGGACGGATCTTCTTGCGGGCTGGGAAAATCAGAGGCCGCTTGGAAGTCTATTAGAAGTGATCAGTCTATACTGTGTGTTTCATACAGAAAAACCTTTACCAGAAAGACCACCATCGACTACAATCTCGAATCGTACGAAACGATCCATGGAGATATTATATTCGATACAAAAAAGCATCGCAGGGTTATTTCCAAGATAGAATCGATTGTACGAGTCCGGGGAATTCCTGATGTTCTATTGTTGGATGAGTGGCACGGAATCCTTCGACAGGTAGTCTCATCAAGTCGCGGCAAACAAATTTGGGGAACACTGACATGGTTGATTTCATCTGCGAAACGGGTAATTGTGCTGGACGCAGATGCTAACAATGACGATCTAGAATTATTCAGAAAGTACTTAAATCGCCGGGACATGAAATTCATCATCAACGGATATCAGCCCGATCATGGTAAAAAATTCATTGTGGAACAGTCTCACAGAGACAACTACAATAAACTGTTAGATACGTTACAACGAGGAAATCGTGTGGTTGTATTCACACACAATAAACGACGCGGAAATTATTCTGTAGAAACACTTGCTAGATTGTTACAGCACTTAGGATACCGCGTGAAATACTATCACGCCGATACCAACTCGACTGGAAAACAGCAGGACTTTGATAACATTTCAACGGCATTTGAGCACGTTGATGTAGTGATTTACAATCATACCGTTGAGGCCGGGGTATCCATTGTGGACCCGCGATTCAAGTACATGACGGTGTTTTCTGAAGAATTGGGTTCTGTAGAGGCGACCAAACAAGCTATCCATCGTTTCAGAAATATATCTGAAATACATTATTCTGCAACACGACGACGACGAACAGAGCTTCCATTGACCCGCGATGATATTATTTCCACAATCGAATCACATGAACGGAATTTGTCGTCGACGGAGTTGCTGTTTAGAACCCCGAATCGCTGTGACGTACATACCGGTTACGGATACATGTTTATTAGTACAATTATTGACGAAAACAACTCAAAACGCTATTTCACGGGCAGACTCGTTGAAATGATGAAACGAACCGGTTATTCAGTTGAATGGGAATTACCCGATGAATACGAAACATGGAAGGAAAAAAAACAACGGAAGCAGAAACGAGTCAGCGACGCGGTAATCGATGACGATCCACACGTAGATGAATTTTTAAAATCTTCCATCGGAGAGAGAATTGCTGCGGTTAATAGTGAGACTACAAGTGATAAATACCACCAATACGACCCCGAACAGCGGCTAGAGCCATACGAGAAGGCGTTGACGTATCTCAATTACGTGTTTCAAACCGATGTAAGAAAACTAGATAACTACCAGATAGAACATCTGAATAAAAACGTTTCGCGGCTACAGCGATATCAGCGTGTTGTAGTTGACGAACACAATAACGGTAGCGCTGTAGCAACGACGCCGTGTCGATCCGATAAAATCAATCCCCGGCAACAACTTGAAATCGTTAGAAACGTTCTTGGCGCGTTAAATATCCCCGATGTAGTTCCGGATCGACTGGATGTGAAAAGTGTTCCTGTGAGTCGTGCCGAGTTAATCAATAGCATCTCTGAGATGCTGGCGCAACCAGACCGACTTGACAAGTATAATACACTATTGAAACATTTTTGCGAGATATTCCCGGATATGAGGTTCAGAAGGGGTAATTTGACGCTAAAAAATATCATTGAAAAAATCAAATCGATCTACAAGGGGTTCGGCGGGCGATTACAATCGGACGACACTAAACACTCAGGTCGATCCGACTACGTGCTATATTATCCTGAGTGGCCCGAATCTGATTTTGTAAATGATCCAGCGTGGATCAACGAGACCATCGATGATGTTGGATTCGCTGGAGGGGATGTTACCGCGACGGACGAACACACCAGCGCGTTACGATTCCATGTGTGGTCGGTTAATGGATGGTTTTCTCGATGCTGGTCAGAGTAATGGAGGAAGTGTCAGTGTAATTTTTTATAGGAATTTTGACACTTCCGCCACGCTCGATGCTGGTCAGAGTAATGGAGGAAGTGTCAGTGTAATTTTTTATAGGAATTTTGACACTTCCGCCACGCTCGATGCTGGTCAGAGTAATGGAGGAAGTGTCAGTGTAATTTTTTATAGGAATTTTGACACTTCCGCCATCGATGGAGGCTTCCACGACCACGGCAGTGTTTCCAAAATCACCCCGTGATGCGATTGGTTTTCCCGATAATGGAGGAAGTGTCAGTGTAATTTTTATATAGTAATTATGACACTTCCGCCATCGATGGAGGCTTCCACGACACTGTTAATCGCGTTTTCTGGTCGGGTGTTAAATTTTCCATCACGTCGGAAATTATCTCCTCGGTGGTACAATTTTCATCAAATTGTTTTTTATCACCGCGAATTACAACCCAATAATCCCCCGCTGGTGACTTAAAAAACGGCTTCCGTGACGTACTGACATGAAAGTGATTATTTGTGTCGTTGATACAACTGAATCGTAGAATTGTTCGTTGAGTTAAATTGACAGCAACCGTGGGTATTTTGGGGTTGAGGCCATATTTTGTTTTATTTTCTCCGGACTCAAGTAAATCATTGACCTGCAGCCGATATTTTTCTGGAAGATTATTAATTGCGTTATTGAATAGAGTATCAACGTCATCGAACCAAGCCCGCTTTTCCCCGCCGATATCACCGCGCAACACGATCCATAAGATTCCATCTCGGGCCTGAAAGAAGGGTCGTTGAATTGTGTCCGGGCTGAGGTTAAACCACTTACACGTCTCCGCGGTGGAATCAAATTCGATGATCTTTTTCTCGCTGAGATTCAAACAGATAGTATTGACTCTAGTGTCCTCGTAAAATTGTTTCCTCGGAGAGATTATTCTGGTTTTGTCGTACCGAAATAGTGGTAATTTCGGTGGTGCTACCGCGGTAACCTCGTCAAGGAAATAACTAGCTTGTCTGGAAAAATTTTCAGCACAACTGTTCATCCAGGATCGTCCAAACCCCATACTACCTGATATCATTTTAATATTTAATTAAATAACAGCTATAATTATAATGTCACTGTTGGAATATCACCCGGTGAAATTCGACAGCGTCATCAGCGATTATAAAAAGTCCTGCCCGAGGATGCCAATCAGTGTAAAATTCAAGAACGGAAGATTTCATGCGGTTCAGAAATCCCCCAGCGGAGATAAATACGATTGTATGGTATTTGAAAGTCGTTCAGCGAAAGCTCGGTTATGTCTCCGCGACAAATATTACCAGAGAACGTATGAAAAAATGTTCCCAAACCATGACGTTAAACGATTTGATACAGTATGGGTACTTACCGAACGAAACTCCGCGTTGGTGGTTTAGTCGCCATCTTGAAGCGCCTTGTCCATGCGGTTCACAAACTTAATATCCTTGCGAGATACCACACCGGGAATTTCATCGATTACAAATTTATCCTCACGAGGTTTATCCTCGCGAGGTTTTTTCTTTTTTCTGCTGTCAGTGGTTGCGACTGGCTCGTTGGTGGTGGCCATCTCGGTGATTCGCTGAATCAGTAGCGCATTATCGCGTTGTGCTACATCCAATTCCTTCCGGACATTTCCAAGTTCATGCTGAAGTCCACCAATGGTGCGTCGCGTATCATCGTGGCGCCGTTGTGCATCATCATGGCGTCGCTGCATATCATCATGGCGCTGTTGTAAATCGTCATAACGCCGTTGTAAATAATCATAACGCCGTTGTATACGATTATAATCGGCTGTGCTATTTTGTTGTATTGACACGTGTTTGAGTTGCTGTTGCAATGATTTATTCTCGTTGGACAAATTGTTTAGTTGCCATTGTAGTTCTTGGATGGTTTGTTTATCCTTTATAGTATCTATGACCGGTTCAACATCATCGATAATTTGATCAATTTCGAGATCCATCATTCTGATATCGTTGTCAGGCTCATTTTTCCAAATTTTGTAGATACGCTGGTAACTGATTTTGTATCGATCTGCTATTTCTGATATAGGTATTTTCCCACGGAGTCTTATTATTTCGTTGGTATCCTCGTCGGTTAAAACACGCCGATGTGGCATTATTTAATGAAAAATTTTTTTATAAACAACAACAATAACAACAATAACAACAATGCCCCATTGCAATTGTGGAATGACAGAGTAAAAAAAATCGATTTTGTTTTGCAAAACTGACCCAATAATATTTGTTGGTAAATTTACTGCCACACATGACAGAGTAATGGAGGAAGTGTCAGTGTAATTTTTTATAGGAATTTTGACACTTCCGCCACGCTCGATGCTGGTCAGAGTAATGGAGGAAGTGTCAGTGTAATTTTTTATAGGAATTATGACACGTTCCCCACGCTCGATGCTGGTCAGAGTAAAAAAATCGATTTTGTTTTGCAAAACTGACTCAATAATATTTGTATGGTAAAACTTACTCACTGGCAATGCCACATGTATGGTCAACCCTGCGCAATTGTGGTATTGTTTCACTGACAGTAAAAAAACCACAATTTTTTTTAGTAAAAAATATCGATTTGCCCTATGAAACTGACATCGATGTGGCGGAAGTATCCTGAAAACAACCGTGGAAGACTTATTCCGTCGTGGAAATGGCTCTATCATCGATGGAGGAAGTGTCATAATTCCTATAAAAAATTACACTGACACTTCCTCCATGCTGGTGATTTTGTAAACGCCAATCATTTACTAGGGTGCGTTTCACTGAAATTGTAATACCGTCAGCGTGCTTGTTAATTTACCAACACCAGGATGGCCTTAGATTGCCAGGGACTCCGATGCCCATGTAATTGTTCGGAATATCCCACATGTCAGATCTGTGATCACCCTATATGCCCGCGCCATTACGACGGCACAAAAAAATGGCGGAGGTGTTTATTTATACTGCGATTGCAGCATAAATCAGGAAGCATGTTAATGGGGAAGGATGATGATTTACAAGTAAATTACCTATCGCGGCGATGAGTTACAAAAAAAATATCGCGGCAATAATTTACAATTAATTTTTTTCTCTGCGGTAAAAATATATCAGTTGTTTTTTATTGTTGTTGTTATTGGACCCTAAGTAGTTACTTCTGATAGTAACCTTGCAATAACAACAACAATAAAAAACAACTGATATATTTTTACCGCAGAGAAAAAAATTAATTGTAAATTATTGCCGCGATAAATATTTTTTTGTAACTCATCGCCGCGATAGGTAATTTACTTGTAAATCATCATCCTTCCCCATTAACATGCTTCCTGATTTATGCTGCAATCGCAGTATAAATAAACACCTCCGCCATTTTTTTGTGCCGTCGTAATGGCGCGGGCATATAGGGTGATCACAGATCTGACATGTGGGATATTCCGAACAATTACATGGGCATCGGAGTCCCTGGCAATCTAAGGCCATCCTGGTGTTGGTAAATTAACAAGCACGCTGACGGTATTACAATTTCAGTGAAACGCACCCTAGTAAATGATTGGCGTTTACAAAATCACCAGCATGGAGGAAGTGTCAGTGTAATTTTTTATAGGAATTATGACACTTCCTCCATCGATGATAGAGCCATTTCCACGCCGGAATAAGTCTTCCACGGTTGTTTTCAGGATACTTCCGCCACATCGATGTCAGTTTCATAGGGCAAATCGATATTTTTTACTAAAAAAAATTGTGGTTTTTTTACTGTCAGTGAAACAATACCACAATTGCGCAGGGTTGACCATACATGTGGCATTGCCAGTGAGTAAGTTTTACCATACAAATATTATTGAGTCAGTTTTGCAAAACAAAATCGATTTTTTTACTCTGACCAGCATCGAGCGTGGGGAACGTGTCATAATTCCTATAAAAAATTACACTGACACTTCCTCCATTACTCTGACCAGCATCGAGCGTGGCGGAAGTGTCAAAATTCCTATAAAAAATTACACTGACACTTCCTCCATTACTCTGTCATGTGTGGCAGTAAATTTACCAACAAATATTATTGGGTCAGTTTTGCAAAACAAAATCGATTTTTTTTACTCTGTCATTCCACAATTGCAATGGGGCATTGTTGTTATTGTTGTTATTGTTGTTGTTTATAAAAAAAATTTTCATTAAATAATGCCACATCGGCGTGTTTTAACCGACGAGGATACCAACGAAATAATAAGACTCCGTGGGAAAATACCTATATCAGAAATAGCAGATCGATACAAAATCAGTTACCAGCGTATCTACAAAATTTGGAAAAATGAGCCTGACAACGATATCAGAATGATGGATCTCGAAATTGATCAAATTATCGATGATGTTGAACCGGTCATAGATACTATAAAGGATAAACAAACCATCCAAGAACTACAATGGCAACTAAACAATTTGTCCAACGAGAATAAATCATTGCAACAGCAACTCAAACACGTGTCAATACAACAAAATAGCACAGCCGATTATAATCGTATACAACGGCGTTATGATTATTTACAACGGCGTTATGACGATTTACAACAGCGCCATGATGATATGCAGCGACGCCATGATGATGCACAACGGCGCCACGATGATACGCGACGCACCATTGGTGGACTTCAGCATGAACTTGGAAATGTCCGGAAGGAATTGGATGTAGCACAACGCGATAATGCGCTACTGATTCAGCGAATCACCGAGATGGCCACCACCAACGAGCCAGTCGCAACCACTGACAGCAGAAAAAAGAAAAAACCTCGCGAGGATAAACCTCGTGAGGATAAATTTGTAATCGATGAAATTCCCGGTGTGGTATCTCGCAAGGATATTAAGTTTGTGAACCGCATGGACAAGGCGCTTCAAGATGGCGACTAAACCACCAACGCGGAGTTTCGTTCGGTAAGTACCCATACTGTATCAAATCGTTTAACGTCATGGTTTGGGAACATTTTTTCATACGTTCTCTGGTAATATTTGTCGCGGAGACATAACCGAGCTTTCGCTGAACGACTTTCAAATACCATACAATCGTATTTATCTCCGCTGGGGGATTTCTGAACCGCATGAAATCTTCCGTTCTTGAATTTTACACTGATTGGCATCCTCGGGCAGGACTTTTTATAATCGCTGATGACGCTGTCGAATTTCACCGGGTGATATTCCAACAGTGACATTATAATTATAGCTGTTATTTAATTAAATATTAAAATGATATCAGGTAGTATGGGGTTTGGACGATCCTGGATGAACAGTTGTGCTGAAAATTTTTCCAGACAAGCTAGTTATTTCCTTGACGAGGTTACCGCGGTAGCACCACCGAAATTACCACTATTTCGGTACGACAAAACCAGAATAATCTCTCCGAGGAAACAATTTTACGAGGACACTAGAGTCAATACTATCTGTTTGAATCTCAGCGAGAAAAAGATCATCGAATTTGATTCCACCGCGGAGACGTGTAAGTGGTTTAACCTCAGCCCGGACACAATTCAACGACCCTTCTTTCAGGCCCGAGATGGAATCTTATGGATCGTGTTGCGCGGTGATATCGGCGGGGAAAAGCGGGCTTGGTTCGATGACGTTGATACTCTATTCAATAACGCAATTAATAATCTTCCAGAAAAATATCGGCTGCAGGTCAATGATTTACTTGAGTCCGGAGAAAATAAAACAAAATATGGCCTCAACCCCAAAATACCCACGGTTGCTGTCAATTTAACTCAACGAACAATTCTACGATTCAGTTGTATCAACGACACAAATAATCACTTTCATGTCAGTACGTCACGGAAGCCGTTTTTTAAGTCACCAGCGGGGGATTATTGGGTTGTAATTCGCGGTGATAAAAAACAATTTGATGAAAATTGTACCACCGAGGAGATAATTTCCGACGTGATGGAAAATTTAACACCCGACCAGAAAACGCGATTAACAGTGTCGTGGAAGCCTCCATCGATGGCGGAAGTGTCATAATTACTATATAAAAATTACACTGACACTTCCTCCATTATCGGGAAAACCAATCGCATCACGGGGTGATTTTGGAAACACTGCCGTGGTCGTGGAAGCCTCCATCGATGGCGGAAGTGTCAAAATTCCTATAAAAAATTACACTGACACTTCCTCCATTACTCTGACCAGCATCGAGCGTGGCGGAAGTGTCAAAATTCCTATAAAAAATTACACTGACACTTCCTCCATTACTCTGACCAGCATCGAGCGTGGCGGAAGTGTCAAAATTCCTATAAAAAATTACACTGACACTTCCTCCATTACTCTGACCAGCATCGAGAAAACCATCCATTAACCGACCACACATGGAATCGTAACGCGCTGGTGTGTTCGTCCGTCGCGGTAACATCCCCTCCAGCGAATCCAACATCATCGATGGTCTCGTTGATCCACGCTGGATCATTTACAAAATCAGATTCGGGCCACTCAGGATAATATAGCACGTAGTCGGATCGACCTGAGTGTTTAGTGTCGTCCGATTGTAATCGCCCGCCGAACCCCTTGTAGATCGATTTGATTTTTTCAATGATATTTTTTAGCGTCAAATTACCCCTTCTGAACCTCATATCCGGGAATATCTCGCAAAAATGTTTCAATAGTGTATTATACTTGTCAAGTCGGTCTGGTTGCGCCAGCATCTCAGAGATGCTATTGATTAACTCGGCACGACTCACAGGAACACTTTTCACATCCAGTCGATCCGGAACTACATCGGGGATATTTAACGCGCCAAGAACGTTTCTAACGATTTCAAGTTGTTGCCGGGGATTGATTTTATCGGATCGACACGGCGTCGTTGCTACAGCGCTACCGTTATTGTGTTCGTCAACTACAACACGCTGATATCGCTGTAGCCGCGAAACGTTTTTATTCAGATGTTCTATCTGGTAGTTATCTAGTTTTCTTACATCGGTTTGAAACACGTAATTGAGATACGTCAACGCCTTCTCGTATGGCTCTAGCCGCTGTTCGGGGTCGTATTGGTGGTATTTATCACTTGTAGTCTCACTATTAACCGCAGCAATTCTCTCTCCGATGGAAGATTTTAAAAATTCATCTACGTGTGGATCGTCATCGATTACCGCGTCGCTGACTCGTTTCTGCTTCCGTTGTTTTTTTTCCTTCCATGTTTCGTATTCATCGGGTAATTCCCATTCAACTGAATAACCGGTTCGTTTCATCATTTCAACGAGTCTGCCCGTGAAATAGCGTTTTGAGTTGTTTTCGTAAATAATTGTACTAATAAACATGTATCCGTAACCGGTATGTACGTCACAGCGATTCGGGGTTCTAAACAGCAACTCCGTCGACGACAAATTCCGTTCATGTGATTCGATTGTGGAAATAATATCATCGCGGGTCAATGGAAGCTCTGTTCGTCGTCGTCGTGTTGCAGAATAATGTATTTCAGATATATTTCTGAAACGATGGATAGCTTGTTTGGTCGCCTCTACAGAACCCAATTCTTCAGAAAACACCGTCATGTACTTGAATCGCGGGTCCACAATGGATACCCCGGCCTCAACGGTATGATTGTAAATCACTACATCAACGTGCTCAAATGCCGTTGAAATGTTATCAAAGTCCTGCTGTTTTCCAGTCGAGTTGGTATCGGCGTGATAGTATTTCACGCGGTATCCTAAGTGCTGTAACAATCTAGCAAGTGTTTCTACAGAATAATTTCCGCGTCGTTTATTGTGTGTGAATACAACCACACGATTTCCTCGTTGTAACGTATCTAACAGTTTATTGTAGTTGTCTCTGTGAGACTGTTCCACAATGAATTTTTTACCATGATCGGGCTGATATCCGTTGATGATGAATTTCATGTCCCGGCGATTTAAGTACTTTCTGAATAATTCTAGATCGTCATTGTTAGCATCTGCGTCCAGCACAATTACCCGTTTCGCAGATGAAATCAACCATGTCAGTGTTCCCCAAATTTGTTTGCCGCGACTTGATGAGACTACCTGTCGAAGGATTCCGTGCCACTCATCCAACAATAGAACATCAGGAATTCCCCGGACTCGTACAATCGATTCTATCTTGGAAATAACCCTGCGATGCTTTTTTTGTATCGACTATCATATCTCATGGATCGTTTCGTACGATTCGAGATTGTAGTCGATGGTGGTCTTTCTGGTAAAGGTTTTTCTGTATGAAACACACAGTATAGACTGATCACTTCTAATAGACTTCCAAGCGGCCTCTGATTTTCCCAGCCCGCAAGAAGATCCGTCCATATAGTCGTCGTTGAAAATGATTTTACATCCCCGACCGCGCTCATGAATAGGTGCTTCGCAGTAAGTGTAATCGGGGATTCTCTTGGGAAATTCACCACTGTGATCTCCGCGATGGTAATTATACGATTTTAAGTACTTTTCGTAGAGGGTTTTATCGTCACTAGCGGTTCCAATATCACGCTGTATTATTATCTTTTTTTGTGTGCTCCTGTAACAACCGATCACAAACTGATCAGAATAAACACAAACAAATGCGTCAATGGCCTTTCCCTCAATGAATCCACCGATCTCATTGTATCCATGACGTCGCTGGCAAATATTGCAAAATGAACCTGCAACTCGCCCCAGCGATATCATGTTGCTGGTTTGATTTGTAGTCCCGGTGATCTGATCGGGTTGTCCGGACAACAACGTAGAGATCTGTCGAATTTGTTCAGCAGTAAGATCATCACATTCGGTGATTTCAGGTTCCAGTTTAGGCTCGAGTTTTTCGTAACACGGCTGAATAGAGACTGGACAAGATAGCAGCGTACTGGTGAATCCAACAGGATAAATTAATCGCTTATCAACGCTATTTGGTTTTACCGATCTAGTTCCGGGTAATTTGATGCTATGCAGCCCAGCTTGTGTATCAACATTCCATGTTGGTCTATCCGCGGCAACTTTCTTCAACAGTGATTGATGTTCCTCAAAATCCACCGGGATCGTTTTCAACATGATGTGATAACCGCCGCTGGTTTCAAAAACTAGAACATCATTGATGGAATCAACTAACTCATGGAAATACAACAACAACTCAGCCAGCGATGGCGTCTTGGAATCCACGTCGATGGTAGGATATCTGCACCGGTGTTTCGGAATAATCTCATTAACAGCGGAGCACCCCTGAAATTCTACTATGTCCGGGTTATCCACAAACACGTAAAATCTCCCCATACGCTGGATAATTACTCCACGAAACTGATGGTCTGCAACGGTGAGGAGTTCCATTGCGGACTTTTTACTGGAAATGCTCCAAGATGGACCCAAACGCCTTCGGTAGTATTCTTGCACATCGTGATACGTTTCCGGGGACTTAAAAAATTCATCCGGGGATTCCTCGTAGTAAGATGTTCCACGCCCAAACAGGTCAATATCGGAATAATTATTATCCATTATACAGTATACTTTTTAATATTTAATTAAATGTTTATTTAATAGTTAATAATAATGGTTAATCCGGCACTTGCTGTCAATAAATGCAAATGGCTCCCCCAGGGATCAAAAGTACGATGTGGTAAAAACTGCTACGGTGAGTTTTGCGGGGTACATAATTGCACATCAAAACAGGGATGTAAGGACGGCCCTCAACCCTGTCTTGGATGTGGCAAGGGCGTCCGAGGAAAAATTAGAATTTGTATCGGTTGTGGAAGTCCACAGTATCGATCGGCAATAGAATATCTCCGACGAAAGAATAAACCAGTACCAACCCCAGAAGAGTTTTTAAAATCAACGATGGGGAAAGTGTCAAAATTCCTATAAAAATAAGTACTGACACTTTCCCCATACACATTGGTTGTGTGTGTCCGTCGCGGTAACATTCTCCAGCAGGGGGGGCAATGACATCGACGCGGTCGTCGCTGTGTTTACCGGACGCTGACGACACTGGGATCGACGCGCAGAAAGTGTATTAAACCAGATGACGTCACCGTCGTGTAGGATGGACCGTCGTCGTTTTTTTTTTACAGGGCGCTGACGACACCGGATCCGCTGAGTGCAGAAAGTATTAATTAAGCAAAATAACGATTGGACGACCCACCGACGACGACGTCGTTTTTTTTTTACCGGGCGCTGACGACACCGGATCCGCTGAGTGCAGAAAGTATTAATAAAGCAAAATAACGATTGGACAAAATGTCGGATTCGCCCCCCCCCCCCCCCCGCTGCTTCCTGTGGGATACATAAAATTGTATTTTGTAGCTGACCTTGTCCAAATTCAAGTTCATTGTCTACAAAACTATAATCATTGTTTTATTTTACTCTGTAACCCCATCGCTCCCGTGACCTATATGGTTAGAACGTCTGCTTCGGATGTGGGAGGTCGCGAGTTTGAACCCCAACTGAGTTATACCAAAGACTTGTACAAATGGCACTAGCAGCTGCCTTGCTTGGCAATCAGCATTAAAAGGTTAGTGTTAGGACTGGTCTACCTGGTGTCAGGATACTGTGGCTGGAAGAAACATGCTGCTACATGTCTGCGACATGATTCCCCAGCACTAGACATCATTATAAACTGCCACACTTGCATACATTGTAGCGATATGACTGAAATTTGCTTAAAGGTACACATACACTGTAAACAACTAATACACAGCTAATATTTTCTCTATGAGCATGGGTTTAATATTAGAATCATTATCAATGGAAGTAAATGTTTATCTTGGTCTGAGTCAAGGACATTGTTTACCATGTTCTTTATAATAATTTTAATAGCGGACTTTGTCTGGGTTCTAATGGAAATGGACTTTTGTCCTAAATCATGGTCTTAAGTTGTGTCTTAGTTTTTAAAAAAATATATAACCATGATAATTCAGATTATTCATTCATGCTATAAGTGTTTACGAAGAATCATTCATTCTGTTCAATGTCTGTTTTGGAATTTATTTATTCAAATTATTTATGCTCTAGAAATACAAAGTCACTTTAACGTTCTTGGAAAGAGACATTAACAGGCAATTATAGTGAATTCAAACAAGGAAACCATGGTTTATACTACTTTGATTCTACAAAAGACTTGGCACATCTTAACAATTCAGGCCATTGGTACATTACTGACTACCGGTCACTACACGCATATCAGCTTTGAAAATTATTTGGAATACCACTAAAGTTTATTCAGAACTTTATTCATTAGGACTTGTTACAAATTATAAGATAATCTGGGATTTAATTCACAATACCGCTTGTTCTTTTTGTTTTCAATTTGTATTAAGGGAAAATAAATTATTAGTTGAGTTTTACAAAGCTTATCGCTTCTCACTCTTTTCTATTACTTAGTGAAGACCATAGAGTTATATATATATATATATATATATATATATATATATATATATATATATATATATATATATATATTACACAGGTCAGAGACTTTTTATTTCATACTCTGAGATTCGAACCCATTATTTGTATTTAATACTAATTTAGCCTAGAAAAATTGTCATTAATTCGCCTGTAGAATCCAGGGATAGCATTCTCTCTCCCTCTCTCTCTCTCTCTCTCTCTCTCTCTCTCTCTCTCTCTATATATATATATATATATATATATTGTAAGCAATGTTACGATATTAAATATCAAAGATAATGCTTGGCTAATGTAAACAGACTGTATCGAGATTTAAATCCAAAAAGAAGTTACAAGTTTGTTTCAATACAAATATTGATCCTTTATAGCTGCACCGTGTATTGGGCACGTGTCCTTGTCGAGATCTGTGCCCGAAGTGTTTACTTGACCGAATTATATGCAGGCTTTTGGCAAGGTAGTAAATATTTGACTTCAGACATCATAACCTGAGCACATCCCAACTTCACAAAATAAACAAACAGCTAAAAAAAAAGCCTTGCATTCGATCCTTAATTTTTTGCACCTGCTCAAGCATACAGCAGGTTTCCTCACGTGTCACCCATGACAGTGGAAGTGGTTCATTTCAGGCTGTCGCCTTCGCTTCAGCCCCGTGATATCAATAAGTAGGACAACGTGTCAAGGGAAAACGCCGAAGACAACGAATATGCACATGCTCTCAAACACGTGAGCGATAATTATGCAGAAAAAAACACAACAAAAACAGTCAACAAATCAACCTCCTTATTTATACGGTTAATCTGATGTAAATAGACCCAAGGCTGAAACACAAAATTTGATGACGTTGCAAATATCGCTCTTCTGTAGGAACTACATAAAGCACATTTCAACGTATGTCTCTCTTTTACACGATAATTAAGGGAAAATTTTTTAATGGACATTTTGAGCACCATGTTGACATTTTGTGATACGTGTAAAACAAACAATGCATGGATGTTTATAACAGGTTGGTTTGTCAGAAATCAAGGCAAGTGGAGTGTTTAGGCGTAACGCTCTGAATAATACAAATTATGTCAAATTAATAAAACAATTTTAAAAAAGTAAATCACAGAAGACCCAAGAAAAACTGCTCTGTTAAGAATGTGTGAAATTCCTCACATTAGATATCGAATAAATTTTAGCCACCTCATGTCTAAGAATTATCAAAAAGCGGCAAGACAAATACATTTGTTGCAACGTCTCAACACTGTCATGATCGACAGATGCTGTATTAGTCAACCTTTATCTATTGAACATTTTGTGTCACTTCTGAAGCAAGTAAAAATATTTTGATAAAACGGAGAAAGTACGGTCGAATGCCCTAAAGTTATTCATGCTTAATGTGAATAACTTACATAATCTTCTGTTTAAAAGAGCAAATCTTCCTCATTTGCGTATTAGTAGATTATCATACATTGCAATTGAAATATACAAAATACTTCACCCACCCCAGTACTTAATTAATTTAATAAAGTTCCTAAAATTAAATCATAATCAAAGACCCTCAAAATTTGGCAAGAATTTTTAAGGGTAAAAATCTAAAGTAGGTTATCTTAAAAAAAAAGTCTACAACAACGAATAGCTTAAAACAATTCCTGGTTTAAAAAGATTCAGCAGAGTGATTCGGACGCGGTCTTGGCTTAATGCGCCTAGTGTCGTTTATTTCTTTTATTTATCATGTTTTAATTTTTTATTTTTTTATCGGCCAGTGCCTAATCAAATTTGACATGACCAACATGTTGTACTGAGTTTCTTTGGTTAAAATAGCTCTTACTAATTGCTGATCTTCATTCTTTTATTTTGTGATTTTACATTTAAACTTATCTCCTTTATTTCCCGCTATCTTAATTAATACGTATGGCCTTTGTGCATGCATTAAAATGAAAATAATAAAAATAAAAAACTTGTATTACTTCGTATCAAACCTGTCCAATGTATGCATTCTGTGATATATACTACGTACACCCGTTTTATACAAAGTATATATGCATGCTGTACATTCTTTGGTCTCTTGAACCGCTTTCCTATTAACATTTAACTTTTTTATATTAAACATGCAATTCTATATGAGTACTTGTTCATCAAGAGCTAGTGTCCTTTATGTTAACCAGATCATCGACGTTAAATAATGCTTCGTGTATTTTGCTGAGTGTTTTTATATCATTCATACAATCATGTGTTATATCTCGTGGGTTGACACTTTATGATTGCTGTTATTTGGGCTTGAACTTGGAATAGGCTATTTCTTGAGATATTTCACGCAATAACTTTAAATTCCAAATTGTTGCGCTCTTTCTCGAGAAATTTCATAGTCGTTTGCACTCAAGTGGAATAGGCCATTTCTTGAGAAATTACACGCAGTAACTTGGAATTCTACATTTTTCCAGATGTGTAATTAGTCAGTGTGTAGTTGTATGTGGTCTGTACATTGAAATTACATTCAGTATAAGAATACACACTCTTTACAAAGTAAGTACTACTCTGCTATGTAATTATTTCATATTATTTTTCATATATATATATATATATATATATATATATATATATATATATATATATATATATATATATATATATATATATATATAGTTACGTGTTTAGGCTCTTAAAAAAGTGAAGACATCAAGCTTTTGTAAAAGTTAACAAATAATTTATTTCCCTGGAAAAACAAGATAAAAATGGGAAAAAGTACTTACGGTTTTACAAATCAAATCCAAAAAATAATCCAAGAATAATCCATGAATTAAAAAATAGAAGTCCTAGTAATAAAGAGTCCTAATGAAACTGAGTTCAAATCCCGATGATATTCAAAATGGAAGGTGATGACGTATGCTGTGGTAAGCGTCGTACTGTTGTGTTAGCAGTTCTTTGTTGAATCACAGAAAACAATATTCCAGTGTTTGAATTTAGAGCAATAGTATTTCCAGGGAAAACAAGCTTGTAATCCAAATAAATTAAATTAAACACAATAATTAGCCCCAAAACTTGTCACAACACAAAACACTTTAACTTCTCAAGTGTTAGGGCACTAATAACTACTCTTTCTCAAAACATCAATAATAAATCTAGCTACAATGTAAATCAGATGCCCGGATGTGGGTCAATCCTCTGGAAAAACCTAACTGATACATGTTATTTGACATTTAGACCAGATATGGTCTTGATTCTACTTTATGAATCTTACTCTGAGAAAGAATAAAAAAATTTAAAAGCTGTTTACTACAACTCTTACTGGTTCTAAATCAAGACCAGGGACTAAGTCAGCATTAGATACAATGTTTCTATAAAGTTGTTTTCGTCAAAATTAAAACAAAATCAGTCAGAACTGAATTCTATTTCAGTATAAAAAAAAGTTACATTACCATAGCAAGTAATGGAATAAAAAAATTGAAACTAACAAACAAGCAATAAAATTAAATCAAATATACATAACTATATATATATATATATATATATATATATATATATATATATATATATATATATATATATATATATATATATATAAGATCTTGCTATTTATTTAATATGATATTTCTTTTTCATGTATTGATTTTTTCAATACTTGAAATGTTTAAACAAAACAATATGTTATATTTATGTGTGTGTGTGTGTGATTTGGAATTCTAACATAGCTTTAACAATTTTTCAAGCATATTGCTATGATGTCTGCAGTTTAGCAGCTACTGTGATCTCTTGTACTGGCACATCATGCTGCAGACATGTACCACCCAGCTATATTATCGTGACACAAGGTAGAATAATATATTATTGGTTCCCTGTACATGGTAAAGATAAGAAGAATGGATGATTTACTTGCAATATCATCATATAGCACAGCTAGTCTAGTGAACAAGGTTTCAGTCCAAGGTGTGAACTACACAAGTAAAATGTCAAACAAAGACCAAAAGCTAGTCTCCATTATACTAATATTTTATTGGTTTGATAATAAAAAAAATACACATTAGTGTATAAAACTCTGAAACTATTGATATGAATTGTAGAATGGCCATTTCTCATAACAAGTTTTTTTTTTTAAACCATGATTTAGTCATAACTGTTGTACGCTATCTTCATCTACATTTTTGAAGTTTTCATGTGTTATATTGAATACTTCCTATACTGTAAACTCCTTAAAATTCATTCACTCTGTTGTAAATGAAATTGTATTATTATAATTTCTTTAAAAGAGCAGATGGTATATTAGTCAAGGTATTACTATGATTTGCAGTACCATAGGGACTATGCAATACCAGAGGGACTATGCAATACCATAGGGACTATGCAGTACCATAGGGACTATGCAATACCAGAGGGACTATGCAATACCATAGGGACTATGCAGTACCATAGGGACTATGCAATACCATAGGGACTATGCAATACCAGAGGGACTATGCAATACCATAGGGACTATGCAGTACCATAGGGACTATGCAATACCAGAGGGACTATGAAATACCATAGGGACTATGCAGTACCATAGGGACTATGCAGTACCATAGGGACTATGCAATACCAGAGGGACTATGCAATACCATAGGGAATATGCAATACCATAGGGACTATGCAGTACCATAGGGACTATGCAATACCAGAGGGACTATGAAATACCATAGGGACTATGCAGTACCATAGGGACTATGCAGTACCATAGGGACTATGCAATACCAGAGGGACTATGCAATACCATAGGGACTATGCAGTACCATAGGGACTATGCAATACCAGAGGGACTATGCAATACCAGAGGGACTATGAAATACCATAGGGACTATGCAGTACCATAGGGACTATGCAGTACCATAGGGACTATGCAATACCAGAGGAACTATGCAATACCATAGGGACTATGCAATACCATAGGTACTATGCAGTTGCTACAGCTATCATCAGTAGTCAACACAATATCATAATTCAACTGTTATCATAACTTTTTGGGGTCATTTGTATTTCTTTTCAAATGTGTTACTAACTTAATACTGTCTAACATTCCTCTGCACTTGATTTCTAACTTAAAACTATTCTTAAAAGAGCAGCATAATTCATTTAGTATGTTCATATCCAACAATGTGTAATTCATTTATTAGATAAATTCATGGGCGATTTCGTAAAACAAATTTATTATTTATTTGTGTAAATCTAAAAGAATTAAATGTTTTCTTGTAAATTTAACCAATAAAAAAAGTTTAAAGGTTTTTAACCATTGTTTGTAATAATTAGGAAAGATAGAAAAATCATATTAACAATCATTGGTACAATTCATACAAAATTTTACATATACTTAGAAAGCATTTTGCAAGATTTAACTTCACCACCTATTTTAAAATTCACTTGAAACTGTGATGAAAGTGTGTGTGTGTGTATGTGTGTGTGTGTGTGACTTGGATTTTTAACGTAGCTTTAACAACTTTTCAATCAGATCGCTATTATGTCTGCAGTGTGGCAGTTTATAGTGATGTCTAGCACTGAGGCATCATGCTGCAGACAAGTAACATGATGTCACACCCAGTCACATTATCCTGACACCAGGCCGACCAGTCCTAACACTAGACTCTTAATGCTTAGCGCCAAGCGAGGCAGCTGTTAGTATTATTTTTGTAAGTCTTTGATATGACTCAGCTGGAGATCGAACCCACGACCTACCACATCCAAGGCGACCGCTCTAACTACTAGGCCATTGAAGCATTCGTGATGAAAGTGAGAAAATAAACTAATTAACTTGTCCTTTAATTTGCTAACTTAGCCAGCTAATAATTGCAGAAACCTGACATTTTTATGTCCCCCATCTAGTGTATAAAATACATTATTGACAACATCGCTTGTCACAAATTTATTTGTTTTATTACTCACTTGTTTTCCCTGCAAAAAGAATTTTAAAAGTGTCTCTCAGTTAACATTCTTCATTGTAATTCACTAATGGAACTGATACAAAACCACTAAACTACTTACTTATCTTCAATTTCCGAAGTGTACGACAATTCGGCCATGTACACCACTTCCTCGATAACATTCGCCCTGATAACTCGCGAGTCCGCTTATAACGCGGGGTCAGGCGTGGATCCCATTTTTAAACCAGAAAATACCCCCAAAACTGATCCCTATTTGTTGAACTTGAAGAAAATCGTGATCAAAGCTGGTAACGGAAACTTTGATGTATCGCTCGTTTTGTCGTCGAAAACGCTAGATAGGACCTGGACATTTTAATCAACACTATGAAATATCAAATTTAAAAATAGGTCATACAATTTTTTACATTTTCTTTCCAAACGATATTCAGAGTACACTGCAATTAACGATATGTAAGGAGATTTCGATCAATGAAAATGTCACTCAGGCCGAGTGGAGGCAGTGCTTACATAAATACAAATTAAACAATTTTTTTATCAAGTGAAATTCATGTTCTAGTTCTATCTCTTAGTTCCTTTTAAGTGTAATCATCATAAATAAAATGTGTCCTCTTGTAATTAAACATAAAATGCGCCAATCGACCGTAACATCTATGTCTGCGAGCGTTTCTCTGAGAACCTAATTAAGTGCCCACCTTATTTCGATAACTGACTTCCGGAAGTATCTGTTGTATTGTTGCATTGAATTAAAAGCCGGCCTCCTTTGTATTATCACATTAATTATGTCTTTTGAATCAAATAAAGGAGGTGGAATAAAAGAACAGTTAAAAGGCACGAAAATCCTACAAACTTAAAATTTAGCGGCCTCGGTCGTATGTCGGGTAGAAGCAGAGAGGGCGAACAGACCATAGAATTCCGACAAACAAATAAAACAAACAAAATAAAATCATCTCGTAGAAAGGTCCAGATTTTTACAAATAAACGTTTCCTTGAGATGATTTTATTTTTTGTTGAAATCAACCACATCAATAAAACCTTAGTTCGAAAAGGTAGCTGAAAAATAAAGTACTCTACGTGTTTATTTACGTTTTGTTTAATTTCCACGGACGACCAACGTTGGTAGGCGCCCTCTCTGCTGCTCATCAGAAACGTTAAAAGATTTTATCAAGACCCACACGATATCTTGTTCTAGGATCATGTAGATTTATTGTTAGAAATACATGCGGAGTAGCTTGCGCTCGTGAGAAGAAATTTCGGAATTTATTATAATCCATGTCACCACCACACCAAGTTTGATGAATATTTCGCAGCGTGTGTGTGTCTACACCATTAAACACAACTAAAATATTGCAGTTGTCTCTAATCACCTTCGGAATTTGTGTATATCGTTGAGTAACATAGATAACATCTGTATTTTTATATCTCCCGCGAGAAGATATTCTGGCTGGATTTGATTGTTTATCTAGCATCACATCGTCGTATACAACTAAATTATTAATAAATCCGTCTAAAACATCTACGGACGGTGCTTCATCAATATCGGTTATAAACTCTATAACATCATTACCTTCATCCAGTTATCTGCGTTTTCATTGAAATCTTTAAGTACATCACAACATCGTTGATCATCAGCGGATGGTGTTACCAAATACAATTTATCCCATTTTAACCATCTCATTATCAGATTAAGTAATAATTGCGTCTTACCCTATCCAGATGGTCCTATGATAATCATTCTGATGTAATTGGGTAGCGCAGGATGATGCTTAACAGGTTCTCGTTTTCTTGTCGCTGAGAAATCAATTATATCCATATATATTATAACATGAGTTTATATTGCTTACACTGTAGATCTAAAACTCCAACTACTGATTTAGCTACGGTTACAACAAAAAATAAAAAAATAGTGTATGGTGGAAAATGTTCTGTATGCGGTAGAAAGAAATTTTCGTTTTTACCTAATAGGCGCGGTGGTGATATTGCTAATTTGATGTCAAAGTTTCCAGGTACTCCATGGGCTAAATACAGCGGAGAAAAACATCTACCAGGATATAATTATTGCGGTCCTGGTACCAGACTTGATATCAGGCTCGATAATCAAGATCAACCAAAACCAGGCGAGGAACCAATAAACGCTATTGATCGAGCTTGTCACGCTCATGATGTAGCTTATAAAAGTAAAAATCTACAATATAGACATATTGCAGACGTGAAATTAATTCACGCGCTAGTTTCTATAAAAAATAAAAATATCAAAGAAAAATTAGCTAATTGGTTGGTAAGATCTGCGATGAAAGGTAAACTCGTATTAGGGTCTGGTAATATATAATGGAATTAATTTATTATTCACCAAGAGGATACTGGAGAGGCAGAGCAGCAATTAGTAAACTTGCTGATGCAGTAGCGGTTAAACATTCTACTGCTAAAGCGTGGTTATCTAAACAAGCAATATGGCAAATTTATCTACCACCACCGAAACGAATTCAGTACGCGTATTTCGATGTCAGTGTTCCTAATGAAGTTCATCAAGCAGATATTCTGTTTTTACCACATGATACTGTACGTAGAAAAACGTACAAGTACGCGTTAACTGTAGTTGATGTTGCAAGTAGATATAAAGAGGCAGAGCCGCTATCAACGAAAACAGCATCTGAAGTAGCCGATGCGTTTGAACGAATTTATCAACGAGGTGGTCTGCGATGGCCAAATCTATTACAGGTTGATCCTGGTAAGGAATTTCTTGGTCCAGTATCATCGTTGATGAAACAACATAATACCAAAATACGACGAGGTCATACTGCAATTCATCGTGATCAGGCAATTGTTGAGCGATTTAATCGAACACTCGCTGAGCCGTTATTTGGATATCAATACGCGAGGGAATTTATTCAAGATAAAAGATCTCGCGAATGGGTTGCAAGATTACCAAGCGTGATAGCTGCATTAAATAATGAGATTACATGAACAACCAACATGAAACCCATTCATGCAATTACAAAAAAAAATATACCAACACAACGAAAAGATATTGAAAAACAAAAAATATTGGGTGATGTTACAGTTAGATATTTATATGAACCGGGTGAACTTGAAGGTGGTAGCGCGAGAGCGACTGATCCTATTTGGAGTGTTACCACACACAAAATATCCACCGTGACAAGATCCTCAGGTAGACCTGCAATCTACAGATTAGATTCGGCTGCTCCTCAGCGTGGATTTACACGTGACACAACTACAAATAATTCCCACGGATACACAACTACCACTGCGATCACTTAACTAGCGCCTCTACGTCGATTACACTCAAGACAGGTCAACATGGTATTTTCTCGTGTATGACTGCGACTATTATCTTTTCTGTCTACGGTAAATTGTCTTGAATCATTACTCGAATACCGCCATAACATTATACAATTGCAACTTGCCCAATGATTATTCTGCTGCTGTTTTAACTCAAAAATAAATTCAACATCAAGATCAAAGTCGCGTTTATTTTTTTTATCAGATTGTTTGTATCCGATTAATTTTTCCTTATTATATCATCATCGATGATGTTAAATTTATCAACGATTTCAGGAATTATAATTCTACGTAATTGAGATATTTTTCTGACCCTCGATACCGCTAAATAGACTATATTTGACCACTCGATGCGATCGTTCACAATCCAAATTCGTGTATCAGAAATAGTTAATCCCTGAGACGAGTGGATCGTCATAGCGTATCCCAATACCCATGGAGATTTGTCAGCGCGTAATGCATCTTCGACCACACTGATATCAACGGCGACAATATCATTTAATACGAGATTCTGTTATTCAGTCTGTCCTGGAATATCAACATTAATATTCTGTTTTCGTGTATCTGATGGTCTATAACACAACGGTACGGGTAATTCTGAATATTTTTCTTTATGTAGTTGAAATAACTGCTGTTGTAAAGCGTCTCTGATTATTTTTCTGCTTGCTACTATCAGATCGTTGGGTCTCCATAAATTTAAAAAATTACTTATTGAGGTCTCTGAGATCACTCCACGTATTATTTCACACTGAATTTTGTTTGATTGTAATCTGACTAATTTTTTAAACTCCTTTAAATTTGCATCGAGAGCTCTATGATCATCATCTATTTCTTCGTAATAATCAAAGAAATTTTTTAACCAATCATGTGGAGATGGTCCAACAAAAGGCGGCGGTTGACCATGATAGCCACACATTATTATAGCGGTATTTTTTGTCAACAACCAATCAAGAAACATTTTTAATGTATCCAATGACACCGTGCATATCTCGTCCCAAATAATTATTTTAGGTATGTATTTTTCTCTCATTCGTTCAGGAGTCCTTGTATCCCCGCGCCATCGAAATAAACTATGATACGTACACGATTGTACTTGCCGTTGTTTCATCTCGCGTGCAAGTCTATGTGTGGGTGTCAGCACGATCATATCTGAATTTCTAAAAACATTAATTGCTCGAGTCGTTTTGCCGCATCCACCAGGTCCATTGAGATATACTGTCTTATATCTAGTTATTGGATCACTCAAAGATGGTGCTTTCGACATTTCTGATATTTTATTACCCTCACGATAAAAATCTCCCATTGGAACATCTGCTGATTCTGTGTAATTGCGTAATATTTCTTTTTTTATCCTCCACGAACTCCATCGTTCATCATTACTTGTAAATTTCATAACAGATTCTAAATATTTACTGGAAATATAAAACGAATCTGTTGCGACTCTGATTGCGGTCTCAGGAAATCTATTAATCATCGATAATAAATTTATAGAAACATAAGCCAACATAGAAGATCTTAGATGAGTATACTGTGGGGAGACGTCATTTATGTAACTAACGATTGTACCCAATTTTGTTCCGTCGGATAAATAAACACCTTCTCGATTTACAAATATATTTCTCGCTGTTGTATCAGCGATTATAAGATCGTACTCGGCATCATCTAGAATTAATCGTGCGTGATGTCTTCTATGATAATATGCACTACCTTGAGTAAATTTACCTATAATTTTTCGACCAAGATCTTTTGCGGTTTTGAGTTGAATCTCGAGAATTTTAGGAGCTTCTTTGATAATATCATCTTCGGAAACATCAGGACATTTTTCCTTAAATTCCTTAATAACTTCATCGAGATTGATAGAATCTGGCATGGGCAACCAAACTTCGGTCTGCGTATGATATGATATAATCGCCTCACTAACCACCAACTATGTCAGTATCGCACAATCTAGCATATATCGTAATAAAACTATAGGCATCCAACGTTTTTCACAAAAATGTCTGCCAAACCAAACATAACAAATTTGGTGAAGATTTTCGTTAAGCTCGAATGATTCAATACAGGCGAATCCAGTCAGATCAAAATCAGATAATGGTCCATCAATTGCCACTCGCGTCATCTCGTTTGTAGGGTGACCAAATCTTTTAAAGTATACAGAACAATCTCCGTATCCTAGAAAGCTTCCTGGATAACATGCAACCATATCAACCGAAATAACATCATTGTAATTATACTTGGTATTCCATAATCCACCGTGTCCGTATTCGACGCAACTTGCGCGTACATCTTCAAGTAAATCAAATCGTGTTGGTTTCCATGAATTTCTTTCTCTAGCGAAATGAGCCGCAACAGATGGAACGGTAAAACAATTAGTTAGTAATTTGTCAGTATTTTCCGCGTGCTTGCACTCTAAAAACTTTTCCGCCAGATTTTTCATCTCGTCATGGAGATATTCTGTTCGATATATTTCACCATTTGGTCTGACAAACTGATCAAATCCACCTTCTTCATTACTTTTAAATAACCATACTGATACAGGATCGTTTTTACTTATTTCGTTAATAAAATCAAACATATCTGCCCCAGAATTATCTGGGGGGTAAAATCTAACAGTTCGATCGCGTGGAAATATTGTTACTGCGCTGGTCCATGCATGCGCGTTATGATCAATAATATTTATTGAAGCTCCTTTCGATTTATATTTAGATTCGTACAATACTTCTCCCGTTATCGTTGATACATTTATTGGAAATTTTAATATTTTTCTAACTCAGCAACATCTTGTATTGTAGCACCGGTATCCTTAGCTGAATCAGCCCATGAGTTTACTTTTTTACGTCTTAAATCAGTTAATCCGTTTCCACGCATCGCGTTTGTAGAGTGTTCTATTACTTGTTCGGCTACACAATTTAACCTCGAAAATTTCATTGGTGCCAGTTTATCAACGTTGGTTTTTTTTATTTATCTCATAGGTTCCATAAATAACTGCTGGTACAGGATACGCTCGCTCTTTATACGGTTTGTCAATACTCGTCAATAGACCCGGTCTGGAATTTTTACTTAATATGGCAATTTTATTATTACCAAGGATAGGATCATATTTATCACGGATAATCCAACTACCTGTTTCTGTTAATACAATAAATTTTACTTTGAAGAAATATTTTTGATCACCCTCGTATTCAGTGATGTAGTTAATGATAGTTGCCGCTCGCTTGTCATTCATTGTAGCGTCCTTGACAGTATTGCGTATAATCTTGAACGTTGACCATACATGAGATGCACCATCCGTGTAAAATTCTTTCTTGGCGTCGTGAATTTTCGAGATCAAACTTTTCTTTTTCGGATCAACCAGATCTCGTACTGGTAAGTCAGAAGATAATCTGTCGAGGTTGAATTTATATTTAACAGGCCTAGTTTGGGATAATTTCTCAAACTCGTTCATATAATTAAAACAAATATTTAAATAAAAAATATTATATATACAATGTCTCAATGCAGATGGTTGATGATCGGTTCAGTAAATCGATGCAATAAATCTTGTAGAGGGGAATTTTGTTGGTTGCAATTACATGGCATACGACGAGGAAGTCTAGGACCAATACCGTGTCTGCGATGTGGTGTTGGGGTGCGAGAAAAACAGAATTATGTGGAAAGTGCGGTGGAAAACGGTTCAAAGAACTTATTATGACAAAAAAAAATAATAATGGTGAAAACGCTATAAAATCCGTGGAGGATTATATATCAAGATTTCAGACAAACAATGATTTAAACAAATAATATTATTGTATAAATGGAGCAAAATATATTTGTCCCACATCCTGTCATCAAGAATTACGAATCAGATCGTAATGGCATGATTAGAAATTGCATGTTGAAGAGACCAGTTGGTCATATCATTAATTCTGGTTATCTAGCATTCACATTCACATACGAGGGAGGAAAAAAACATTATCTCTGTCATCGATTTACGTACGAGTGTTTCTTCGGAGTGATCAATGACGGTCTTGTTATTGATCATATTGATGGTGATCCTCAGAAGAACTCCTTATCCAATTTACAAGCTATATCACAGAGTGAGAATAATACACGTGGTAATACTGGAAGATGTAAGAGAGTCGGAAAGAGGGCGGTAATTTCCACAAACACAGAAACTGGCGAAGTAATTATATTTCGTTCGATATGTTCTGCTGCGAAATATTTTGATATTCACCCGCATTCAGTACAAAAAGTAGCAGAAAATATATATAAAACCGCTTTCTCAAAAAAATATAAACAGAGAATCACCTTCCGATATCAATAATTATCATCACCACATTATTTAATATTTTGGTCTATAGTATACGAGCAGACTACTTACCTGAAGGGGGATAACTCCGTTGAGCATATTCATGTAACTGAGTTACTTCCCCTTGACCGTGTTCATTGTGTAATAGCAGATCCGTTGCAGGGGAAAAACCCAAGAAAAATCCCTCAATCATGGGTTTTTCCAGGTTTCTCCACTATATATACTGGCCTCATACGCTGTGTTTTGCCCCTAAACTTGCTAGTGTGCGGTGGCAGACTAGGAGTTATGGGACCGCCCCTAAACTTGCTAGTGTGTGGTGGCAGACTAGGAGTTATGGGACCGCCTCTAAACTTGCTAGTGTGCGGTGGCAGACTAGGAGTTATGGGGTTTAATGTTCTGTGTGTCCTCTAAACTTAGTAGAATGCGGTGGCAATCTGCGAGTTTAATGAGGATTATCTTTACCCTCTTGTGCCTCTAGACCGTTGTTTGACGGGTTAGGGGCTGTCATAGGGGGTAGTGTTTCGCATGACCGTTGAACTTGGTAGTATGCGGTGGCAATCTGCGAGTTCTGGGTTGTGTTGTCCTTTCATTCATTGTATGCTTGTTCTGTGTATCCTCTAAACTTAGTAGAATGCGGTGGCAATCTGCGAGTTTAATGAGGCTGTTGTTGTGCCATCCCGACGAACTCGCTATAGGGGTTCTATTTTTTATTTTAAAGATTTATATATTATATAATGAACCATGAAAATATCAAAGACATTATTTCTGCTATCAAAAAACTAGAAGAAAACGGAATTAATATATCTGATGAACTAAATCCTGAAAAAATAATATCTCATTTTGAAACGTTAGAAGAGCTTAAGAATGAAAATAAGTATGTTCTATCATCTCAGTATAAGTTCATAAAGCGGATTCAGGCAGCTATGTTTCAATCACTGGCTATGGTGAACGATGATCAAGTAAATGAATTTGTTCCTCTTTCTGTCGCAGTAGAAAAGGTCAGATCGGGATTATCCAGCAAGTATCAAACAAAAAAACAATCAGTACCCGCATAAGATACTTAAGAAAAATTATGTCAACAAGTAACGACCAAAGCAACCCTGTCTAAAATATCATATATTCATTCTGGGATTATATTTATTCTGAGATTATATTTATTCTGAGATTATACTTATTCCGGGATTATATTTATTCTGAATTATTTTATTTATTCTGAAATATTTTATTTATTCTGAAATATTATATGTATTCTTAAATATTTTATTTTTCTGAAATTGATGGGTTAGTTAGTACTCAGAATTATGTGAAATGATCAAATCCATAATTTTAATGGGTTAGTTGGTACTCAGATTTATATAAAATGATCGAATTTATAATTCTGATGGGTTAGTTGGTAGTCAGAATTATTCTGAAATATTTTTTGTTTATTCTGAAATATTATATTTATTCTGAATTATTTATTTATTCTGAAATATTATATTTATTCTGAATTATTATTTATTTATTCAGAAATATTATATTTATTCTGAATTATTATTTATTTATTCTGAAATATTATTTATTTATTCTGAAATATTTTATTTTTTCTGAAATTGATGGGTTAGTTGGTACTCAGAATTATGTGAAATGATCAAATTCATAATTTTGATGGGTTAGTTGGTACTCAGAATTATGTGAAATGATCAAATTCATAATTTTGATGGGTTAGTTGGTACTCAGAATTATGTGAAATGATCAAATTCATAATTTTGACGGGTTAGTTGGTAGTCAGAATTATTCTGAATTATTATATTTATTCTGAAATATTATATTTATTCTGAAATATTATTTATTTCTGAAATTGATGGCTTAGTTGGTACTCAGATTTATATAAAATGATCAAATTTATAATTTTGATGGGTTAGTTGGTACTCAGATGTATATAAAATGATCAAATTTATAATTTTGATGGGTTAGTTGGTACTCAGATTTATATAAAATGATCAAATTTATAATTTTGATGGGTTAGTTGATACTCAGATTTATTTATTCTGAATATTTTATTTTATTTTCTGAATTGTGTATTAGATCGTCAGGTAAAGTTGCCTGATTCTCTAACTGATTTTAATTGAATAAAATATCAAAACCAGTAAAAATTACAAAAAAATCAGTAAAATTAGCTCAAATATCAGTAAAATTAGCTAAAAAAATATGTAATTTTTTACTGATTTACTGGTTTTTACTGGTTTTGATATTTTATTCAATTAAAATCAATTAGAGAATCAGGCAACTTTACCCGACGATTTAATAGACAAAATCACCCAAAATGGGTAAAATACCCCTCAAAAACACGAAATGTTTTGATTTTTCACTGAAATTCAGAAAAATTAAATATTTCTGATAAAATAAAATAAAATAAAGTATTTCTGATAAAATAAAATATTTCTGATAAAATAAAATAAAATAAAATAAAATATTTCTGATAAAATAAAATAAAATAATATTTCTGTTCCACTCCTTATTTTATTTATTCTGGAATATTATTTTTTTTAAGTTGATCGACTTTAATACAGGAATGTGCATAATTTAGAATCTGATCTCTGCTACAAATGATCTCGATAATACGTTTTTGACGGAGCTCATCTAACTGTTCTTGTGTTAATAAGAAATCCTCACTTCCGTATTCATCAATAACTAAATTAACGTTAAATTGTACTGTGTTTTGTGAAAACGCTGTTCTGATGGCGTTTTCAAGTACTTCTTTGTCATGTATAAAAACCATCACGTGCTGGTACATTATATAATATTTACTTGATTAATTAATTTCAGGCCAACCTAGTACGGATCTTATCGTGGATTGATAAATATCAACGGCGTAATCGGGAGAATGTATCTCAACCGTCGAGGAAAGCGTCGGCTCATGAACGTTAATTGATATTTTTGCTTCTTTTCCGGTTATTGATTTTATTCTACGTTGAAATTCCTCATTGATATCTTCAATCTCATAACTACCAGTGGGTATTCCATCATCTATCCAGTCAGGAGTACCATCTGGTTTGTTCTTGTTAGCAAATACAAGCGAATTATTTGCTGGTGTACCATGAAATGATTTTGATCTGATATTTGGCCAGCTGTAATATACCCGTAATTGAGCTAACGCTATTTCTTTTACTGGAATTGCAGTAGGAAAATTAATACTAAATTCAGGATCAGATGAACTTACCGAGATCATCGTTATCTTTGGCGGAGTTGTGTTAGTCACGATCTGCTGGAGTAATTCTGTCATTATTAGTACTTGTATCGTTAATACCGATACCTTCATGATATATTTTAGTTATCATTGAAAACTCGAAATCAGATATAATTCCATCACTGAGACTCGCTGATAACAACGAGGATAATTTCGAGTATGCTACCGTCGCTGTGTGTAATTTTATTATGTAATCGGATAATTTTTCGTTCGTGCAAGTACATATTTTTTTTGCGATGATATTAAGCACACCTGCAATAGTTGTTGCTGCTGAAATACAAATAGTTACGGCTACTGGTGCCATCATTGTCACCGCTGATAATATCACACCGGTTCCAGCAACAACAGCGGATACTGAATAAACAATCACATCAACGATAACTAATCGTCGTCGATACTTTTTTACTTTTACTGTATATTGTTCGACTTGATCTTTTAGCGCCGCCTGCCATTTACGCGCTTGATTGTATCTGTATTGTGCACCATCCATATATTTTTATGCAGTAACCAATTGAGGTATTTCAGCTACAAATTCCAAACACCACCAGTAAGATGTTGCGGTTAATTTCTTATCATCTGCTTCCAGAATAAATATTTCTTCGGTTCAGCTATTTAATATAACAGATACAACCCGGGAAAACCTATCGGTTGAATGGCGCCATTGAAACGTTGTAAATATTTCAAATTTTGCAGCACTGAACACAGACAGCCTGTACACGCCAGTGACTGTTGCGGTATATTTGATAGTTTTATTTTGCTGCGACCATGTTGTGAATCCCGATGATACCGTGTATACAATGTTTGTGATATGTCCGGGAGTTATTCCGGCTGGAATTTTAATCAGGCTGGTTTTGTTAACGATATCAGGAATCCCTGCTACGATGTTTTGCTGTGTTTGTTTGATCGTGTCTAGGTTAGTTTTGATATCTTGCTGTGTTTGTTTGATCGTGTCAATGTTGGTTTTGATATCAGAAAGTTTTATGACAACAGTTTGCGGAGAACCAAAAAAATCTTCAGCGGTTTTTTGATGGTTTCTGCGAAATCTTGCAAAAGCGCCCACGTGACCATCATACTCAGCCCGTAACGTGGATAATTTATTATCTACGGTACCATAGCTAATGTCAACATACTTTTTCGTTGCAGCATCTTCACCGGAGGTTGGATCTCTTAAAACTACTATTTTATTTCCGTTCATGTTGAGTTCACCCGTCATTGTGTCGCCGGTGTTTCTCACACGATTAGCAACGCTTCTTGCAATTTCATCTCTGATGGTTGCAAACGACATACTTGAATCCCTGATTCTGCCGCCGTCAGTAAATACGGGAATATTATCTGCAAGTGCACCGAGTACTCGTCGAACTATATCATCCCATCTGATATTGCTCGTTTTTAGTTTACCATATCGATCTTGAAAAATAACAACTTCATCTGGGTCAACTCCAGCCAGGTTCATGATATCAGCATGTTCATCTTTAGTCGCATACTTCGACAGATCAACATCGCCGGATTTTCTCTTAACGCGTGAGGATCTTCTTCCGTAAATATCAACCATTATAATAAGACCTGTTGTTTAAAACGCTTTACGCGAAACGAATCGGTTGCTTGTATAATCATGCACGACTTTATGTGGCGGTTTGGATGATCTTGATATAGCGTTAAGTACATTAATTACTTCACGGCCACATATTGGCGGATCTGTCATTGTTTGTGTGGGTAGCGTTGAATACCAAACTTTTGAACCAGAGGTTCTTGCATGGAGTGGTGCGACATACTTGATAAATTCAACGGGTGGAGCTAACCCGTACGAATCAAAATAAACGATTCCACGTGGATCAACCGCGTATGATACCCAATGAGTACCGGGTCCTGAATTCGAGTCGAGATTAATAATACCTGTTTCCAGTTTGTTTGGTCGGACCGGTAATTGATCTCGCATAAAAACACCTCTAAAGTTTTTTATTTTTAATTTTTTAGCAACATCAAGTAAATCAAAATTTGATGCTGGAACGTCTAACGTGGAAGCCTCAGACCTCTTCCCCAGCGAGATCCGGGTAATCTTAGACCGCGTCCCTTTTTTGTATCCATTTCCAGTTGCTTTCTTTAAAGCCATTCCAGTAGCTGTTCCAATAGCACCTAATGCGACTGCTTTTGCTACGGCTGGAGCAGCAGTAGCTATTAACGTAGAATAGCCACAAGAAGTGGAAATATACCACCCGTTTTAACCATGTCTTTGTTGGCGCTCGGCGAAAGATGAAATTGAACTCCAGTTTTTTATTCTAGGGCTTTATTGAAATGTTTAATCTGATTATTTGTCAACGATAATTTGTTTGGACCACCACTAATCTGATTTGGTTTTAGTGATATTTTGGTTGCGCATTTGGTGGCGGTTTTTGATTGAAGCTTTTTTACCTGACCAGGAATCAGAGTAACATTAACATGACCATACGACATTTTTATATAAATAATATTTTTCTAAATAACATGATTAAATATTTTCCACTGGTGCATCAACGACTCTCATTCGACCACTACCGCCTTCAAGTAACATGGCTTTATCGCTAAGTATGACCGCGATTGCTCTATAATCAACACCACCTGTATTCAGTGTTGCTTTAAGATGTATATCAACGACAGATTCTTTTGATAGATCAAGATGCTCCAATGAAAAATAATAAATCGGATATAAAGTTCTGAAATCATGTTGCGATATTTGCAATCCAGTATCAACATTTTGATCACGTCCCATGAATGACATTAAACGATGATATGCACGTCCTATACGATTCTGTTCATAATTTAGTTGTGTATTTTCTGCTGGTTCTTGTTGTCAGTTTATCCGTAAAGAAATATCTGTGATACCTAGTTTGTCAAATATCATATGAGAGTGAGTTTGTGAACCTAATCGATTAGTTTCCTGAAACGCAATAAAAATATGACGCGGTGCAGAAACACCCTGTTGTGATGCTATATGCCATGTAAACTGACCGTTAACGTTATTTTGCATACTGTTTGTGCTTGTTGTTAACCATGACAACAAGGATTTACCACCAGTGTCCATGAAAGAAATTAATTTTTGTTCTACTGCGATAGTTGGAGTCATTACCGGCATCCACAGTGAAAGTTTCGATAATATTACTTTACCAGCATCACCAACAGGTCTCCACAGAGCATCGTTATCATCACCTTTTCGCACAAGAATAACCGTGTGTCTAGCTCCAAAAATAACCTTTCTAAAATTTCTACAAAATCCAAAAATATGCGATAGTGGAATTGGACATGAAAATCTTCTATTGTCTCCTAGCAACATATTTCTACGTGCTGCAAATCCCAAGTTGAAATTTTCGCTAGAACCATGAACCACTGGGGCCACATCAGCATCAGCGTTATTGGCAAAATTTCTTGGTCGTCTTATATTATACGGATCGCTTTCAGGGTGATTGGAGTTATCTTTCACAAACATCATTGTAGGACCTGCTGATCTTGTATAATCATCAGAATATCTTGCTAATCCTATTATTGTTGTAGCAACGTCTACATCTTTCTGAATCGATTCGATATTTTTTCCATCGATCATATAAGTGGCGCTATCAAACAGTGCCATGATCCCGTTGTTGACAAAAACAACTTTTACTGCACCTCCGTAATTAGTATCACCCGTTTTTATAATTGTACCTTCTACCTCAAGAAAAGCCTCAGCGGGTAAAACGTATCTACTTGTGTCATGAACTTGTAATTCAATTCTTCCATGTTGATCTGGTATTCGTGCTTCATAAGAATAAAACTGATAATCACGTACCGATTCATCTTTAAGGACAGGTGCTTCCATGTCAAATGCTTCATCGGATTCACGTTTAAACATTTTATTATAATTATTTTCATCTAACACAAAAACCGGGTTTAGAAATTCCACTCCCTGATATCATGCTTGAAATATTATTCCCTGATTTACCGGGTCCTTGATCTGCTAACGCCGCTAGTTTTTGATTTGCAGCCTGATTTATTATTTTACTTACGTCTGCGGGCATCACCTCAGTACTTGGTAATTTTACCGGCTGTTGTTTTCGTCGCAATAATCGTGCTAGTCTTTCTTTGATCGCCGAGAACGCCTTACCAGCAACATTGACAATTGCACTAGGAGCTTTATCACGAACAATATCAATAGCTTTCATCGATAATTGTTTTGCAATAGGTGCTGCTTTCGGAGCTATCCTTGTAAATAATCCCTGAATAACATCACCAAGTCCATCTCCGTAAGTAGCTCTGTAGATTGGTAATCGTGAGTTTACCGCTCTGACCTGTACTGGTTTACGATGATTATTACGTATGATCATCTTATTTTTATTTATTATTTATCTAACAACTAGTCATCAGCAAGTTCATCGATAAGTTCTCGGTAAACGCCGATATCCATGATACCACCTTGAAATAATCGCCGACAAATATCAGATGCTTCATTAATTATTTCTGGTGAATTATTTCCGGCACGTTTTCCTCCTATGAGAACTTCTAACCGTGACACATCATTAATGATGTTATCAGGACAAACAAAATCATTCCCAGACTACTCCCCCATACTTCTTTTTCTTTTTTTTTTTTTTTTTTTCGGGGCCCCGAGTGGCCGAGTGGTCTAAAGCGCTCTCCGTTACGGATCACTGCCATCTCACCTCTGTCTGCGTGGGTTCGAGTCTAGGATTCAGCCAATGTGGGTATGTGAGAAAGCTTGCCAGTAGCTTCTCGTGGGTCGGCGGTTCTTCCCGGGGTTTTCCCGGGTTCTTCCTCCACCATTAATACTGGCCGCCATGCATAGCCTATCGTGTGCTGAAATATGGCGTTAAACCCAACAACAACAACATCTTTTTCTTTTTCTGATTTTTTAGGTGGTGTCGCTCCAAACATTTCTTTAATTTTCGACATCAGCGGTGAATAAGAAGATTGTTTTTGTTCTGTTTGTTGCAGAGGTGGAGGAAGTTGATACTGGGAGAGTTGTTCTTGTTCTAGTTGTTTCAGTCTCTCTTTATAAAGTCTTTCTACTTCTTCATCAATAATTTCATATTTTTGACCTCTAGCTTGTTTTTTGTTGTAATATACGCGATATATATATCTAATAATATTATCATCACTTACCTTTTCATGACGAGGTTTAAAAATATCAGATTTATTAAATATACTATTTAATATTACCTCGGGTAATTGTTCTTTTTTAGTATTTCTAATTTCTTCAACAACTCCTTCTTTGAATTTTGCAATCAATTCTACGTTTTTTTCTACTAGTTCGGGTTCAGGTGCATGTTCTTTTTGCACGTAGGCGACTTCAGTACGAAGTTTTCCAATTTCTTCAAGTATTTCCTCACCAACAGGTTGAGGATGAGCCGCAGCTATTTCCCTGGCTATGCCAGGTGGAAGATCTCGTAAAATCTTTTTTGTCTGTTTAGTTCTTCTTGCTATTTTTTCGGTTTGTTCTGCTGTTTGTTTTGATACCGGAAGAAGATCCTCTTTGATGACTGTTGTAACTATCTCAGTAGCTGCATTGACGGGCTTAAACAGATTTTTAGTGTCCTCTTCGTATTCAACTCGTGCTTCTTGCTGCGCTTGTAGATTTTTTCTAAATGAATCTCGCACGGGAAGAAATTTTTTAATTGCTTCTAGTCTCTCTCGTGCTATTCTTGCAGCATGAGATTCTGGATGTACCATTATTTTTAATATAACAATTTTTTAATTAATAGCAGCAGAGAGGGCGCCTACCAACGTTGGTCGTCCGTGGAAATTAAACAAAAAGTAAATAAACACGTAGAGTACTTTATTTTTCAGCTACCTTTTCGAACTAAGGTTTTATTGATGGGGTTGGTTTCAACAAAAAATAAAATCATCTCAAGGAAACGTTTATTTGTAAAAATCTGGACCTTTCTACGAGATTATTTTATTTTGTTTGTTTTATTTGTTTGTCGGAATTCTATGGTCTGTTCGCCCTCTCTGCTGCTCGGGTGAACTCACTTCGTTTGATCAATCGAACACTTATAAATGTTATCGTGCATGTAACATAAACTACCTTAAATTAACCGAATCTTTCATAACTGATCAAAGATAACAAGGCAGCCACGAGAAACGAATATTTCGTAAAATAAAGAGTTTGATTTCACAGATACGGACCATTGTGAGCAAACGAGTTTCAGAGAACTCTTGAACTGGCACTTAGAGATGTCCTCAAGGATGATAAGAAGTTTCATTATTAATTCAAATTAATTAATTCACGACATCAATATTGTACTAACTGAGCAATACGAAAATTGAGTTTCAATGTAGACGATTGTCTCACGAAATAAATGTCTTGTGTTTTTGAAGAGATAAAAAGGATTCAGTCAATAAACAGCCCAGTTTCTTAACACCGACCTCTCCCCCACGGGTTTTTATCGATGTCAACGCGATTTTTTTCTTCTCAAATTTTGGAGGTCCCTCGGTAACTCGCGCCTCGCTTATAATGCGGTCTCTGTTTGTGAACCCCGTTGTGCGCGAGTTATCGAATTCAAAACCAGTCGCTCGGTCTAGTTATATCGTTAGATACGGTCACGCAATTTCTTGAGAAAGAGCGCAACAACTCAGGAATCCGAATTGTTGTGTTATTCCTAGTTGAAGCCCAATAACGAAACGTCATCGATTTGAGTGCTTCACTTCAAGTCTGTCGGAAGTTTTACGCATTCCGATTTTCGTTTTTTTCCGTACGATGAACGTGACTATTCTCGTTTAAATACGGGCACGTGAGGAAGAGCATGACTTGATTGTATCCTTCAGCTACGAGCGTTAGTTGTTTTCAATATATAGAGGAATAATTTACAAGCATCTTTCAAATGGGTCCGTGTCGAAGTGTAATAGAGAATGGTTGACTTTAGCATGGATCTAGACGGGGGAAGGACACCAAAGAGAATAAAATTAGAACCTGTGCCAGCTGGAGACAGGTCTGTATTTTTATGTCTAAGGTCAATGTTTGTGTTATATTAAAAGAAAAAAAAAAAGATTTTGTGTGCGATAAACAATTCATGTTGAAGGCCAGGTATCGCAAAGATGTGGTATGTCGAATAGCATTGTGAGCAGATGGAATTTTATAACTATAAATAATCGGTATAACATGCTAAAAAACCAATTGTTTTAGAGTATTGCATTAAATTACACTTGGCCCTTTGGGCTAAGTACGGCTTGTCAAAACGTACGTTACGAGACGTTAACCGTTAAATTGTATCGCCATTTTACAGATCGTGTGAAATAAAGTCCCACATACATGGCATCTGAGATTAGAAGAAATATTGTTTTTAAAAAATAGCTTACCCACAACTGTCAAGTTATTCCTTTTTCTGTATATTCCTGGGTCAAACATATTTTCACAAAATTGTCGTCGTACGTAACGCCTCAAGTTGAAGCCCCTTGAGGCTGTTAAGTAATTTAGACAGAACCTGATCAATGAAGTACATTAAACTCTTGCAACTAAACCAAGCAATTTTTCAAAAGTGCTGAGACATTTTTTTTTTTAGACACAGGCCCAGGGTTGGTGACTTAAAAAAATTACTAGCTCTGACTCACTCCACATAGGGGCCCCGAGTGGCCGAGTGGTCTAAAGCGCTCTTCGTTACGGATCACTGCCATCTCACCTCTGTCTGCGGCGGTTCGAGTCTAAGATTCAGCCAATGTGGGCATGTGAGAAAGCTTGCCAGTAGCTTCTCGTGGGTCGGTGGTTCTTTCCGGGGTTTTCCTGGTTCTTCCTCCACCATTAATACTGGCCGCCATGTATAGCCTATCGTGTGCTGAAAATTGGCGTTAAACCCCACAACAACAACGACTCACTACGCAAGTCCTGACTCCAATTTTCGTATGCCCAAAAGTGCTTTTTTAAAATAATTTTTTTTTTTTATCACACAACGATTGGGGCAGCAGAATTATTAAACTTTAACTTTAAGCAACTTGAACAATTTGTAGCAATTAAACAAGACAAAAAAAATAAGGTCAAAATCAGTGGCGTCACTCGGGTTGGTGTCACCCAGTGCGGTAGCTCATGGTGTCACCCCCATGGTCCTCCTTCCGTAACAGACCATACAGAATCCTTAGTAATGTCATTTTGGTGTCACCCCCTCTGATGGTGTCACCCGGTGCAGTCCGCACCCCCCGCATCCCCCTAGTGACGCCACTGCTGTGCCTGCTAGTCATGTATTTAAATATGATTGGTTATCCGCTTATGAAATCCGACTAGACCGAGCAGTGTGTGCTCTGTAAAATTTGCAATTTTTCATTTTGGTGTCACCTGGTGCAGTCCCCACCCCCCACACCCTCCTAGCGACGCCACTGGTCAAAATACTTCAAGTGTTTCTGCCAAAATAAAGTTGGCGCTGCTTTTTTTAAATTTCACTTTCACCAAAAGATGGCTGACTTTTAATCAAAGACTAGCAAACCATCCTGGACCACATCTGACTGAACTAAAAAGTATTTGTCAACATCGTTAGTAAATAACCTGATGAATAATATTGTGGAACATGTGTGACTTGTCATGTGAGTTTCTTTCCTAGTGACACCCCATTTGATGTGAAGATAATGTGTACAGTATGAGAAAAAGTAACAAAATATTGTACTACACAGCCATCGTGGAAACATAATTGAAATGTGTAGTTCCTGCATCACTGAAAGCCACATGCATGTTGATTTATGTGGTTACCAATTTTGTAAATATTTACCAGTAGTAAACATCACTAAGTTGTTTATGTACCTAAATGTTGCAGCTTTGTATAAGGAACTTAGGCCAGTGTGAGAGATGCCTTAATGTAATTGGCAACATTGATGAGTTCCTGCTGCAAATGAATGTCATGTACTCAACCTCTGTGACATTTTTTTGGCCACGTTTTTTATTACGTTATTGTTGGGGCTCTGCAGGCCGCATGTTTGGAATGTTGTTTTTTTGTTTCCGCTGCATCGTAAATCTCAAGGTTGTTGATGATATTGCAATATCACCATTATATGCCTTACCGAAATACTTTGGCAACAGCTGTCCATGTTTTCTTCAAGAACAGCAACATAAGTGAATTTATGTTGCCATTTAGCTTCTCGTGGGTCGGTGGTTCTTTCTGGGGTTTTCCCAGGTTCTTCCTCCACCATTAATACTGGCCGCCATGTATAGCCTATCGTGTGCTGAAAAATGGCGTTAAACCCCACAACAACAACAACAACAACAACAACAACAAAATGTTGCCATTTATAGTGGCAAAGGTGCCCATACAATTGTAAGTGATACAGTGTGTGTATGTGTGTGTGTTATTTGGATTTTTAACATAGCTTTACCAATTTTTCAGTAATATTGCTATGATGTCTGCATTGTGGCAGTTTATAGTGATGTCTAGCACTGTGGCATCATGCTGCAGACATGTAACATCATGTTCCACCCATTCACATTATCCTGACACCAGGCCGACCAGTCTTAACACTAATCTCCTAATGCTGAGCACCAAGCGAGGCATCTGCTAGACTCTTTTTATAATTCTTTGGTATGACTTGGCCAGGTTTCAAACCAGTGACCTCCCGCATTCAAAGCGGATGCTCTAACACCTTAGGCCAGCAGAGCGGTCATAAGTGATACAATCCCAAAACATGACAATTCTGGTGTGGGTGGGGTTTGGACTGATGTGCTCTCCAGTGCATCGTGGGGCCCATTTGTCATCCCATTTCCAGATATATAACCTCCTACATTACCAAGCACTATCTGAAATTTATCTGAAAATATTAAATTTCTCCAATAATTATCTGCAGTTATATGCAGGGGCCCCGAGTGTCCGAGTGGTCTAAAGTGCTCACCGTTCCGGATCACTGCCATCTCACCTCTGTCTGTGTGGGTTCGAGTCCAAGGCTCAGTTAGCATGGGTATGTGGGAAAGCCTGCCAGTAGCTTCTAGTGGGATGGTGGTTCTTCCATGGGTTTCCAGGGTTCTTCATCCACCAGTTATACTGGCCGCCATATATAGCATATCTTGTGCTGAAAAATGTCGTTAAACCCTAAAACAACAACAACAACAGCAGTTATATGCAATGTAGAATTAATTTTTCAACTAGAAAGTATGACATCATACTTATCTTTCAAAAGAGCACTTTATTATTATTATTATTATTATTACATGTATTAGAACAAAAAATAATTTATGATGAGTAAAGTGCGCTATTTGAGAGTGATATCAGTTTTTAAATTGTCCTTGATATTTTTGTAAAATTAGGAAATTAAAAGTGTCGCTGACCATTACAGTTTAAAAAGTTCTTTTTATTAATTCAACTGAAAAGTTACAGGAGTAAAATCCTTGATATATCAGTGCATTACAAATTTTGTATTTTTTTTTTTAAAATCAGCTTACCTGGGTTAAGCCGGCTGGAAATTTGACTTTGCCCATGGTGGATTGAGCTTGCCCCAAAATTCGAAAACAGAATATCACAACTACAGTCAAAATATAATCTTAATATAAAATAGTATATCTTTTAAGGAAATCACATTATACTTAGAGCTTGTTTGCACCTTAAAACCATGTGTCAGTAAATTAAAGTTATCAATAAAAAGATACATGAAGATAGATATGCACATGTAGATAAGGATAAATGTAAGGGGTTAGAATGCAGATATAGTTTGAAGAGGAAAGGCAGGCATATATGTGTGCAAGAGCCAACTGTTGAATGGATAAGTAGACAAAGGTTTTGGAGACAGCAAGATTTTAGAGAGAAAGAGGGACACCATTAGGCAAAAGACATAACTGAACAACTAGACAACCAAGATCAGAACTGTGTTAGCTTAATTTTAATCACATTTTAATATATCATACAATTTTTATGTATCTACTTTTCTACTTAAGGTTCAGTTGATATAATGTAGATTTATGTATCCTTTCGTTAAGAAAAGGTAAACCAAGTTTTAGATTCTGTGTCACCTTGAAATTGAAGATGTACATGTAAAAGTATTTGACAAGCCAACATTTGACAATGATTTGAGAGCACCCTTGTATCAATTTAATTATTTGCCAAACAGTATCATTCAGTCTCCTGTAATAATCATGTACATGGTAAATGATAAACACCACTTGTGGATGCTAGACTTTCATTGTTAGAGACTTTTACACAGACACCTATCAAAGAAATGTCACAAGTTATAACACTCCTCACCTTGAAATCGGGGACATACATCAAAACAATCTGACAAGCCGATTGTTTCTAGTCTGCAATCTCTGCATTTTCAGAGCTCACAGACTGCCTACACCTAGGTTAGAACTTGAAAGACAGTAAATCCTGCATGCTTATAAATAATACCGTTAAAATAGAACTGGTAAATAGAAAAATATAAATATTTATAAATTTATTCTGTGTGTTATAACTTATTTTGAATAGAAAGCAGTCACACTGTGTTAGTGAAACTGTCTTGACATTGCAAAATGGAAGTGACAGACAAATAAAGGATGAATAAAATTGCCAGAGTTTTTTGCAGCAGTAGTTCAAATAAATGTTAAATAAATGTGTATGTACTGTGGGGACTTTGCATAGTATAACACTTTGCTGACATAAAGCATTACAAACTGAATGTCACTTCCTTCACACCTTGAATTTTGTGGATTTACCAGTAGGGTTTGCCCAAGTATGATTTGAGCTTGCCCCAGGCATCAGGCAAGTGAATTTGTCCAGAATCTAGTAGCACTTGAAACACTGAGTGAAACTTGTCAAAAAGTCCTGGCAGCCTGCAGGACCAGAACGCTACTTCTCCTGTCCGTAACAAAACTGGTCCTACATTTTGACATACAGTCAGTGACTCAGTGATAACTACATGTAGACATGAATATCAGCCCATTGTAACATTATTAATATTTAATGAAACATGGAACATAAACACAGAATAAGATATTTGTATTGTCTTATTTATTACATATTGTTAAATTCAGCTAGGTTGCTTGATTCAAAGCAAATGTTTTAAATCAGTCTTCCAAAAAAACCCCATCCAAATGAGATTTGAATGTCATTTTACACACGATGATAACTACACAAAAAACCCATGCTAGTCTAATTTCTAATAAATGCATGTAGAATCTGGTCACCTGATTGTAATAGTCAGATGTGTTTTTGAAGGTTGAACATTTAATTTGACACTGTAATTGACGTCAGAAGGCTATATATAGAATGAGTGGCTTCTTTCAATTTCAATTATTTGATTCTCACTTCATTTTACTTCAAATTTAGGTTTAAAATCAGTGATTTGATGACTTTGAAATAAAGGATTTCACTTATTAACTATAGTGCAGGCATGGTATTTGTAAACTGCAGGTTCATTTGGTCAGGTACCATTTCAAAGAAAAGCCATGGTTGATCTCCTAAACCTAGAATCAGAATCTTTCTATTGTCTGTGCAGTGTTTGGAAGAAAACAAGATTGTGCCTGGGTCTACTTTGATAGGATTGTCACTCCTTGAAAAGCTGAATGTTGTACAATATGTAAGACTTGTTATAAAGAACTGCAGGCAATATATTTAAGTGTCTGAAATGGCAATATGAAGTTTGCAGCAAGACAGCAGCAATGACATGGAAGCCACCCCTATAATTGGGAAACCAGTCACTTTAGTTACTTCTATAGTATCGAGAAAAAGTGGGGCTTCTCTGGTTCAGCTGACATCACAGAAGTGGTTTATGCAAGGCTCTGGCAATGACAACTTTGTGATTGAAAACTGACCAGTTATAGTTCATTCAGCTCAGTGTCATGAATGATGTTGGTCTTTGTAGCTCAGTGAATTGTAAATTTAGCCGCTTCAAACGTAGATAAATTTACCTTATTCAGACATCAGCATTATGTTGTTTTCATTAAACGAATTAACATTTTTACTTAAGGGATAATTTTTTCTAAGGATCAGATAGACCATGTTTGCTTACATATGACATGTGACGGCTCCCATAGCTGCATTGTTGAATTGAACTCACTCTTAACTCCAGAGGCAACATCGTTGATTACATCATACAGACCACTCCTTTTCAGGATATATCGAATCACTGATTACATCATACAGACTACTCCTTTTCAGGATATATTAAATCGTTGATTACATCACACAGACCACTCCTTTTCAGGATATATCGAATCATTGATTACATCATACAGACCACTCCTTTTCAGGATATATCGAATCGTTGATTACATCATACAGATTACTCCTTTTCAGGATATATTGAATCGTTGATTACATCACACAGACTACTCCTTTTCAGGATATATCGAATGAGTAGTGGTGCTCTGAATGTTGATAGAAATGGTGTTGAAATCACAAAACACGTTTGGTTCCATTATGTGAAAATTAACTGAGCTGTGGTATACAGTTAATTTTTTGTACATCATTTCATTTCTTTTCTTGTACTTAAAAATAGTTCTTTCTGCAGCTGTGGTTTTAGGGCTGTGCAGGTCTGGTGCAAAATGAGAACATTGCACCCCTAAAATCTAATTTCTATATAACTGAAGAAATTCTGTGAAAGATTGATATTAAAATACAGCTTTGTTTTCAAAATCAAATTTGTTTTTAAATCTGCTTTAATTATAATTTGTCTTAAACAAATTCCTAATTTCTGGGCCCGGTGCAATTGTACTTTTCACACCTCGCTAAGGCTGCTACTGATTTCTGTTTTCCCGCTCTCTTTCTCTCCTAAATGATCTCATATCATAACAGTTCAGGCAGTGGGTGGGAAAGATGTATACTGTATGTAACATGCATAAAAAAAAACTGAACTAGAAACATTTTTAAAAAAATGCATTACAATAAGAAAAACATGTACAAGATGATAATTTATTAAAGTAATGAAGTTGAATTATAAAACAGCTGAATGAAAAATAATGAAACCTCAGTGTACAAGTTCAGATGCTTGCAACTCCAGTTTAATAATCCTTATAAGGTACAGATATATCTGGCTCTTATTGTGAATGAATGAGCGAGTATGTGAGCGGTAGGTCATAGTGCATGAAGTGCATGCTAACGTCAATCCCATGCCGTGAAATAAGAGCCCTTAGCAGTTTTGCTTTGTGGTCCAGATGAATATCCTACTCATTCTGCATAGGGATATAGTGATGGTCATAATTCAAGAGAATTGTTACATTTGTAGATTTCGGGTCTTTGTTGTCTGGTAAGGTTATCATTTATGTGTTATCAAGCTGATATATTGAAATACTGGTGTGTGGATTGTGTATCTTTTTTGTTCTGTTCTGTTTTAGTATATTAAGTATTCATTCTGTTTTGTTTTAGGTTTTTATCCTGTATGTTTCCTGTTGGTTAATAAACCACCGAGTGTTGTAGTTATTTCTATTTGTACAATGCCTGGCTCACATATTTAGATGGATAGATGATTTATTCCAGGCTGTGTGATTGTAGCCTTTATAGATGACTCGGGCATCTCACCTCAAGCAGCACAAGTTTGAGTCTTGATTTGCCCAATGTAGAAATGTGAGAGAGCTTGCTTGTGTCTTTCTGGATTCTTACTGAACCAAACTATTCTGGCTGCCATGTATGGCCTACCATGTGTTGAAAAATGGTGTTAAACCCAACAAAACCAATCCAAACCTCAACTCTGTATTAATTGCAGTGAATAAGCAATTACTTTGTGACTTCTTGCAATGAGACACTTGCACTATCTAGTTATCTAAAGCATTTTATGAACTATTATGGATATGCTTTTATGGTATTCCTTGGTGGTGTTTGCTGTTATATTTAATTCTAAACATTGTGGGTAGTGCCATTGTCTTAAAACATTCCAGCATGAAAGCCTTTCAAGTTTGAGAAAGATGCCCATTGGCCATTAGTATGGCCCATTGGCCTTCAATATGGACACCATTACTAAAATTGGAAAAACCTTTAAACTGCTTCTTTGCCATAATCAAATTTGACAGAAAGCATTCTGGCATGAAATTCTGTCAAATTTGACAGAAAGCATTCTGGCATGAAATTCTGTCAAATTTGACAGAAAGCATTTTTGTCATGAAGCTCCAATGATGTGCATCTGACATCAGATATGGCCACTGTTGCTAAAAATAGAAATCCTTGAAACAGCTTCTTATAAACAAACAAAACAGTTCAACTGAATGTGAAAAACATCCTAGCCTGAAGACCTTTCAGTTTGTCTGTCTTTTTACAGGCCACTGAATTTCTCCACAACACCAGATGATGTAGAATTGGGAATAGCAAAGAAGCAAAAGACTATTCGGGTAAGACATTTTTTGAGATTTTGAGAAGTTGTTAATGATATTGGGGCCTGGGTCATCAGAGATTGAAGGACAAGATGAGAAAACGGGCAAACCAGTGGATAATTGAGGAATTCTAGTTGTGCAGTGGAAAATCGTAGAACTTCAATAATGAAATTGATATTGGGTTTCATATCAGCTTTCTTTTTACATGTGAATAATTGTGTAATTTCATTTTAATCTGGGCATATCATATTAACACATTGTTCAACATTCCGTTGATTTGATTTCTTGATTCTCTTACCTTTTCCAGCCGTTATAGATAGCTAGATAAAAAGGTAAAGAAGTCTATAAATTTTGGAGTCAAAAGGTCATAACTGTTCACTGTTTTCAACACTAACTTTATTTCCTGACCTGAGATGTTGACCAGACTTTATGATCTATTTTTCACTTGGGATAAGTAACGAACCTGTAGCTTTTGAAAACATAGGGTCAGAGGTCAAGGTTGCCGTGATTGAATAAAAACAAACAATCTCAGCAGAGTAACTTTAACTGTAAATGAAGTTTCTTTATCACACTTTGGGTGAGGTAACTTTGGAACCAAAAGGTCAGAGGTCATTGTCACCATGGCTCAGAGATAGTTTTTTTGACAATAGCTTTTATTTTAGATTTAATTTCTTAACCAAACTTTGGGGATAGCTTGCATTTTCAGTAGGGAAGAAGCCTATCAATTTTTGGTGTAAGCATCAAGTAACTGAATAAATTTGTTTTTGCACAGTAACACGTTTTACAGTATAGTTCATTGATGTGGATTATGTTTTTGCACATTAACATGTTTTACAGTATAGTTCATTGATGTGGATTATGTTTTTGCACATTAACATGTTTTACAGTATAGTTTGTTGCTGTGGATTATGTTTTTGCACATTAACATGTTTTACAGTATAGTTTGTTGCTGTGGATTATGTTTTTGCACAATAACATGTTTTATAGTATAGTTTGTTGCTGTGGATTATGTTTTTGCACAATAACGTTTTACAGTATAGTTTGTTGCTGTGGATTATGTTTTTGCACAATAACATATTTTACAGTATTATTTCTTGCTGTGGATTATGTTTTTGCACAATAACATGTTTTACAGTATAGTTTGTTGCTGTGGATTTTTTTTGCTCTACATTTACAAGAGTGAATGCATGCAGTACACTATAAATAGAAGATGTGTTTCCTAGATGATTCGGTATTGACTGGGAAATTTAAAGCAGTGTGTTGTATATGCTGAGTATAGAGTGTCAATAGACAGAAGATGATGGCACACCATATTATATCGTAAATTTAAAGCAGTGTGTGTTGTATATGCTGAGTCTAAAGTGTCAAAAGACAGAAGATGATGGCACACCATATTATATAGTAAATTTAAAGCAGTGTGTGTTGTATATGCTGAGTCCAAAGTGTCAATAGACAGAAGATGATGGCACACCATATTATGTAGTAAATTTAAAGCAGTGTATGTTGTATATGCTGAGTCTAAAGTGTCAATAGACAGATGATGGTACACCATATTATATAGTAAATTTAAAGCAGTGTATGTTGTATATGCCGAGTCTAAAGTGTCAATAGACAGAAGATGATGGCACACCATATTATGTAGTAAATTTAAAGCAGTGTTGTATATGCTGAGTCTAAAGTGTCAATAGACAGAAGATGATGGCACACCCATATTATATAGTAAATTTAAAGCAGTGTGTGTTGTATATGCTGAGTCTAAAGTGTCAGTAGACAGAAGATGATGGCACACCATATTGTAAATTTAAAGCAGTGTATGTTGTATATGCTGAGTCTAAAGTGTCAATAGACAGAAGATGATGGCACACCATATTATGTAGTAAATTTAAAGCAGTGTGTGTTGTATATGCTGAGTCTAGAGTGTCAATAGACAGAAGATGATGGCACACCATATTATATAGTAAAATGAACATGATATAAAATATTTGGAGATAGTTTTCATAGTATATATTAAATTATGTGTGCTAAACTTTGTACATGTTTTTGTTGTAGGAAAAAAAACCAAAATGCCTTGAAATATACTATAGTTGTTTAATTTTGTTGTTCATTTTTTGTTGTCTAATTAGACGAGTTAACTACAATGCAAAAGGGAATTTTGCCTTATAGATGGTGTACCTGTAAAGTTGTAAAGTGTTTTCTTTTCTCCAGGACCCCATGTCTCACCGAATTATTGAGAAGCGGCGGCGGGATCGCATGAATAACTGTTTGGCTGACCTAAGTAAGCTGATTCCACCTAACTTCTTGAAACAGGTAATCAAATGTCTCATCTGGTTTTCTTCAAATATAATTCCACTGTATATGATATTTATTCATCCGATTTAAACACAACATTTTGGCAACTTTTTTATACACCAGTAGTACTCTTAAAATGGATTAAGCTTTTACTAAATTTCAAATTTTGCTAAAATGTTGCGCCTCCCTGAACTGATTGATTTACAATATACAAGAGAGGGAAAGAGTTGTTTTCAGCTGGGGAAGTTACCAAAAGGTGTGGTCTGTTCGTTTAAAGTTTTTCTTTCAGTGTAATGCTGAATTTCCTCCTTGTAATTATGCAGTAAATATCAGAAGACCCATTATTTCTCACACCCTATTCATTCTCTGGTACAGACAGAGCTGAAATGACATGGTCAGTGTCAAAGTATTGATGTCGCAGGATTACTTACTTTGTTTGATTGTTACTTCTTTCATATAAATAGCAACTTGACAAGGACAGAGGAGGCCATTGTCTTTAAATTGACATGGTCAGTATAGTCCATTGTCATTAAATTAACAAGGCTAGTGTAGACCTTCGTTTTTAAATTGACAAAGCATGTGTAGTTTATTGAGGTCAGAGTAGTCCATTGTCTCTTCATTCACAAGGCCAGTATAGACCATTGTCTTTAATATGACATGGTCAGTGTAATCCATTGTCTTTAAATTGACAAGGCCAGTGTAGTCCATTATCTTTCTATTGACAAGGCCAGTGTAGTCCATTGTCTTTCTATTGACAAGGCCAGTATAAGCCATTGTCTTTAAATTGACAAGGCCAGTGTAGATTATTGACAAGGTCAAACCAGTCTGTTTTCTTTCTATTGACAAGGCCAGTGTAATCCATTGTCTTTCAGTTGACATGACCAGTGTAGTTCATAGTTAATTGACTTGCCATTAATTATCTGTTGTCTGCTGTCCCAAAAGAAAAGGGGAGTTGATGCAGTTTGGTCATTTGTCTTTTTATTCATTATCTGTTGTCCTCTGTCATGGAAAATGTAGGAGGCTTGTTTGTTTTGTGGTTAGGTATTTCATTTTTTTCTTGCAAGGTCAGAAGATCAAGGTGGGAGTCTTTGGAAGAGACCATAAAGCAGTAGTACTAAATGGGCAAAGGCTAAAGTTTAATGAGTGCAGTGGAAAAGAGCATGGTGTAGCACAATAAAAATAGCATAGTGTAGCACAATGGAAAATACCTCCTTTTCAGTACACCAAATAAAAATGCCTCTGCTCATCAGTATTTAGTGACTGCTTGGAAAATTTGAGTTGCAACCTTGTTGAGGTGAACTTTTATCTTTGTTATCTGCAATACACTGAATTTTGCTGACTTACTCAACTTATAATATGTTTCCTCTGCAGGGTCAGGGTCGGATTGAAAAAACAGAGATTATAGAAATGGCAATAAAACATATCAACAACCTCACCGGCTTAGTGAAATGTCAAGGTAAGTTCAAATGTTGCATGAATTGACACAAATGTATGTACTTTTGGTTATATAAATAAATGAGCTTTAGAAAACCATTCTTTACTGTACATGTTCATCTCCTGAAAATTTTATTTTTGACTCGCTAGTCTGGGACCAGTAGGATCCCAAATTTCCCAGGTCAGTATAAGCCTAGGATCAGTCCAGCATCTGTGTCTGACATGTGAATACTTAACCAGTGCATTAGTACAAAAGACAGGAAAATTATTTTTAAAAAAATGCAAGCTCAAACTTCCGACAACTACTTTGTTGCTTATTAAGTTGTATAAATATTTTACTAACATTTTAAAATCACCTGATCATGCCTTTTTATTGGTGTCTCCTTTTTGACTCTTAGTACTGTAGTTAACAAAAACTTCAAGTTTAAAAGTTCTCAGCATAAGATAAAAGATATTAAACATGCCAATAAAGTAAAACACATTTGCAGTTCAAGGCTCTTTCAGTGAAACAGATGGGGAAAATAACCCATAAAGTCACTTTATGTGCAGTCATTGGCCCCAAAGGTAACAATTCACTTGACAGATAGTTATATGTGCTCCGACCTTTCACACCCTATATTAGATATTTTGACATTACCAAGAATTTTGTTAGGCAATTAACTATCAGACTTGTGTCATTACCAAGATATTTGTTATACAATTAACTGTTTGACTCGTATAATTTCCAAGATACTTGTGATAATTTTAACTCTACTTTCATCAGACTTGCCGTTATGTATTAATATTTTTTCTATGACTAGCAAGCTTGAGTTTCAACACCTTTTACATGTAAAAGTTTCATTTTGAATATGACATTTTAAGAAGCAAGAATTGCTTTTATTATTATTATTATTATTATTATGATTACTATTATTATAATTATTATTGAATATTTCCTGATAAAGAAATTGACTTGGGCTTCATTTGCAATTTTTAAGAAAAATGAATGTAAAAATTAAATGCTTCTCTCTACATAATGTTACATTGAAATTATCTAAAATCAACTTGGATGAATAAGAAAGATTGAACCTGTTTGTTTATTCATAAGGAAAACAACATAACCCTATGCTTCACAGCTCTCTCTCTCTCTGAAATTCTTTTAGAGCATGTCATAAACAATAAGTCATGCACACTTTATTGACAGTACATCTCTTCCATGGTGAGTGGTTAACCTACTCTGCAAAGCTATTCTCCAGGATCATCCATGGCAACATTCCATGCTCTCTACAATGCCTCCAGGATCATCCATGGCAACTTTCCAATCTCTCTACAATGCCTCCAGGATCATCCATGGCAACTTTCCATGCTCTCTACAATGCCTCCAGGATCATCCATGGCAACATTCCATGCTCTCTACAATGCCTCCAGGATCATCCATGGCAACTTTCCATGCTCTCTACAATGCCTCCAGGATCATCCATGGCAACAGTCCATGCTCTCTACAATGCCTCCAGGATCATCCATGGCAACTTTCCATGCTCTCTACAATGGCACCATGGAAAAATGAAAAATCGCTTCTTGAGCTGTACTGTAACATAATTTAGCAAACTGAATGACTTTGAGCTCCATGGTCATGCTTGCTTTACAGGAGGGCATTTTGGTAAGCTGAGGGTTTTTATATGAGGAACTACTGTAAACATATATGAAGTTCATAGGAATGAAAGTACACATACCTTATATACTTGCATACAAGTCTCAATTGCAAACAACATGGACCCTGATCTGTTAGTGCAATATGCAACGACAGATCAAGGTATATATTTGCAGGTGGACTGGACTTAAAAGCAGGCATAAATGGTAGAGTACATGTGTGTGAGTGATCATTATTGATATTATATATCTTCAGCAAGGGAATGTTTAATATTTCTTTTCTTTCCTATTTCAGAAGCAAATGGCAGTAATCTGCATGCCATCTTTCAGGAGCGTTTTTATCTTGGTTTCAAGGAGTGCCAGGCAGAAATGATTCAGTACCTGGTTGAAGTAGAGGGGTGGGATGTGAATGATCAAGTTTGTGTTCGAATGATGACTCATCTTGAACAAGCGAGCCAGAGGTTTTACATCACAAAGGGTCAGTATATACAGTGTATATTACATGAATTTTCCATTGTGGTGAACCTTAGCAATGGAAGGGTTGAAATTATTCAGCCAGTTCCATCAACTTTTTATTAAATTATCATAAAGCAAAGGTTCTGTCTTTTACATAAATGATCTAAACCCAGTTTGTTCTGTAAATCAGAATGATTTAAACCCAGTTTGTTCTGTAAATCAGAATGAAAAAAATGGCATTTGTTTGGTACTTACAATCTTAATGCAGGGACTATTCTAGGATGCACATTTTTGCTCCTTTTGAAAAATTTTTGTCAGAAAATTAAAACATTGAACAATGACATACTTTAAGACCGACATTTATATTTTCATTAAATTCCTTCTTTATACTTCAAATTACCCCCCATCTTTTTGAATTGAGTTTAGAATTTTATTCTTAAATTTTCTGTTCTAGAACAGACCCTAATATGGTATTTCAGCTTTATTTCATGACATTTCACTAGTGATATGAAGGAAATATGAAACTTGCTTTGGTCTCGCTGGTCAACAGAGAAACAGTAGTATCACCTTGATAGGGGCCCTGAGTGGCAGAGTGGTCTAAAGCGCTCACTGTTCGGATCACTGCCATCTCACCTCTGTCTGCGTTGGTTTTCGAGTCCAAGGCTCAGCTAGCATGGGTACATGGGAAAGCCTGCCAGTAACTTCTCGTGGGTTGGTGGTTCTTCCCTGGGTTTTCCAGGGTTCTTCCTCACCAGTTATACTGGCCACCATGTATAGCCTGTCTTGTGCTGAAAAATGGCGTTAAACACAACAACAACAGATGCATCCTACAACAGCAACAACAATCACCTTGATGCTAATGGTGGAAGTGTTTTGAGTATTATTGTCAGCTAGGTTTCAAATAACAAGGTGCTGTATCTTATATAGTCACCTGTCTTCAATTCCTGTATATAAATAATATTTTGTGATAATATTGCATCATGTGTAAAGTTTGTATAATGATTTGCTAGGAGTTCTCTTTGCCTAAGCAATAAGTTTGGACATTATTGGAAACAGGGTTATGGTGTGGTCTTTTTTTAAAAAGTTTTGTCATTATTGGAAACAGGATTATGGTGTGGTCTGTTTTTAAAAAGTTTTGTCATTATTGGAAACAGGGTTATGGTGTGGTCTTTTTTGTAGTAAGTTTTGGCATTATTGGAAACAGGGTTATGGTGTGGTCTTTTTTTTAAAAGTCAACAGATCTACATTACTTACTGTATTGATTGAAATGTGTTTGTGGCTGGAAAAAGAGTACATGAGTGTTACTGTGAGGTATGAGGGTACAGGAAATGAGTGAGATGATGTGAGGTTTGTGGGGCTGGAAACAGTAAACAAGTTTATGTGAGGCATGATCATCCTCCTCCAAATCCAAATCCAAATGGTTGTTGGGGCACCACAATTGACTTTACAACCAGTTCTCTCCATCTTTCCCTGTTTTCTACTGCCCTTTATGGAGTATATAAGTTATGTGGGGCTAGAAATGGAGTAAATGGGCGAGTTGATGTGAGGTATATGGGATTGGAATGGAATACATGGTTGAGTTGTGAGGTATGTGGGGCTGGAAATGGAATAACTGGGGGTTTTGTGAGATATGTGGGTGCAGTAAATATTTGAGTCAGTGTCAGTGTGTGGGGCAGGAAATGGACTAAATGAGTCAGTTGATGCAAGGTATTTGGGGCAGGAAATGGAGTAAATGAGTAAATTTAAGTTACATTAATCTGGAAAGAGTACATAGGTGAGTTGATATGAAATATTTTGGGCATTTCTACTTTACTATTGCAAGAGACTTGGCTTGACATTTTCCACCATCACAAGACGTCATAGGACAAGTAACATCTGAGATTACCATTCTCAGAAAGAACTTGGGCAACAATTGTAACATCAAACACTGTGACATTCAGGCAAGCTGGGTTGTCTGTCTCTTAAGCCGTCATTTAAATCGTGAATAAGACCAATGACATGCACACTTAAAAGTGTTTTGCCCAAGATTTGATTCTGCTTATCTAGACAGTTTTCCACTGCATATTTTTCTGGATATACCATCATACTTGCTTGCAAGTCAAATCCAGCTGTCACATGTTGTGCTGGCAGCTCTGGGTCAGTGTGGTTTGTTAGGAGTAATCAGTAGAACAAATAGAGTCTGACCTACCAGCGCATCCTAGGATGGCATATTTAGATCAGTGTGGTTTGTTGGTGTAATCAGTTGAACAAATAGACCCTAACCTACCAGTGCATCCTGGGATGGCAGATTTAGATCAGTGTGGTTTGCAGTTGATATATTCCAGTCTTTTATTTAACAGTACCATATCTGATTAATAAGATTTTGCTGCAGTTTAATTTAATGATTTTTGACAGTTGGAGATTAGTAAATTCTATGTACAAGAACCCATTTTGTCACATAGTTTTAAAAAAACCTTAACCTTGAGGTAAAAGAAATAAAAAGACGCTTAATCTAAGGTGTTGTTAGCAGTATGGCTGGAAGCACATGCATACACTCGAGTGGTGTTATGCTGAGTGGATATTTTTTATTATATATACAACACAGATTTTACAGATTATTCAATAGACAGTGATAAAATGGTTAAATATCTGCTTTGAATTATATATGTCTTACTTTCTATCCACTGAGCTGACATTACAGTTGAAGTGGCAGAGTGGTCTAAAGCGCTATCATTTACTGATAACTGCCATCTCACCTCTGTCTGCGTGGGTTTGAGTCTAGGATTTGGCCAATGTGAGCATGTGAGAAAGCTTGTCAGTAGCTTCTCGTGGGTCAGTGGTTCTTCCCGGGTTCTTCCTCCACCATTAACACTGGCTGCCATGCATAGCCTATTGTGTGCTGAAAAATGGCATTAAACCCCACAACAACAACAACAATGACATAACAATTTGGTTTCCACTGAGATAACTCAACAGTTTATTTTCATCTGAGATAACAAGTTGGTTTCCTTTGAGCATTTGACAGTTTGGTTTCATCTGAGATAAGTTGGTTTCCATTGAGCATTTGACAATTTGGTTTCCACTAAGCATTTGACAATTTGGTTTCCACTAAGCATTTGACAATTTGGTTTCCACTGAGATTTGACAATATGGTTTCACAGAGCTGACTTAACAGTTTGGTTTCCACTGAGCTGACTTAACAGTTTGGTTTCCACTGAGCTCACCTAACAGTTTGGTTTCCACTGAGCTGACTTGACAATTTGGTTTCTGTGCAGTCACTTTTGTTTGACTTCAGAAGCTGTTACAGAACTGTGCAGATTGGATGCCTTTTAGACAAAATGATGTTGTTGTAGGGATTAACACCATTTTTCAGCACAAGATGACAGCCAGTATAAATGGTGGAGGAAAAACCGGGGAAAACCCCAAAAACCACTGACCCATGAGAAGCTACTGGCAGGCTTTCCCACATACCCACATTGGCCAATCCAGACTTTAACCCACGCAGACAGAGTCATGATGGCAATGATCTGTAACAGTGAGCGCTTTAGACTACTCTGCCACTTGCGGGTCCCTAGACAAAATGAAGTCTATTCATTTGGATGCCCTAATGAAAAATGTCAGGGTTGTTGCTGTACTGGTTTGATTTGTTTGCATTATTGGTTTGATTTGGTATTTTATAGAACAGAAAAAGTAGGTTATTTAGTGCCTACGCATTAGGTTATTTAGTATCTGGTCAATTGGAGTAAAGTGCCTTGCCCAAGGATATCACTGAAAGTCAACCCAAGCCAATCTGAAAGTAGGATTTGAACCTACACACTTTTGCAAGTCTGGCATGCTGACCACTGAGCCGCTTCAGCTCTGCAAGATTGATTTAAAATATAGCCAATGAATTTAGGTATTTTAGGTCACCATGACCTGTCCAAAATAATTTCTGTCTGACAACTCTCGTCTTATTTAGCATACCTTCACCAAACCTCACAGATATCTTGGCCTCAGACCTAACCAGACCATAGATATATTGACCTTGGACCTCACCAAACCTCATATATTGACCTTAGACATGGCCAAACATTACTGATATTTTGCTCTTGAAGTTAACAAATAAATCCTATAGAGGTGTTCAGATGTTAAGGTCACTTGCTAGGTAACTTGGTTTTAGTATCCTGGCTAAAGTTCTAGCCAAACTTTACTGGTTGGTTGGTGTTTTGGGTACAACCGCCCCAAGATAAAGACACTGACAGTGAGAATGTTTTATATACATATCCATATATCAAATTAATCCATTAAGACAGTTTTGCATTTGTCCACCTCCATTTATCAAATTTTAGGGACAAATTTGTCAACCAGGCAACACCAGTACCATTCATCAACTTGTATCCATATGGGATCAACATTTGGTGACACTTTATTATTGCCCCATTGGAAAGGTCTAAGGAACAATATAGCAATAATAATATTTGTCATCATTAGACATGCAGTACCCTGAATTAATTTACTTTGTTCTGATCATAGTTGGAAAACCTTTGAGTAGTGGGAATAAGTCTTTATCTGGGAGTTAGAGGTCAAGGTCACTGGAACTTTATTGTGATTTTGGCCTAGTCATGATAAATCAAGTTTCTATGTTCAGTTCTTATTAAACATGGTTAGATTAATGTCCTGTTGATGGAAAGGTCCAAAAAGACAAAGGTCAGGGTCCATGGAGCAAATATGATTTTTTTGTTTTTACATGGCAAGTCAAGTTTTCTGCAGCTGTTTATCAACCAACTTTATAGCTGGACTATACTTTTGTAGAGGCAGCACCCTGTTGATTTGGGGTCAAGAACATACATCTTGCCTATGATAGAACCAGGGATTGAACCTTGGACAGCAGGGATATCGAGTAGTTTATCAGTTGTGTAGGTTGAATCAGTGGTAAATCCTGTTTTAAAGTTTTCAGGTTATGGTCATGAGTTAGATGGGTCAACTTATAGAGGTCAATACAACTTGTACCATCATTGTTGTCAGCATATTTTTGTTTTTTTTCTTCCAGACCGGACTGGAGAAGAGACAAACAAGGAACCGCTGCCAGTGGTGCATGAAGACAGGAAAGAAGTTCAACATCAGTTTTCTACAAACATTAGAACGTCTGTCTCTAGTAATGTCACTCCTCCAAGTTTCATTGATGAGAGATCCAATGGGAGCTACATGAATCAGGATAGTCCAAGCTTACAGGACAGACTTGGAATGGACAGTACTGTCTCGCAGCACATCAGCCGTGACCAGCATCTCAGAACACTTCTGGTTCCTTCACAAGGCCAGACAGGTAGTGAGACTGCATGTCTTAGTGGATCTGATGGTACCGAGTGTTGTTTTCCATCATTAGAGTCATGTATTTCAAGGAATGAAGGTGACAAATCATCAGAATTGTCTTCTGATTATAGACTTACTAGCCCAGGGAGTGGGACAAGCAACAGCAAAGAACAACAAAATGTGTACAAATTTAAACATAACATCACGAAAAGGTTTTCACAGGAAAACCGTACAAAAAATCAACAAAGTGATTCATCATCAAGTTCCAAAGAGAGGAATATTCGCAGTGGCGAGAAACCCAAACGCAGCAAGTTCCAAAGATATCGTTCATGCAGTCCCAATTCAGATTCCACTCGCTACCCAAATTCAGAAAGCTCTGGCACCATTGGTGGCATATTGTGCTCCGATCCATTCCTTCATTCTTCTCATTCCTTACCAGCATTCGTATTGCATCCTTCGGGGACACATTACATGCCACTGTCAATCCATCCATCATTTTTCAGGAAGTCATTTAATTTGGGAGACTCAAACACATGTCAGTCTCAAGTTTTTCACCCAATCAGCATACCTGTCAATTTTGGCGGGCCTTTGGTTACAATGAGAAAGATGAACATTCGATCAAATAATGCAAGTCCCAGCATTCATTGTGACCCTTCCTCAGACACAGCTTCAATGGAAAGCAGTGATGCAGGATCCCAGAAAGCATCATAAGGGGAGTTAAACTTCTCCTTAGGGAGTGTTTAGGTACTGATATGATAGCTCTTTCTGAAAAGTTAACGAGAAAGAAAAATGTGTGCATGAACACATTCCTTGTTACAGCAGACCTGAAGTTTGCAGTACTAAAGTAAATTTTATCTTGGTTGGTTTACAAAGTTATAGTTTATTTGTAAGTTGTATATTTTGATGAAAGTGCTAAGACGTGCAGAGTTGTTACTGCCATTGTTACATTGTAATCTGTATGTTGTTTTTGTATTAGTGAGTTTGAACTTTGTTAATGACAAATCTTGTACAGGAAACTGTTGTTATGTAACTCAAATATTTAGAAAACTGTGTGATGAAGCATTGTTTACAGTGTTGAGTTTTAATTGTTTCATGTAAGTGCAATTTATAAGTATAGATTAAGTTTTGTTTTCAAATCCTCATATTAGACTGCTCTATCGATTTCCTGCCTACTTTCATGTTGGGAAATATGGCTAGCAGGACATGGAGGTTTTCCAATAGGAAGTTAGTATGTTCTTTTTTGTTCTTATTATATACCTTTGGGCTCAAATAAATGCATACATGATAAAGTATGCATGCCAATACACATAATAACCACACTGACTCCCAAAAGAAATTAGTGTCAATGAAAGAATAATTCCATTATAGAACCATGTCCCTTTTGTTTGTTTTAATTGTTTTATTATCAAACTTTATTCAGTCAACCAGGATTAATACCTGTTTAGCAGTAGTTACAGTTTATTAAACAAAGATATTAACAAGCCACCTCAGCACCTTGTGATAATAGTCACACATGACTTGTATAAAGTAACAATACCTTTCAGATTCTCCTTGTGGTGGTTGAATTCAAATACAACTGTTACAAGGATGTTTGAAAATCTAATAAGCCTGACAGAAAGCAGATGACAAAGGTGGCAGGTGAACATGGGGGAATCAGAGAACAACCCAAGACCTGCCAACCCATAAACTTTTGCCACAAGTCTTTGGGCATGACAGTTAAAATAAGGATGTACGGAATAAAAGAACAAATTATGGAAATATGGTTGTTTGCAGTAAAATCTTGTTAGTAGCTTGTCCGTGTTTGATTTGGATCATAATATCATAATAGATTCTGTGGAATTATTCAGTGAACCAGACTAACTTCAGAAACCACTTTTCTCACTTCTCAGAGGTGGCTGCCCAAACAGGTTAAAATGTACAAGTTCAACTGATTTTTAAGTCTGTATTATACATGTACTTTAATATGTATTAAAAATAAATTTCGTAAACATTCTTTTATTTCAGATTAAAGAAATATTTTGAATGGATTCAGTCATGGAATCCTGAAAAGCTTGCAAAATTAGAAATTATTCAACTCGTATAAATGTTATGAACCCAACACAGTACAAGAGCCTATTAATTACATGTGATCCAATAAAACATAAGAAAAAAGGATTCTTTTAGCCAGGAAATCAGTCTGATAAATTAAATATAAAATTAACAGCAATGTTGTGTAATACAATATAGTGTTATGATGGGAAATTTATCATGATGTTATAGTGGGATATTGATCAAACTAATATCAAAAATTTTAAATGGGCCAAAGCAACATAAAATTTAAGGGGACTTGTGATAATAGCATTGTAATAGATATAATATCTTTTTCCAAGATCTTATACACAAGGCATCACAATAATGTATTAAAAATGAAAAAAGGGTATTAACCCCCCCCCCCCACACATTTCATGTAATCTAACAACCCATTTCGACTTTAACATAAGATGTGAAATAGTATCATGTTTTTTACATGCTCTACACCAATATATATTTGGTTTATTGCTTGATGTATCTAATATATTCTAGAGGCTGAACATCCTTTATGAATATTCATAAAAAGGTTTCTTGTTTAAGAGGAATCTGTTCCTTGATGTTGTTTTTGTTATTGCTTTTAAGATTTTGTCAGTTAGGAATGTCATACGTATTTGATACACAGATGACAGTCCTCTTTTTATGTGTACTTCAGAACAGAATGTATATATGTATATATTTTTCAGCAGTTGTCATCGTAGGAAGTCTGTAATTTTGCCAATATTAATTTTAATGCAATGGCTTGTTGTCATTGTAGGAAGTCTGTAATTCTGCCAATATCAGTTTTAATGCAATGGCTTGTTGTCATCGTAGGAAGTCTGTAAATCTGCCAATATCAGTTTTAATGCAGTGGCTTCTTGTCATCGTAGGAAGTCTGTAATTCTGCCAATATCAGTTTTAATGCAATGGCTTGTTGTCATCGTAGGAAGTCTGTAATTCTGCCAATATCAGTTTTAATGCAATGGCTTGTCCATCTTATGGAACATGTTATCGCTACTCTTAAACTACTGGGATGATTGCCATGAAACTTGACACATTCATCACAAAGTTGGATAATGGGTGTGATGAGAGGGTTTGCTCATTTGAACATATATTAGGGGCCATCCATTTAGTATGTACTAAAAAATTTGGTAAAGCTTGACCCCTCCCTGTACACGTACATACTTTTTTACACCACCCACCTATGTACATACGCTCGATACCCCCCCTCTGAATTCTATAGAACTGCCTATATTTAATCCATGCAGAAACGATCAAGGATTAATAATATTAACCTGTTAAATAAAACAGATAGTCCACTGATGTTGAATGTCTGGCTGCATAAAAAAAAATAAGCTGCATAACTTTAATACATTTGTCTAGTGTCCGCTAAAATCAAAAAACCAGTTGAACATGTTACATATTAGACAAATTATTATTGAGGTTTCACCACCCACCCAACCCATTTCCTATGGGTACGTACATTATCAGTAGATGCACCCATAAGCAAGCGTATGCATTTAGGTTAAACCCCCCTCCCCCTCCATGCGCACATACTAAATGGATGGCCCCTTACGACTACGATGGTGGCCATATTCAAATTTTTTGTTATAACTACTCCCTTCTAAACAGAAGGTCATGTCAACATGGTGTTTTCATTACAAGACTTGTGTCTAGTTGGTCCTAAATGAAAATGGTGCCAGGCTGATGATATGGGCTTTTCAACAAAACATCTTTTCATGCCTAATTGGTCCGAAATGAAAATGATGCTCTTGAGTTGTGCAGTACCATTTAGATTAAAATAATATCACCATCTTTACCCAGCATATGTGAAATTTTCACCTTCAACCAAAAATTGTCCACTAATAACTTGATTCAGGTCTGCATTCATCAATTGATTTCTGATTGTTTTCATCCAAATTTCTGATACATACAGCTGTTGAAAACTATATTACAGAAATATATTGTGCATGAGAACATTGGTGAATAATTCACAATGGCCTTTCTAAAATCAAAACCTATAAAAACTTGATTGAAAAAATCAACACATAAGATTCATAAATGAAATGCTGATGGTCTTTACCCACTTAACACAGTGACATCCTTGTTTGTGTTAATATATTCTGAAATGAAATTAGACAAGGATATCATAAATGCTATAGAATCGTTATATTTTGTGATGATGTCAACTGATACATTTTTAATCTATGATCCATAATTGTATTTGTTTACATGTACATGTGATATATTTGTACACTGACTTTGTTGTAGTATTTGTTGTTGAGAATTGTTGAAAATAAATTTGTTCTTCAGATATGAATCTTTGTCCTTTCTTTTGTAATGAAGATGCAAAAATTTCCTGGAGTTTCAACTCGTGAAATCATTCTTTACTCCACACAGTAAACGTGCAAATAAATCTTATGCTGGCAGATGTACTATATCTAGTCAAATAAATCTTATGCTGGCAGATGTACTATATCTAGTCAAATAAATCTTATGCTGGCAGATGTCCTGTATCTAGTCAAATAAATCTTATGCTGACAGATGTACTATATCTAGTTAAAATGGTAACGTTTCTCAAGTCAAAAAGTTCATGCGACCTTAGAGTCAATATGTTAGTGCGACTTGAGAGTCAAAATGTCATTGTTACTTGAGTCAGAACGTCTATGTGACTACAAGGCTTGACACAAGACATGATATAGTGGCAACCTGTGTGATGCAATGGAATCATACCAAATACACACATGAATTTTGATAAATAAGACAAATTCCAATTAAATTTTTATTAACGTTTATGCTATTAATGTAATGTCCAGTAAAGTAAACTGAACATATTTACATGTTTACAACAAACACTCAAGTCCAATTTCATTTCAAGATAATAATATATACTGGTTATGTAGTGAGAAAAAACCCAACAGAGTTACACCCAAGAGATTATGTGCAGAGTCAAACCATTTTTATCAAGTTAATATACATTTTATATACATTAAAGAACTGGATACAAGAAAAAAGTTTACTTTCAGACACAAAATACTCCCACATAAATGGCCATTTTTAGTTCTTAAAAAATAATTAAAAAATGCAATGAAAATCTAAGAGGCAGAATGGCTATTCTTTTCTTTCTATAGTCTTTTGCTCCACTAAGGTAGGTAACTCTTGGTTATGACTCGGTGTTGAAAGTTATTTCCCCATTGGCTCATATGGCACTGTAGATGCTGGAGCCCTTCCAAGTGAGACACTCTCTGTAGAATGATTGAAGAGAGTGCTGTCAAACATTGTGCTACCTGTCAGATACTTCCCTCCGGTGTCTGAAAAAAATCAAGACTTATTTCTTTGTTTTTAACATTAAAACAAGTCTTCACTAAGTGTGGCCAACTGCAGTTAATGCTTCAAAGAACCTGACACTCAGTGCTTACAACCCTCAGCCACTGACATACCTTTAAGAAGTTGATTATTTTTTGTTTTTATGGATTACTACCCTCTTCAAGAGGGTTCATCAAGCCATGGCGAGGTTTTATTAAGGAGTTTTTAAAACCCTTTCAAGGAGCATTCTTTCCTCACACGTTACTTTATGTGTAATAAAGTATAAAAGTACACCCCTCTACTGGCCTAGTAGTTAGAATATCTACCTTGGATGTGGGAGGTCACAGCATCGAACCCAGGATTAGCCATACCAAAGACTTATAAAAATGGTACTAACAGCTGCCTTCCTAGGTGTTCAGCATTAAGAGGTTAGTGTTAGGACTGGTGCCAGAATAATGTGACTGGGTGGGACATCATCCTACATGTCTGCGGCATGATGCCCTAGTGCTAGACATCACTATAAACTGTCATGCTGCAGACATCGTAGCAGTATGACTAAAAAGATTTAAAAGTTACATTAAAAATCCAAATCACACACACACAGGTATAAAAGGCGAAGAAAAACAAAATAATTATAGCACCATTACAGTAAATGGATAGTACTCAATTTGGCAAACTATCTGTCATGTGTCATTTGATCCACCTGATTTTACCCCAAGGAGTGTTGGGCAATCATAATTTAAAAAACCCCAACAAATTAAACAGTCTTTTAAGTATAAAATGTAACCGTTTTTAAATTCAGGGAAGTTTATGGAAACCCTTCAAATTCAAGGGTTTTACCTGATAGTACCCTTATTATCAACATTTTATTAGCAAAATATTTTTCTCAAAATCAAAATAAGTTGAACAAGTTTGTATTATTCCTGTTAACAGAAATGCAGTTAATGTATAGTCCATTAATTCTTTGCATGCCAGTTAATTAAAATTCTTAAGCACTTTCAATTTTCATAACAAAGACATAAAAATGGTATGAACAGCTGCCTTGCAAGGTGCTCAGCATTAAGAAGTTAGTGTTAGGACTGGTTGGCCTGGTGTCAGGATAATTTGATTTGGGGTTACTTCATGCTGCATCTCTGTGGCATGATACTCCAGTGCTAGACATCACTACAGAACTGCCATACTGCAGACATTGTAGCGATATGACTGATTTTTTTTTAAAGCAACGTCAAAAATCCAAACAAAAAACTCAGTTTTCACATTTTCAATAAAAAATTATCTGTACAAAAGTTTAATGATCTAAAAACATAATTTCTATGGACTGCACTGCAACAGCATAAACTATGTATTGCCAAGACATAAGCTATGCACAGCTACTGAATAAACTGTGTATTACTGCTGCATAAACTATGCAATACTACTGAATAAACTATGGATTACTGATGCATAAACATGCATTGCCTCTGAATAAATTATGGATTACTGCTGCATAAGCTACGGATTACTGCTGCATAAACTGGATTACTGCTGCATAAACTATTCATTGCTACTGCATAAACTATGGATTAATGCTGCATAAACTATGGATTACTGCTGCATAAACTATGGAATAATGCTGCATAAACTATGCATTGCCTCTTAATAAACTATGGATTACTGCTGCATAAGCTATGGCTTACTGTGGCATAAACTATGAATTACTGCAGAAAAAACTTTGCATTGCTACTGAATAAACTAAGGATTACTGCTGCACAAACTAGAGATTACTACTGCATAAACTATGAATTACTGTGGCATAAACTATGGATTACTGCTGCATAAACTATGAATTACTGCTGCATAAACTACGAATTACTGCAGCATAAACTATGGATTACTGTGGCATAAACTATGAATTACTGCAGCATAAAATATGCATTGCCACTGAATAAACTGTATTACTACTGCATAAACTATGCACTGCTACTAAATAAACTATGGATTACTGCTGTATAAACTATGCACTGCTACTAAGCACTATGGATTACTGCTGCATAAACTATGGATTAATGCTGCATAAACTATGCATTGCTACTGAATAAACCGTATTGCTACTGCAAAAACTATGGATTACTGCTGAATAAACTATGCATTGCTACTGCATAAACTATGAATTACTGCTGCATAAACTACGAATTACTGCAGCATAAACTATGGATTACTGTGGCATAAACTATGAATTACTGCAGCATAAAATATGCATTGCCACTGAATAAACTGTATTACTACTGCATAAACTATGCACTGCTACTAAATAAACTATGGATTACTGCTGTATAAACTATGCACTGCTACTAAGCACTATGGATTACTGCTGCATAAACTATGGATTAATGCTGCATAAACTATGCATTGCTACTGAATAAACCGTATTGCTACTGCAAAAACTATGGATTACTGCTGCATAAACTATGGATTACTACTGAATAAACTATGCATTGCTACTGCATAAACTATGGATTACTGCTGCATAAACTATGAATTACTACTGAATAAACTGTATTGCTACTGCAAAAACTATGGATTACTGCTGCATAAACTATGCACTGCTACTAAATAAACTATGGATTACTGCTGCATAAACTATGCACTGCTACTAAGCACTATGGATTACTGCTGCACAAACTATGGATTACTGCTGCATAAACTATGGATTACTGCTGCATGAACTATGGATTACTGCTGCATAAACTATGAATTACTGCTGCATTAACTATGCACTGCTACTAAATAAACTATGGATTACTGCTGCATAAACTATGCACTGCTACTAAGCACTATGGATTACTGCTGCACAAACTATGGAATACTGATGCATAAACTATGGATTAATGCATAAAATATAGATAACTGCTGCATAAACTATGAATTTACTGCAGCATAAACTATGCACTGCTACTAAATAAAATATTACTGCTGCATAAACTATGGATTAATGTTGCACATAGTGTGCATTGCTACTTAATAAACTATGGATTACTGCAGCATAAACTATGCATTGCCACTGAATAAACTATGTATTACTGCTGCATAAACTATGGATTACTGCTATATAAACTATGGATTACTGCTGCATAAACTATGGATTGCTACTGCAAAAACTATGGATAACTGCTGCATAAACTATGGATTACTACTGAATAAACTATGGATTACTGCTGCATAAACTATGGATTACTGCTGCATTAACTATGCACTGCTACTAAATAAACTATGGATTACTGCTGCATAAACTATGCACTTCTACTAAGCACTATGGATTACTGCTGCAAAACTATGGATTACTGCTGCATAAACTATGGATTACTGCTGCATGAACTATGGATTACTGCTGCATAAACTATGGATTGCTGTTGCATAAACTATAGATTACTGCTGCATAAACTATGGATTACTGCTGCATTAACTATGCACTGCTACTAAATAAACTATGCATTATTGCTGCATAAACTATGCACTGCTACTAAGCACTATGGATTACTGCTGCACAAACTATGGAATACTGAAGCATAAGCTATGGATTAATGCATAAAATATGGATAACTGCTGCATAAACTATGAATTTACTGCAGCATAAACTATGAACTGCTACTTAATAAAATATTACTGCTGCATAAACTATGGATTACTGTTGCACATAATGTGCATTGCTACTTAATAAACTATGGATTACTGTAGCATAAACTATGCATTGCCACTGAATAAACTATGGATTACTGCTGCATAAACTATGGATTACTGCTATATAAACTATGGATTACTGCTGCACAAACTATGCATTGCTACTGTATAAACTATGGTTTATTGCAGCATAAACTATGCATTGCTATTGAATAAACTATGGATTTCCGCTGTATAAACTATGGATTACTGCTATATAAACTATGGATTACTTCTGTATAAACTATGGATTACTGCTGCATAAACTATACATTGCTACTTAATAAACTATGGATTACCGCAGCATAAACTATGCATTGCCACTGAATAAGCTATGGATTACTGCTGCATAAACTATGGATTACTGCTATATAAACTATGGATTACTGCTGTATAAACTATGGATTACTGCTACATAAACTATGCATTACTACTAAATAATTGTAGTCTCTCGCGTTGAGGAAGACATGTTGTGCGATCTCATTCAACGGTGGACACGCATGTGGCTCCTGAGTCCAGATTCCGATGCACACAGGTGGTTGCAGGTGGGGCATGGGACACCAGTGGTTGGTGGTATCATTGCTACTGAATAAACTATTGATTACTGCTGCATAATTTATAGATTACTGCTTCATAATTTATGGATTACTGCTGCATAAAATATGGATTACTGTTGCATAAAATATACATTGCTACTAAGCACATCACCAAAAAAACTTTATATGACAAACCTATAATTTGAAAAAAATGGGAAAGTTGGTAAACTTACTGTCGGCCCCAGCTTGACGAAATTTCTTGCCATATAACTTGACAAGAATAAATGCCAGGAGTAGAACAACTGCAATGCATGCAATCACCACCCCCACAATAACCCCTGTCTTATGGTCATCTGCTTCCTCCTTCCTGGAAAAATAATGCAGTAAAGTAGAATGTGAACCACTTCAAATTTGGGGGCATACAATTTATTGGATTACATGAAATTTATTTTAGTAAAGCAAGTTTCTCTGAAATTACTTACCCAATCACATAAACATTAGGATCAATCTTTGCAACCAAGCTCCTGAAAACAGTCCTCTTTAAAAGATCAAAAAAGTTGCCTTTCTGGTCCATTTGTCATGTGGATGAAAGGAAGTGACTCTTTTAAATCAACTTCTACTGCCTCTGCTCTGAGATTGTTTACCTATAGACGAGGGTAAGTAACTCTTACAGATAACGTCCCCTCCTACACTAAGTGGTCACTTGTATCCCAGATGTTTACCAGTCTAAGCATGAGCAAAATGGATGCTCACATTTGTGAGAATGGGAGGGGGATGGTTTAACAGTAATGTGAAAGGATAATTATTTTCAGAGGAAACAATTTACTATAAAATAAAAATCTTTCTCCATCCAATACATTACTCAATCACTAAACATAGAAGAATATGTAACAGAAGAAAATGCAAGAGCATCTGACTTCTGCTGTCATCAAACTCCCTCCTCCCATTCAGGGGATGGGGGGGGGGGAGCAACATCATTGCTCCACTGATAGAGGTGAGTTTTCCTTCAATTGTGAAGGTAGCTCAACTGGAAAAATATTAATTATCATGAAAGCCAACACAGATGTTACCTTACTAGCAAAAGTTTCCCCAGAAATTGCCAGTGAAAGCTACAAACTTCATTCCAGGAATAAGGAAAAAGGAATAAATTAGTGAATTGAGGAACTGAAGATAGGATGGGGAGGACATTGTAGGCCTGATAACAGGGACAAATCTTGGATCAGCAGACTATTCAATCTTGTGATAAATGTTCCCATGACAACCCCACATTGCTGAAGCAGCTGGAGTCAGTGGTGTTCCATCTGTGTCTGGACAAGCTTCTTCCTCTCACCTGTCCTCACAGTCTTTTATGAAAATGATTCCAGCAGGATGCCGGTAGCTTCTCATGGGTCAGTGGTTCATTCCGTGGTTTTCCTGGGTTATTCTTCCACCATTTATACTGGCCATCATGTATAGCCTTTCTTGTGCTGAAAAATGACATTAAACCCTATAACAAGAACATCATCTTGACAGGTAGAAGACCATCCACATTGCGGGCATTTGAGAAGCAATGGATTTTCAGCAAAAGTCTATCGCCTCACTTTCTAAACTACCTTCTGGATCAGAAATTACTGGGGAGAAAGGCAGAGGCCCAAATTCCCTCCCAACCGACTGAAAGGACATCAACAGTTGAGGAATCTAGGTCTGGGAACAGAGAAATGAGGTGGGCAGTTTGTGGTTCCATCTTGTTGCAAACAGGTCTATCATCAGGTGGTTGTACAGGATGCATACTCAGTGGAAGAAAGACGGACTGAGATATCACTACATAAGAAGCAGTTGGTCTCCCCTTGACAACGAATCAGCAAGAAGGATGAATGTGCCCAAAGTGTACCAGACTGTATGGAGATATCTGCTGGGCATAACACAGAGGAAAGGCATACTTTAACATGAAGTTTAAGGTGATTTTGTCCATCTTCCTTGAGGTGGTAATTCATGATCACAAAGTTTTCCAACATAATCAGATCATTTTTCTATTTATCTTATCTTTCCAAGTGCACAAATCATGAAGTCATTTCCACTGAAACAACTGAAACAAATGCAAATAAAATACACACAAATTAGGTGAAATTCAAAGAGAAAACATCTACAACATAAAATGAGTCCATGACTACTTTGCAATTCAATACATGCACAGGTATTCATGAATACAGCTGACACATGCAACTAACCATTCCACAATGACTGGATAAAAATACCAATAAATTCACCTAACACTGCGTGCATGATGTATACCAATACTGACACTGACCTAACCACCTAAATTTGTTAAAGGCTTGAAACACTGTATAAATGGCAATGTATTCATGAGCAAAAGCTTAAAAGTCCTGAGCAAAGGTTTAAAGTCCTAAGAAAAAGCTTACAAGTCCTAAGAAAATCTTAAAAGTCCTGAGCAAAGCTTAAAAGTCCTAAGCAAAAGCTTAAAAGTCCTAAGCAAAAGCTTAAACTGGTAAACATCAGATATATGGGTAACTAATTAGCCAGTGGTCGGGGAGGTAATTTGTAACAGTGTGTGTGTGATTTGGATTTTTAACCTTTCAACTTTCAACCTTTAAACTTTTCAGTCATATCGCTGTGTGGCAGTTTACAGTGATGTCTAACACTGGGGCTTCATGCTGCTGACATGTAGGATCATGTTCCACCTAGTCACATTATCCTGACACCAGGCCAACCAGACCTAACACTAACCTCTTAATGCTGAGCACCAAGCGAGGTAGCTGCAAGTACCATTTTTAGAAGTCTTTGGTATGAATCAGCTGGGGTTTGAACCCATGACCTCCCATATCTGAGGCAGACATTCTAACCAATTAGGCTACTGTAGCAGTTTAATTTGTAAGAGCTACTTCCCTCAGACTATATATGAACAGTAAGATGATTTTCCATCCTTTTTTGGGGGTGGGGGGAGTTGGACTGTGGAGACAGAGTAAGATTGTGTTCCTAATATTCATGTGATTTGGGTATTCAATTGAGAAAGACATATTCATATGGTTTTTTCATTCTGAGAACTTGTAAATGAAAAATAAAACAACAAAATCACTAGAACACTGCATCATTTCAGACCTCTTGATATTTGCATGTGTGTAATTCCCTATACAATTTATCCACCATAATTTATCTCTGACGAATGTGTCCACATGAAATGTCTTCCATTTCAAACTTTTACAAATTACAAGAATCAAATAACCCAAACAATAAAATACTTCAGACTTCAAAAAGTGTGTGTTCCAATTGCTTCTATGACAGTTATTTTATGTAAGTGCCAGATTTCAGGGATTTTGTAAGCTTTGGAATGTGAAGTAAGCTAGAAAAAAACATGCAATTTCCGAAAATGTGATTGTGAAACAGGAATGCCTCTCACTGTAATAAGATGAAATGAAGGACATATGCCTGCTTTACTTTTGTGGAGGGCAAACAAACTGCTTGATTTCCAATGTGCATACATTTAACTGTCCAGTCCTTTCACCAAAATAATGTACTACTATGACAAATTTTACAGTTACTGCTCATCTTTCTTAACATGAAGTTTGATTATTAAAGATATCATGTAATAGTAATGAGATATCATCTAACATATCTGATATATCATTTAACAATACTGAGATTTGTAATAGTAATTAGATGTCATGTAATAGTACTTAGATGTCATGTAATAGTACTTAGATGTCATGTAATAGTACTTAGATGTCATGTAATAGTAATTAGATGTCATGTAATAGTACTTAGATGTCATGTAATAGTACTTAGATGTCATGTAATAGTAATTAGATGTCATGTAATAGTACTTAGATGTCATGTAATAGTACTTAGATGTCATGTAATAGTACTGAGATATTATTCCCTAATTTTACCCAAGCTAAAATCACAGTACAGTTTTACTGAGAAGAAAAAATGTACAAAATCTATATTTCTATACCTGACAGACAATTAATTGATACTATGTAGAACGATATAATCAAGAATACCTATCTATCGGAACATTTTTCAGTGTAGTAGCAGTGCTGGCAGTCAACTGTGTGGCCCCTGGTTGTGCTATTGAAGGCTGAGTGGATCCATGTGGATCTAGTGGTGGTGACCTTGATTTGGAGCCCCTGGGTGTTCCATTTGTTGGTTTTGTCAAAGTAGTGTTTGAGTCTGAAGGTGGTTCATTTGATGGTGTAGTGGGAAAGAGTGGCCCAGTTGTGGAGTCTTTGGACTGGTCATTAGTGGGCTTAAGAGGAGTAGGAACTACTGTTCCACTTGATCCTGCTGGAGTAGCAATGCCTGGTCTAGGGGTGGTGCCTTCAGGTAATTCGTTAGTGGGTCTTGGTGGTGTATGAATACCTGGTCCAGATGTGCCTTTGGAAGGTACCACTACAGGCTTGGGTGGTGTAGGGACATCAGAACCACCTGGAAGTGTAGGCTGAGGTGGTGTCTGTGGTGGTTTTGTTGACATCTGATCAATTTCTGACTGGTTCCTCCATATACATACAGGAAATTGGTCATCTGAAACTTTGCAATGGTGCAGACTGGTGCAGAATACCAGATCTTCTCTGGAAAAAGAGTGTTAGAGTTTTAGTCATTTCTTCCTTTTTTTAAGTATGGAAACTATCATTTAAACTCAATAATCCAAAAAATGTTAAACTTTTTAATTTTATTCAAAATAAGAGAGAATCAAATTAAATATAAAGATTACTGTCTCAAATTGTGATGACATTTTATTACTTCATGCATTCTGGTTTTATTGATTCAAAGATTTTGTGCTGGAATTTTAACGTCTTGTTTAAGAATGCAGGTCAGCCTGATCTAAAAATAGTAAGAATCACATTCTAGGCATCTTGATTTATACTTTAAAGTAGTCACAGTGACTTGGAAATTAAATTTTTTTTAAAAAACTGATGTGGTATTCAAAATCTAGACACAACTTTACAGTCTGGTTATATAAAAAAATAATGACACAACTTGACAGACTGATTACAGAGAAAACTCTAACTAAAACAGGATTTATTTAGTTATTTACAAATTGTTTATTCAGGACAAGCAATAGAATATGGTCATTTTAAGTGAATTAATTGTGGAAACAATTCCTGATACATATATAAGCACTATAGCTTTGCACCAGTATACAAATTTAGCAAGACAATCTAGTCTAACTTGTATATGTACTTTGCTCATATTAAGCAAATATTTTGTCATGGTTAACTTTGTTTTTAGCTATTAAATATGCAGCTGTAAATCAGTAATAACATCCATAAGCCCAGTATTTCTGAGACAGAAACATGAATGTATCCAGTTTATTTCAAATTTGAAGAATGCTTTAAAGATGTCCACTAAGTTGCTTGAAATGATCATTATATTATTACATTAGGTATTCAATGTGTTTTTAACCCTACACCTCATTCCAGTGCAAGCACATTTCTCCCTCCCTACCTCATTTCAATGCAAGCACATTTCTTTCTCTCTACCTCATTTCACTGCAAGCACATTTCTGCACCTCTACCTCATTTCAGTGCAAGCACATTTCTACACCTCTACCTCATTTCAATGCAAGCACATTTCTACACAGCGACCTCATGCAAATACATCATTTCAATGCAAGCACTTTTATACACCTCTACCTCATTCTAATACAAACACATTTCTACACCTATACTTCATTCCAGTGCAAGCACATTTCTCCCTCTCTACCTCACTTCAATGCAAGCACATTTCTTTCTCTACCTCATTTCACTGCAAGCACATTTCTGCACCACTACCTCATTTCAATGCAAGCACGTCTCCACCACTACCTCATTTCAATGCAAGTACATTTCTCCACCACTATCTCATTCAATGCAAGCAACATTCTCCACCTCTACCTCATTTTAATGTAAGCACATTTCTACACCTCTACCTCATTTCAATGCAAGCACATTTCTAAACCCTCTCATTTAAATGTAAATGCATTTTCACACATATTTCATTTTACCTTATTTTAAAGAGAAGCACATTTCCACACCTCGATCTCATTTCAATATAAGTGCATTTTCACAGCTCTACCTCATTTCATTGAAAGTATATGTCTATACCTCTACCTCATTTCAATGTAAGCACATATATCCAAAGGGCCCCGAGTGGCCAAGTGGTCTAAAGCGCACTCTGTTATGGATCACTGCCATCTCACCTCTGTCTTCATGGGTTCGAGTCCAGGATTCAGTCAATTTGGGTATGTGAGAAAGCTTGCCAGTAGCTTCTCGTGGGTCAGTGGTTTATCCCAGGGTTTTCCCAGGTTCTTCCTCCCCCATTAATACTGGCTGCCATGCATAGCCTATCATGTGCTGAAAAATGGTGTTAAACCCCACAACAGCAACAACATATCTCCAAGCAAGAACTTCCAGTTGCCCCAAGTAAATGGTCACCATTTGTATAGTCAATTCTTTGCACCACCGGATGGAAATATTCCCTCTAATGAAACAGGCTTTCTGGAAGTTTCTATGTCACAACATGTGCTAGTGTATTAAATGAATCTAAATCCCCAATCAGTGATAAGAGTATATTTAAAATTTCCTCAAAATGCAATGGCTGTCATTATGTTTACAGGTAGAATCACTGAATCCAGACTGTCAGATTGATTTTTACAGCTTAATCTCAGACTCAGCTTGATGTACAAGTAAGTATGTTGATGTTTAAGATTTTGTATTTTAGAAAGAAGGAACTGGCATTAAATAATGAATTTCAAAGCCACATATAGGCTTGTATCAGTGTTGCCATGTATAATTAAAGTTCAGTGGAATATGTTATGCAATCATTGATTAGCCACACTCAGCTAAAAGGTCAGTTTGAGACAGAAGATGATATATCCAAGAACTTCTAGATTTGATCAATGTTGTAGAGTCTTTTCCTTATGTTTGCCATTTCATGTTTGGTTCATTTAATAGTGCACTATCAAATACACGGAAGCATGGCTCCTTGAAGGAATTTTTAAAGGAAGTCCTGCATCTTATTTATTAAAAAACTGACAGTTCAGTCAATGAAAAACAAAAGTGAACATTTTGAAAACTGGTAAGTCCACTATTAGGAAAAACCACAAATGTAAGTTGACATCTGACATTCCATTACCGCAGTAGATGTCATTTTGCAGTACCCTCTACAATGAACAAGCCCATTATTGTACATCCAGTACAGTAGTAGATGTCATTTTGCAGTACCCTCAACAATGAACAAGCCCATTACTGTACGTGAAGTACAGTAGTAGATGTCATTTTGCAGTACCCTCTGCAATGAACAAGCCCATTACTGTACATCCAGCAGTATCAGAGAAACTGCTAAATGCCAAACTTAATGATGACACCTACACCAACAGTATCATCAAAAACATGACAGGAAATGTCAAACATGTGTCACACCTATGCACTGTAGGCGAGATAAAAACCAGTACACCATGAAAGAAAAAATGTAATAAGATGCATCACCCACTAAATCAGTCACAAGAATCCTTAGTAATTGTGATTTGATGCATATACTTACACAGTGGCACATGGTATATTACAAGGTGGTATTGATGCATATACTTACACAGTGACACATGGTATATTACAAGGTGGTATTGATGCATATACTTACACAGTGGCACATGGTATATTACAAGGTGGTACTGATGCATATACTTACACAGTGGCACACTGTATATTACAAGGTGGTACTGATGGATATACTTACACAGTGACACATGGTATATTACAAGGTGGTACTGATGCATATACTTACACAGTGACACATGGTATATTACAAGGTGGTATTGATGCATATACTTACACAGTAACACATGGTATATTACAAGGTGGTATTGATGCATATACTTACACAGTGGCACATGGTATATTACAAGGTGGTATTGATGCATATACTTACACAGTGACACATGGTATATTACAAGGTGGTATTGATGCATATACTTACACAGTAACACATGGTATATTACAAGGTGGTATTGATGCATATACTTACACAGTGGCACATGGTATATTACAAGGTGGTATTGATGCATATACTTACACAGTGACACATGGTATATTACAAGGTGGTATTGATGCATATACTTACACAGTGACACATGGTATATTATGAGGTGGTATTGATGCATATACTTACACAGTGGCACATGGTATATTACAAGGTGGTACTGATGCATATACTTACACAGTGACACATGGTATATTACAAGGTGGTACTGTTGCATATACTTACACAGTGACACATGGTATATTACAAGGTGGTACTGATGCATATACTTACACAGTGACACATGGTATATTACAAGGTGGTATTGATGCATATACTTACACAGTGACACATGATATATTACAAGGTGGTACTGATGCATATACTTACACAGTGACACATGGTATATTACAAGGTGGTATTGATGGTTTGGGTACAGCGGGCAACAAGAGTGGATCTGTTTCCTGGAATGGGGAATCTCAAAAGAAAGAAGAAAAATAAATTAAAGCCATTAAGTATTCTGAATTTGGACTATTTAAAATCAGTAGCAGTCAGGTTTAGAACTGAGTTTTAAATCTTTACACGTTTTTACTTAAAGACAAAAGTTTAGATTGGACTGATACAGCTGATGACTTCTCTGGGGCAGCCATATTTGATCATGCCAAATTATGACTGAATATGCACTTATGAGGTCCAAAATGGGCTTTACTGAAACAGAGGCAGATTTTAACAGATAAAGGGTCCTACTGGCAAACAAGCTGCCATGCTAATCAATGTGATGCATTTTAAAATTTGATATCCTGATGCTTTGAGTCAAATTTTCAATATCTATTATATCAGGATACATATCATATTAGGATGCCAATTATATTGGGACACCTATTATACCAGGATACCTAATAGATCTGGATACCTATTAAGTCAGAATACCTGTTATTTTGGGATACCTATTATGTCATGATACCTATTATATCAGAATACCTATTGTTTTGGGACACCTATTATATCAGGATACCTATTATATCAGAATACCTATTAAGTCAGAATACCTATTATTTTGGGATATCTATTATATCATGATACATATTAGAATATATATTAAGTCTGATGATACCTATTATTTTGGGACACCTATTATATCAGAATACCTATTATATAGAATATCTATTAAGTCAGGATAACTATTATTTTGGGATACCTATTATATTAGGATACATATTAGAATACATATTAAGTCTGAGGATACCTATTATTTTGGGACACCTATTATATCAGAATACCTATTATATAGAATACCTATTAAGTCAGTATAACTATTATTTTGGGATACCTATTATATTAGGATACATATTAGAATACATATTAAGTCTGAGGATACCTATTATTTTGGAATACATATTATATCAGGATATATATATATATATATATATATATATATATATATTATATCAGAATACCTATTATTTCAGGATACTTATTATATTGGGATACCTATTCTATCAAGATACTTATTATAACCTTGGCATATTTATATCAGAATACCTATGATATCAAGGTACATATTATATCAGGATACCTATTATATTGAGATACGTATTATACCAGGATACCTATTATATTGGGACACCTATTATATCTGTATACCTATCATATTGGAGGTGAGCTCTTAATACCCATCCTAATATGTGTTTTAATGCATGCCTATATGTGTATGCATTTGGTGGGTGGGAGTAAATGGAACTTACCATAGCAACTTGTGTAAGGAAAAGTTGCCCCAGGTGGTCGTTGTTTGTACTGGCTGTCACACTGGTCCATGTCTGAATCACAGTAACAGGGACATTGGCAGTGGGTCTGTGTTGCATACAGACAGAACTTGCACTGTGGCAAATTAACAGGTTGTGTCAGGTCTGGAGATGGACTCTGGTGGCAATTTGCACACATCTGTAAAGGATAGAAAATGCTTTCTAAATCTCTTCTGGGCTTACAGTCTCTTTATTCCCTGTACCTGCCAAACTCATAATTTTAAGGTATATTGGAAATGGGACAAGCTTGACTTTTCCATCTATGACTGGAAAGCTTGTCAGAAATATTAGAATTGCTGTCATTTAAAATAATGTACCCTTTTCTGACTGCATTATGTGCCCTTTTAAGACAATGTACCCTTTTATAACAATGTGCCCTTTTTTGATTGATTGTATCATGCATCATCAAAGAATGAATTAAGGTAATCACTTATTAAGGTACATTCATTATGATTTCAGCTGCAACAATAACTAGTTACTCTTTACAAGTCAATAACAAAGCTTAATGTTGCAAATAATGGCAGTCAACACTCATGTTCCATAAAATCCAACATCTCCTCTACCCTGTGCATTAATGTTTATTGTGCTATTTACATCATAAATAATATATATGAATATGTACATTACATTATCTACTAAATATGTACATTGCAATATATACTGAATATGTACATTACATTGTATACTAAATATGTACATTACAATATATACTAAATATGTACATTACATTATATACTAAATATGTACATTGCATTATATACTAAATATGTACATTACATTATATACTAAATATGTACTTTACATTATATACTAAATATGTACATTGCATTATATACTAAATATGTACATTACATTATATACTAAATATGTACATTACATTATATACTAAATATGTACATTACATTATATACTAAATATGTACATTACATTATATACAAATATGTACATTACATTATATACTAAATATGTACATTACAATATATACTAAATATGTACATTGCATTATATACTAAATATGTACATTACATTATATACTAAATATGTACATTGCATTATATACTAAATATGTACATTACATTATATACAAATATGTACATTACATTATATACTAAATATGTACATTACAATATATACTAAATATGTACATTACATTATATACTAAATATGTACATTACATTATATACTAAATATGTACATTACATTATATACTAAATATGTACATTACATTATATACTAAATATGTACATTACATTATATACTAAATATGTACATTACATTATATACTAAATATGTACATTGCATTATATACTAAATATGTACATTACATTGTATACTAAATATGTACATTGCATTATATACTAAATATGTACATTACATTATATACTAAATATGAACATTACATTACATACTAAATATGTTTTTGTTGTTTTAGAGTTTAAAACCCTGGGAAGAACCACCAACCCACGAGAAGCTACCGGCAAGCTTGCTCACATACCCATGTTAGCTGAGCCTGAGACTCAAACCCACACAGACAGAAGTGAGATGGCAGTCATCTGGAACAGTGAACGCTTTAGACCATTAGGCCACTTGCAATCCATACTAAATATGTACATTACAATATATACTAGATATCTACAGTGTGATTGCAATTTACACAAGTTTTATTTTAAAGCAAGCGCATAATTTCGGATTCGCATAAATTGAGATCATTTTCTCTGTATAAATTCAGGATGTTAAAATTAGGGAATGCTTCTGCAAAGTAGATTAAAATAAAAAAAAATTAAAAAAGTTTTCATAAAAAGCATAGGGAAACAAACTTAAAACATAGGAAACATAAAATAAAAATGTGTAACCACCCAATACTGGCATGAGAATCTTTTTGATCACCTTCTTCAGATACCTTGAGAACTTCGTACAGGTTAGAGGCTTTAGCACACACACACACAATCGCTTGGTTAAGTCGAATTTTCTTCTTATGCTGATCATCAAGCCCCACTGCAACATCCTATCCATCGTGTCAATTATGTTGGGGTGGGTATAGCAACTTTTCTGGTTCGAAAGGGAGGTTCCAGCTTTCACACTGGCTTTTATTTTTTCTGCACTGTCACATATTGTTCTACATGTACTTTCACTAAGGTTCAAAGCATGCTTTATCATGGCGGTACTCTGACTTTAAGTTTAACCTCTAACAAAATAGCCTTCCTTGGTCTTTTCAGACTATCACTTGCTCATCGTATAGATGTCATCAATAATAACATTCCAAAATTGTAACGATCTGTACATGTACATACGTACGCAGCACTGAGCCCACAATAAACAGAATGGTGGGGTCGTAAGAGCTGGGCATTGTGGGTAATGTTTGCCTGCAACAGTGGCACAATCTATATGTAAGAGAGAGTTATTTCAATAGTAGCGATCTATTTTGCATTATTACCCATCTTGCATTTTTGAACTTGCGTAAATTGAGATTGAGTAAATTGCAATCACACTGTACATTACAATATATACAAATATGTCCATTACAATATATACTAAATATGTACATTATAATATATACAAATATGTACATTTCATATTTTAATCTATAATTACTAAGGGTTCTAATGAGTATCAAATTTGTGACAGAAGTTTACAAATAGAACATTAGGGGACCTTGGAGTGCCAAGTGGTCTACAGCACTAGCCTTTACTGATCACTACCAGTTCACCTCTATCTGTGTTGGTTTGAGTCTTGGGCTCAGCCAATGTGGGTTTGTGAGAAAGCTTGCCAGTAGCTTCCCATGGGTTGGTGGTTCTTACAGTGATTTTCCTGGGGTTTTTCTCTATCAGTTACACTGGCTGCCATATATTGACTATCATGCACTGAAAAATGGATTTAAAAAAAAATAATACCAACAACAACAAATTGAATATTATATTTGTACTTATTCAGTCCTCAAGTTTAAAAATTTCAGATCAAGTACTTTACTGGATTAATGCAGTTCTGTTAAGCTTTGGCTTTGACTTAGGCTTGTATATTTTGTATAAACCGAATCACTGTCATTATAATAACCAAAGTCTTTTTCACTACTATATGTCTGTGACTTTTCCCCTTCCAGTCTTGTCATATGTACACAGTTATTAGCCCTGTTTGTGGATTTATCAAGTTCCAATTAAGGCCGTGCATGTAAATACGTCAGGTTCCAATTAGGGTCCTGCATGTAGATACATCAAGATCCAGCTATGGTCTTGCATGTGGATACATCAAGTTCAAATTAGGGTCCTACATGTGGATACATCAAGTTCCAATTAGGGTCATACATGTGAATACATCAAGTTCCAGTTAGGGTCCTGCATGTATAGACATCAAGATCCAGTTAGAGTCCTACATGTGGATACATCAAGTTCCAGTTAGGATCATACATGTGGATACATCAAGTTCCAGTTAGGATCATACATGTGAATACATCAAGTTCCAATTATGGTCATGCATGTAGATACATCAAGAACCAGTTTGGGTCTTGCATGTGGATACATCAAGTTCCAATTAGGGTCCAATGTGTGGATACATCAAGTTCCAATTAGGGTCCTACATGTGGATACATCAAGTTCCAATTAGGGTCATACATGTGAATACATCAAGTTCCAGTTAGGGTCCTGCATGTATAGACATCAAGATCCAGTTAGAGTCCTATATGTGGATATATCAAGTTCCAGTTAGGATCTTACATGTGAATACATCAAGTTCCAATTAGGGTCCTACATGTGGATACATCAAGTTCCAATTAGGGTCTTACATGTGAATACATCAAGTTCCAATTAGGGTCTTACAAGTGAATACATCAAGTTCCAATTACAGTCCTATGTGTGGATACATCAAGTTCCAATTAGGGTCCTACATGTGGATACATCAAGTTCCAATTAGGGTCTTACATGTGAATACATCAAGTTCCAATTAGGGTCTTACATGTGAATACATCAAGTTCCAATTAGGGTCCTATGTGTGGATACATTAAGTTCCAATTAGGGTCATACACATGAATACATCAAGTTCCAATTAGGGTCCTGCATGTAGATACATCAAGATCCAGCAAGCATCTTGCATGTGGATACATCGAGTTTCAATTAGGGTCATGCATGTATAGATATCAAGATCCAGTTAGAGTCCTACAAGTGGATACAAGTTCCAATTAGGGTCCTGCATGTGGACACATCAGGTTCAAATTGGGGTTCAGGATTGGATACATCAGGTTCCAATTAGGGTCCTATATATAGATACAACAGGTTCCAATTAGAGTCGTACATGTGGATACATCAAGTTCCAATTAGGGTCCTGCATGTGGATACGACATGTTCCAATTAGGGTCCAGGATGTCAATACATCAGGATCCAATTAGGGTCCTGCATGTGGATACATGTTTTAATTAGGGTCACTTCATTAGTGGTCAGATCATACCCATATGTAATATTTCCTTGAGTTAACTTATTGTATCATATAGCTTACTGTATCATATAGTTTACTGTACCATACAGCTTATTGTATCATATAACTTATTGTATCATATAGCTTACTGTATCATATAGCTTACTGAATTATATAGTTTACTGTACCATACAGCTTATTGTATCATATAGCTTACTGTATCATATAGTTTAATGTACCATACAGCTTATTGTATCTTATAACTTATTGTATCATATAGTTTACTGTACCATTTAGCTTACTGTATCATATAGCTCCAAATTCTCCCTCACGTTTGCGTTTAGTCTTGTAGCCATTGAGCTTTTTGTTCATCTTGGATATACTGGTGAGATTCATAATTACATCATCATTGATATCCATTATTTCAGCTTAGATTTTTCCAGGCTGTATAAAGTACAAGTTTTTTTATCTTTGCATCAACTGAACTTGACAATAATAGGGCAGGCATGCACATTATGTTCGCCTTGACTAAGACTCTGTGTGCTCTCTCAATCAGTATCTCATCTGTATCCTGTCAGGATTGTCCTGAAGAAAAACCTTGCATTCCAACAATTTCCAGGTCTCTCTGCTACTGCCCTGAAATCCCTGAATTAGCAAATTAACCTCCACCTTAATCTTCAAACTTGTCAAACTTACTATCAGAATTTATTATTCCATGTTTTCCTCCTTTAATCTGCTATTCATTTTGTGTACTTGAGAGCTAGGATTAGAATATCAAAGTTAAATGGGATGTTCTAAAAATACTGTCAAACTCTTCAAATGTTAAATGAGTCAGTCCAACCTGACCATCTGTCTTCCCTGGTGGTAAATGGAATGTTCTAAAAATACTGTTAACCTCTTCTAATCTTAAATGAGACAGTCCAACATAACTGTGTATATATGTGTTATTTAAAAATGAACTGCCTAACTTACTAGATGCTATATATGACATTCTAAAATGGCTTCCTATTATATGATCTACCTTATGAAACATAGCATGCTCTAACATGCACATTGGAACCTCCCTGTTGATAAATAAAACAGTCATACATCACCTAACTACCTTCCCTGGTGGTGATTGGAATATTCTGTTTAATAAGACATCCAATAAATCTCATTGTGCTATTCTGAACTGTTTGCATGCGTTTAATCCTTTACAAAATAATGTAGGTTGTGAGAAAGCCAGAACCTGCACATCAGCCCTTATTTGATAAAAAATATTTAACCAAAATCAGTGGAGAAAGCAAAATTCTTTACAGTTTTGCTTTTGAAGATTTTTGTTAATAGAATGATTTAGTATGCACAACCCAACCTATCTGATGCTAAATAAGATATCCACCTAATGGTACAGTTAACAATTAAAAGTAAATAAAATATACAATCTGCCAAACAGGAGATTTTTGTGAGAAGAAATTGAGTCCATATGGAAAATAGCTTTGAATACATGTTACTTCTCACTGAGTATACTTCAATCAAAATATCTGCCATAATGATATATCCATTAAAAAAAAAGTGCTAAGAAAAATAATTTACAACAGAAATCAAACTGTCCACCATAATGATATATCCATGAAAAGAAAGTACTGGAAGTAACAATTTCACTATCTTACGTCAAGAACTTGCTGAATAATTCTGGCATAAACCAGTGACTTAATGTGTCAGCCTGGTGTAAAGCAGTGGCATGATATGCCAGCCTGGTGTAAAGCAATGACTTGATGTGTCAGCCTGGTGTAAAGCAGTGGCTTGATGTGTCAGCCTGGTGTAAAGCAGTGGCTTGACGTGTCAGCCTGGTGTAAAGCAATGGCTTGATGTGTCAGCCTGGTGTAAAGCAGTGGCTTGATGTGTCAACCAGGTGTAAAGCAGTGGCATGATGTGTCAGCCTGGTGTAAAGCAGTGGCCTGATGTGTCAACCTGGTGTAAAGCAGTGGCATGATGTTCAGCCTGGTGTAAAGCAGTGGCATGATGTGTCAGCTTGGTGTAAAGCAGTGGCATGATATGTCAACCTGGTTTAATGCAGTGGCTTGATGTGTCAACCTAGTTTAAAGCAGTGGCTTTATGTGTCAGCTTGGTGTAAAGCAGTGACATGATGTGTCAACCTGGTGTACAGCAGTGGCATGATGTGTCATCCTGGTGTAAAGCAGTGGCTTGATGTGTCAGCCTGGTGTAAAGCAGTGGCTTGATGTGTCAGCTTGGTGTAAAGTAGTGGTATAATGTGTCATCCTGGTGTAAAGCAGTGGCTTGATGTGTCACCCTGGTGTAAAGCAGTGGCATGATGTGTCTGCCTGGTGTAAAGTAGTGGCTTGATGTGTCAGCCTGTTGTAAAGCAGTGGCTTGATGTGTCAGCCTGGTTCAAAGCAGTGGCTTGATGTGTCAGCTTGGCGTAAAGTAGTGGCTTGACATGTCAAGCCTGTTGTAAAACTGTGGCTTTATGAGTCAGCTTGGTGTAAAGTAGTGGCTTGATGTATCAGCTTGGTGTAAAACTGGCTTAATGAGTCAGCTTGGAGTAAAGCAGTGGATTTATGTGTCAGCTAGTTAAAACATTAGGCAAAGTCTTTGAACCAATCAGTGGAACTCCAACTGTAAACCAGCAGAGATAAACAGCTGTTAATTCAACAAATCTGGTGTGCTACATTCATTTTGTGAATCATTATGTGTAGGAAAAATGTATACAAATAATTTGCTTCATTTTCACCATATATCTTATCAAGAAATGTAATAGTTGTGTTATGTTCTCATCCACTTACTAGGTTATCTCTATTTCTGGACTTTCATTTTAAAACTAAATAGTATTAACTTTTAACTGGCACTATGTAACCAGTATTGTACTTACATACTATGAAACAACTTACTTATCTACCCAAGACCCTGAGTGGCCAAGTGCTCTAAAGCGCTCTCCATTACGGATCACTGCCATCTCACCGCTGTCTGTGCCGGTTCGAGTCTCAGATTCTGCCAATGTGGATATGTGAGAAAGCTTGCCAGTACCTTTTTGTGGGTCGGTGGTTCTTTCCTGGGTTTTCCAGGGTTCTTCCTCCACCATTAATACTGGCTGCCATGTATAGCCTATCGTGTGCTGAAAAATGGCATTAAACCCAACAACAACAACAACAACAACAACAACTTATCTACCCATCCACCTACCCTGTAATGTGACTGGGAATAAAAGACAAATCACAATTTTTAATGATAATAAGGTAAAGATATAAAAAATTGTTGATGAACAAAGCTAAATTGGAAAATTATCAGGTTGGGAGTCATGGGGTCCAAAGGGCAATATACCCTGGTAGTGGGTGGAGGAGGGGCCAAAGCCCCTCCATCTCAAAGGGTGATGTATGAACTCGGTGTTAACTGAATCTCCTTGATGAGTAAATGTAAAATTTGTTTTAAATGGATATCTTAGAAACTTTGCTGATTTTACAAAATTCTGAAGAAGAAAAATCAATGGACAGTTTTGTGACAAAAAATATTCATTTATTTTTTTATTTCACTTGAATTGGATGATATGCAGTGACTGTCAATGAAGGCTGATATCTGGTTTCCAGGTTAGGGTGGTAGACAAAATACAAGTTACCAGGTAATACATGAGGAATGATAAGAATCAGGAAAATAATTAACACTGAGACTTTATAATATTTCACATACCAAATTCAACAATAAAATAATCACCTTTAGAAGTGAACACTCTCACAACATGGTTTATCTATGTAATGTCTGTGATTAAAATATTCATAAAAATGAATTGGAGAATGTATGGAATTATCAACAAATATGAATAATGTATAGAATTATCAACAAACATGAATAATGTATGGTGTTATCAACAAATATAATTAACATACGGAATTGTCAACAAATATGATTAATGTATAGAATTATCAACAAATATGATTAATGTATGGAATTATCAACAAATATAATTAATGTATATAATTATCAACAAGTATGAATAATTTATAGAATTATCAACAAATATGATTAATGTATAGAATTGTCAACAAATATGATTAATGTATGGAATTATCAACAAATATTAATAATGTATATAATTATCAACAAATATGATTAATGTATGGAATTATCAACAAGTATGAACAATTTATAGAATTATCAACAAATATGATTAATGTAAGGTATTATCAACAAATATAATTAATGTATTGAATTAACAAATATAAATAATGTATATAATTATCAACAAATATGATTAATGTATGGAATTATCAACAAGTATGAATAATTTTTAGAATTATCAACAAATATGATTAATGTATGGAATTAACAAATATGAATAATGTATATAATTATCAACAAATATGATTAATGTATGGAATTATCAACAAGTATGAACAATTTTTAGAATTATCAACAAATATGATTAATGTATTGAATTATCAACAAATATGATTAATGTATAGAATTATCAACAAATATAATTAATATATAGAATTATCAACAAATATAATTAATGTATGGAATTATCAACAAATATGAACAATGTATAGAATTATCAACAAATATGATTAATGTATAGATTTATCAACAAATATGATTAATGTACAGAATTATCAACAAATATGTTATTGTTGTTGCTGTTGTTGTGGGGTTTAGCACCATTTTTTAGCACACGATAGGCTATACATGGCAGCCAGTATTAATGGTGGAGGAAGAACCCGGGAAAACCTCGGAAAGAACTACCAACCCACGAGAAGCAACTGGCAAGATTTCTCACATATCCACATTAGCTGAATCTGAGACTTGAACCGGCGCAGACAGAGGTGAGATGGCAGTGATCCATAATGGAGAGCGCTTTGGACCACTCGGCCACTCAAGGCCCCATCAACAAATACTAATAATGTATGGAGTTATCAACAATTATGATTAATATATAGATTTATCAACAAATATAATTAATGTATGGAATTATCAACAAATATAAATAATGTATGGAATTATCAACAAGTATGAATAATGTATAGAATTATCAACAAATATGATTAATGTATAGAATACAAAATATTTGCAAATCCATTTGCTGACTCTTGCGACAAGGTAAAATATGGCTCTGGCAAACTCAAGTTTCCAAGGTATTGGCCCATGGGCAGGTCCAAAAAACTGAGCGAGATAGAGAAAGTGGGATAAATGCATCATGTTTCATTCATAATATTTAAGTTCTGCAAGTTTTATACATTCTCACCAAGGTATATATATCAGCACCTTTATCTAGAGTTTATATGTGCCGAATTCTTGTATCACATAATTGGTCAAATACTATAGTCAATGTCATGGACAGTTCGCATTTTCTCATGAACACATGATAAGTGAATATTTACCATCTAAAGCAATTTTTTCAGAAATAATGAATAAACATTTACATTTTAACTTAACAGTTAGATTTTAACTAAAATATCTGTATGCAACCCTGTCAACCATTCAAAAATTTCTAAAATGCTGAACGCAGACAAAGTAGGAAATTTCTTTCTCTCTTAGTATGACAACAGTTGCATGACCTTTCACATGAACAGATGCACAAATGCACCAATTGGCATCATGTGTACAGTACCATTTTCCCCCAAGAACAGAAACAAACACTTAGATCGTAACTTGATTGTCCCTTGTTTGCATCGTGTACTGATACATACCTGTGATGAATCTTCGCATGATCCTGTTGTTCTGTTGATCAACACAAGCAGGTACATGTTTGTTGCAGGTATGCTTTGTAGACTAAAATGACGACAAGGTTCTAATGAGCTGACATCGCTGACGTCTCCAGATATTGTGTAGATCAGCTTGTGATATCCACTGGATATTCCTGTACACCAGTCTTGCTGAAATTTGTTTATAGTTTTAATTACAAAACTAAAATATTCAGAATCATCTTTAACAAATGGTGGTGACCCTCTTAAGACTCTGCTTCTTCAAACAACAACTGCACTGACCTTTAAATGACCAGAGTCGAGATTAACGTGTCTGCTCATGATCAAAGCAATGTTCAACAAAACTAAAGTTTATCTTTTAATGACCCTATATATTAATTAGTATCACCTTTAGATATTTACAAAAACTTCTCATTAAAGTTGGTTGGAAAATGTCCATTTAAATATCATCTGAATTTATATAAAATATATTGGCAGTCATCAAAGTGTTTTGGATTGAGCATCAATCCTGAATGATTGGAGAAGGTTTCAGTGTAAGTCATTACATACTGCCCCACACCTGCCAGTCTTAGTACAGGTCTGCACTTGATTGGATATTTTGTACATTACAGTTTGAATGATCTGACAAGCCTTCATTGTATGTAACTACATAATGCCCCACATCTGCCAGTCATAGCATGGGTCACATTTCATTGGTATTTTGTAAACAGTCCAAATGACCTACAGCAATAGGCCAATTCTACAACAATCCACATCAATAGGTCAGTTTCCTTTGGGTTAATTCTAATAACAATCCACATCAACAGGTCAGTTTCCTTTGGGTCAACTCCTAATAACAATCCACATCAACAAGTCAATTTCCTTTGGGTTAATTCTAATAACAATCCACATCAATAGGTTTGTTTTTTTTGGGTAATTCTAATAACAATCTAAATAAATAGGTTAGTTTCCTTTGGGTTAATTCTACAACAATCCACATCAACAGGTCAGTTTCCTTTGGGTTAATTCTAATAACAATCCACATCATTAGGTCAGTTTCCTTTGGGTTAATTCTACAACAATCCACATCAATAGGTCAATTTCCTTTGGGTTAATTCTAATAACAATCCACATCAATAGGTTTGTTTTTTTTGGGTAATTCTAATAACAATCTAAATAAATAGGTTAGTTTCCTTTGGGTTAATTCTACAACAATCCACATCAACAGGTCAGTTTCCTTTGGGTTAATTCTAATAACAATCCACATCATTAGGTCAGTTTCCTTTGGGTTAATTCTACAACAATCCACATCAATAGGTCAGTTTCCTTTGGGTTTATTCCAATAACAATCCACATCAATAAGCCAGTTTCCTTTGGGTCAGTTTCCTTTGGGTCAATTCTACAATAATCCATATCAATATGTCAGTTTCCTTTGAGTTAATTCTACAACAGTCCACATCAACAGGTCAGTTTCCTTTGGGTTATTTCTAATAACAATCTACAGAAGCAAAAGGGAAATAAAGCCATTAGTGAACACTCTGACCAATAGGTTAAACTGGATGTACAAAGACATCTTCAATAATTTTATTAATGTTTGATATGTTCATAAGTAAAATATATATTTTAATTTTTTATTGCATGCAGTAAAATGCAAATACATTCATGCAACATTAAAAACAACTGGGCTCAAAATTGTTAAAAATATGTCTATATGTCTGAACTTATCGGATTCAATACTTTTTCCACAATGTCCCCAAGGCGGTTGCAAAAAGAAAGGTTTTGTAGATATTAGAGAAAATCCAACCTACAATACTAAAGCAATAACACAATGAAATTGTGTAAATCACAGCAGTCTTTTCCAAGGGTGGTTTAAAAATCATCTGTGGTCAGGTTTGCCCCAGTACATGTTATATTTTTAACTCCTTCATGTTAGATTTTTAACTCCTTCATTTGCCAAAATAGCAGTACAGTGAATATACTGCAGTATTAGAATTATCTGTGGCAGATTTACTTTCACTTTTTCATTGGTAGTGAATATTCACAAAATTAAATCAAGCACTAACAGACTGTGTATAATTTGGGTTTAAACAGCCTGACCCCACAAAACTGTCTCCCCAAAGAATTGTCCTTTAAATCCCAAACTATAAAATTGTATGCCTTATATAAAGGGTAAAGAGAAACATATAGCATTTCCTTACTCAGGAAGCATTCCAGGTGAATCCAGTAAAAGCTTTAAAGCAGTGCCTATAATGACAATCTGGCCTTAAAAAGGTCTAAAGGGTTTTGGACAGTTGCCACCAGACTCACCAGATTTATTTCTCTTCTCTGCAAGGCTAAATCATAAACATAAAAGCAGCCTTTAATAACCTTGTTAAAATGTTTCAAATCAAACAGATACATTTAAATACATGACATGCAGCTCTAATCTCACACACTTTTTTCTTGACACGTGTCTTATCCTTCAAGATCAGAGAATAAAATGAATTAGTCATCCAGAAGAAAAAGTCTTTACCAATCTCAACAAACACAGCTATATATTTCAGGTATTACCTGAAAGCACAAACTGGGTCCTGAATATCATCTCTCTCAAAGGGTTCTGGAATATCATCTCTCTCAAAAAGTTCTGGAATAGTGCCTCTCTCAAAAGGTCCTTCATGCATAATGAACAATGATAATTTTTTGATTAACTGCAGATGGCAATCAATTCTTGATCATGAATCATGGCCATGTCATTTGAAATGGACCACCAAATGAACTGAGTGGAATTGAAGATAGTTCACGTCAACTGAAAGGATTACAATTTACTCATCCTGCAAGCCGAAGGAAGCACATCTTGCAGGATAGCAGCTTCAGTAAAGTTTGGTCAAAGGTTAAAACTTTGATGAATTGAATCATATAAGAATCCACAAGAGATTCCATTTCATGAACAATGTGAGGAACTGAGGCAAGTTCAGACCGAAGTTGGTTAAAAAGTGACAGAGATCTTTATATTGGCTTATATGCACTCTTCGATGATGCCTGAAGGTGTCAGAAATAATGGAATGGAAACCTTTAACAAAACCTAGTGCTAATTTCTTCCTTTTAAAAAGCCAGATAAATAAATTTGCCAGTTTTGGAATCCAGGTCCACATTGAAGTGATGTCCCTGCACCAGTAGAATAAGTCAAACCACTTTCCCTCATATGCCTTCAGGGTAGAGGACATTCTAGCAATGCTCTCCACAACCCAAGAGCAGAACTCACACACATGGATTTCCTGATAAGGGCCTTGTGTGAAGAAGAAGTCTGTCCAAACAATGGCGGAAGGCCTGTGATCCTCGCAGAACAAGAAAGCCTTCATAAGAATGTCAATCATTAGAACAAGTAGATCACAGACCCATCTTAAAGTAGCAATCAGAATCATCTTCCTAATTTTCTTAATCACTCTCACAGGTGGGGTGGTGGTCATATCCTCAAATCCTGTTCCAATCAAATGAAAAGTCATCCACTGCCCAGGCTTCTGGATCTGGTACTGGTGACACAAAGGTGGGCAGCTTGTGGTTCCATCTAGTGACAAAAATATCCATAGATGACCCACAGTGCACAAATCTGACTGCTGGGTGGTGAGACCATTCAGCATACTGAGTTGGACTTCCATATCTGTACAGTGAGCACCAATGAAGAAAACCGCAGACAGTGACACAGAGAGCTGATGATTCTGAGGTAATCAACCATATACAACTGTCTGATATTATTAGGGCAACCTTCCCAGAGGTTCTGCCAGTAATGAAAGGCATAAATATATAGCCTTCATTTCTCTGAGATCCATGTGAAGGGCCATCATCACAAGGCTCAAATTGTTGCTTACGATAGTGAGGCAAAGCAAAATCATTGGCACCCAATGTCCTGGCATCCATACAGACCATAACCTCCTGCTGGGGGGAGGGGTCTCCAGAGGGATTATTGCCAACATCCATTCTCTGTCCTGCCAATCATTCAGGAAGTGTTTTGTCTCAGTTGAGATCAGGACATCATGATCTTGGTGACCAGAAAAGAACACCAATGAGCAAAGAAAGCCATTCACAGAGGTCACATAAAAAGTTGGCCAAGATGTAGAAGGTATGTGGCCACTTTGAAGAGTCAATGGAATCCATAAATTCATCAAGACTGAGAAGGTCTGCAGCCAAAATAAAGAGTCTAAGAAATTGCAGACACCCCCACACAGAAATTTACATCTTCATGGTGATAAACTCATTGAGTTCAGCAGTCCATGCATTTGGTGGGACGACAAACCTGTAAACCAAAGGCAAACTTGTTGAGCTGGCTTTAGACGTACACACCTGGACACAACTACAAACTGGCTTTAGACAACAAACCAACTGAAGCTTTCCATTGGCATTTGGCACCAGGAAAAAAAAAAACACAATTGATTACATCTGCAAAGTATCTCAATTATCTGCTTGCATGGGAAGCCTGGATCTCAGGTAGAATTAAATGATTAAACAATGCCTTTGGTTATAGAATGGAAGGAGTTGGATGAACAAAATCCATAGCCCATCCCAAACAACTTGGATCACACATTGCCCAGAACCATGCTGACCTAAACTTAACAGAAATGAAGAATTCTGGCAGTTACAGGGTTATTGTTGACAGGAAGAAGAAGCAGAGTCTTTGTTGTTTATTTAGAGGCTTCAAGGAGAAAAAAATGGGCTTCCTGTCCCCTACAGATTTTGGTATTGTGATGATAGTAACCTTCTAACTATGGTTGTGGGCAAAACAAATGCTGTTGATAAGTTCATCCATTTCTCCTCCTGGCAACAGTTGCTGCACCTTTCAGGTTGAGACTGGTAGTGCAAAAAAAATGACAGGGTTCAGCATACTTATTCAAATCCTCATTATGGTCTTCAAACAGAATAGGGAGAACCGAAACAATGACCAAAGGACTTGAGTGGAGGCTAGCAATGAACAGCATTGCTCCTCAATCAAGACTGACACAGTCGGACAAATGCCATTGTGTGGTGAGCTGTCCTGTGAGAAATGTTATCAAAGCAGCATGTTTAATACCAGTGTGATCATGTTTAATACCAGTGTGATCATTATATCACAAGCTGAAAGACAAAGTGAAGCCTGGTAAAGCATTAAAGTTGGCATAGAACACTTGATGGTCTATTTTACAAAATAGTATGGCAGGCACATTTACCACCAAAATACCTTTGCCAGCTCCCTGGACTTATAGATGGTAAGTTTTCTAATACATTATGTACCAACTAATGAAGCTAACAGCTGGCTTTCTGAGAAGGTGGCTTTTAAGTTATAAGTTTCATTAACCCTTTACCTCAAAAAGCATAGTGACAAAGTGCAAAGTTATAAGTTTCATTATCTTGCTGTATGGATGATTTGTAATCTCCTTGGTTTTGAGGAACTGCAGGAAACAGATGGACTGTCACCAGGATCATCTGCATTTACATGAGAACCTGACATGGTATGCCTGATTCAAAAACTGGTGGCAGCTACCTGAGCCTGAAACAAGTTCCAGTAGATGTTTCTGATTGCACATTTAAAACAAAATTCAGTCCTCTTCATTGTGGGATCTGTATTCATAAATTGAAAATACATATGGGAAGATGCAGTGTCATAAAAGGGTGCATTTAGATACCTGGGAAAAGGATATAACATAACTGCAGACCCATCATATGCACTGATAAATGTGCAATATATGAAGCATGGTTTTCTAAAGCCATATAACAGGCCACAACTGATAAAGCAGTCAGCCTGGACAATATTACCGGCAACCTCTAATCAAAAGTAAAACCAGATGGCCAATTTGGCTGGCTGGCTGCATTTGTCAGGAGCCAGGAAGGAAACAGATAGCATATATGACAGGTGCACTTGGTGGAAATCTCAAGCAAGGTTGGCAGAAAACCCTATGAGCTGAGACATGTAGGCACTCTGGCCCTTGACTATGACATATGTCCACTGGGCTGAAATAAGACAGGACAAGCTCTACTGTCATGTCTAGGGCTGTCAACGGGTATTCGGGTACCCGACCGTATTGAAAAACCCGGGTATTGAAACGTAAATGCGGGTACCCGTAAAAAAAAATCGCCACACTCGCCAACCACTTCAAACAGGTGTGACAGCTATGGCTTTAATTAGAAACCAGATCCCTGATGACGCAGCTGCAATTAAAGAATGTAGGAAAGCAATCACAAATGAACTTCAAACCCGCTATTATCCTACTGGATACAGCGTGCTCAATGCAGCTAAGGCTGCAGTTGTTGATCCGCATTATAAACTTTTAAAGTTTTTTAAAGAAGCACCATGACAGGAGACGTACGCTGCTGTCAGACTGGAGTTGATGGCAGTAGTAATCCTGGATCCACTAACTGTGTCGCAAACTAATGATGCCATCACTGACAAAACGGATGAACCAGAATCGAAGAGACAGAAACTGGAAAATGTCGCAGAAAATAATATATTTGATGATCTCACTTCTCTGTGTGCCGCAGATGACAACGCTTCATCAGTAGACGAATTGTCAACATATCTGTCGGAGACGCCACTTAATGTTAATGGTGACATTCTTCAGTATTGGAGAGACAATACACCACGTTAACCCAGGCTGGCTGCCCTTGCACGAAAGTATCTCTGTATTCCTGCGACGTCGGTTCCATCAGAAAGTGCATTTTTGACGGCTGGACACGTTATAAACAAGAAACGTGCATCGCTGTCACCAGATACGGTCGATATGTTAGTTTTTTTTTAACAGAAACAGGAAAATGTGTTGTGAACAATGATCATGTACTTGTTGACTATGACAGACTGGCATTATTGAGATTTGCTAAATTCTTTCTGAGTTTTTCTCATAAAAATAAAAACATTTACAAACATTATATTATCTAGTTTGAATTATTATTATTGTGTAGTGAATACAGTTTGTGGTCTTCTCTCTCTCTCTCACTCACACACACACACACACACAAAGACGGTTTTAACGCATTACTCTTGACATGTGGTAAAGCTGCTTTACACGCATGCGTGGGTAATTCAAATCTGCGGTCAAAAGCCGATGAATAAACGTGGTCTGTTCTAACAAGGACTTATACTTTGAAAAAAGGTGAGTGTTCTAAAGGATTTAACGCGGCTGATCACAGTGATCATTAAAAATTGGATTATACCTACCATCTGTGTACAAAGGTCATTCTAAATAAATTTATTAATTAATAGCGTGCGGTCAGATCATTCGCAGCTACATCGGTGTGGACGCATCAGACCGAGTAGTGCATTACACGGTTAGCCTCTATCGCCATACAAAATATTAAAGAAATGGGGATAACAATTAGTTGGTCTACGGTTGTACATGTCATTCATGTGCCAACGTGTACCCGGGTACCCGTTAAATTTCGCAACAGGTACCCAGGTTGGTTCTTCGTGATTTTTGACAGCCCTAGTCATGTCCATATCAGTAATTACAGCAATAATGTACATTATAGAAATGTAGTGAAGTGATATATATTTTATTTAAAAATGCAAACAGCAAAAACTAAAAACCACAGTGAAAACAGACAAAAATTACTGATGAAAAACAAACAATAAAGGATTTCAGGTGGTTTGCTGATACAATGTTGCCCAAATTGAGTGAAAGTTTAAACTCAAGTATATCCAACATACTTGTAGCTATTAAGCATTGACAAAGGGAGGTAATTATAACAGTATATTGAAAGAGTTACCTTCTAAAGAGATTATTTGTAAAGTCTATAAACAATATAGATGGGAAATATTCATTTTTTAATCTTTCTGGGAAAGCTAGATTCTGAAGGTTGCAAAAGTTAATTCCGAGTGTTTATGTGATAGTGTAATATATTTAAAGGTCACTGGTCACCTATATTGTACAAACGTGTGATATTATTATAGTTATAAACAAAACGCATTGGTTATGTATGCACACTATAAAATGTTTAATTAGACTTAAAACTTCGCTTTTTTAAAAGAAAAAATCATTTGGCGATCTCCATAAACAATTGGTAGTTTCCAAGTGCCCAAACTGGATCTGACATAAATTTATCCCTTCTATTCAACCCAGTCATTCAAGTGTTTAATTTCCCTAAGTATATGTCTTTGTGATATATCGTACGATCATGCTTTTGTACAGCAAATATGGTGCACTGTGTTGCATATGGATGCAACTAAAAGAGTGATGATGGGGAAAAGGGTTCTTTCTTTTCTTGAAAGACAATGTTTACCAGAAAATAGTGGATTTAATCTGTGGGATTGAATAGAGGGATGGGAAAGTTGTATCATTTATGCTAGATTATAGTCAATTTGGCCCAAAAACAATTCGGCCCAACTCGAAAGATACTTTGGCCAAACTTAACAATAGTTTGTACGTTCATTTTCTTCAACAGACAAGTAGATGCCATATAAGATAGGTTTTAGGAAAAAAGCTAAATTTAAACAAACTATTTTGATAATCTTTGAAAGAAAATAATCATCCTTCGTAACGCACATATTTATGAGAAAACACAAACTGACATAACTTGCTTGTTCTAATTAAAATATTTAAATACATTTTTATGCTAAAAAATATATGCATCTGCACAATGACATCCTCAATTTAAGTCTTCCAGTCAAATTATCAATAATCATTTATAAAACAATAATACTTAACAGATAATATTCTACATAATAATTATACATTTTGCTAAGGGTAGTGTACATGAGATATAGCAAATATGCAGTGGTTCCTCGACTTACGAGTGTCCCAACTAACGAGTTTTTCGAGATACGAGCCGACTCTTGGCCGATATTTTGCTTTGAGTTGAGAGCTAAAATTCGGGTTACAAGCCAGCTTCAGATACCCCACTGCTAGTTGGCGCAGTGAACGCACTTCTACGATCTGCACCATACTGAAGCAAAAGGAGTCGATAAAGGCTATAATGCCAGCCAAGGGCATTAAAATAATTTCTAAACAGTGGACATCTATCCATGAAAATATGGAGAAGCTGCTGATGGTGTGGTTGACGGAGAAGCAGCTCACAGGAGATACCGTGACGGAGGCTATAATCTGCGAGAAGGCATGAGCTATTTACACTGATTTGCTGCAGCAGACCCCAGGCACTTCGACGGACGAGGCATCGGGCGAGCTGTTTAAAGACGGTCGAGGCTAGTTCGAGAATTTTAAAAAGAGGACCGGCATTCACTTTGTTGTCAGGCATGGTGAGGCAGCGAGTGCAGATATGAAGGCAGCTGAGGATTACCTCAAAACTTTTGCTGGAATTATAGCAGTAGAAGGATACATCCCCCAGCAAGTCTTCAACTGTGACGAGACAGGACTATTCTGGAATAAGATGCCAAGGAGGATTTATATAACGGCAGAGGAGAAGAGGATGCCAGGCCACAAACCCATGAAGGATAGGCTAACCCTCGTACTGTGCGCCAATGCGAGCGGCAACTGCAAGATTAAGCCGCTGCTCATTTATCATTCGGAAAACCCCAGAGCCTTTAAGTCACATAAGATTCTGAAAGAAAAACTGCAGGTTATGTGGAGGGCAAACCCGAGGGCGTGGGTCACCAGGCAGTTCTTTGTGGAGTGGGTGAATTTGGTCTTTGGTCCTGACGTTAAGAAATATCTCCAGGAAAATAACCTACCCCTGCAAGCCCTTCTCATCCTGGACAATGCACCTGCTCACCCACCTAACCTTGAAGATGACATCCTTGAAGAGTTCAAGTTTATAAAGGTTCTCTACCTTCCACCCAACACCACCACTATCTTGCTGCCCATGGACCAGCAGGTGATTTCTAATTTCAAGAAGCTCTTCATCAAGCACCTGTTCTGCCGCTGCTTTGAGGTGACGGAGAGCACAAACCTCACCCTTCGAGAGGTTTAGAAGGACCACTATAACATCGTGATATGCTTCAGAATTATCAATATGGCCTGGCAGGGTGTTACAAAGAGGACCTTGACTTCTGCATGGAAGAAGCTGTGGCTTGAGGTTGTGTCTGAAACGGACTTTGAAATACTCGAACCCGAAGCGGCAGTGGTGGAGGAGATTGTATCCTTTGGCAAGTCCATGGGCAAGTACATTTTTCTTATTTAAAAACATGTAACAAAAAAACTGCAGTGTTTTATGGGGATCCGGAATGGATTAATGGCATTTCAATTCATTTCAATGGGGAAAATTGATTTGACATAACGAGTAATTTGAGTTAATACTTAATTTTAGGCTTCACGTTGTAACACTGCTGCATACAATACACGCTCGATTACACAAGAGAGAGAGAGAGAGAGAGAGAGAGAATTATGTTGAGCATTTTGTCAGTATTTAGTTGCTGCAATATGAAGCTCTTACCAGTTAATTTTATTGTTTTTATTTTTCAAGTTGTCTTAGTGTATGCGCGCGTAAATTGAAAGCTTGTCATTACTGGTCAATAGTGTCAATCATATTCGCTCCATTATTCCGTACAAATTAGAAAGGAAATAATTTTTTGCCCACACACACACACACACACACACATGGTACAAAAGAAATTGATAAACATACACTTGTTTGAAAATAAAATTAAAGAAATTAACCTTGCATTCTTATCATATATTCCTTCTTTTCTCATCATGCGAAAATTATTTATAAAAAAAATATATCCACGAACTCTTTATATGTAGTGGATGCTGGCTTGCGTATGCATCCTTAATGTAGTATTTATTGCTTATGTCAAATAACAAAATCGCAAATGAGACGAAAATATCACCCGACTGCTTGAAGGCACCTGCCATTTATGCAAGATAAGTTACTTATTGCAAACTGACCCAGATTGTATTGTATCAAGGTTAACTATAAGATGGTATCTCGCAAATAAAAAAATCATTATTTTAAAATACATTCAATGTGAGTGCAAACGATAATCTTTTTGTTAGCATGGGTTACAAAAGTATTATTAAAGCAAGTTATTATTGTGTATACTATTTGAACTGCAAACATCAATTATGATTACATATGGCAAACAAATAGAAGCCCGGGTGACAAACAACTGTGGCAGGGAAAGCAACCCATCCCCGGGGAAACTGACTTTGGTACCTCTTTAGTGTACTGATTTTTTCTTCTAAAGTTGGCAGACGAAAGGAAGTTAAGTTTGGTTCCTTTGAATTCTTTAAGTTTGCCGAGTTCTTTTTTTATTTTTATAAAGTCTGCAGACACAGGGAAGCTGGCATTAATTCTTTTTACCTGTATTAACAAGAATTTTCAAAATAAATTGACACAATGGAACAGTTTTTAAAGCGACACAATCTAGTGTCATGCATGCATACAGATATAAGGCTAAACAGTAAATTAGTTTTCATTAGTTTCATCTAAATATTTCCTATCCATAGTTTAGAGTGTTTTATTTTTTGACAACAAGAAGTATGTACTTCATTTTGTAGGGATAAATGTATTTCATTTCTGATTGGCATCCTTTGTAGGTGGGAAGTCATAACTAAGGGGAAGTAACAGCATTGTATACTTCTATTTTGAGTAATTGAATTATTATTTCTTCCTTACACTTTTAATTTTTTTTTGTGTGTGTGAGTATAACTACTTTTAATCATGTAGTGCAAATCTGATGTAAAATGGAAAATGTTGGTGTATGGCCAGTGACCTTTAATGGAAAAAAAAGATCCCAATATTGACCAATGTTGACACACCATTGCTGCCATGATAAATACATCTTGCTTTTTCTAAAAAAAAAAACACAACTAGATGTTAACCAAGATTTTCACATGACCTTGAACTTGATGCGCACGTGTGTGTGTGTGTGTGTGTGTGTGTGTGTGTGTGTGTGTGCAGATAAAGTACAATTCAAGAGTCCACATGAAAACAATCACTTCAAAGGTTAGAAATATATGATCATACAGATACAAAAACTTAACCAAAATGTTCAAATGACTGTGACAATGATGTTTAAATTACTCTAATGGCTTCTGACTTCTGACAATGATGTTTAAATTACTCTAATGGTTTTGGACTTTTGACAATGGTTTTTAAATTACTTTGGTGGTTTTAGACTTTTGACAATGATCTTTAAATAATTTTGATGTTTTTTGACTTTTGACAATGATCTTCAAATTACTTTGGTGGTTTTGGACTTCTGACAATGATGTTTAAATTACTCTAATGGTTTTGGTCTATTGACATTGATGTTTAAATTGCTTTGGTGGTTTGGACTTTTGACAATGATGTTTAAATTATTCTCTTGGACTTTTGACAATGATGTTTAAATTACTTTGGTGGTTTTGGACTTTTGGCAATGTTTAAATTACTCTCTTGGACTTTTGAAAATGATGTTTAAATTACTCCCTTGGACTTTTGACAATGGTCTTTAAATTACTGATCTAGTCTGGAGGAGGATAGGGATGGTGTGCATGCGTAGAGATGATACATCATTACTTACTAACAGATCTAAGTATCAAAATCTTAGAGAATTACGAGAGAAGCTTTAACAAAACTATTATTCAATCGCACTACTGCAGCCATAGTCAAAAGGAGTGACCCAAATGGCTTCCCATGCTAAAGCATGCAAGGCAAAAAGCTAGAGATGACTTTTATCACATCATAGATATTGGCTGAAATGCAGAAATACATAGACCATTACACGAAATCTTACAAGAAAAAGCAAAAAGATGTGCCAAATTTTTCATGGTCCAATGTGTAAAGCAAATAAATTTCAATTTAAGAGTCACCTTCATTCATACAAGATAAAATACCAAAAAATCTTCAGCTGGTCAGTACCTGAAGGTGATAGTTGTTTACCAGCTTGTCTGCAAGCCAAGGGTAGATAACTGTGATGTGACTGTCCACCACACTACTTCCAGCTGTTACAGTGTCTAGAAAATACCTGGAATAGATTTAGTCAAACCTACTGTAAAAGTCAGCTCTATTAAGCAATCACCAGTACAAAAATCTGTTTCAAATGAAATGTTTAATAAGCAACGAATTTCAGACATTGGAAAAATTAACATGTACCATTTTGTTCTCCATTTTCATAAAAATTGAATTCCATTGTACAAGATAAAATGTTAAAAAATATTTAAGATACAAAATACGTTGGCCCTTCATGTATGATGTTGCAATCTTACCCAGAATCATCCAGTAAATGACACTGAAAATCGTTGCTGTAGCAACTGGTTACCTGCAAGAAAGAACTGAAGATGTAAATACTCTACTCACAACTCAGGTCCAATTGCAAATGACAAAGACCCAGATTTGCTTTTGCATAATGCACCAGAACCTTAGGATCTATGCAGTTCATTAGGGGTAATCAGTAGAACAAACAACCCAGACCCTGATCTTCCAGCACATAATAGGTCAATGATGTTTGCAGTTGAACTCAACTTATAAGCAAGCAGATATGGTAATGCTGGCAAAAGCTGAACAGCATTTTCTTTCCCTTTGCAGAGAAGTTAATAATTCAAAATAAAAGATTTGGTCAACTTCTCAAAATATAACCAATTTTAATCCCTTGTGTTTGATGAGATACATCGGGGATTTACAAATCCACCTGCACAACTCCCAGGTCAAGCTCAAACTCAACTCAGGCATTTTCAAGTTTCCAAGGTATCTGCCCATGGGCAAGTCCAAAAAATAGAGAGAGAACGGAAGAATGTGGTGATCATGTTCTATTAATACAACTTTAAGTTCTGCTAGTTTTAAATGATCTTGCCACAGCACATACATCAGCACATTCATTTGGAGTTTACATGTAACACATTCTTCTATAATAAAACTGGGCCCGGTTTCTATCATCTATCATTCAGCATTATCCATCTTGTAGCCAATGTCAAGGTCAGTCTCATATTTTCTTGCAAAGATGTGATAATGTGAATATTTACTTTTTTTAAGCAAATTAAAAAAAATAAGGAATACATATTTATATTTTAATTTATAGGTTATATTTTAATGGTAATATTTATACATATGTGGGATTCACTGACTTTCAGGTTCAAGTTAGCCTTGGGCAGTTTATGAGCTTGCCAACTCTAAATAATCAGCTTGTAGATTGTTTTGATGCCTGTTTCTGATTTCAAGGTGAGTAGGTGTTAATTTGTCATAAGCTAACTCTAAAGATTTCTTTGACATGTGTTTTTGGAAACAAAATGTGCTCTAACAATTAACCACCATGAAGATCATGTTCAAGGTGTGATTGCTTGGCAAACAATGGATAAAAAACTGTTCTCAATCTCAACATTTTGAATATTTTTTTATGCATGATTTCAAAGTGACTTGATCATAGTTAAGTAAATGGATAAATTAAGCATTCATAAATCCTTTAATTGTGAGTACAAGTAAATCATTGCAAACAGTCAAGCTTCCATTATTGTGAGTACAAGTAAATCATTACAAACAGTCTAGTTTCCATTATTTTCCATTATTGTTGATGTAGTTGACAAGCGGAGTCTACTATCTAGGCAAAAAAAGGAAATTTGACCCTCTTTTGAATAAAAAAAACAAGTATGATGTATGATATGTCTCTCTCTTAAAACTCTAGCTATTTCCAAATCTTTTCCTTCCTATCTGTTTATCTATCTACATACAGTCAAACCCAGAAATGGTCATCTTTATTCAGAAGTCACCTGTTCACAATGGCCATTTTAATTTCCCTCCAGCAAATTTCCTATATAAATGTCCTGTAAGTAATGGTCACCTGCATTCTGAGGTCAGCAACTACATGTTTCCTTACCAATAAATTGTTTCTCCCTGCCTTAAGTGGTCACTGCAGCATATCTACATAGATTGCAGCCTTAAGTGGTCACTGCAGCATATCTACATAGATTGCAGGCTTAAGTGGTCACTGCAGCATATCTACATAGATTGCAGCCTTAAGTGGTCACTGCAGTAATAATAATAATAATAATAATAATAATGCTTTATTTATAGAGGGTGACTCATTAGTCAAGGACTATTCTCCCTTGAGGCCCTCTTAAGGAGAGTATAACAATGCACATTATATGAAGATGGCAATAATTACTGTTTATTTTAACATGTTTAGTGTTAAAATACTAAATTCCATTATCTGTTAGAAACACATACATGCTCATGATATCTTTTCTTAAATACTCTAATATTTTCAGCAGATTTTACATGTAGTGGAAGCTTATTCCACAGAACTGTACCAGAGTACTGAAAACTCTTTTTAAATTGCTCTGTTCTTGGTTTTGGTATTAGAAGGTTTCCATGTGATATTGATCTCAACTGGTATTGTGCTGAAAAAGGCCTGAATAAGTCTTGAAGATACTCTGGTGCAGTTCCATGTAGACATTTATATAAAAGAACTGCCTTGTGAAAATCTATCCTGTCATATATTGTGAACCATTTGAGTTCTGTAAATAATGCTTTTGAGGGATGATCAATAGATGCATCTAAAATTACACGTGCTGCTCGTTTCTGAAGTTTATAAATCCTGTCAAGCTCAGATTTGGCACAGTTTCCCCATACATTAGAACAATAATCCATTGTTGGAAGAATATATGACTTGTAGTATATACTGCGAGTTTCCATAGGTAAATATTTCTTGATTCTGCTGAGAAGGGCAATTTTGGATGACAGTGTTTTACAAAGCTTATCAATATGGTCATTCCATAATAAATTATTATCTACAGACACACCTACAAGCCTTTCATGTTTGACATTTTCTAATGGATGATTATTTATTGCAAGAGACAGTTTTGGGTTCCCTGATTTGTGTAGCTTTTGTGATGTCCCTAAAATCATACATTTTGTTTTACCTTCATTAATTATCATCCTATTTTGTTGTGCCCAGTTTTGGACTCTGATAAGGTCTGAGTTTAATTTCATTTGGATAACTTCAGTATCAGAACTAGATGTATACAAAGTTGCATCATCTGCAAACAAATCTGTGTTTGTGGATTCATTATTTAATGGTAGATCATTGATATAGATAAGGAAGAGGAGAGGGCCCAAAACTGAGCCTTGAGGGACTCCTGAATGAATAGTGCGAGTTTGAGAGCTAATATTACCAATGCTTACTTGTTGAGACCTTTGGTTTAGGTATGATCTAAACCAGTTTAAAGAAGGATTGTCAAATCTGTAACAGTTCAACTTTTGCAGCAGAATTTCATGATCAACAAGATCAAAGGCTTTCTTGAAGTCAAGGAAAACAATCCCAGTCATATGTCCATTATCCATTTCCTTCAGCCAAAGATCAATTAATTTGGTAAGTTCTGTTTGGCACGAGTGGTACTTTCTAAATCCTGATTGAGCTTTATGAAATAGAGAGTATGTTTCGAAAAATTTATAGACCTGAATGGCTACATGCTTTTCAAATAGTTTTGACAATACAGGTAGAATTGATATTGGTCTGTAATTTCCTGGATCCTCCTTTTCTCCTTTCTTAAAGATAGGTGTAACCTTTGCACATTTCAGTGTTTCTGGAAAACTACCACTCATTATACTTAAATTTATGATATGCGTTAGTGACTTTGTTATTACTGGTGCGGCAATTTTAAGAATTCGTGGACCAATACCATCCAATCCAGAGGATTTATTAATATTAACCTTAATTAGCATATCAAAAACATCAGCTTCACTAACATTAGCTATTGAAAAATAATTATCATCAGGAATTTTAGCTTTTATAAATAATAGAAGAGCATCAAGTTCAATTGGGATATTAGTCTGGTTCTGAATACTCTTACTGGAGATGCTTATGAAGAAATTGTTGAACATTTCCACAATGTCTTGTACAGATGTTGCTATATCATCATTTTGCTTAAGTCTAGGGGGAAGACAACTGTTCTTGCGTGGGTTCAGCTCTTTTAGATGCTTCCACAATGTTTTGGTACTCTTACTTTCATTAATAGCCTGTTTATAGTAGTTCTCTTTTGCCTTATCTATCAGGTGCTTAGTTTTATTTCTCCACTTTCTATAGCTTTTGATGTCTTTTTTCTTGTGGAAATTATCTCTTAGGTGCCTAGCCTCATTGATCTCAGGGGTGATCCACTTGGGTGTAATTTGGTGTTTAATCCTTTTTGTTTTAATTGGGGCATGTTTGTCTAAGGCTGCATTGAACATCTGATACCATTTGTCCAAGGCAGTGTTGACATCAGCTATAGTGCAGACTGATTGGAAAGGTTTGCAAACTAAATCATTTAAGAACATTTCCTCATCAAATTGTTTGAAGTCCCTGTATTGAATTTCAATGTGTTGGCCATTTTTAGATGATTTCGGAACATGTCTAGTTATACAGACTGGGTAGTGGTCACTCAGTGCATACACTGGTACCTTAATTTCACTTACATTTTCAGGTTTATTAGTATAGATATGATCAATGATAGTAGCACTTTTATCCGTTACTCTAGTTGGGGTGTTAATTAATTGAGTAAAGTTGTAAGTTTCAAAGCTACTTATCCATGTTAATGGTGGAGTTTTCATATAGTCAATGTTAAAATCACCTAATATGATAATTTCTAAATCTTCCTTAAGTAATGCTTTTTGAATTTGAACCTCAAATCTATCAATCCAATCAGCTGTGGAACTAGGTGGCCTGTAAACCGAACATAAGAGTATTGGCTTTGATTGGGCAAGGGTTACTTTGATCCAGATACTCTCTACCCCAATAGTCTCTAGATCAACACGTCTGTTATAACTAATGGAACTGTCTACATAGAGAAGAATACCCCCACCCCCCATGGATTCCCTATCTTTTCTTTCAAAGTTGAACCCCTGTATTTGGAGAGCCAAATCATCAGTATCATCGGAAAGAAAGGTTTCACATAGACCTAGAATATTGACTGATCTAGTTTGCTGTAATATTAACTTTATCTCATTCAGTTTAGGAATGATGTGTTGAATATTTAGGTTGATTACTTGCAGACCTCTTTTGAGGAGGCCAAATACATGACAATTTTGATCAGAGGATTGATCTTCAGACAAGGCAGTATGCAATGTATTGTTTTTAGACTTGACAGATTTCTTTACATTGCCTTGATTATTTACATAAACATATGAAGAAGATAACATACAAGATCCATCTGTTGTACCATGACCACATGTAGTGGATACATGAAAATGTTCAGCACAAGACTGATTTACATACATACAAGAAGACATTGACATATTAGACACTTGGGGGGCCTCAGAGGGAGAAGTAACTTGAACAGTATCACACAGTTGTTTACATGTTAACAAGTTGCACTTTGTACACAAATCAGATAGTGCCTGAAACCTGTTTATAGAATTATAATTATTGCATTGAAAAGTATACACATATTCTAAAGCATTTTGTTGCTGGATATGTGTTGCACAGGCCTGTACATCATAGCCTTCTACCTATTGGTATGTGCACAACTTTTGCTTATGTCCTAGTTCGTTACAAAGATGGCAACGAATCTGTTTTCCATGCAGACACCGCTGTGTTACATGACCGTGCTCTCCACAATACAAGCAGTTGTCTGACTCATGCCTAACCCCTTTTATAAGTCTTATGTACTGGTCTATATTCCTAAGGAGCATGGCAGTACCTCTGTTGGACAAGTGGATTCGATCTCGCTGGTACAATTGTTGGTTCACTCGATTGTCTTTGAAGAAGGTCCAGTATTGCGGAACAAAGAGTATTTGGAAATTTTCACACAACATACTTATGGTGTCATTTAGTTGAGTCATAAGTGCATCCCTTCTTGGCGGTAGACCTGAGATGATTATTTTACACTCTGCGTTTTTGGACCTGATGGCATACAACAAACTTTCATAATCATCCTCAATGCCCTTCAAAGATTGGCCATTACTGTAATTATTGCCACCAATGAGAAGAATTATCTACATAGATTGCAGCCTTAAGTGGTCACAGCAGCATATCTACATCGACTGTTCAGTCTATGCCAACTGAATGTTTGCTTCATGAGGAAGGCATTCTTTAGATAAAGGAATATCATGTGAATTGATGTGCAAACCTCAGTTGGTGGTGGGCCCAAAAACATGTCATGAAACATGCACTGCAACCAGAACACTCTTTGCAGCCCAACATGAATGTCATCAGTGTTTCTCATAGACTATAGAAGATATCAAGCCTACATTAAAGTCATTAATATGCAATAGACTGAATAGCTTATGCTATTCAGGTATGTTGTTGTTGTAGGGTTTAATGCCATTTTTCAGCACATGATAGGCTATGCATGGCAGCCAGTATTAATGATTGAAGAAGAATCCGGGAAAACCCCAGGAAGAACCACCGACCCATGAGAAGCTACTGGCAAGCTTTCTCACATACCCACATTGGCTGAACCCTAGACTTGAACCCACGCATTCAGAGGTGAGATGGCAGTGATCCGTAACAGAGATCGCTTTAGACCACTCGGCCACTCGGGGGCCCTATTCAGGTATGCGGCATTTATTTAAGAAAAAGCTTCTATTTTATAATTAGTGCTGAAAAATACTTTAATTAGATAATAAACAACAGCACTCAGGTTGTGTGGTAAGTAAATACAGGCTGAACATTCATGCTGAATGCCTGATCAACCATGTAATATCAAATATAAATATGTATGTACTAAAGAACCCATGCTGTTGATCATTATAGGGTAAGACATGGATCCTGATCTGAGAGTGTAGTGTATGGTGAAAGATCAAGTTATACTCTTGACAGTCAAATGTATGTCATATGTGGGGTAAATGTAGTGTCTTGTGAATGATCAAAGTTATACTCTTGACAACCAAATGTATGTCATATGTTGGGTAAATGTAGTGTATGGTGAAAGATCAAAGTTATACATGTCATATGTGGGGTAAATGTAGTGTATGGTGAAAGATCAAGTTATACTCTTGACAGCCAAATGTACGTCATATGTGGGGTAAATGTAGTGTATGGTGAAAGATCAAAGTTATACATGTCATATGTGGGGTAAATGTAGTGTATGGTGAAAGATCAAGTTATACTCTTGACAGCCAAATGTACGTCATATGTGGGGTAAATGTAGTGTATGGTGAAAGATCAAAGTTATACATGTCATATGTGGGGTAAATGTAGTGTATGGTGAAAGATCAAAGTTATACATGTCATATGTGGAGTAAATGTAGTGTATGGTGAAAGATCAAGTAATACTCTTGACAGCCAAATGTACGTCATATGTGGGGTAAATGTAGTGTATTGTGAAGGAGCAGGGTCATACTCCTGACAGCCAAATGTATGTCATATGTAGGCTAAATGTAGTGTATGGTGAAAGATCAAGATTATACTCTTGACAGCCAAATGTATGTCATATGTGGGGTAAATGTAGTGTATGGTGGAAGATCAGGGTCATACTCCTGACAGCCAAATGTGTGTCATATGTGGGGTAAATGTAGTGTATGGTGAAATATCAAGGTTATACTCTTGACAGCCAAAAATATGTCATATGTAGGGTAAATGTAGTGTATGGTGAAAGATCAGGGTCATACTCCTGACAGCCAAATGTATGTCATATGTGGGGTAAATGTAGTGTATGGTGGAAGATCAGGGTCATACTCCTGACAGCCAAATGAAGTCATATGTGGGGTAAATGTAGTGTATGGTGAAAGATCAAGGTTATACTCTTGACAGCCAAATGTATGTCATATGTAGGGCAAATGTAGTGTATGGTGAATGATCAGGGTCATACTCCTGACAGCCAAATATATATCATAAATGGGGTAAATGTAGTGCATGGTGAAAGATCAGGGTCATACTCCTGACAGCCAAATGTATGTTGTTGTTGTAGGGTTTAACACCATTTTTCAGCACATGATAGGCTATACATGGCGGCCAGTATTAATGGTGGAGGAAGAACCCAGGAAAACCGCGGAAAGAACCACTGACCCACGAGAAGCTACTGGCAAGCTTTCTCACATACCCAGATTAGCCGAATCTGAGACTCAGACTCACGCAGACAGAGGTGAGATGGTAGTGATCCGTAACAGAGAGCACTTTAGACCACTCGGCCACTTAGGGCCCCCCAAATATATGTCATATGTGGGGTAAATATGGTAAATTAAGAATTGACACACAGCAAATGATCTTATAATGATCTTAAAATGATCTAGGTGACTATTTTGTGTGTATCCTAAATACTTATTTGCCAAGTTTTTTCAACGGCAAATCTGAATGGAGAAAACAAATTATGAAGAAAAAGTTAAAGAATAGCAAAAAATGTTCTCTACATTTTAAATAATCAATGAGCTCCTTCACTAACTCTGAAAATCTATAATGTAGTCTAAAAGCACATTAACAAAGAAAAATGAAATGGTGGAAAAAATCAACAAATCCGAAAAAAATGTCAATGTATGAAAACAGACAAACTCACAGTGTTATAGAGATTCCCAGTAAAATGGTGGGGTGACATTGTGGCCCCTAAAACTCCTTGAAGTTTGTCTGCATTTTGTCTGAAAGTAAAAAGTACAGCTTAGTTTCTTGCATTAAAATTGCAAGAGAAAACCTAAGCATACATATCTGGTTATTGTTCTAACTGAATACTGCATACATTATTTAGAAGAAACAAGACCTTATAAAGTGATAAAATGTAAGACTGCATTAACTATGCTAGTTAGTACTCAAAACTGATAAAATATAGACTGCATTAACTATGTTAGTTAGTACTCAAAACTGATAAAATGTAACAATGTGAAATGGAACAGAGTAAGAAATTTTATCAAATTTAACAATATATATATTGTGTAATTTTGTCTGTATGCATTTGGTAACTTGTATATTTCATTTACAGCGGTGATGTGTGTGTGTGTGATTTGGATTTTTAACATAGCTTTAACAATTTTTCAGTCATATTGCTATAATGTTTGCAGTGTGACAGTTTAAAGTGATGTCTAGCACTGGGTCATCATACTACAGACATGTAGGAAGATGTCCCACCCAGTCACATTATCCTGACACTAGGCCAACCAGACCTAACACTAACCTTTTAATGCTGAGCACCAAGCGAGGTAGTTGCAAGTACCATTTTTAGAAGTCTTTGGTATGACTCGGCTGGGGATCGAACCCATGACCTCCCGCATCCGAAGCAGACGCTCTAACCACTAGACCACCAGAGTGGTGATACTTTATTTTGTACAATAGTCCCCCTCTTGAATGACCCACATGACCAGCATCCACCTGTTTATTTTCATGGCCAGAATCCTTTGGTACCAATGAGTTTATATTCAAAGTTAGCTCTCAATAATGGCAACATGTCTAGCACAATTAGTATATAAACATAAAAAGTGTCATGTTAAATCACCATAAAGTAAAATGGCATACTGGCCATATTTGGTTTATCTCGTATATAAAAGTGTACCAGACAAGCATAGGTACTTTGTAATCAATAAGCATTTCATCACAGAGTTTTAGGTAGACATGAGTTTACTGTATGTAATGGCTTCAATTTCGTATTAAAATGGTTGCCAGCAAAAGATGCAAATGTTATTAGTCATTTTCAGTTTAGAAGGAAAAGTTTAAGCAATTGGACTAAACAAAAGAGAGAGAGTTCTGTGATCACTGCTGATAAATTTTATGTCAATGATTCAAATAAACATATTCTGCAGCTGTGACAAATGAAATGGTGATAAGTACAATATCTTAGCCTTGACTAAGACAGAGAATGATAGTTACAGTTAGATATTTGTACGCTGATTTTATTTACAAGATTGTTATGCTTTTGTTAGGTGTGATTGATCATTATTCATTATTATTTTAAATGACATTAATGTACTCACATTAATTCCACATCATACATGTGATTTTTACATGATAATATTTAATATCTAAAAATTAGTTGTTTTTTCTTACTTTACATGTAATTATTACTCAGATCTGTGTAATACCGTCTCTTCAAATCCACCCCTCTTATAGGGCCACTTTCTTGCTACAGAAGGGGTGGCCTTATAAAAAGAGGAACACTGTTATAAAAAAAATGTCTCATCATTTGACACTGAAACAAAGTTATAATTACATAACAGCAATGTTTCAATTCTCCCTATTATACATTGATGCATCAAAAGAACATCAATGAATGACAATACGGTATTATAATCAGGGGATAGCAGTCTTGTACTTGAGAATTATCAAAAAGTTAATGTTCATTTTCTTCCTGCAAATTAAGTTTGCATGAACAAATACATCAGTACAGATGGTAAAACTAATATCTGCTACATTAAAACATCGTTATTGAAAAAATGTGTGGAAAAATGTAATGTAATTCTTCCTGGCACAGCATCACAGAGAGAATCATGATGTCATAATGCTGTCAAAGCATATTATTTATTTTACTACTGTACATTTGGGCATTCATTCTATCCAAATCAATGTTATACTGTTCAAATACTCTGAAAGCATGTTACGCTGTTTAATCAATCAGACGGTATGTTACATTTGTAGCTGCATTTGAATGTAATTTGTCACCTTTGGTTGTGTTATACATGAAAATTAAACCCCAATGAACACTCAAAAATGCAAACAAATTCAAAAGGCTCCATTAAAATGATATTCAGATGAGGGTTATTAGATGGCATAAACATTAAAAGATTAAAATCAAATTTTAAAACTTAAAACAGTTTACTCTGTATTTCATTTTGTGCCTTGTGCATGTACTTACAACCTGCTTGTTATAGCTTTGTGCCTTGTGCGTGTACTTACAGCCTGCTTGTTATAGCTTTGTGTCTTGTGTGTGTACTTACAGCCTGCTTGTTATAGCTTTGCTGAGAATAACCACTTCTTTTTTATTGAATTCACTCAGTTGATCACGATGTACCACAAGATCACCAGATCTGCTCACGCTCTTCTTAAACCTGAGGTTAATAATAATAACAATAATAATGATAATAATGAAGATGATGATGAAGAAATATTAATGTTTCATGAAGATGATGATGATGTTGATAATAATATTAATAACAATAATTGTAAGTATGAGTTAATGACAAAATATGGATGCATATTTTTGGAAGTTTACACAGGCGTTGCAAGTCTTTGTGCCAATTTGATGCATCCACAATCCACAATAATCCACAACCATATTTTTCAGTACAGGTTCAATAACTTTAATTCAAACAAATTTACTTTAAATACCATATTAAATACAATATTAAATCTTCATTGCAAGCAGTGAAATGTGAAAATGCATTTTTGGTCTTTGTAGAGAGCATACAAATTATCCATTCCAATTATATTAATACTTTTCAGGGTAACTAAGTTGTTAGTAACCATGAGCACACAAGATACCTCCACTTTTGTGGTAAGAGTTAATAGATTTTTTAGTGTTCAATAAAGCAAAGAACGTAGATCACAGCAACCAACATTTAGCGTTTGACAAATGTAATCTCCAGATGTATGTTCAGTGTATTTTTGGCAGCAAAAGGTTCAAGTGTTTTTAAATTAGAGCACTGAATTTTTTTATAATGTTCAAAATTGTAGAAAACAGGTCACATCAACCCTTATTGATTTATGAATTCTTTCTTTCTCAGATGCAATCTGAGTTTCAGTTTCATAGCAACTGGAGAAATGTTATATACAATTTTAATTAAATCCTGAAATGTATGTCACAGCAACACTATTATGGTGCACAAGACATACTCATCCCATGACAGACACTGAGTTTAATTTTATATCAATATGCATAGGTGTCAACTTGCAGGATTTACCTGTAATCTGTAGATTTTTTTACAATTTCGTCAGTGTACAGCCGTAAAACAATTGATTTTAGAACAAGAATTCAATGAGATCAGGGTGACCCGAAACGACCAATCAAAGCATACTCAGAGCCAAACTTTTTTTTTGATAATGAAACGAGTTTCATTTCATAGTTAAAACTCCTGTGTGTGAAGATCCTGTCGTTTATCACTCTGAAATTTGACGCTCACTCAGATTTATAATACTGACTAACTACCTATGTAGTAAGTATGTTTTCTTAATTTATTATTTATACTTATTAATATGAAATGCATAAAATTTACACCAGTTTTCATACTTTACATAGTGTGGCAGTCATGTTGGTGTAACCGTAATTCATCTGACTTTTCTGTGGAGATAGTCGATTTATTAAAAAATTTAACAATATACTAATTAAAATAAATAGTCTCCTGAATTTAGCACCAGCATTTTATTGTGCTGTCACAGTTTTGAATTAAGTTTGTCAGATATGTGATGCAAACAGGAAGATGCATTGCCATAATGACAGAAGTAGTACAGATACTGACTGACGTATTTTTGTGGCTCAAAAAATATGTAACACTGCCAATTTATATCAAGTTTTTGACCATAATTGGCACACCATATAACAAATTCATAACTTTTCGAACACTGGATATGCAATTTTAATAGAAATGATCAACAGCTTACCGGGTATAAACTTCTGAACTGTTACTTTGTCGTTTTGTTTTTTTTAGATTTTGATTTTTGCATAGCTCCTGGCATAATATCTTGGGGTTATGGGGAAAAATATAAACTTGTAACACATTTGTAATCAAGAGATCTTCCTCTATCACATGTCAAATCTAACTTTTTTAATTATTTTTTAAAAATTTCTTTCATCTAGTTGAAATATTCCATCCATCAAATGGCTCAACTTTTTTAATTATTTTTTAAAAATTTCTTTCATCTAGTTGAAATATTCCATCCATCAAATGGCTCAAAGAAACGCAAGCTTGAAGACTCTGACCGACGTCATGGCATGTTTCAGGCTGATTGGATTAAAGTCTTCCCTGGCATTGTAGATGTATCCAAGTTAGGATCTTCCCATGTTGTAAAATATGCAGTAAAGACATTAAACTAGTGGTGTCATGCATATATGATCAAGAGAAACACTTCAGGCCAAAACTGCATGAAAGAAATTTTGGAATGAAGAAGGGAGCATGTATCAAAAGCTTCTTTGCTTAGCCAAAGCAGGAAGATGATAGTGTTATAAGTAAAAAGAATGAAATAAAGTTTCAGAAATGTAAATAATTATGTAAATATGTGTAAAAATACTTTGTGTATAGCATTTGCTGTTTCAAAACTATTGATCTTATATAATGTATGAATACATTTTTTCATGTAAGGTCTTTTTGGTCTTTGTAAGGTTTTTATTGGTCTGTTGTACAGGTTTTCGTTTCAAGGGGTTGACACCTATGAATATGTACAGTAGACAAGTTGCAGTTTGAACAGCAATGTTTGAATAAAGCTTGGAAAGCAGGTGATAGTTACTGTTTTTTGGTGTACAACACCATCAGTTCTAAGATGCATTTCAGTGTATGTTTGGTGGCAGAAGGTGAAAAATGTATTGACTGAAAGCATGATCAAGATTTTAAAACCATTTTTAAATGTGGGGAATGCTGAGCAAATTGTTTAATATGGTCAAATTGTCAACGTCTAATACAAACACTTCTGTTTAAATTTATATATATATATATATATCACAAAGAGAATATATACCTATGTAATATCTATTTCTTGTCAAAATTTCAGATAACAACTCTTTGAAATAAAATGTAGTTCAATGACATAGTAAATGTCCCACTCCCGCTTTAAATGTAAACTCCAAACATAATCTTTTCCTACGTTCTACCAGTCTATGTGTTTCCTATGTTCTACCAGTCTATGTGTTTCCTATGTTCTACCAGTCTATGTGTTTCTTATGTTCTACCAGTCTATGTGTTTCCTATGTTCTACCAGTCTATGTGTTTCCAATGTTCTACCAGTCTGTGTTTCCTATGTTAGACCAGTCTGTGTGTTTTCTATGTTCTACCAGTCTGTGTGTTTCCTATGTTCTACCAGTCTATGTGTTTCTTATGTTCTACCAGTCTATGTGTTTCCTATGTTCTACCAGTCTGTTTCCTATGTTAGACCAGTCTATGTGTTTCCTATGTTCTACCAGTCTATCTGTTTCCTATGTTCTACCAGTCTATGTGTTTCCTATGTTCTACCAGTCTATGTGTTTCCTATGTTCTACCAGTCTATGTGTTTCCTATGTTAGACCAGTCTATGTGTTTTCTATGTTCTACCAGTCTATGTGTTTCCTATGTTCTACCAGTCTATGTGTTTCTTATGTTCTACCAGTCTATGTGTTTCCTATGTTCTACCAGTCTATGTGTTTCCTATGTTAGACCAGTCTATGTGTTTCCTATGTTCTACCAGTCTATGTGTTTCCTATGTTCTACCAGTCTCTGTGTTTCCTATGTTCTACCAGTCTATGTGTTTCCTATGTTAGACCAGTCTATGTGTTTCTTATTTCTTCTTCATTAATCAAGAAAAGATCCAAATGCACCCAATCAAAACAAACAATTTATTGATCAATATTTTTCATTTTAATTTCTCTCTCTGTCTTATTTTATCCCCATGATGATTGCCAACAAGATCTTTTTTTAGGTGCAATAAAAATTACTTTCAAGCTACAAGTTACTGTAATATGCTTGGAAGTAATCTGTGAATGAACAATAATTGCAAAGTTTTTATTTCCCAGTTGGACAGATTATAATTGGTAGATCCGTATTTCCTCATCTTTCTTCCATTAGAAATAATTGTGAAAAAATTGCCCTTCTTCTGATTTTGATCACAAGTTATGACCATGCTGTACTAAAGACATTCTTTATATCTGAAATGACCACTCAATCAATACAATGCCACATTAATGGACATTCTGGAAAGACTTCACACATAACAGCAATCATGGGAGCTAATGCAGTGAGTAATTATAGATTGAACTCTTCAATTATTTTTGCAGCAAATTTCAAGAATTCTCTAGGAGTATATTTTACAGACAAATCTAATTTGAATTGTACACAGACTGTCTTACAAAAAGCTACATTTATATAGTCATTATAATGCAAATCCAATTTTGAATTGTACACAGACTGTCTTACAAAAAGCTACATTTATATAGTCATTATAATGCAAATCCAATTTTGAATTGTACACAGACTGTCTTACAAAAAGCTACATTTATATAGTCATTATAATGCAAATCCAATTCTGAATTGTACACAGACTGTCTTACAAAAAGCTACATTTATATAGTCATTATAATGCAAATCCAATTTTGAATTGTACACAGACTGTCTTACAAAAAGCTACATTTATATAGTCATTATAATGCAAATCCAATTCTGAATTGTACTCAGACTGTCTTACAAAAAGCTACATTTATATAGTCATTATAATGCAAATCCAATTCTGAATTGTACACAGACTGTCTTACAAAAAGCTACATTTATATAGTCATTATAATGCAAATCCAATTCTGAATTGTACACAGACTGTCTTACAAAAAGCTACATTTATATAGTCATTATAATGCAAATCCAATTCTGAATTGTACTCAGAATGACTTACAAAAAGCTACATTTATATAGTCATTATAATGCAAATCCAATTCTGAATTGTACACAGACTGTCTTACAAAAAGCTACATTTATATAGTCATTATAATGCAAATCCAATTCTGAATTGTACACAGACTGTCTTACAAAAAGCTACATTTATATAGTCATTATAATGCAAATGCAATTCTGAATTGTACACAGACTGTCTTACAAAAAGCTACATTTATATAGTCATTATAATGCAAATCCAGTTCTGAATTGTACACAGACTGTCTTACAAAAAGCTACATTTATATAGTCATTAAAATGCAAATCCAATTCTGAATTGTACACAGACTGTCTTACAAAAAGCTACACTTATATAGTCATTATAATGCAATATAAATGTGACTTGGATTTTAAAACTATAATGAAGTAAATCACTAGAAAAGTCTATTGAATAATGGAACTTTCTTTGCCACAGGGAAACTGGCTAATGTGAGAGGAGCACTATTAAACGTAAAACATACATTGTTCGTTTAGTGGTAAATTCTTTGCTGCAAAACTAAATTATTAATGCTCTTTCTAATAATTAATTGTATATAACTACTTTTATCTGGATGATCTTCCATCTTGCTTTCATTATTTCTACATAGAAATGAGGAGAATAGTCTAAAATGTGTAGATGTGCATTCTGGGAGTATACATTATAATTCCAATCTTGCGACACCTACCCATGTGCTGCATCATTAAATGGGCTAATTGTTTCCATATATATGCATATCTGACAGCTAAAGCATTTACTGGAATCAACTTACCATTTGCTGTCAACATGACTGAAAGAATTGCTCATCTGCACACCTGGAAAGATACGCAAGAGCCCCGAAGAAGTTCCAAAGAACCTGGAAAATATTCAACTACATGAAATCAATATGCTAAGTAAATCATCATTCTTTGATGGGGAAGCGAATGATGCAGTTATAATATTTTAAAGCTGTATCACTTTAAAATTGTATCACTGTAAAATTGTATCATTTTAACATTGCATCATTTTAACATTGTATAATTTTAACACTGCATCATTTTAACATTGTATCACGTTAACATTGTATCATTTTAACATTGTATCATTTTAACATTATATCATTTTAACACTGTATCACTTTAACATTGTATCATTTTAACATTGTATCACTTTAATGTTGTATCATTTTAACATTGTATCACTTTAAAGTTGTATCATTTTAACATTGCATGATTTTAACACTGTATCATTTTAACACTGCATCATTTTAACATTGTATCACATTAACATTGTATCAGTTTAACATTGTATCATTTTAACATTATATCATTTTAACACTGTATCACTTTAACATTGTATCATTTTAACATCATTTTAAAGCTATATTTTCACCATAAATACCACTAAACCTGAATAATTTCAATACAATTTAATGCTTTTTTCCTTTTGAAAAATCTAAGATTTTTTCCAATAATTTTTTTTTATCCTTTATCATGCTGCCTATGTTTGTGTGTGTGTTTGTGTGTTATTTGGATTTTTAACATAGCTTTAACAATTTTTCAGTCATATCGCTATGATGTCTGTAGTGTGACAGTTTATAGTGATGTTTTGCACTGAGGCATCATGCTGCAGACATGTAGCACTATGTCTCACCCAGTCACATTATCCTGATACCAGGCCAGCCAGTCCTAACATTCATCAAATTATACAACACAAACTGCATTGCTAGGTGTCTGAGCTAAGGGAGCAATAATGTTGAAATTAGATAATGGGTCTGTGCAGTGCAGGCTGGGAAAAGTTTCTACACTGTATACTAATTATGGATTGCACACTTGATAACTTGGGATAACTATTTTGAGTTATAACTATCCTTCCCACGCACTGAGCAGTATCATGAATGTATCTATATGGAAGTGGCTCACTTCCCTTAGCAATGGATCTCTGGTAAATATCAAATTTTCCAAACTACAACAATAATATTCTGCATTTAAAGGATTTCTGTTTGATTTTTTTAAAAAGAAAATTGAAAAAAATTATGTTTACAGCAAAGGCCAAAAACAACCCTTCAAAAATGGGAATATTTTGTGACTGTCCCAAAATATATAAAAGATACAGCAGAAAAAAAATATTTCAGAATATCTCAAACTCATGGAAAATCTCCATTGCTCAAAATAATGATTTTGTAGAAAAGTAATCCTGTGATTGTTTTTCTTGTGTAGTTATCAATTTTAGTTGTTTTTAGGATAAATGGCTTTTTAACTGGAAATTCAATTCATGGATGGGGAAGGGATCATATTGTTTAAATGAGTGGATCATTGTTCTTTGGTCTAAAAATCTTTAACAACTACAAAATACAAGAAAAGTTGTACCCTATAAAATAAATTAGTAAATTCACCATTTTCAAAACAAAATATTCTAATATTTCTCATGACTGCTACCATAAGATTCATCACAAACTAAAATAGACAAAATTCATTGTTTAACCAGGGTCCTAACTGTCAGCATGTTCAAGCATTGTATGTAAACAAATGTCACCACCAATGTTAGCATTACTGACAATCTGTGCTAGCATTACTGGCAATTAGTTTTAACATTACTGGTAATTAATCTTAGCATTACTGGCAATTAGTTTTAGCATTACTGGCAATTAGCCTTAGCATTACTGGCAATTAGTTTTAGCATTACTGGCAATTAGTTTTAGCATTACTGGCAATTAGTCTTAGCATTACTGGAAATTAGTTTTAGCATTACTGGCAATTAGTTATAGAATTACTGGCAATTGGTCTTAGCATTACTGGCAATTAGTTTTACATTACTGGCAATTAGTTTTACATTACTGGCAATTCATGTTGAACTTGGGTTAAAATGTGAAAAATCAAAGTCCTGGGTCTACTGATGACTCGGAGGGTTAGCTGGGGTTAATTTTTCCAGTGAGTCATGTGTTTGTATGAGACTTAGTAAAAACGGACAGCTACAGGTCCACAGGGCAAGTTAAATGTTCCAAAGTTGTTACTAAATTTTACTGGGATGGCCAGTTGACTTTATGCATGACCAGTTGAATTGCATGTGATCTGGCCTTGCTGGCCAGTGGAAAAAACTGTGTTAAGTTGACCCTTTGTTAGGGAAATAGTTTTGTTTGGTGTTTCATAGCACTGCAACACAAATATTACTTAGTGCCATGGCAACTGAAGTAAAATGCCTTGCCCAGGGACATATATGGTAGACAACTCTTGCTAATCTAGTGAAAGGATTTAAAACCAAATCTTTTCAGTCACAAATCTGGCAAACTAACAACTTTGCCACCAAATCTCTTTCATCAGTACACTCTTATGACATATGGGAATGTACATCAGGCCTATTTTCTACATGTCCAAGTTGTTTGGGGTAATTAGGAAAATATGGAACATTACACAAGATCAAAGGGAGGGAACTGTAAAATATTGAGATAGCTGCCAACCCCGGAGTACAAAAATACTGACTGCTTATGACAAAAATATTGATTTTCAGGAACAAATACTGATTTTTAAATTTTTATGCATAAGTAACTTTTCACAACATCATCAACTATTCATACAGTAGGACAGTACCTTCATTAATTATTTAATGTCAAAGCGCTGTTTTCATGTTTTCATACAAGCAATCCTTTGCGATTTTACTGTATGGTAAACATGTGCGAAATAAATCACCAGCTACACTAGTAACTGAAAGGTAAAGGTTCATTTCTAAGAGAAATGTAATAAACCAAATTTTGATCGAATTACATCAAGGTTATCTCTGGTTATTATATACGTCATAAGTTCAGGCTGAGTTGTTAATGATGAAGCAGCAAGCTGATGTTTATTAGCTTTCTGATACTACTGCATTTCATGGGCACCTCCATGCCAAATAGTGAAATCCCATTACAAAACATCAAGTTTTCTCCTTTACTTGATGGTTTCACAAATCTAAACAAGACAGCAAAATTGTCCTTCCAGTTCTGTTCTCTTGTCTTTCCTGGAGAAAATTCTGAATATTCTGCTTTTCTATTCAACATGATTAGAAGTTGAATATTATGAAGATAAGATACACTGACTGCAGCAACTGTTTGCAAAGTTCAATATGGTGGATAAAGACAGGCACTGTAGCCTTGATTTCGAATGAACCAAACATAGTTTAGAACTGTATTCCTATATACATGCAATACATTTCTATCAGAATGGTTGTTGTTGTGGGGTTTAACGACATATGACAGCACACGATAGGCTATGCATGGCGGCCAGTATTAATGGTGGAGGAAGAACCCAGGAAAACCCTGGGAAGAACCACCGACCTACGACAAGCTACTGGCAAGCTCTCTATCAGAATGGAACCAAGTGCCTGTTCTAAACTGAAAATTACAAGGAAAATTTTGCAAGAAAAACGTACACCCATATTCAGGTCCAAAATATGGGACAAATACGGAAAAAATGGGGCACTTGGCAGCATGTTCCTTTTAATCTTCATAAGCAAATACCAGTATCCCTCCAGTATCTGAACTTTTAAATGTTGATGTAATTTCTTGTCTTTATTCCTTTGCAGAGTATTGATTAAAAAGAATTACCCCTAAATATGTTGATAAAAAATATATAATTGATAACCTTTTATGATTATATTGCATTGAAATCTTTCCACATAGAACTGTCAAAATAATATCATGGGAAGTAGCCATTTTAATTTCCCTTCAGGAATTAAATGAGTTGTGTCCCTTTACATAGACACATTTTACAGCTGAAACATTAATAGAGCTAAATAAAGAAATGCATTTATTATTAGAAATACAAACTATTCTTAGTAACTGAGAGTGCAAATTTTTTTGTAATTAAGATTACTCATATTGAAGTTGTAGAGTTAATTGTTCCCTACAGTAATTAAGAGTGTTTAGCATCTCAAGAATTGATGATTCCTGCAGAGTAAATTCTTTATGCTCCAAGCCTAGTAGAGCTATGAAATAAAAATAGAAGGACCTTTCTATGGCCTCTTTTAAAGTTCTCCTCCAAACATTATCAATTTCATCTGTGGATCTAGTGATTCTCTGGATCTCTGTCTGCAGATCTAAAAATATAGAGAGGGGCTAACATTGTAGGGATGAAATATTATTTTTTATACTTCTTAGAATGCAAAGAATGAGACTGTGTTTGATATGTTTCCAAGTTTTTGTAACCATGTGCTAATTGTGACAGCACAAGGAAAAAATTTCATCTGTCATTAATAATGGTGAAAACTCTGATAGCTCTGCCATCTAGTTGAATTTCAACAGATTACGTTTCTCAAACTCAACACCATATATTTTAAGTATACTATACAATGACTTTTCCTAGAGTCTGAGACATGTGCACCAGTCTGAATGCATTCACTACCTGTGACACTTTTTAAGAAATTTTTAACAAAAGTGTAGAAAGATTGTATTTTGCCTGGCGCTGTCTAATAAGGTACTCCATGACTGCAAAATGAAATCAAATCCAATCACTTTATTGTGGCTTTTATTGCCAGAAAATTGTATGTTATACCAATTTTACACCATGCTATATGATGTTCTATCAAGATGATACCATGCTATATAATGTTTTATAATCTGTATACCATGCTATGGCAATATGTTAGAATGGAAAATACTTGCCCTCTCTGATCAGGGTAGTTGGCACATTTGCCAGAAGGAAGTTTGTCAATATGGCTGCCTGATGAAAATCTTCTGGTGTATATTTGTACAGTTCTGGATTCCTGAAAACACCTGGACTTAGCTGAAACCATGAAAGACTGTTTAATTCTTCAAAAATATTCTACAATTATGGCATTTTGTTTAGAGCAGTAGGAGGCTGTACTTAACAATGTATTAAATATCTCTACTGATTTATAAAAAGAATCTGGCTCCAGTGCATTTTACCAGAGCTAAGATCAACCTTCTATTGCTATATACAGATGACATTAATAATGGATATATATCAGAGTGTGGTACCAAAAACTTGGTATTTTAATGAGTTTGTGTTAAACTATCATCAGATTAACAGTTATCATTAGTTATCAATAGAGATACAATTAGACTGACATAATTAGCATTAGACTAACAGAACTAGCATTTAACTTACTACAAGTTCACCTATTTTTATTGATATAAGTGGCAAGTTGTTTGGTTTTGCAAGAAACAACAATTTAATTGGTATTTTACTTAAATTTGTGGATGTGGGAAGTGGGTTTTATGGCTTTTTTTGGTTGCATCTTTTTAAATTGGTGGGACTTTTGTATTCATGATCTGTAGCAACTATAAAATCCAAGAAAATTGGTATCCCACAAAAAGTATTTAGTTGCATCATGTACTTCTTATACATAATATTATACGTTTATAACAGCACCTGAAAAGCACTTGTTAAACTGACTTTTCTGGAAAAGCCTGAACCTTCTTCTCTGTGTTAACTCATACATAGCCCAAGAAATAAAAACTTCATTTTTTCACCCTAAAATCTTCATTTTGCTAATTTAGATGCAAACTCAAAGGTTCGAAGAAGTTCAAATTCACTTGCTGCATAAAAAACCTTGTTGTAACTCACACGGCCAAATACCTGCTTGCATTACACTAATAGGTTTATGTTTCTGAACCAGTCATTGTTATAAAACAAATAATAATGAAAAAATCAGTCTCATAATCGGTATCGGCAATTTTAATAATTGGCTATATGCAGTATCAGCATAATCAGCAAAAGGTGACATCGGTACTGTACACTACTCTAGTCATCCACTGACCTTGATAACAGACTCATCATATGCCACTATAATGTCATCTAGTGACTTTGATAATAGACTCATTATCTGCCACTACTCCTGTCATTCAGTGACCTTGATAACAGACTCATTATATGCCACTATAATGTCATCTAGTGACTTTGATAATAGACTCATTATCTGCCACTACTCCTGTCATTCAGTGACCTTGATAACAGACTCATCATATGCCACTATAATGTCATCTAGTGACTTTGATAATAGACTCATTATCTGCCACTACTCTAGTCATCCACTGACCTTGATAACAGACTCATTATATGCCACTATAATGTCATCTAGTGACTTTGATAATAGACTCATTATCTGCCACTACTCCTGTCATTCAGTGACCTTGATAACAGACTCATTATATGCCACTATAATGTCATCTAGTGACTTTGATAATAGACTCATTATCTGCCACTACTCCTGTCATTCAGTGACCTTGATAACAGACTCATTATATGCCACTATAATGTCATCTAGTGACTTTGATAATAGACTCATTATCTGCCACTACTCTAGTCATCCACTGACCTTGATAACAGACTCATTATATGCCACTATAATGTCATCTAGTGACTTTGATAATAGACTCATTATCTGCCACTACTCCTGTCATTCACTGACCTTGATAACAGACTCATTATATGCCACTATAATGTCATCTAGTGACTTTGATAACAGACTCATTATATGCCACTATAATGTCATCTAGTGACTTTGATAATAGACTCATTATCTGCCACTACTCCTGTCATTCACTGACCTTGATAACAGCCTCATTATATGCCACTACTCTGACATCTAGTGACTTTGATAACAGACTCATCATATGCCACTACTCTGACATTGACTTACCTTGATAACAGACTTATTATATGCACCTACTGTGTCATTGACTGACCTTGATAACTGACTCGTTATATGCCACTAATCTACCATCCAGTTGACACACATAATCCTTATGTAGCTTGTTTTCTAGTGGTGTATCTACCAACAAGTCAACTCTGTGGTATGGAGCATGCAGAACATTGTCCTGAAACAGAAATTTGAATGGTGTGTGTATTTCATGGCACCATGGTCAATGGATTAAATGTATACAACCATTAATATATCAAATTAAAATTTCTCACAAACTACTCTCATAAATAACTGTAACAACTGATTACAAATTAAAGATTTGGGAAACATTATTTTTCATTCTTATAAATAAACACTTTGTGAAGTCCTCAATACTTAAGTAACCCATACTTAATGCCTTGCCCCTTTAATTCAGTTATTCTGTGTTAGTACAATGTACAATCAGTCTCAGTTAAAATGTTAAAAATTCTTTCAGCATATTACTCTTTTCATTATGTCATAAAAAGATGTCAATCATCTGAACAATTTACAAAGCAGTCAAATTAATTGAGTATACAAAAAACAGAACCTGTAATCTCCCAACATTAAAATAACATTTTGTCAATTTTACCATAGTCTAATAAATATCCCTTCAAGTGATAAAGTTTTAACCAATATGCATAGATCTTGCTGACAGTCAAACTTATCCAAGATCTTGCTGACTGTTAAACTTATTCAAGATCTTGTTCACAGTCAAACTTATCCAAGATCTTGCTGACAGTAAAACTTATCCAAGATCTTGTTCACAGTCAAACTTATCCAAGATCTTGTTCACAGTCAAACTTATCCAAGATCATGTTCACAGTCAAACTTATCCAAGATCTTGCTGACAGTCAAACTTATCCAAGATCTTGTTCACAGTCAAACTTATCCAAGATCTTGTTCACAGTCAAATTTATCCAAGATCTTGTTCACAGTCAAACTTATCCAAGATGTTGCTGACAGTCAAACTTATCCAAGATCTTGCTGACAGTCAAACTTATGCAAGATCTTGTTCACAGTCAAACTTATCCAAGAAATTTGCTGACAGTCAAACTTATCCAAGATCTTGTTCACAGTCAAACTTATCCAAGATCTTGTTCACATGTTCACAGTCAAACTTATGCAAGATCTTGTTCACAGTCAAACTTATCCAAGATCTTGTTCACATGTTCACAGTCAAACTTATGCAAGATCTTGTTCACAGTCAAACTTATCCAAGATCTTGTTCACAGTCAAACTTATCCAAGATCTTGTTCACATGTTCACAGTCAAACTTATGCAAGATCTTGTTCACAGTCAAACTTATCCAAGATCTTGTTCACATGTTCACAGTCAAACTTATGCAAGATCTTGTTCACAGTCAAACTTATCCAAGATCTTGTTCACAGTCAAACTTATCCAAGATCTTGTTTACAGTCAAACTTATCCAAGATCTTGCTGACAGTCAAACTTATCCAAGATCTTGTTTACAGTCAAACTTATCCAAGATCTTGCTGACAGTCAAACTTATCCAAGATCTTGCTGACAGTCAAACTTATCCAAGATCTTGCTGACAGTCAAACTTATCCAAGATCTTGTTTACAGTCAAACTTATCAAAGATATTGTTCACAGTCAAACTTATCCAAGATCTTGCTGACAGTCAAACTTATCCAAGATCTTGTTTACAGTCAAACTTATCCAAGATCTTGTTCACAGTCAAACTTATCCAAGATCTTGCTGACAGTCAAACTTATCCAAGATCTTGTTTACAGTCAAACTTATCCAAGATCTTGTTCACAGTCAAACTTATCCAAGATCTTGCTGACAGTCAAACTTATCCAAGATCTTGTTTACAGTCAAACTTATCCAAGATCTTGTTTACAGTCAAACTTATCCAAGATCTTGTTCACAGTCAAACTTATCCAAGATCTTGTTTACAGTCAAACTTATCCAAGATCTTGTTTACAGTCAAACTTATCCAAGATCTTGTTCACAGTCAAACTTATCCAAGATCATGTTCACAGTCAAACTTATCCAAGATCATGTTCAGTCAAACTTATCCAAGATCTTGTTCACAGTCAAACTTATCCAAGATCTTGTTTACAGTCAAACTTATCCAAGATCTTGCTGACAGTCAAACTTATCCAAGATCTTGCTGACAGTCAAACTTATCCAAGATCTTGTTCACAGTCAAACTTATCCAAGATCTTGTTCACAGTCAAACCTATCCAAGATCTTGCTGACAGTCAAACTTATCCAAGATCTTGTTTACAGTCAAACTTATCCAAGATCTTGTTTACAGTCAAATGTATCCAAGATTTTGCTGACAGTCAAACTTATGCAAGATCTTGTTCACAGTCAAACTTATCCAAGATCTTGCTGACAGTCAAACTTATCCAAGATCTTGTTTACAGTCAAACTTATCCAAGATCTTGTTTACAGTCAAACTTATCCAAGATCTTGTTCACAGTCAAACTTATCCAAGATCTTGCTGAAAAACTTATCCAAGACTTTGCTGACAAACTTATCCAAGATCTTGTTCACGGTCAATCTTATCCAAGATCTTGCTGACAGTCAAACTTATCCAAGATCTTGCTGACAGTCAAACTTATCCAAGATCTTACTGACAGTCAAACTTATCCAAGATCTTGTTCACAGTCAAACTTATCCAAGATCTTGCTGACAGTCAAACTTATCCAAGATCTTGTTGACAGCCAAACTTATCCAAGGTCTTGCTGACAGTCAAACTTATCCAAGATCGTGATATGAACTTATTTATCAAGTTCTATATAAATCAGACGACATTATACTGTCTCAGGTTTGACAACAATTCAGAAAAATACTGGCTATGTAGTGATGATTATAAACTGCAAAGCACTTTAAGAATATAACAAACCCACAAAGAATGCACTTCTACAAGATAAAAGACAGAATAGAGCATGTTGAATAGTCTTTAAAAGGTATATTAAATAAAATGGTGGCAAAAATGTAAAATCCCAATATGTAAAGTCAAACTTGGTTATTTACACTGTACGTTTCTAACATGAAGACCAAGTCCTTCAAGACACACCCACAATCAAAGTGTTGCTGATAAACTTTAACAAAATCCTTAAGAAACTAATAAAGTCACTAGCAGTGGAAAAGTACTGGTATATCTTGTTTCCCAAAAACATGGGTCAAGACTCGATGAGTACTAGTGCCTCAACAAAGTCAGCAAACTCAGACAATAAAAAGCCAGATCACCTCAATAACATGCACAGATCTCACTTATAAAGAAAACATACACTATCATGATACAAGCTTACTTACCAGGTTTGGGCAAAATCTGACCAACATTCAGTCTACAGTGTGGCAACATGCTCAGCAAATCAGATACAAGATTAATACATGAATGAGCTTCAATCTTACTCAAAATTAATTTCATCTAAAGTCTAAATTGGATCAGAAACTGAATTAATAGAGTTCCTGATGATACAGGTTTATTTTCCAAGTTATGATAAAAATCTGACCTGAATTATGGCCTCCAGAGTGCTATCGTGCAAGATCACCTCATTTATACCTGTGACACAATTTTCTGTGGATTTATGTGGGGTACATATTTTTTGTGGATTTCTTGTGGAGTAAAAATTTCTGTGGATTTCTTGTGGGGTCCAAATTTCCCGGGATTTTCTGGCTGTTGGAATATGTGAGTGTACTGTAAGATAATGATTCATCCCATTCCTCCTCCAGGAAGTTAAGACAAATTGTCTGATTTTGTAAAACCACAAAAACTGACACCAGTGAAAATGAATGTAATCACAGAATTTGAGCTACTGACACATGTACAGTAAGCTGATGAAAAGGGGTGCAGTTTTATGATGTATTTATAGTATTCTATGGTGACCAAATGAGGTACATTTTATGATGTACTGATACAAGTATAACAAGGTGACCAAATGGGGTACATTTTATGATGTCATGATACAAGTATAACATGGTGACCAAATGAGGTACATTTTATGATGTACTGATACAAGTATAACATGGTGACCAAATGGGATACATTTGATGATGTACTAATACAAGTATAAAATGGTGATGAAATGAGGTACATTTTATGATGTACTGATACAAGTATAAAATGGTGACCAAATGGGGTACATTTTATGATGCACTGATACAAGTATAACATGGTGATCAAAAGGGGTACATTTTACGATGTACTGATACAAGTATAAAATGGTGACCAAATGAGGTACATTTTATGATGTACTGATACAAGTATAAGATTGTAACCAAATGGTATATATTTTATGATGTACTGTCACAAGAAAAGCATGGTGACCAAATGGATAACATTTTATGATGTACTGATACAAGAAAAGCATGGTGACCAAATGGGGTATATTTTATGATGTACTGATACAAGCATTATATGATGACAAAATGGGGTACATTTTATGATGTACTGATACAAGTATAGCATGGTGACCAAACTGGGTACAGTTTTATGATGTACTGATAACCAAATGGGGTACAGTATTTGCTGTACTAATACAAGTACAGTATGATGACCAAATGAAGTGAGTTCCTTAATTTTTGTGAAAAAAGGATCCTTTAAACAGTACTAACCAGTAATTTGATGGGAATACTTTGTTCTGAGTCAGCCTCAAAATGCACCATTACAATGCACAGATCAGTTTCAATGAGCCGCTGGTAATACATGATTGCTGGCTGCGGAGGTAGCACTTCTTTCATCTCAGAACTGAACAAGCTTCGACCTTGTCGTAACTAAAAATACCAAATACAAATCAATGAGCTGTGTGTCATTGTACACATAATGATGAAAGAAATATTTAAAAAAATGAAATGCCTTAATATCTTAAATAATAAAAAAAAAATATTAGCAACAATAAAAAATATTTTACACACTGATAGCATCTTTAATATCTGGTATAGCTAAAATTATGTTTAATGTCTGGTACATTCAAAGTGGTTTAATATCCAGTATAATCAAAGTCATATTAATAATATCCAGTATCTTTTATTGCAATAAGTTTCATTTAAATTCTGAGTTAATATCAAATGGCTATAAGAGTAAATTGCAATCTCTCAGCATATCGAGAAATGACAAATATAATCAAGAATTACACATTTCCCTTTACTGTCTTTCTCTATAAGTTTATGATGTAACCCATTTTTGCCAGTTATAATCATTCTTTTCTGTTAATACCATGTTGTAGTTCTGTATATACAAAGTGATATCCTATTCATTACTATTCATGGGATTATAGCATGCTAAATCAACACTATTAATTACTACTACCTAGTGATCGGATTTTAGCATGCTAAATGAACACTATTCGTTACTGCTACCTAGTGATGGGATTTTAGCATGCTAAATCAACACTATTCATTACTATAGGCTAAGGATTGGGGATTCTAGCACACTAAATAAACACTAATCTAAAAACCAAGATTAGTGATAATTTCATATAAAACAGATTTACCAATACTAAGGTAAATTCTAGAAACTATGAAAGCAATAAAGCAAATTTGCAATTATAAAATGAAGGCGAAGGTCTGCACATCCTTACATGATACAACAAAAGATATTAATAAACCTTAACAAAAGTGTTAACACTGCTATCACCAGTAAAGTGTCCACTTATGTCTACCTTTTCCATTCATGTTGGATTATAAAAAAGCAGTAACATTTTCAAACTAATATCAAATATATCCTTTCTATGGCAAAGTAGTTTAATTATCCACAGGAAACTATCTCTAATTACTGATACTGACTACACTGTAGTCCATATACAAACACTGAATTCACTGATGTCCAAAAAACTACTGACTACACTGTAGTCCATATACAAACACTGAATTCACTGATGTCCAAATAACTACTGACTACACTGTAGTCCATATACAAACACTGAATTCACTGATGTCCAAATAACAGTACTGACCACACTGTAGTCCATATACAACACTGAATTCACTGAGGTCCAAATAACAGTATTGACTACACCATATTTAATATACAAATACTGAATTCACTGATGTTCAATTACCAATACTGACTACATTGTAGTCAATATACAAACACCGAATTCACTGATGTCCAAATAATAGTACTGACTACATTGTATTCCATATACAACACTGAATTCACTGATGTCCAATAACCAATACTGACTACATTGTAGTCCATATAGAAACACTAAATTCACTGATGTCCAAATAACAGTACTGACTGCATTGTAGTCAATATACAAACTCTGAATTCAATGATGTTCAAATAACAGTGCTGACTGCATGGTAGTCAATATACAAATACTGAATTCAATGATGTTCAAATACCAATACTGACTTCAGTTTTATTCAATAACTATATGATTAACTACTTTACATAAGGAAAATGATGTTGGCAATCCTTCTTTTAAATATCTTTGTTCCAATGATCTAGGAAAAATCATCGATTCACTCAATGGCATCCTGTTACAAATAAAAGGCAGTCTGGACATATCACTCTGCAATAACTGCAGGAATAGAAGGAAACTATAGCTGTTTGTATTACAAAGGACCCCACTAACCAAACCTATTGGCAATGGGTGCACTGCAAAGGACCCAACTAACTACAATTTGCTCAGCTGGGTCTTAAACAGAGCAACTTGTTTCAGGAAACAAAACTAGATGCATCGGGATTCAAGGGCCATAACTGCTCCAGATGAGGATGTGGAATGCTGAAATCAACTCAAGGTTTCTCAGCAACATACAATTACAGGTCAAAATTTGTTTGAAATTCATCAATCCATGGTAAAGTTATACTTTGGAATTCAAATGAAGACTGGAAACCAGGAGTGTAACTCTTAAAAATAATGTTGTGGAATTCTGGAAACTAAAAATATTCAAGGCCTTATCAATCTAACACTGCATGACAAATTTGGTTCAAATCCAAGAAAACAAAGGTTATGCTGCAGAAATCAAACTCAGGCAGACAGGCAGCCAGGGGGTATAACTCCTGTAAATGTTTTCATGGAATGCTGGAATACATTCATGGCCTCACCAGTATAAAGCTGCAAGTCAATTTTATATTGAAATCCAAGAAGGATTACTCTGCAGAAACCAATGTATAAACAAATGGGCAATCTGAGGGAATAACTCATACAAATGTCATAGAACACTGGAAACTGAATTCATTTAGAGTCTTATCAGTGTACACGGATCCAAGAAAACATGAGGTTTTGTTCAAGGACCCTGGTTTGTTTTTGTTGTGGGGCTGAACATCATAGTTCAGCACCTCCTAGGTTATACATGGCAGCCAGTAAATCTGGTGTAGAAAGAACATGGGAAAACCCCAGAAAGATCCTAGAAAGCTTGCTCACATGACCACATTTGTCAAGCCAACACTTAAACCCATATGGACAGAGTTGAGATGTGGAAGTGACCTGTAAAGGTGACCACCTTTGGCTTAATTAATTAATAATGAAGATTAAAACAGCTTATGGAGGAAACAATTTAAAAGGCCAAGAAATTTTTGCCAGCTAATCTGAAACCTACAACATTTCACTAGGGCAAGGTAACTATTACTGATTTGTTACACAAACATAAAATATTATCAATATATTGCATGATACTGTAATGATGTTTACTTTTCAAATGAAATAAACTTCATTAAAATCCTTATTAAAATCAACTCCAATTTCACAACATTCATCCAAATGACAGACTGTCTCATAACCGAACTGAACAAAGCAAAATCACAGAATGAGCTATAAAACTTTGGTAAACATAAAATTTTCTACACATTTGACCTTTAATAAAACTTTTCCCTAAAAAGTCAAAATAAATATTCACTCCATGACTATAAATGTAGGAAATATTTAAAATGTAACAAAATTGTAAAAACTTACATTCACTTAAAAGTATTTTATTTTGAAGTGGGACCAAAAATGACTAGTGTTCTAAATTTGTTTGTTTATTTATAACAATAACAAATCAAGCTTTTTTATAGGAATCTTTGTTGTCTTGATACAGTCATCTCTCAATTCAATTATGTTCTCAACAACAGGGTTACAATGGCAAAGTTAAATAGTAAATTTGATCATTATTAATGGAATATTCACCTTTTGACTCCGACAGCAATTTCCTGGTAACAAATACACATACTTCCTTCATTATATTGTTTTGTGCAATGACATTACCATTCCTTCTGATTTTACTTTTATAAGGAATACGTCAGAAGCAATAATGCAGACAATTTATTTCTAGAAAAACAAATTTGACATCCAAGAAAATATGCATAAAATTTTTTAAAATAATTCTGATAATGTTACAGATAAAGGATGCAAATTTTGAATTTTTTACTCATTTTTGTAATTATAAGATCATTATGGTTTGACATTACTAAGGTAAATACTATACATTATGGTCTGACATTACTAAGACAAGGGTAAACAATCTTCTGAATTAAAACTATGATTTTTACAATGTTAGATTTCTTACTTTTACAAAATAGCTGGCAACAAACTCAGGCACTGTGATGAGAGTTCACTGTACAAGGAATATTCACAACCCTAAAGCTTACATGCAGGTTACATCTGACAGCCTAGCTAACTGACACAGAAGGAGTAGATTTATACTGTGGCACTGAATTTACGGCTCAAGATGCCTGGGGTGAGGAGCTTTTGTCGCTGATCTTCACTTAAATCTGGTTCCACAATTTCTAGTGGAGGAAACAATGATTCTTTGTTTTTGGTAATGTCTGGATCACGCAGCTTGGGGTGTAACAGAACATGACCTGGTGTTAAAAAAAAAGAAGAAAATACAGTAAGTGCTTTGGTGCTTGTATACCAACTGTGCAACTAAAAATGTAGTTATGAGTGCTTCAAAACAATTAAATGTTACAAAATATGAGGAAAACACATGAAACCTATTAAAAAAATATACCATAGCTAAATGAAGGGGAAAAACCCCAATTTTGAATTAAAATATGTTTATTGATAATACCTATGAGGTGTATAATATGCTAAGACTAAAAAATCCAGACCTACCAGGAAAAAGAATATGCTACTGCCTTTTGCCTTGTTTTAGGACTTAACGTGCAAAACTGAAGTCAGACAAGAGTTGTCTCCATTTGGACAGAGTGGCTAGATCCCATTATTTGCCAATTGCTACTACAGCAAAAGTACTATTGAAGAAGCATTGTTTATTCTTCAAATTCATTACCCAATCATAATACATTAGAAGAATAGGTAACAGGTGGAGGGAGTTACATACCCTTTTGGAGGAGTTGGCCCTGACTCAGGTCTTCCAATGTATAAACAGTGGCTTTGAATTTTTCATATGAGACAGGCAACAGTTGTCAAATATCAGTGAAGACATGCAGTATTAAGGGACATTTTTCTCACTCTCACAAATCCAGTGAAAATAATTTGCCAGAACTAATTCTTGTGTCTAGGGGAAAACTCCAGTGGGGGACTATATTTGTGAGAAATATAAGAATGCATATGTTGTAAGAAAGTTATATTAACTTCAAAGAATTTATTATCTTCATTTTAAAGTAACATAATTAAAAGGTTCTTTTTTAAGAACAGACTTTTTTAAAATAAAAATACATGTTCCAAAAATGCAACATATTTTCATGAAACTCAAACTATAATTGTGCCACTATCAAAATAATTTTATTGAAAATAAGCAGACATACATTAATTATTACAGATGTCAAAATATTAGTAAACATCTACCGGGGACCAGTCGATCATATGATTCATTACCTAGGTACCCGATCAAAGGGAAATGGTATTAAATGTGTACAAACCAGAACTGCTTTGTTGTAGGTTAATGATGGCATGAATGGTGAGCAAAAGTGTATTTTTCAAGTGGTCGAAGAGAAAATAAAAGAACTGCTCATTTAGTATTTATTTGCATCAAAAGATGAAGTAAATAAAATTAAAATTGGGGCAAAAAAAAGATACAATGCTTGATGTGCTGTTGCCCTTGCTAGTAGTGTTGTCCACATCTAAGTGATGAGTTCTGATGAGATGGTGTTGCACAGTGCTTGTGTTACCACTTTCAGCAGACATTATTTTAAAAAAAACTGCAATGAAAACTATTTTCATTGTCACTTAGGATATGCCCATGCGTTCATTGTTTTTAATTTTAAATGTTTTACCCATTTTTGATTTTAAGAAGGAATTAATTTTAAATTGCTGCACCATCCTTTCCTGTCCTGCATACCAGACTATGTGAAAACTTCTCGGCAGGTCAGTGCTGTGTCATGTGTGAATGCACAGCAGCCAATAGTCCCATCACAAGAGCCTCAATTTGAACACTGTCTCGTTTGCTTCTCAAGTCTCAAAATATAATCATTGATCTGAACTTGGAAACATGCTTCTTGACATGAACTACACGGGTACCTGATGGCACATTTTATCAACCATGTTATTATAAATGGGCAGGTACCTGTTGTCAGGTATATTACTTATATAGCGCTTTGCTTTTATACCAGAACTCTATTAACAGAAAACGTGAATTTTTCAAGAAAGGACATATACATAGCTTACCATGCCGGGTTTCAATAAGATAGGCATAACTGTGCACTCCATAGTCAAAGCTGACAATGTCTGAGAAGACAGATGCCAGAGTTGCCTGGACTGCTGCAAACCCTACAACTCCATCCTTGGTTGCATTGTATACAGGAGTGGCCAGCGTCATCAAGAGACCTAAAACCAAATTACAAGAAATGTGCTCATATAACAAGTATACCCAACCTCAGTGCCGGAAAACTAAAATAAGCACCAAACTTAGCTTGACAGTCATATGGACTGTTGTCCATCATCTGTCTCTTAGCACAAGTCTGTTACTGCTATTCTTCCTCAATTACTTTAAGTATTCTGATAAAACTTACCACATACATTCATCCCAAGCTCTAGGTTGTCCTAAATATAGTTGCAACCACTCAGACACTGAATGTGGCTTCCACAGCAACCATCTTGAAAATCTGCTGATCTGACCTCTAATATGGCCAACATGGTGGCCATCATGAAACTCCTCCAAAATTGATGCTCATATAAACATGGCCTTTTCATCCAAAGACTTCTCATGATGTCTAGCTGGGTCTAAATGAAACTGGTGCCATTGTGACTTCCAGTAGCTACTTGTGGGTTGGTGGTTCTTTCCAGGGTTTTCTCAGGTTCTTCCTCCAATATTAATACTGGCCACCATGTATAGGCTATCCTTGTGCTGAAAATGGCATTAAACCCCACAACAACAACAACAACCCAATCTGTGCTCAATAAGAAGTGTATTTACAGTCATAAGTACCCAATTTGTTTATCCATAAGAAGTGTATTTACAGTCATAAGTACCCAATTTGTTTATCCATAAGAAGTTTATTTACAGTCATAAGTACCCAATTTGTTTATCCATAAGAAGTTTATTTACAGTCATAAGTACCCAATTTGTTTATCCATAAGAAGTGTATTTACAGTCATAAGTACCCAATTTGTTTATCCATAAGAAGAGTATTTACAATAATTATAATAATTTATATAATTACCCATCTTTGATCCACAGCAAGTGTGTTTACAGTCATTACCCAATTTTTGATCCAAACAAGGTGCAATTACAGTCATAGTTAACCAATGTTATATCAACAGGGTGTAGTCAGTCATACAGTCCTAATTACCCAATTTTTGATCCACATAAGATTTATTTACATGTATAATTACCAATTTTTGATTAAAAAGTGTATTTAATCATAATTACGCAATTTTGTTATCCACATGAGATATATTACAGTCATAGTTACCCAATTTCTGATCCAAAAAGTGTATTTATGGTCATAATTGCCCACTTTTTATCCATTTGAGGTGTAATTAGTCACAAAAAACAATTATTGATCCAACGGCTTAAGAACATTCATAATTACTCAATTTTTTTTCCACTGGGTGTAATTACTCATAATTACCCAATTTCTGATCCACAAGTGGTGTAATTACTCAAAATTACTCATATTTTGAACCACTGGGTATAATCACTCATAATTACCCAATTTCTGATCCACAAGTGGTGTAATTATGGTCTTCTCTTTATCAATCCTTGGTGGAAGTCTCTGGAAGTAGAGGGGTACTTGTTCAGTGAAGACATCCAAGTCCTTGTAGACCATTAAACTTCCCTTTCTATTGGATCCCTGAAATCACAATTGAAAATTTTTATACTGGGATAGATTTAAGATTAACCTCCTTATTCTAGTACTTTTTACAAATCACAATAAAATTTGAATTTTCCAAACTAACTGGTTATCACATGTTAAAGCTATCCACGGATGTTTTGTTGTTTGTTTAAACTTCACTTCAAATTGACTGCACAACAGTTTATATATGAGCTATTGGCAGCTGGACATAATGTGATCTTGTTGGTTGTAGAAACTTAAAACCTGGAAACAATCACTTAATATGGATAGGCAGTGTTGTCCCCATGGGCATTTACCATCACAATGCCAATATCCTATCATGCCAACCCAGGTTGCTTTAGAACCAGACGATATGCTGTGTACCAATGCAAATGCATTATGATATTTCGCAGTATCATTTGAACACTCTTTGGTTAAATACACATACCAATGACCCTATCCAAGGCCTATCATTCGAATTACACCCATACTCAAGGATTCTGGTCATATAATTAGGATACTCAAGGATAATTGCTCCCATGATCATCTCTCATGTAATGTACACAATCTGGCATGACTCCTAATGCATGACTTAAACCTCTGATGCTGGTTTAGTTCTTAAATCAATACTGTCAATGAGATAGTCTGTGGTTAGTGTGTGTTATATATCAATCCTTTTCACTATCAGCTTGAAAGATGTAACATACATTATTTTTCTAGTTTGTTAAATGGATATGTAGAATAATAAAGGACAAAAACCTACTCAGTGCCCTTGAGCCAGCCCCATGTTAAGTGCTCAGTGCCCAGCTATCCTCATGTTAAGTACCCAGTGCCCAGCCAGCCCCATGTTAAGTGCCCAGTACCCAACTAGCCCCATGTTAAGTGCCCTGTGCCCAGCTATCCTCATGTTAAGTACCCAGTGCCCAGCCAGCCCCATGTTAAGTGCCCAGTGCCCAGCTAGCCCCAAGTTAAGTGTCCAGTGCCCAGCTAGCCCCATGTTAAGTGCCCAACTAGCCCCATATTAAAATCGGCTGCAGATTTCACAGATATATGTTCTAATAACAGAATTTTCTCATGAAGTAAATGAATCCAAAGAAATGAAATTCTTTATTTTACCTTTGTGTTATTCACTAGATTTGATGGTAGGTCTTTCATATTTTTTTGTATTTACCTAACAACTGGAATGGTGGAGATGAGGGTGGGATCGTGCAACTTTTAAACTAAAAGACAACATTTATGATTTTCACTTATTTTATAAGCTTTGTTTCTGTAGTTGCTGTCATATTTTGTAGATCATCCATTTGCCAAGAAATATTTTATGAATTAAAACATCTTCACAAATTAATTTAATTTTTAAAATTCGGAGAGAAAAAATCACTTTCATTAACTTCAGGAAATTGTTTTAAAAACATCCAAAGAAAATGTTTTGGTCTTCATTTACATTTAAAATATTTTCATCAGTAATCAACAATAACCAAGATTAATCAACTGTAATATACAGTAATCAACAATAACAAACAATAATTAACTTTAATAAACAGTAATCAACAATAATAAACAATAATTAATTTAATAAACTATTCTGCAATTGAAACAAATGCTGCTGTCATAGTCAACTGGCAATTTGTTCAAATTATATTTTTTACATCCATTAATAAACCAGGTCCAACTTTCTCAGATTGTAAAAGTACCCTGTCAACAATGAAGAGAAGAAAAAGTGTTCTTTTAAGAATGAACCTCCAATCTGGCAATAAAAATTCCAAACATAGGCTGCCCTAGACAGTTTTAGAACCTGGTTTCTGAGTCCAACACTCTACCTGGCCTGGACAGTTATTGAACCTGGATTTTGAGTCCAACACTCTACCTGGCATGGACAGTTACTGAACTGGATTTTGAGTCCAACACTCTACCTGGCCTATATAGTTACTGAACCTGGATTATAAGTCCAACATTCTACCTGGCCTGGACAGTTACTGAACCTAGATTATAAGTCCAACACTCTACCTGGCCTGGACAGTTACTGAACCTGGATTATAAGTCCAACATTCTACCTGGCCTGGACAGATACTGAACCTGGATTATGAGTCCAACACTCTACCTGGCCTGGACAGTTATTGAACCTGGATTATGAGCCCAACACTCTACCTGACTTGGACAGTTACTGAACCTGGATTATGAGTCCAACACCCTACCTGGCCAGGACAGTTACTTAACCTGGATTATTAGTCCAACACTCTATCTCGCCAGGACAGTTACTGAACCTGGATTATGAGTCCAACACTCTATCTGGCCTGGACAGTTACTGAACCTGGATTATGAGTCCAACACTCTACCTGGACTGGACAGTTACTGAACCTAGATTATGAGTCCAACACTCTACCTGGCCTGGCCAGTTATTGAACCTGGATTATGAGTCCAACACTCTACCTGGCCAGGACTGTTATTGAACCTGGATTATGAGTCCAACACTCTATCTGGCCTGGACAGTTATTGAATCTGGATTATTAGTCCAACACTCTATCTGGCCTGGACAGTTACTGAACCTAGATTATTAGTCCAACACTCTATCTGGCCTAGACAGTTCTTGATCCTGGATTATAAGTCCAACACTCTACCTGGCCTGGACAGTAATTGAACCTGGATTATGAGTCCAACACTCTACCTGGCCTGGACAGTTACTGAACCTGGATTATAAGTCCAACACTCTACCTGGCCTGGACAGTCATTGAACCTGGATTATGAGTCCAACACTCTACCTGGCCAGGACAGTTACTGAACCTGGATTATGAGTCCAACACTCTACCTGGCCTGGACAGTTACTGAACCTAGATTATGAGTCCAACACCCTACCTGGCCTGGACAGTTACTTAACCTGGATTTTGAGCCCAACACTCTACCTGGCCTGGACAGTTACTGAACCTGGATTTTGGGCCCAACACTCTACCTGGCCTGGACAGTTACTGAACCTGGATTTTGGGCCCATCACTCTACCTGGCCTAGACAGTTACTGAACCTGGATTATAAGTCCAACAATCTACCTGGCATGGACAGTAACTGAATCTAGATTATTAGTCCAACACTCTATCTGGCCTGGACAGTTACTGAACCTGGATTATTAGTCCAACACTCTATCTGGCCTGGACAGTTACTGAACCTAGATTATTAGTCCAACACTCTATCTGGCCTGGACAGTTACTGAACCTGGATTATGAGTCCAACGCTCTATCTGGCCTGGACAGTTACTGAACCTGGATTACGAGTCCAACACTCTACCTGGCGTGGACAGTTACTGAACCTGGATTATGAGTCCAACACTCTACCTGGCCTGGACAGTTACTTAACCTGGATTTTGAGCCCCAACACTCTACCTGGCCTGGACAGTTACTGAACCTGGATTTTGGGCCCAACACTCTACCTGGCCTAGACAGTTACTGAACCTGGATTATGAGTCCAACACTCAACCTGGCCTGGACAGTAATTGAACCTGGATTATGAGTCCAACACTCTACCTGGCCTGGACAGTTACTGAACCTGGATTTTGGGCCCAACACTCTACCTGGCCTAGACAGTTACTGAACCTGGATTATAAGTCCAACAATCTACCTGGCCTGGACAGTAACTGAACCTAGATTATTAGTCCAACACTCTATCTGGCCTGGACAGTTACTGAACCTGGATTATTAGTCCAACACTCTATCTGGCCTGGACAGTTACTGAACCTAGATTATTAGTCCAACACTCTATCTGGCCTGGACAGTTACTGAACCTGGATTATGAGTCCAACGCTCTATCTGGCCTGGACAGTTACTGAACCTGGATTACGAGTCCAACACTCTACCTGGCCTGGACAGTTACTGAACCTGGATTATGAGTCCAACACTCTACCTGGCCTGGACAGTTACTTAACCTGGATTTTGAGCCCAACACTCTACCTGGCCTGGACAGTTACTGAACCTGGATTTTGGGCCCAACACTCTACCTGGCCTAGACAGTTACTGAACCTGGATTACGAGTCCAACACTCTATCTGGCCTGGACAGTTATTGAATCTGGATTATGAGTCCAACACTCTATCTGGCCTGGACAGTTACTGAACCTGGATAATGAGTTCAACACTCTATCTGGCCTAGACAGTTCTTGATCCTGGATTATAAGTCCAACACTCTACCTGGCCTGGACAGTTATTGAACCTGGATTATGAGTCCAACACTCTATCTGGCCTGGACAGTTACTGAACTTGGATTATGAGTCCAACACTCTATCTGGCCTAGACAGTAATTGAACCTGGATTATGAGTCCAACACTCTACCTGGCCTGGACAGTTACTGAACCTGGATTATAAGTCCAACATTCTACCTGGCCTGGACAGTTACTGAACCTGGATTATGAGTCCAACACTCTACCTGGCCTGGACAGTTACTGAACCTGGATTATGAGCCCAACACTCTACCTGGCCTGGACAGTTACTGAACCTGGATTATGAGTCCAACACTCTACCTGGCCTGGACAGTTACTTAACCTGGATTATAAGTCCAACACTCTACCTGGCCTGGACAGTTACTGAACCTAGATTATTAGTCCAACACTCTATCTGGCCTGGACAGTTACTGAACCTGGATTATGAGTCCAACACTCTATCTGGCCTGGACAGTTACTAAACCTGGATTATGAGTCCAACACTCTACCTGGCCTGGACAGTTACTGAACCTAGATTATTAGTCCAACACTCTATCTGGCCTGGACAGTTACTGAACCTGGTTTATGAGTCCAACACTCTATCTGACCTGGACAGTTACTGAACCTGGATTATGAGTCCAACACTCTACCTGGCCTGGACAGTTACTGAACCTGGATTATGAGTCCAACACTCTACCTGGCCTGGACAGTTATTAAACCTGGATTATGAGTCCAACACTCTATCTGGCATCTACAGTTATTGAATCTGGATTATGAGTCCAACACTCTATCTGGCCTGGACAGTTACTGAACCTGGATTATGAGTCCAACACTCTATCTGGCCTAGACAGTTCTTGATCCTGGATTATGAGTCCAACACTCTACCTGGCCTGGACAGTTACTGAACCTGGATTATGAGTCCAACACCCTACCTGGCCTGGACAGTTACTTAACCTGGATTTTGAGCCCAACACTCTACCTGGCCTGGACAGTTACTGAACCTGGATTATAAGTCCAACACCCTACCTGGCCTGGACAGTTACTGAACCTAGATTATTAGTCCAACACTCTATCTGGCCTGGACAGTTACTGAACCTGGATTATTAGTCCAACACTCTACCTGGCCTGGACAGTTACTGAACCTAGATTATTAGTCCAACACTATCTGGCCTGGATAGTTACTGAACCTGGATTATGAGTCCAACACTCTATCTTGCCAGGAGAGTTACTGAACCTGGATTATGAGTCCAACACTCTACCTGGCCTGGACAGTTACTGAGCCTGGATTATGATTCCAACACTCTACCTGGCCTGGACAGATACTGAACCTGGATTTTGGGCCCAACACTCTACCTGGCCTAGACAGTTACTGAACCTGGATTATAAGTCCAACACTCAACCTGGCCTGGACAGTTATTGAACCTGGATTATGAGTCCAACACTCTATCTGGCCTGGACAGTTACTGAACTTGGATTATGAGTCCAACACTCTATCTGGCCTAGACAGTAATTGAACCTGGATTATGAGTCCAACACTCTACCTGGCCTGGACAGTTATTGAACCTGGATTATGAGTCCAACACTCTACCTGGCCTGGACAGTTACTGAACCTGGATTATGAGTCCAACACCCTACCTGGCCTGGACAGTTACTTAACCTGGATTTTGAGCCCAAGACTCTACCTGGCCTGGACAGTTACTGAACCTGGATTTTGGGCCCAACACTCTACCTGGCTTAGACAGTTACTGAACCTGGATTATGAGTCCAACACTCTACCTGGCCTGGACAGTAACTGAACCTAGATTATTAGTCCAACACTCTATCTGGCCTGGACAATTAGTGAACCTGGATTATTAGTCCAACACTCTATCTGGCCTGGACAGTTACTGAACCTAGATTATTAGTCCAACACTCTATCTGGCCTGGACAGTTACTGAACCTGGATTATGAGTCCAACACTCTATCTGGCCTGGACAGTTACTGAACCTGGATTATAAGTCCATCATTCTACCTGGCCTGGACAGTTACTGAACCTGGATTATGAGTCCAACACTCTACCTGGCCTGGACAGTTATTGAACCTGGATTATGAGCCCAACACTCTACCTGGCCTGGACAGTTACTGAACCTGGATTATGAGTCCAACACCCTACCTGGCCTGGACAGTTACTTAACCTGGATTATAAGTCCAACACTCTACCTGGCCTGGACAGTTACTGAACCTAGATTATTAGTCCAACACTCTATCTGGCCTGGACAGTTACTGAACCTGGATTATGAGTCCAACACTCTATCTGGCCTGGACAGTTACTAAACCTGGATTATGAGTCCAACACTCTATCTGGCCTGGACAGTTACTGAACCTAGATTATTAGTCCAACACTCTATCTGGCCTGGACAGTTACTGAACCTGGATTATGAGTCCAACACTCTATCTGGCCTGGACAGTCACTGAACCTGGATTATGAATCCAACACTCTACCTGGCCTGGACAGTTACTGAACCTGGATTATGAGTCCAACACTCTACCTGGCCTGGACAGTTACTGAACCTGGATTATGAGTCCAACACTCTATCTGGCCTGGACAGTTGTTGAATCTGGATTATGAGTCCAACACTCTACCTGGCCTGGACAGTAATTGAACCTGGATTATGAGTCCAACACTCTACCTGGCCTGGACAGTTACTGAACCTGGATTATAAGTCCAACACTCTACCTGGCCTGGACAGTTGTTGAACCTGGATTATGAGTCCAACACACTACCTGGCCTGGAAAGTTACTGAACCTGGATTATGAGTCCAACACTCTACCTGGCCTGGACAGTAATTGAACCTGGATTATGAGTCCAACACTCTACCTGGCCTGGACAGTTACTGAACCTGGATTATGAGTCCAACACTCTACCTGGCCTGGACAGTTATTGAACCTGGATTATGAGTCCAACACTCTACCTGGCCTGGACAGTTGTTGAACCTGGATTATGAGTCAAACACTCTACCTGGCCTGGACAGTTACTGAACCTGGATTATGAGTCCAACACTCTACCTGGCCTGGACAGTTACTGAACCTGGATTATAAGTCCAATACTCTACCTGGCCTGGACAGTTGTTGAACCTGGATTATGAGTCCAACACTCTACCTGGCCTGGACAGTTACTGAACCTGGATTATGAGTCCAACACTCTACCTGGCCTGGACAGTAATTGAACCTGGATTATGAGACCAACACTCTACCTGGCCTGGACAGTTACTGAACCTGGATTATGAGTCCAACACTCTACCTGGCCTGGACAGTTATTGAACCTGGATTATGAGTCCAACACTCTACCTGGCCTGGACAGTTACTGAACCTGGATTATGAGTCCAACACCCTACCTGGCCTGGACAGTTACTTAACCTGGATTTTGAGCCCAACACTCTACCTGGCCTGGACAGTTACTGAACCTGGATTATAAGTCCAACACTCTACCTGGCCTGGACAGTTACTGAACCTAGATTATTAGTCCAAAACTCTATCTGGCCTGGACAGTTACTGAACCTGGATTATGAGTCCAACACTCTATCTGGCCTGGACAGTTACTGAACCTGGATTATTAGTCCAACACTCTACCTGGCCTGGACAGTTACTGAACCTAGATTATTAGTCCAACACTATCTGGCCTGGATAGTTACTGAACCTGGATTATGAGTCCAACACTCTATCTGGCCAGGACAGTTACTGAACCTGGATTATGAGTCCAACACTCTACCTGGCCTGGACAGTTACTGAGCCTGGATTATGATTCCAACACTCTACCTGGCCTGGACAGTTACTGAACCTGGATTTTGGGCCCAACACTCTACCTGGCCTGGACAGTTACTGAACCTGGATTATAAGTCCAACACTCTACCTGGCCTGGACAGTTATTGAACCTGGATTATGAGTCCAACACTTTACCTGGTCTGGACAGTTATTGAACCTGGAATTATGAGTCCAACACTCTACCTGGCCTGGACAGTTATTGAACCTGGATTATGAGTCCAACACTCTATCTGGCCTGGACAGTTACTGAACCTGGATTATGGGTCCAACACTCTATCTGGCCTAGACAGTTATTGAACCTGGATTATGAGTCCAACACTCTATCTGGCCTAGACAGTTACTGAACCTGGATTATAAGTCCAACACTCTACCTGGCCTGGACAGTTATTGAATCTGGAGTATGAGTCCAACACTCTATCTGGCCTGGACAGTTACTGAACCTGGATTATGAGTCCAACACTCTATCTGGCCTAGACAGTTATTGAACCTGGATTATGAGTCCAACACTCTACCTGGCCTGGACAGTTATTGAATCTGGATTATGAGTCCAACACTCTACCTGGCCTGGACAGTTACTGAACCTGGATTATGAGTCCAACACTCTATCTGGCCTGGACAGTTACTGAACCTGGATTATGAGTCCAACACTCTACCTGGCCTGGACAGTTACTGAACCTGGATTATGAGTCCAACACTGCCAACTGAGCTACCACTCCATATTGCTCTTCACAATAATGATGATATTTGTATTTTTAGAAAATCTTTTTGTGATGCTACCATGATATTATGCCAGTGCCATAAAAATGGATAGGTGAGTACATATCTTTGCATACATTGGAACCTGAGATCAGATCCTGTACTACATATGTGAAAGGTTAACTATTTGCTTGTAATACTGATAATGATGAGTAAAACAGTGTCCGAGACAGTGCAACTTCTTTTTATTCAATCATTATAAAGTCCATTTGTAGCCTTCCAATATAAAAAAAAAACAATTTACTGTGATTTCGGATCCAGTGATTTCTTGAAATATTGTCTCTCATTTATTTCCTTTCCTGAAATATTGTCTTTCATCATTTCTTTTGTCATAATCTCACTCTTTTTAAAATGTCTGGAAAATTTCATCTTTTAATCCATTAGATAGATTTAAATACATTTAAATAAATCTCATCCTATTTGATAAAAGCAAAAATCAAAATAAGAATTATTTGCTCAATTCAAAAAAGCTAATAAAAACTTGAAAGACATTTCAATCATGAAAAAACATCACAAAAATCTAAAATACTTTTCAGTTTACATTATATAAGTGATTTTTACTCTCCTTTGATTATCAACTTCTAGATCTGAAGCATTCTTTGCCTTTTTATTCTTGAATAATCTTACTGGAAATATGTTTTACAGTTGTGACACAAAAAGGCTAGAACATTTTTTGTGAAATTTTAAAGTAAATACTGACAAAGGTTATATTACCTTTATCCTTAACCTGAAAATACCAGATGAATAATAAAATGCTTTAAAGGAATACTTCCATCCAAAACATCATGTGATTGAACTAAAACTGAAATGTCTCCATCAGCATCACAGCAATTCAAAGTGGTCTGACACTGATGGAATGGAATCATAAACAAGAAAGAAGAATAATCACTACAATACTCGGCATCCATTTTAGCTAATGAAAGAATCTGGCATACATGATGCCAAGCATTATGCTTTTATGGACTGATAAGTACTTTCCCAAGAATCAAATTTAGAAGTAAAAAACATGCTGTCATTTAAAATCTAATTAAGATTTTTATTGAAAAATTTAAACTCACCTGTGGTGCTTGCAGAATCATCTGCAGGTCACTTAATGTTATTGAGGAGAAGTTCTGAGATGGCCTGGATGTCTCCAAGACGTAGATGAAATGAAGGAGACTGCTATTCTGAAACCAAGACACATGGTTTTTGCATTTCTTTAATAGATTTGCATTTCTTTAATAGAAATGAAGTTTCATGTTGTGGACTCGACTTAAAGTCAAAAAATATTTTAGGTGATATATTCTCGATTGCATAATCATGGCACAAAAGCTGTGAGAAGTCCAACTTATGAGTAAATATGGTTGTTGTTGTTGTTGTTGTTGTGGGGTTTAATGCCATTTTTCAGCACAAGATAGGCTTTACATGGTGCCCAGTATTAATGGTGGAGGAAGAACTCGAGGAAAACCCCAGAAAGAACCACTGACCAACGAGAAGCTACTGGCAAGCTTTCTCACATACCCACATTGGCTGAACCAGCAACTTGAACCCACACAGACAGAGGTGAGATGGCAGTGATCCGTAATGGTGAGCGCTTTAGACCAGTTGGGGCCCCAAGTAAATACGATAAGCATAGAAAGCTTGAGAATTCCAACTTATGAGTAGATATGGTAAGTATAAAAAGCTGTGATCTACTACATCTACATACTGTCATAAACTATGATGCCTTTAGGATGTTATGACTCTTCCACTGCCTTCATGACACAAAGTATAAATTAAATTTTTTACCCCTATTTTCCCAAGCATGTACGAATGTGGAAAACAGTAATGTATTTGAGGATATGAGGGCAGTGATTTAGACTGCAACAATTCGTTTGACAGACTCACCTCAACCTGTGACAGAATTAACATTTTAAATTCCACAATACTCTTCTAACACGCTATGGAAAATTGGGACAACATATGACCTTTATTTTTCAAATTAAATAAGAAGAAAATCTGTTACATTCAGTCAACATTAGACTTGTACAAAGTCAGACCATTGCAGTGGCAAAAACCCAGGTATTACTGTGTGTACTTGCTTACAAGTCAAGTCCAACTGCAAAATATCGCAGCAGATATGGATCCATGCCAAATATCCCAGCAGATCTGGGTCCATGCAGGTTTTTAGGAGTAACCAGTAGAACAAACAATATAGACCAAAATCTGCTCAATCATGCATTATGCTATGTCATATTAGGGTCTATGTTGTTTGCAGTGGGACTTAAGTTATAAGCAGATATATGCGGTAAAACATAACAGACAGAGAGTTGCTTACAGTCTGACATGCTGGCAAACATCATCTGGACGAAAATGACAAGAAAATCACCTTCTTTGCTCTTTCATGAAAAAATATAATAAAGATAAAAATAAATTTCTTTATCTTTTCATCAGTTATTGAAGGAAATTATTTTACTTGCTATTGCAAGTATGCCATTTTAAACAGAAGAACAATAGAAGTATCATCCAATCATTCAATATTCATTTTGATCACGGATAAAAGGTGACAAGAAAGCTGTTATATGCATTGCAAGTCTTCAGTGTGGAAAAAATGTAAATATTTAAATTAATAGCTTTCATCAGAGACTGACACTGGAAAAACTTCACTCTACATGATAAACTGCTTGGGATGTACTAGAAACGTACTAATTTAAAATTCACATGAATTTCATCCTACTTTATCTGAGTGATACTGGGGTAGCGTGAGGGCAGTTAAGTTTGGTTTAATTTACAAAAGTTTGTTTTTGGATCTTCACAAACTCTTACTTCCTAAAAATTGAAAAGATGAGGTGTATTCGTAAAAGAAATTACTTTCATTAATGCAGATATGCAAAGTAAGTAAATACTTACTAGCTGTTGTTCATATTTGGCTGCCAAATTCACAATGCTGTCATGGTTTGGTCTTGAAGCTGGCATATCTTTCTGTCTGTCAATCAAAAGAATCACCATACTCTTGCCCTGGTCAAATCTGGCCTGTAAATTTTGGTAAGTTGATTTCAAAATGGTAGCCATCGTAGCATTACAAAAAAACCCATTGATAATGAAAATGTTACTCATTCAGAAAACAATATTTCTTAATGGCTATTCCATTAAAACATATATGGAGAAGTGGGCAGAATGCAGTTTTAAAAATCTATGCAAGGGTGTCCTTTTCCATGGGTGGCTGTAAAAAGGGTGTAAATTAATTCTATGGGAGGGGGGTACAATTTCTAATGCCTTCTACGCCCATCGGTAAGTTTTAATGGAATAGCCCTAAATACTAAATAAACTCCAACCCTCCACAGCAGAAAATTACTTAATGTACTAAATACTCTCACAATGATCAAATACAACTGGACAAAACCAAGTTAAAATGTAAGGACAAAATGACATATGATGCAAGCATATAATGTAATACATTAAATGGATCCTCGATGATAGCAGTATATAAAACACAATCAAACCAGTCACTAGTGGCCACTTATCGGAAAAATGCAAAACTGTCCACTGCACACATGTGACTGCTGTACATAGTTTCAAATTTTAAAATTGGTTTGGAACAAATACCACGCACAGAATATTATTATCACTATTATTAATTATCAAGATTATTTTGTGTCCTGCACAACAAAATCATAATTACAGGTATATACTGTTCTCTCCCAAATCTATGTTCCATACAAGATTACTGTAGCCTGCACACTTTAAATAAACTCCCGTAAATGCAATCATCATCATCATAAAAATATGTGTGTGTGTGTGATTTGAAGTTTTAACATAGCTTTAAAAAAAAATCAGTCATATCGCTATGATGTCTGCAGTGTGACAGTTTATAGTAATGTCTGGCACTGGGGCACCATGATAATGTGATTGATCTCATGCCCAGTCACATTATCCTGACACCAGTCCTAACACTAACCTCTTAATGCTGAGCACCTAGAGAGGCATCTGTTAGTAACCTTTTGATAAGTCTTTGGCATGACTCAGCTGGGGTTCAAACCCGCAACCTCCCAAAACCAAGGCAGACATAAAAGTATACACAGATCTTAATTTGTTCACATTATATAAACAATATCTGGATTAGTCAGTTACTCCACTCACTAAGAGCAAAAGACAGTCAGCTTACGTGAAAAGACTGTGATGAAATGGAAATCACAAGAAGCAGTACATGGCTATTTGCTGTGACTCAAGAACCGAAACTTTACCTGCTTTGACAGACATGTTTTTGAATACTGAATGACCCCTGACCGAATGAAAAGGGATGTAACTCTTCTAAAAAATAATGTTTTTCTTTAAGATGGCTTTAATTCACAGGCAAATAGATAAAGATATCTAACTACACCTGTGACAATGTCACAAAAGGAGACTTCCATTTCTGCTGTGATAAAACAACTACTTTTCCCACCATCCAGCAAGTGAATTGCTTCGACCTTCATCCCTAATGAAAAAACATTTGAATTTGACACCTCTGAGTAAAACTATTAAAATCACAATAAGAAATGTTTGTGTAGTGGTTCACATGATATAGACAGTGCTCTTAAAACTCACTCATTTTGACTCAAGAACAAACTTAAAGACCTAATAATGTTTCCTACCTTAAATATTTTTAGCATGTTTTTTGATGTTTTCTAATTTCACACTGTTTTTTGTAATAATATCATTATATATGTTTTTTATGTTATAGGTGTTGTCTAATGTTGTAAAGTGCTTATAGCTTCTAAAGATTAAGCGTTATACAAAATCCTCATTATTATTATTATTATTATTATTATTATTATTTGTTTAGATCCTTATATCACTACAGCATTTAATGTAATTTATAATGTAATACTTAATTATATGTGTTTAGATCATCATATAATGAGAGCACATAATGTAATACTTAGGTATATGTATTTAGATCCTCATAAGTTGACAACACATAATGTAAAACTTAGGCATATATGCTTGCATCTTCATCCGATAAAGCATATAGTGCTACAAATGAGTAAACAGTGGATATATTTCATCAAATGGGTGAAAAACTTGTTATTTTCATGATTGTCGGAACTGCATGTAGAAGGTCTGCTAACAGGACATGTATTTGTTGATTCTGCCTACTGTTCACCAACGCAGTGAGGAGGCAGGACTTACATGAGAGGTAAACTAATGAAGCTCTTGACAGCAGTTTAAATGCCAGGTTAGTACCCATGATATATTCCACCTGGGCAAGAATCCAATATCTGGTATCTGCTCATCAATGATAATGTGGTGTGCAAAGCTTTCAGCTGTGACTGGTGCTGTTTCTCACTAAAGAGCCGTAGAAAGTTAGCTATTGTGGTATAGATTATTGCAGTGGTATAGAAAGTTAGCTATTGAGGTATAGATTATTGCAGTGGTATAGAAAGTTAGCTACTGAAGTATAGATTACACTGGTCAACAGTGAAATCATTACTGACTTGAAAAGGCCCTAATCTGTAGTATTTTGGTGTGCCGAACACGAATATAACCGTGAAAAATTTGTATTGGCTCTCATTTTGAAGATATTCATATACCTCATTTTCTATGTTTCACTGTGTAAATTTCTCCAGTAGGACTGCAGCAACATCCGGAATAATGATGTAACATTGCATAATACCATCATGCTCACATCATCCACAGTTGATTGCATCATTTTCTGATGCAATGCAATACTAATGCCATGCGGCTGCTGAAGTAAGTTGACGTCAGCAGTGTACTATACATGTGTAGGCCTATTATACTAATGCCAGGCGGCTGCTGAAGCTGACGTAAGCCGTGTACTATATAAAGCCCAATCAGATAGGTTCAGCATTTAAAATATTTTAGACGTTGTGCGAGACAGTTCAAGCTACTGTTACATAAAACTTATTATTTTATCCATTTACGTACAATAAAGAACAGTAATGCCTCGAAAGTGTGTTAATACCGCGGACAATTTTTGCTATATTTGTGGGGAAGTGACATTTGCCAACCAGAAGAAAAGTATCAATTCTCAAGTGAAGAAGGCATATCATCTTTACTTCGGATGCAAGGTTGGTGACCAAGACAAGCCTTGGGCTCCGCATATATGCTGTGCTACATGTACAACACAGCTTTTACAGTGGTTGAATTGCAAAAGGTCATCAATGCCGTTTGCAGTCCCAATGGTGTGGAGAGAGCCAAGCAACCACCTAAATGACTGTTACTTCTGCTTGGTTCCTCCTCTTTCCGGCGGAAAAGCGAAGCGAAAGAAGTCGAGAATAGTCTACCCAAACATTCCGTCTGCATTGAGACCAGTTCCACATGGTGAGGGACTTCCTATTCCATAACCTCCAGCAGAATATTCTCTTGATTCATCTGACGAAGACAAAGGTGAGTCGACCTGTTCTTCTCCTGGTCCATCAGCATGCAGTGATCCAGATTTTCACTGTGGTGCATCATCAACCCCACACAGAATAACACAGGAAGAACTAAATGACCTGATTCGTGATTTGGACTTATCAAAGAACAAGGCAGAATTGCTAGGATCAAGACTCCAACAATGGAATCTTCTAGAAGAAGATGTCACAATTACTGCATATCGAAAGCGCCACCAGCAATTGGAGCCTTTCTTCAAAAAGGAAAGTAATCTGATATTCTGTTCCGATATTGAGGGCCTCATGAATGCTTTAAAAATCACTCATGACCCACAAGAATGGAGACTATTTGTGGACTCTTCGAAACTGAGTTTCAAGGCTGTGCTTTTGCACAATGGAAACATTCTTCCATCTATTCCAGTAGCGTATGCTGTCCACATGAAAGAGACATACGATAACTTAAGGCAGCTACTGAATTCCATTGAGTATAACAAGTACAGCTGGCACCTCTGTGGTGATTTGAAGGTAGTTGCCCTTTTAATGGGACTGCAGCAAGGATATACAAAATACATGTGTTTCTTATGCGAGTGGGATAGCCGAGCAAGGGAAATGCACTACATGAGGAAGGAATGGACTCACAGGCAGAATGTAGCCATTGGAGAGAAGAATATCCAACACCCAGCTCTGGTTGAGGCTCAGAAAATCTTGCTACCACCCCTTCACATCAAACTAGGTTTGATGAAGAACTTCGTGAAAGCCATTGACCGGACTTTGCCAGCATTCCGATACCTGCATGAAAAATTCCCTCGACTCAGCGAAGCAAAGATTAAAGAGGGAGTTTTTGTGGGTCCTCAGATTCGAGAGCTTTTCAAAGATGACCGGTTCAACAACTTGCTGGAAGGTGACGCGAAACAAGCATGGAATGCTTTTCGCCTAGTTTCTACAAACTTCCTCGGAAATGTTAGGGCAGAAAACTATAAGGAACTAGTAGAAGACATGTTGATGAAGTATAAGAAACTTGGCTGCAATATGTCTCTAAAGATTCACTTCCTTCATTCCCATTTGGATTTCTTTCCTAGCAACTGTGGTATTGTTAGTGATGAACACGGCGAACGTTTTCATCAAGATATCGCAACAATGGAACAAAGATACCAGGGAAAATGGTCCACTACAATGCTGGCTGACTACTGCTGGACACTCCTCAGAGATGCTCCCGAACAGCTGTACAAGAGACAGGCGAAGAAATCTAAGATGTAGTCAATGACTTGATTTTTTATAGGTAGGCTATTACAGTTGACCTTTTACTATTGGAATGCATTTCGTTATGTAAACATTAATTTCTTGCAGATTACAAAAAAACTAGAGCCAATTTTGCAATTTGACTGTCATATTCGTGTTCAGCACATAAAAATTGATAAGAATTGACTAATTTTATTTCAGTAACATGACTTTTGTAAAAATTTGTTGTCCAGTGTTATTGCAGTGGTATAGAAAGTTAGCTATTGAGGTATAGACTATTGCAGTGGTATAGAAAGTTAGCTATTGAGGTATAGATTATTGCAGTGATATAGAAAGTTAGCTATTGAGGTATAGATTATTGCAGTGGTATAGAAAGTTAGCTATTGAGGTATAGATTATTGCAGTGGTATAGAAAGTTAGCTATTGAGGTATAGATTATTGCAGTGGTATATAGTGTCCTTGTGCACACCACTGTGAGAATATACTCCACTGCAAAATTGTCTGCAGCCTTTAAGGTGGAGGGTCTGCAGCCTTTAAGGTGGAGGGGCTGCAGCCTTTAAGGTGGAGGGGCCAGATTGTTTGAGGGATCTCCACCACTTGTTGTAAGAACTAATATTTATCAATACACGTGAAAGGGCACAGAGGATAAAAAAAACCCAGAAAAGTTGGAAATTTATAGATGGAGTATACTTACTGCCAAAGCTGAAAGTCCAACTTATTATAAGGCAGAAAACATCCAATGTATGGATTTTGATCTCTCTCTGTAGAGAACATGCTACTTAGCACATACAGAAGTAGTAATTGATGATTTCATGGGATGTAGTGCTAGTCCTTGCATCATGGGGAGATCACTCTATCTAACAGCCACCTAGGTGGGCAGATAACTTTGAGCTTTTAGTTCAAAAGTTTTACTCTTGGTGGGTTGGATTCGCAGTAGTAGTTCACCTTAAGTATTATGATTGTAACATTTTTGAAGAAATGTTTATGTTCAAACAACTGACTGCAATATAAACTTAAAGTTTCAAGTAAGAAAAGAAGTGTTTCATAATAATCCCTTATGTAAATGCATAATTCAGTTAATTAGCAGTCAGATAATATCAAATAAACTGTAATACCTGGTGTTGTTGTCTCTCCTTTACAAGCATGCTGTATGCCACTTCCTGTGCTTGGAAGATATCTGCTGTGCCTGGAAAACGAGTATACACACAATGTAATCTATTTCATAAATAGAAGCAAAATGCCGTGAGCATTTTCTTCAGCATCAACAGGGATTTCTCTATGAGAAAAAGAAATCTATCATCTATCATTCTTTCTGTCCATATATTAATCTATCAAAAAAACTTTATATTTTCTGACAGTAATATCCCCATTCACTTGTCTGTCAGTCAGACTGACTGACTGACTGACAATCCATCCATCAAAATTTGTCCTCAAACAGACACCACATTCTGATGGCTTTATTTGAAAAGGACTGTTGAGATATTCTGCACCTAAAAATGATCCAGCATATATTCCATGAAATAAAAATGTATTATAATTATAGACTGTAATATAACACATATTAGCAAATCAGAATATCATACCCCGGACTGTAATATAACACATATTAGCAAATCAGAATATCATACCCCAGACATTTCTGCACAGATTAATGTTATATGTCTAGATCACAAATATTAAAAAAATTAAATAAAAGAAAATGTTGGTGCACACTGGGCAGTTCACTAATATTAGTTGTTTTACAGTAAATTTAATTTGAAATGATATATTTTGAATGTAAACTAATATGGGAATGTTAGATATGCCAAGAAGCAACAATAATAATCTCAAAGACAGTCCAACAGTCAAAACATTTTCTTAATGCATATGAACAAAAGTTTCTTCTCGGATATATATATATATATATATATATATATATATATATATATATATATATATATATACACTCACACAGTGTCACCCCACTATAACACAATGGATGGGGTTCATAGATCCTGACATTGTTATATATCGAACTGTTATAAGGAACCAAGTCAGCTAGCTGAAGAAAATGATACAATTGTACCCAAATAATGGCCTGGAGGGGAAGGGGTAATAAAAGCAGATGCAAAGATATGTGGTTCTGATTAAATGAAGATAAAATTAATCTGAAATACAAGTGTATATTGGTAACTTATATTAGTGTAGTACAATCCATAATGTGTTAAGTACTGTACATGTATCTAAAAATCCATTAATTCAAGTACAGATCACGTTATAAAATCATCATATTCCATTAGAAAACACAAATAACACATGTATAAAAAATGTAGTCCTTATGTGATCCTTATCCCATTGTCAATAAATATGTGTCACTAAACAATTCACTAGGATACTGTCGCCAGTAGCACATGGCTATAGTTGTTTACATGCTACACATACATGTACTTAAAATTGGACATAATTCTGGTCAGCTGGACACAGCTATCATCTTGCTGAGGCTACCCAAGGGATGATTCTATTCATAGGGATATGAAAACAAGTGAAAAAAATTAAAGTGTAACACCTTCAATTAAACTGATGGCCAGATATCAATGGTTTCAAAAGATTGGAATTTTAATTTGCATTTAATGGCGCCATTGTTAGCAATTGTAAACATAAATATTTTTTCCTGCAAAAAAAAGAAGAAACTTTCACAGCACAATAAACATCTTCCAATCACTTTGGAAACTGCAACAATCCATCAGACTCCACTGCTTTTATTTGAGTTTGGTGCTGACATCCTTTGATGAAAAGTTGTTTGTTTTAATGAAGACTGAACTCAGCTTGCTTTGATGAAGGGTGCATGTGTGACTGAAGTCACTGCTAAATAACAACTTTGTAGGATCAAACAAATATGCGTTTGTTAATATCAAATAAATGTAGAACACTGACACTGAATATTTTTTTCATTTGATTAGTATTTATACAGAATGATTGGTCCTACAAAGGTAATCAGTATTCTTTAAAGTTTCAGCAAAACAATTTTTTTTGGGTTTATTTTTTTAAAAAATTAGCTGTTGTAGCTGTTCCTTCAAAGGTCAATAGATTGTAGCTAGTCTGGTAGCATGACTATTGGAGTGTATTATAGCAATAGATTGTAGCTAGTCTGGTAGCATGACTATTGGAGTGTATTACAGCATACAGCAGGCCAGATGTCTGCATAAAGCAGATTATGATATAACAATGCACTGTTAAGATAATTTGTCATTAAAATAAAGGATTTGTTTTATAATATGCAACAACAGATAGTTTCCAGTACATTTTATATCCAAGTTTACATCTTCCTTTCATGGTGCCTTTGAATTTCTCCACTCCAAACCCAAGATTGTATGTACAAGTTTAAACAGCCATCACATCTGTCACAAAAATTGCCAGATGGTACATTTTGTCTCCAATAAGGAAAAAAAACCCCCCACAATTTGCAACATTGGCAAAGGACAGCACTATCCCTGAATAAACTGTTTACACATTATTTTTCATATTTTTAAGAAGAAAAAATATTTTTGCCTGTGTAAGAAAATACATGTAAATAAAATTTCAGAAGCCATGCTACAATCGTCTTACATTAGAATACATATGCAATCTCTTCTCTTCCCCAAAATGATAGTAAACTTTGTACACCATATTTTTCATACTTTTCAGAAGAAATTTCTTTTTACATGTATGATAAAAATACATGAATATGAAATTTCAGGAGTGTTATCTATTTTCCAAAGGGTATGGAAACACTTATACCTGATGCCCATTGGGTTGACTGTGCAAACCTCTGTAGGTATTCTATATTCTTCTGGTTGGCAATAAAGAGTCTGTCTCCACAGCTCTCTGGACTGGCAGCACTAGTACTGTTATTGACAGGAAATACAACCAGATTCACCTATTTATTGTAAAAAAAATAGCATACTTTACAAATGTGCATCTAATGTAAATTGTTTTTTTATGAATGACATGTTCTATGAATCATCTAATTCTCACAATTCATTATCCAAATAACTACTCCCCTTGCATTGCTGCTTAATTTGCTAAAAATTATCTGAAAAATTGTTTTTGTTTTTGTCTACAGTCCATTCATTCATCTGTCCATTAAGTACACTTGTGTTGTAATCAAGATATACAAAATATAATCAACAGGTCTGCCTAGACCAAACTGGATGTTTTGAAACCATGAACAGGTCTCAAGACTTGACCAGTATCTGGTCAATGACCTTATTTACATGCTTCCATGACAATGGTTTGTGACAAGTATATGTAGGGAGGACTTTTTGTTAAGGTGTTGTGTTAAAGCTATTGAAAATCATAACATCAACATAGGTTGCTGTATTCAGCTGAGATATGCTAGGTCATGTATCAGCAACCTATGAAATGCATGCCATATGCTAGGTCACATTCTTTTGCATACCAGGGCCCAGCAACGTGGAATAAATTGCCCACTGAACTTAGACACAAAGACACAGTGATCACATTCAAGAGGGCTCTCAAAACTCACTTATTTCGACAGCAAGAACAAACTTAAAGACCTAATAATGTTTCCTACCTGAAATATTCTCAGCCTGTTTTTTATTTTATTTTTTTAATGTTTTTCTAATTTCATGTTGTTTGTTTTTGTAACAATATTATGTTTCTTATCTTATAGGTGTTGTCTAAAGTTGTAAAGTGCTTAGAGCTTCTAAAGATTAGGCGCTATACAAAGTCCTCATTATTATTATTATTATTATCAGCAACCTATGGAATGCATGCCATATGCTAGGTCACATATCAGCAACCTATGGAATGCATGCCATATGCTAGGTCATGTATCAGCAACCTATGGAATGCATGCCATATGCTAGGTCATGTATCAACAACCTATGGAATGCATGCCATATGCTAGGTCACGTATCAGCAACCTATGGAATGCATGCCATATGCTAGGTCACGTATCAGCAACCTATGGAATGCATGCCATATGCTAGGTCACGTATCAGCAACCTATGGAATGCATGCCAACAGTGGCATTCCAGACACTTTGGAAAGGCACATGGTTTTAGTTTTGCATTGTATGTACTTGTTACAACTCTACAGTCTTTAACTAAATAACAGAAAAAGCAAAACCAGCAAGTTTAGTAAAACTCAAGAAATAATTTATTTATCCTAGATCACAAAGTGAAAATTGAAAGGAACGTAAAATATTAAGACTTTATTCCCAAATAATCCTAAAAGTTCTATCACAAGTCCAAAAGTATAGAGTTCTGGATGAATTCCAATCTTGAATGTGCTGATGTGCCAATAGTCTTAAATGTGCTGATGTGCCAATAGTCTTGATGTATCACACTGTTATAATCCAGAATGTCTTTGAATGAATCCTCAATAATCACAAAGTAATATTTATGTCCAAAATATAAATGAATACTTTGTAATTACAAGGAATAAATTTTAAATGGAAGAGTCCTCTCAAATTGTATTTGAACACAATAGTAAATACTTCAAACACGATGCATGGATTTAGACATAAAATACAATTATTACTGAAACAAAATGATCAAGAGATTGAAAAAATATTGATAAAGAAGTTGTATTTGAATGGTATACATAAATTTAAATTGAAAACAGGTTTTCATTTTATCCTTAGCTTCACTGTTTGAAAAAATGAGAACTTAAAAATATCAGGTAGAATATGGGCATAAAAATGATGATTTTAGACAAAGGTAACATGGAACATAATTTTCCATGTCAAATAACTACAGTTTAATTCCAAAGATTTACTGATAATAGTTTAAATTAAAAACAGATATTTGGATCGTATGCATTTTCCCTTTGTGATTTATGTAATATTGACAACATTCCCCACAACCCCAAACTGATATCATTCAACAACACAGTACTGTCATAATGCTCCCCAAAAACTGCCAACATTTAAATTTTCTTTTCTTCTACCTATTACTGACATCCCTGGCTGTTTTATTAGTAATTTCAATTTCCATCCTGACTTTTGGAATTAGTCGTCTGAATGTCCATCATAACTGTTGGTATTAGTCATTACAATTTCCATCATGACTGTTGGTATTAGTCATTTCAATTTCCATCCTGACTGTTGGTATTAGTCATTTCAATGTCCATTTTGATTGCTGGTATTAGTCATTTCAATTTCCATCCTAACTGTTGGTATTAGTCATTTCAATTTCCATCATGACTGTTGGTATTAGTTATTACAATTTCCATCCTGACTGTTGGTATTAGTCATTTCAATTTCCATCCTGACTGTTGGTATTAGTCATTACAATTTCCATCCTGACTGCTGGTATCAGTCATTTCAATTTCCATCATAACTGTTGGTTTTAGTCATTACAATGTCCATCATGATTACTGGTATTAGTCATTTCAATTTCCATCCTGACTGTTGGTATTAGTCATTACAATTTCCATCATCACTGTTGGTATTAGTCATTTCAATTTCCATCATGACTGTTGGTATTAATCATTTCAATTTCTATCATAACTGTTGGTATTAGTCATTACAATGTCCATCATGATTGTTGGTATTAGTCATTTCAATTTCCATCATGACTGTTGGTATTAGTCATTACAATTTCCATCATAACTGTTGGTATTAGTCATTTCAATGTCCATCATGACTGTTGGTATTAGTCATTTCAATGTCCATCATGACTGTTGGTATCAGTCATTACAATTTCCATCATGACTGTTGGTATTAGTCATACCACTCAGATCATCCTGACTGTTGGTATTTGTCATGTCAATGACCATCCTGATTGTTGGTATTTGCCATGTCAATGTCCATCCTGATTGTTGGTATTAGTCATGTCAATGTCCATTATGACTGTTGGTATTAGTGATTTCAATTTCCATCCTGACTATTTGTATTTGTCCTGTCAATTTCCATCCTGACTATTTGTATTTGTCCTGTCAATGTCCATCCTGAATGTTGGTATTTGCCATGTCAATGTCCATCCTGATTGTTGGTATTAGTCATGTCAATGTCCATCGTGACTGTTGGTATTAGTGATTTCAATTTCCATCCTGACTATTTGTATTTGTCCTGTCAATTTCTATCCTGACTATTTGTATTTGTCCTGTCAATGTCCATCCTGATTGTTGGTATTAGTCATGTCAATGCCCATCATGACTGTTGGTATTAGTGATTTCAATTTCCATCCTGACTATTTGTATTTGTCCTGTCAATTTCCATCCTGACTATTTGTATTTGTCCTGTCAATGTCCATCCTGATTGTTGGTATTAGTCATGTCAATGTCCATCCTGATTGTTGGTATTAGTCCTGTCAATGTCCATCCTGATTGTTGGTATTTGCCATGTCAATTTCCATCCTGATTGTTGGTATTAGTCACTTAAATTTCCTTAATTTCCACTTTATCACTGTTCATTTCATTGTCTACTGCAAATTTCCAATGATATTATCTCCACATTAATGAGGTCTTTGATGTAGGGATATGTCACTTGTGCATACACAGCGGTGACAGGTAACACCTGATCCAACTTCTGTCAGGGTCTAACTTTAATATGCATTAATTTGAAAACCAGGCAATACAATTTTATAACAAACTTGCCTATCCCAGCAATAAATGTCTAAATTTGTGGTATCTGGTAGAATTAATTTTGAATTAATCAATACCAAATATAAAATAAAATAATCAGTGCATGCTGTGGAGGGACTTTTCGTTTAATTCACGGTGCATATACATGTTGTTTAAAGCTGTCAAACCCTAACGTCTTTATTTGCCTAGATAAAGATAAAAAACCAGTCTTATATCTTTATTTGCCTAGATAAAGATAAAAAAAACCCAGTCTAATATCTTTATTTGCCTTGATAAAGATAGAAAACAGTCTAATATCTTCATTTGCCTAGATAAAGATAAAAAACCAGTCTAATATCTTTATTTGCCTAAATAAAGATAAAAAACCAGTCTAATATCTTAATTTGCCTAAAGAAAGATTAAAAACCAGTCTAATATCTTAATTTGCCTAAAGAAAGATCTGAACCAGTTTAATACATACAGACAAAATCAAACTAAACAATGGATATGAGTACAACACTTACCATTTGAGCTGCAAATATCAAAATTACTTTTTTGTACATGAAAAATAAACGAAGACCTTAAAAATAATAATGGATTATTCATTTGTACATGGTTTCACACAATTAATAAAGGAAATTGTGACAACTGTAACTAATGCAAATTCTGACACAGGACGTAGAATAATGGACACATTTAATCAAAAGCCAATTTAACTTTCCTATCAATACCTTACACACTCTCAGCTGAAAGCTAATCATCTGTGACAATATAAGGGATGCATCTTGCTCAAATCATCAATATTTCATTCGCTACATCTTGCTCAAATCATCAATGTTTCATTCACTACATTTTGCTCAAATCATCAATGTTTCATTCACTACATCTTGCTCAAATCATCAAGGTTTCATTCACTACATCTTGCTCAAATCATCAAGGTTTCATTCACTACATCTTGCTCAAATCATCAATGTTTCATTCACTACATCTTGCACAAATCATCAAGGTTTCATTCACTACATCTTGCTCAAATCATCAAGGTTTCATTCACTACATCTTGCTCAAATCATCAATGTTTCATTCACTACATCTTGCTCAAATCATCAAGGTTTCATTCACTACATCTTGCTCAAATCATCAAGGTTTCATTCACTACATCTTGCTCAAATCATCAATGTTTCATTCACTACATCTTGCTCAAATCATCAAGGTTTCATTCACTACTTCTTGCTCAAATCATCAATGTTTCATTCACTACGTCTTGCTCAAATCATCAATGTTTCATTCGCTACATCCTGCTCCTATCATCAAGGTTTCATTTACTACATCTTGCTCAAATCATCAAGGTTTCATTCACTACATCTTGCTCAAATCATCAAGGTTTCATTCACTACATCTTGCTCAAATCATCAAGGTTTCATTCACTACATCTTGCTCAAATCATCAAGGTTTCATTCACTACATCTTGCTCAAATCATCAAGATTTCATTCACTACATCTTGCTCAAATCATCAAGGTTTCATTCACTACATCTTGTTCAAATCATCAATGTTTCATTCACTACATTTTGCTCCTCTCTTATAACAACATGAATCAGTTGGCAATGTTTTGTTTACTACATCCTGTTGATCTCTAATAATAACACAATTCCATTGGCAATGTTTCATTCACTACATCTTGCTCAAATCATCAAGGTTTCATTCACTACATCTTGCTCAAATCATCAAGGTTTCATTCACTACATTTTGCTCCTATCATCAAGGTTTCATTCACTACATCTTTTTCAAATCATCAAGGTTTCATTCACTACATCTTTCTCAAATCATCAAGGTTTCATTCACTACATCTTTCTCAAATCATCAAGGTTTCATTCACTAGATCTTGCTCAAATCATCAAGGTTTCATTCACTACATCTTGCTCAAATCATCAAGGTTTCATTCACTACATCTTGCTCAAATCATCAAGGTTTCATTCACTACATCTTGCTCAAATCATGAAGGTTTCATTCACTACATCTTGCTCAAATCATCAATGTTTCATTCACTACATTTTGCTCCTCTCTTATAACAACATGAATCAGTTGGCAATGTTTTGTTTACTACATCCTGTTGATCTCTAATAATAACACAATTCCATTGGCAATGTTTCATTCACTACATCTTGCTCAAATCATCAAGGTTTCATTCACTACATCTTGCTCAAATCATCAATGTTTCATTCACTACATTTTGCTCCTCTCTTATAACAACATGAATCAGTTGGCAATGTTTTGTTTACTACATCCTGTTGATCTCTAATAATAACACAATTCCATTGGCAATGTTTCATTCACTACATCTTGCTCAAATCATCAAGGTTTCATTCACTACATCTTGCTCAAATCATCAAGGTTTCATTCACTACATCTTGCTCAAATCATCAAGGTTTCATTCACTACATCTTGCTCAAATCATCAAGGTTTCATTCACTACATCTTGCTCAAATCATCAAGGTTTCATTCACTACATCTTTCTCAAATCATCAAGGTTTCATTCACTACATCTTGCTCAAATCATCAAGGTTTCATTCACTACATCTTGCTCAAATCATCAAGGTTTCATTCACTACATCTTGCTCAAATCATCTAGGTTTCATTCACTACATCTTGCTCAAATCATCAAGGTTTCATTCACTACATCTTGCTCAAATCATCAATGTTTCATTCACTACATTTTGCTCCTCTCTTATAACAACATGAATCAGTTGGCAATGTTTAGTTTACTACATCCTGTTGATCTCTAATAATAACACAATTCCATTGGCAATGTTTCATTCACTACATCTTGCTCAAATCATCAAGGTTTCATTCACTACATCTTGCTCAAATCATCAATGTTTCATTCACTACATTTTGCTCCTCTCTTATAACAACATGAATCAGTTGGCAATGTTTTGTTTACTACATCCTGTTGATCTCTAATAATAATACAATTCCATTGGCAATGTTTCATTCACTACATCTTGCTCAAATCATCAAGGTTTCATTCACTACATCTTGCTCAAATCATCAAGGTTTCATTCACTAGATCTTGCTCAAATCATCAAGGTTTCATTCACTACATCTTGCTCAAATCATCAAGGTTTCATTCACTACATCTTGCTCAAATCATCAAGGTTTCATTCACTACATCTTTCTCAAATCATCAAGGTTTCATTCACTACATCTTGCTCAAATCATCAAGGTTTCATTCACTACATCTTGCTCAAATTATCAAGGTTTCATTCACTACATTTTGCTCAAATCATCAAGGTTTCATTCACTACATCTTGCTCAAATCATCAAGGTTTCATTCACTACATCTTGCTCAAATCATCAATGTTTCATTCACTACATTTTGCTCCTCTCTTATAACAACATGAATCAGTTGGCAATGTTTTGTTTACTACATCCTGTTGATCTCTAATAATAACACAATTCCATTGGCAATGTTTCATTCACTACATCTTGCTCAAATCATCAAGGTTTCATTCACTACATCTTGCTCAAATCATCAAGGTTTCATTCACTACATCTTGCTCAAATCATCAAGGTTTCATTCACTACATCTTGCTCAAATCATCAAGGTTTCATTCACTACATCTTGCTCAAATCATCAAGATTTCATTCACTACATCTTGCTCAAATCATCAAGGTTTCATTCACTACATCTTGTTCAAATCATCAATGTTTCATTCACTACATTTTGCTCCTCTCTTATAACAACATGAATCAGTTGGCAATGTTTTGTTTACTACATCCTGTTGATCTCTAATAATAACACAATTCCATTGGCAATGTTTCATTCACTACATCTTGCTCAAATCATCAAGGTTTCATTCACTACATCTTGCTCAAATCATCAAGGTTTCATTCACTACATCTTGCTCAAATCATCAAGGTTTCATTCACTACATCTTGCTCAAATCATCAAGGTTTCATTCACTACATCTTGCTCAAATCATCAAGATTTCATTCACTACATCTTGCTCAAATCATCAAGGTTTCATTCACTACATCTTGTTCAAATCATCAATGTTTCATTCACTACATTTTCCTCCTCTCTTATAACAACATGAATCAGTTGGCAATGTTTTGTTTACTACATCCTGTTGATCTCTAATAATAACACAATTCCATTGGCAATGTTTCATTCACTACGTCTTGTTACACTGAGCTGTTTATAAACACAGTAGCTTAATCTAAGCTGCTTACTTGTGTAAATAGAATAACCTGCACTAAACTGTTTACTTGTATACATACTGCAGCCTATATCAGACTGTCCATTTTACCTTGTCTAAATGTGTCAGAGTCTTCAGTGTTTTACTGACTGCCTCTGTCATGGCAGTTCTCCGTTCCTTGGTCATTCCACCATTGTCATAAACCACAACTAGATTCTTCATCTCCATATGCAGTTTTTCCACAAACCATTCTCTACCAATTACAAAAACAAAGTAGAACACAAAATTTTATGAAGATTATGAAAGTAATAAACAACAGTCCCTTTAGGGGACTAATGCCTTACCGTACCAAAGGAATTTCCAGGAATTCAAGATAGGCCGATTTCTTCTTTTCAACTACTTCAAGTTCAAACTATGTTTTTAACTTTTCACTCACATATACAAATAATACAGAGAAAGCCAACCTTCATATTCATGCTAAAGACTTCATGAAAAGACTGATCTAATCTCTACTGACTGTAAACATCACTTGATATCTTGATATCCTTCAGTGATAAGATTTTCAAATTAGCCACTATGGTGGTAATAATGGATGTAATATTGGTACCATTTTCATTTAGGACAAACTATACACCAAAAGAAGACTTACAGTGAAAACCCCATGCTACTATGACCATTCATTTAGAAGAATTAGTGACAACAAGATTTTAAACATGTTCATTGTTGCAGACATATTGGTGGTAAATGTCATTGTCATTTAGGACCAACTATATCATGAGAGGTCAGCTGGTGAAAATATGACCATAATATGACCACAATATGACCATCAATTCTGAAAGAGTAGTCAAAGATTTTCAAGATGGCCACCATGGTCATTGCATGACTTTCCATTTATGAGGAGGAGTGACAAGATTTAAAATGGCTGCCACGGTGGTCATATTTGGGGTCAGAAAGGCACCATCTTAATTTAGGACCAAATAAATATCATAATCAGTCATCTGGTGAAAACATGCTGAAAGGACCTTCCTTTAAGGAAGAGTAGCGAAGGTGGCCATACTGGATATCAGATCAGCATCATTTTCTTTTATCGCCAACTAGACATCACAAATCTTCTGTCAAAACCCAATGTTGATATGACTATCCATCTAGAAAAGTATCAATAATATTTTCAAGATGGCCACTGAGGTTGTAATATTGGAAATCAGATCAGGAAAACATTTACATTATAAAGACCAGCTGTATAACACAAAAAGTGACCTGGTGAAAAATTCATTTTGATATGACTTTCCAATCAGAAGGAGCCACAATGCCAAGATTTCAAGAAGGCAGAATTCATTGGTGGACATACGTGACATCAGATCAGCACCATTTAGTTTAGGACCAACTAGATATCATAAGAAAGCTTATAGTGAGAACCTAACGTTGATATGACCATACATTCAGATACAGTAGCAATAACAAGATTTCCAAGATGGCCCCATTTTAATATAAAACCTTTCCAAATTTTACAAAAGTTATATTTAAAAAAAGTTATATTCAACTTAAGACACTGGAGTCGGAATACAAGACTGTCAGTTATGATTGTATTCTATAATGGTAAGAGCAATCACTAAAATTGTCAAAGTTGATCCAAATTTTCCATTGACAATTCATTTCAATAAAATTAACACATTTGCTAACTGAAGAGTTTGGGCTTATGGTGTTTTGATTTTCGTTTTTTTGCACATAAGTTGTGCTATGTCCACTAATTAAGGTATTTTCAACACAGTATAAATTATGAGCTAAATTTCTTAAGCAATGAATTAACCTGTAGAGAAAAGAGGGAAATTCTGAAGAATTTTTTTTTTAAAAAGTGAAAAAAAGACAAAATAAAAACCAAATTTGATTTCAAAAAAAGATCTGGAATGGAAAATTCCACAATGCAGACATTTCTGGAACTCTAGGCACTTTAAGATAAAGATATGTTTCAGGATGACATTTCTTGACTACTTGAGAAATTCTAGCACTAACCTAGAATTTTTTAAGAAACAAAAGAAATGTTTCATATTTTTTCATAAAAATGCTAAACTGTTTAACTGATCAGGCAAACTCATGCTGACTGCATACTGCTTTATTATCAACACTAGGCTGTTTTACCCCAAAACCTATAATTCGTTTGGTACACGATTTATGCTTTTAATAGTTTATGCAGTGACATGCAATCACTAACAAACCCGTTATGTGGAGCCAAATATTTTTCAGACACACAACACTCCCTCCCTGTAAGACCCTTCATTGTAACATCAATCCTTTTATAATGTACGATCATGGATCTCATTTTTAATTAAGTGGTAGTATCATGAAATGTATTATACTTCATTATAAGGTAGTCCCACTATAAGGAATTATTCTGTATCGTCCCCATGGACAACATTATAATGATGGAGTACTGCATCATGTACTTCATTATAAGGTAGACCCACTATAACACAGTATACTCCATGGCCCCATGGAGAGTGTTACAGTGAGGGAGTACTGCATCATGTACTTCATTATAAGGTAGTCCCACTATAACTCAGTATACTCCATGTCACCCCATGAATAGTGTTACAGAGAGGGAGTACTGTATCATGTACTTCATTATAAGGTAGTCCCACTATAACACAGTATACTCCATGGCCCCCCATGAATAGTGTTACAGTGAGGGAGTACTGTATCATGTACTTCATTATAAGGTAGTCCCACTATAACACAGTATACTCCAAGGCCCCCCATAGATAGTGTTACAGTGAGGGAGTACTGTATCATGTACTTCATTATTACGTGGTATCGTTATAATAGTATACTCCATTTTAGCCCCCATACACTATTATAATCAGGGAGTACTGCATAAAGAATTATGTCATGTCAGAACTTTTAAAGTAAAAATTCTTGATAGAACCAACTGTATGAATAAGGGCTACCCACAACAAAAAAATGCCAACATTTATTTTAAAGTGCCACTAACTACTTGGTTCTAAAAGAGATGAAATTATGTAAAAATGAGCTATCACCTTATTTCAAGCTATCCACTTCTTGTTTATTCAGACAACTCTACATATGTACACGGTGTTATTTAGATCAACTGCCTAAGGACAACAAATCTTTTTTCTATCATTTGTTTCCCTAAGGACTGCATGATTGTGAGTCAAATATGCCCTTGATGTTAGAACTGTGGGTCAGATTCATTAAAAACAAACCCTGATGTCAGAAATGGACGTCAATTCAAAAATGTGGGGGTCTATAATGCACAAAAAGCAGGTAAAGGCAAACAATTGTATCCTTTTCAAGGTTTGACAAAATCGTCAAGAAGATGGTAGGAGTAAACAATCTGGCAATGTTTGCTGTCGTACAACTATCAATACAAACTCTAAAAATTCAATGCAAGATGATACTTACTTTGACAGGGAACAATTTAGTATATTGCAAATGATGATCTCAAAATACAGCTTTAAGGATATATTTTTAATATAAAATAATTTTTGGACTTTGATAACAACAAACATTTACATGATGAACTAAAATACATTATCATAATCCAGATTTTACATTTAAGTGGCATATAAATATTTATCATATCATGGGTTATGTATCATGATATATATCACGATAAATATCAATGCATGACAGATTATCATAAATATCAATGCAAGACACAGATGTATCATGATAAATATCAATGCAAGACACAGATGTATCATGATAAATATCAATGAAAGACACAGATGTATCATGATATATATCAATGAATGACAGATGTATCATGATAAATATCAATGCATTAAACAGATGTATCATGGTAGATATCAATGCATGACACAGATTATCATGATAAATATCAATGAATGACACAGATGTATCATGAAAACTATCAAGCATGACACATGTATCATGAAAACTATCAATGCATAACACAGATGTATCATGATAAATATCAATGCATGACACAGATGTATCATGATAAATATCAATGCATGACAAATACATATCATGATAAATATCAATGCATGACACAGATGTATCATGATAGATATCAATGCATGACACAGATGTATCATGATAAATATCAATGCATGACACAGCCATAGCATGATACATATATATGTATGAAACAAATAAATCATTTCACCAGAAGTAGAAGGATGACACATACTCCACCAATGGACCTGCTGTTTTGGACATCTGGGTGGCATCACACTGTCGATTACTGCTGGGATACTGCAAAAACTGGCCACTACTATCAGCATAATACTGCCATGTTATATCTGGGTGATTCTGAAAGTTGGCCTGAAAAGGAAAACCACAAAGACTTATTCAATCAGAACTCTCACATGTTTGAATAAGATTTCCTCCGTATGTGGGTCTGGTAAAATCTTTCACTAATCTCTGCTACCAATATAAGGTACTCTGTCATCTCATCATCAAAATGATGTATCACATCACATCATTTATATCCAATCAAAATGACATCTTACAATCACATCAATTTATCAGCCAATCAAAATGATGCATTATATCACATCATTTTATCAGCCAATCAAGATGTATTACATCACATTGTTTTATAGCCAACAAAATGATGTAATATATCACATAATTTTATCAGCCAATCAAACTGATGTATTAGATCACATCATTTTATAAGCAAATCAAAACAATGAATTATATCACACTGTTTTATCAGCAAAACAAACTGATATATTACATTCCATCGTTCTATTAGCCAATCAGATTAATCTTCTAAATTTTAGGAAAGCCTTATTAAGGCATTACAAGGAAAAAATAAGTGTTTGTACCAGACCTTCTTTTGGCAGAGTTTTATGGAACCAAGTGAGGCAGTTTGCCAAACAAAAACACTTGATAAAAATTACGTGGAACATCTCTAATTCAGATGCTCTGGTTTCTACTCCTTTGGACTGGATTAATAAGGAGACAGTACAAAGCAAATTAGCCTCACACCAGATACACCGCTCCCTCGATAACTCGCGCCCGGATAACTCGCGATCCCGCTTATAACGCGGTGTCCGTCTTGGCTCCCGATTTTTTCCAGACAAAATGTATTTAAAATATCTTTAAAATATGCTGAACATGAAAAAAATTACAATAAGAATTGATAAATTAAACTTTGATACATTGCTCGTTTTATCATCGAAAATGGTGATTAATGCCCATAAAAATATAATCCATATTTTGCAATTTGCAAGCTCTAGAGAAGAATTAATTTCAGAGATCTCGAAAACGCTTAATTACGCGTATTTGGAAGCCAATTTTTGATCTGGGACGCAGAAAATCACTGAGGCTGGAGTCCTCCGTACGCATGTAATAGGTGCGCGGGAAAATTCAAAGATTTGCCAGTCCTGTTTCAGCCACCTGCTTTGTGGGAAAATGTGTTGATCAGTTCAGTGTGCTGATATTTACAATGACAGAATTCAGTGACTGAAAGACTCTTTGATGTACTGTTGCTATTTCATAAGAGTAAATTAAAAAAAAAAAAGAACATGATGCAACAGCTAGGCGGCTAGTTCAAAGGCTTTGACTTGGCGGCCGAGTGAGAAAATATACTGATATTTAGGGATTGAATTCAGAGGCAGAAAGACCCAGTTTTAAAATCCTAGCGAGACCTCTGTTTAAAGATATCATATATTATGTAAGTTTTTAGGATAAATAGTTGTCATTATACTGTAAATAAACAGTCTGGTGAAATAGCGATCAATGAAAACTTCTGGTAAATGTTAACAGATGGCAACAGAGAATGAAATAAACACCAATTAAACCACTTCCTGTGTGAAAGTCACGTTCTAATCCTTTAATTCCGTTTCAGTGTAAACATTATAATCACAACATAGTTTGTTCATTGAAAACATGAAAAGAGTCAATCGACCGTCACATCGAAACCCGTGAGTACTTCTGTGAGAACCTAATTACATGTACATGCCGGCTTTGTTTTGATCAACAACTTGGGGAAGTGTTTGTTGCATTAAAAAAAAAATCGATTACAAGAGACCTCGGGTGCTGGATTAAGGGTCTTGGAGCTGCCTTTGATGTAAAGCAAAACAGTAACAGAGACAACGACGACGATAGTGACTTCGAATGTTTCAGTAAAACTGATGTCATTAATGCCGAGGCTGTTTGGGAGAAATTAGTACAGACTCATGGTCCTGAGATGTGCGTTTCTCTTGATGGAGGAGTGGATTTGTGCTGACAATGATTGCCCTACAGCCGAATACATGTCAGATGAAACTATAATTATTTCTATAGCGAACAAATTTGCAGCAGAAGACTATTCTAACTGGAGTAACACAAGTGTTGAAAGTGATGCAGACACAGATGTTGCACCCCCACCCCTCTGCACAGGAAGCAAATATTTTGATATTGCCGTAAGGTGGCTGGCGACCCAAAATGTTGACTACCTAAAGCTCATACAGTTGAGAAATCTGAGGGATTTTGCTCGGCGGCAGAGAAACCAAGGAGTAACACACACAAAAAAAATTAACTGATTTTTTCAAAAAGTGAATTGATATTTGTCAAGCATGGCAGAAACGGCAAGTATTGTTCTAATTTACGTTGTTTTAAATTTGTAGACCAATTAAATATGTCAGTACTGATTAACTCTTGTTTTTTTTTTTTTGTTTTCCATTTTACTTCTATCGCATTCAAATCTATCTATCTATCGTTCGATCGACACTGTTTCTCGAAAAGAGTCGATCTTTTGTGTATAAAAACTTCTAATTTGGCTCAAACAACAAAACTAGACTGTATACAATTCAACATAAAACTTAGTGACGTAGTACACAATGTGTGAAGTGGTACACATGTTCAGCGAACGGAAACCACGTGGAATGTTTTCGATGATCGCCTCAATATACTGTAATTTATCCTGAAATTTTTAATGTTGTCCTATGAGAAAATAATAAAGTACACCGTTATGAAGAGATATTTATTAACAGTTAATCTCAGAACGATTATAAAGTGAGTATTCAACAGTATAATCTGCCTACCCCCCTTATTTTTCCGTTATGTCGTCAATCACTTTATTGGTTTTGGGCTTATTTTATAGGTCCCTCGATAACTCGCCCCTCGCTTATAGTGCGGTCGATGTTTCTGGACCCCGATGTGCGCGAGTTATCGAGGGAGTGGTGTAGCTGCTTTTAAATTTTGTAAACAAATTTAGTTTTATCAGGGACGATAGAGATGAAGTGAGGCCATTTTTTCTGCATACAAGTCTAATGTACTGTTTTAATGAGAAAGGGAGAAAAAAAATGTATTTGTTTGAGTTCAACATTTTCAGCACTGCTTTTAATGCAGAATATATACACTTCCTCCCCAACCTTGAAAAAAGGCAATAATTAGTCTCAATTGTGCAAAAATAAATTTTGTTTCTTAACCCATAATAAAAAACAAAAAATCCAAAATTACTAAATATATACATCAACTGTTAACATCACACATTTCATCCATAAAAATATTTGCAAAATAGCATTACATTTGACTATATAATCAATGATATTGGCATAAGTCTGCAATATTGCACATTGGATCGAATGAACTATGGAACATGGAACTTCATGTCCTCCAAATCTGGACAACACAAATAATTTCAAGGAGACAAATAACCATCTGATGTAATGGTAAATAAAAACATTCTACCAATATATTCATGGCTCCGACAACTTCCTGACAGTATATTTGCATTCAGATGTTACACATGATGACACACTGATAAAAAATCTTTAAATGCCATGGTAATAGGCATACTGTGGTGATAGGCATACTGTGGTAATAGGCCTATCATGGCAATAGGCATAATGTAGTAATATGGTAATGGGCATACTGTGGTAATAGGCATACCATTATAACAGGCATACTGTGGTAACAGGCATGCCATGGCAATAGGCATACTGTCGTAATAGGAACACCATGGTAATGGCCATAATGTGGTAATAGGCATACTGTGGTAATAGGCATATCATGGCAATAGGCATAATGTGGTAATAGGAACACCATGGTAATGGCCATAATGTGGTAATAGGCATACTGTGGTAATAGGCCTATCATGGCAATAGGCATAATGTGGTAATAAGAACACCATGGTAATGGGCATACTGTGGTAATAGGCATACCATTATAATAGGCATACTATGGTAACAGGCATGCCATGGCAATAGGCATAGTGTCGTAATAGGAACACCATGGTAATGGCCATAATGTGGTAATAGGCATACTGTGGTAATAGGCCTATCATGGCAATAGGCATAATGTGGTAATAAGAACACCATGGTAATGGGCATACTGTGGTAATAGGCATACCATTATAATAGGCATACTGTGGTAACAGGCATGCCATGGCAATAGGCATAGTGTCGTAATAGGAACACCATGGTAATGGCCATAATGTGGTAATAGGCATACTGTGGTAATAGGCATATCATGGCAATAGGCATAATGTGGTACTAGGAACACCATGGTAATGGGCATACTGTGGTAATAGGCATACCATTATAATAGGCATACTGTGGTAATAGGCATACTATGGTAATACTTATAATGTGGTAATAGACATAACAAAATATAAGTATAATGTGGTAATAGGCATACTATGGTGATACTTATAATGTGGTAATAGGCATACTGTGGTAATTAGCATATGTAGTGAGAGGTATACTGTAGTATAAAGGATAACATGGCAATGGGCATAGCATGACAATAGACATACCATGGTAACAGGCATACTGTGGTAATACACATGCAATGGTAATAGGCATACTACAGTAATAATAATAATGTGGTAATAGGCATAACATAGTAATAAGTATAATGTGGTAACTGGCAAACTGATAATAAGCATACCATGGTAATAGACATACTGTGGTAATTGTGTGTGTGTGTGTGAGATTTGGATTTTTAATGTAGCTTTAACAATGTTTCAGTCATATTGCTATGATGACTGCAGTGTGGCAGTTTATAGTGATGTCTAGCACTGAAGCATCATGCCACATACATGTAGCATCATGTCCCACCCAGTCACATTATCCTGCCACTAGGCCGACCAGTCCTAACACTAACCTCTTAATGCTGAGCACCAAGCAAGGTAGCTGTTAGTACCATTTTTATAAGTCTTTGGTATGACTCGGCCATGGTTCGAATCGGTGACCTCCTGAATCCAAAGCATACGCTCTAACAACTAGGCCACCTGAGCGGTCTCATGGTAATAATTATATAATGGTAACAGGCACACCATGGTATAGGCATAATGAGGTAATAGGTGTACTGCAGTAATAAGCATGCCATGGCAATAGGCATACCATGGTAATAGGCATGTCATGGCAATATGCATACCATGGCAATAGGCATACCATGGTAATAGCCATGCCATAGCACTAGGCATACCACGGCAATAGGCATGCCATGGCAATAGGCATATCATGGTAATAAGCATGCCATGGCAATAAGCATGATATGGCAATAGGCATATTGTGGTAATAACCATACTGTGGTAATATACATATTTTGAAAATCGAAAAATCATAGTATATACTGAACAATTTAGTACTGTTTCCTTTACTAAGGCTACAAACACTTGTCTTACATTAGAACAAATCTACATAGTGTGAACAATATTGCAAGTCAGTGACACCTCATTTTCAGTTACCTGCTCTCCTCTTATAATATTCTTTGTATATTTAATATTATTTTCATGATTTTACCCATTTAAAATCAAGCTTGCATCCAGTAACTTTCATAATAGATATGGTTCACAAACAACCAGTGATCTTAAGTGTTTAAATCTCAGACTGTGAGAGGTATACATTTTAACCTAGTAATTGGCCTTTGAAGCCTGACCATCACCTCAAGAACTTAACCGTTCTGAGTACCCTGTGCAGCGCTTTAATAAACCACTTGCCCAATAAACAAGACAAGCTCAAATTCAGCTCAGGGAAGCTCAAGTTTACTATGTGCTTACCCACTGACAAGTCCATGTAGAGAATGGGGGGGGTCACCTTTATTTCACAGGATATACTGTTAAAGTTTGTCATTTACATCTTTCAGTAAATGTCAAGGTCAGTCTTACATTTTCTTATCCAGACATGATAAATATATTTCCCACTTCATGCAAGTTTTGACAAATATGGAGTATATATTTATATTTCAACTGTTATACTTGTATGTATATGGAATTAGTCAATATTCAAGTCCGAACATAGCTATGGCCAGCTCCGAGTTGCATCGAACTTCCCACATCAGAACAACATACTTATCAAAGATTGTTCTGATGTATGGCACCATAATACAAGAGGAATAAATGTTAGCGACCAACTTATGAGATTCCTTTTATCAGGAGTGTTTGGAAATAAAAGGCACTATCTCTAATGATTAGTCAAACTGACTGTGTTAAAAGTGCAGCAATCAGTGTATAAAAAATACAGCACCCACATGAATTGTCTATCATCTGCTACTGTTTATATGATAATTACTGGAGATCAATACACACTTACTCACTGGCAAAATAATTAAATGCTAAAATATGTTCTCAACTTATTCTCAAAAGACAGCTTGTCAAAGATTATTCTCATGCATGTCACGGATTTGAAGGTGACGCATGCAAGTCTAACTTGCATGAGCTGAAATAAAACATTCCAGAAACAAAAACAATCGAGTGAATACATTAATATTGGAATATTTCAGTTGTGTCCTGACAGGGCGTTTACCTTGTTTTCTTGTTCTTCTTCATTTTTATCTTTTAACTGTCAGAATGTGATTATAAACAAAAATATAAAAATGAAACACAAATTTGTTTATTTGTAAAATAATTACAACAAAATTTCCTTTAAACATCCCATATTTTATTTTACCACACTTTTTTACTTTTGGAGTGATGCTGTCATATTTTGAGGAAAGCTCAAATCTCACATCAGCAAATTGATTTCTTCCAGTATGATGAAGAAAGCTTTTATAAAATCCGTAAAGCCATGCTGTGTATCAAATATATATTTAGCCTGCATATATTTTGTCATACTAACATCAAAAGATCAATACATTTCTTATGGAAAATAATTTCCTCTTAAGAATAATTAATTGCATTGTTGACTCAATTGTAGCTATATATTATGGAAGCTAAGTTAAAAAAAAAAACAAATATTTATGACATGCACAAATAATGCATATAATGATGTTCTGTACTTTGACATGTAGAACCTTTTATATATATATATATATATATATATATATATATATATATATATATTAATGCAAATAATACTATCATACAGGTTAGAGAATTTTTAATTCGTACTCTATATATTTATACCACATACATTAAAAATAACATGGCAGTAAAGGGTTGGTATAAAGCAAACGGATATACCAATACTATTGGTATATCAAATTGTGATTTGCCTATGGTGCAGTGTTTGCCATGCCATGCACTACTTTCTTCATAAAACCATATTTCATGTTTAAATCAAAATTTATACATCTCGTGGTACATCACTGATACAACTCACATTCCATACATTATACTGAAGTTATATTAGGCAATATCATTCATCAATATGTTTGATGGTAAAACTTGTTCATATATATATATATATATATATATATATATATATATATATATATCTATCGTCATGTCGGCCTATTGTGCGCGTCGGGTAATTCTGCGCAATAATACGTCATTTCTGTAAACACTTGATCACGTGCTATTTTGGGTCAAAAATCCATTTTGTATCCAGAAAGAAGAATCGTACATTAATTAAGAAAAGTGATATTCATAAAGTGTACAAAAATATCCAACATTCAGATTCGAAATGCACATAAAAATGTGATTTCTAAATGGCAACGTGAAGACCCACTCCATGACCTTCTTGAACCTGTAACCCAGAAAATTTGATTTACTATGCATCTTTTAGAATCATACAAATAAATACATTATATAAAAGATGGAAATGTGTACCTTAAAACAAAACTGTATTTTAATCCTAGTTTCCAATCTTGCAAGAAGTTGTCCCACACGTACAAAATCATCTGCTACCCAAAGTGTCTACTTGCCGCTAGAACATAAATTCTCAACAAATTCCCCAGCGTATAGTCTGTTTTTAAATTCTGTAGTAATTTTCCCCATCAATGAGACGTAAACACAATGCATCCTATTCATTGTCACTAGAACATAAATTATAACAAATTCCTCGGCGTATAGTCTGTTTCTAAATTCTGAAGTAATTTTTCCCCATCAACAAGACGTTGTAATCACATTACATCCTATTCATTGTTGTTTCTCTTCCATGTAATAGCTTAATCTTCATTAAATGTTGAAATTTACTAACTTTTTTACAAGATCAGTTTAGTTTGCTTAATATCTCTTGCCATTTATTGGCATTTTTATGTTGAATTTTGTAAAACTAGCTATAAACCTGACCTAATTACTCGACTGAACTGCTGACAGAAACAGTCCAAAATAATATATTTCATATCTAAAGAAAGATGGATAAACATTACATCTTTTCAAAGCTATGCGCAGAATAGGTCGACATATCGCGAGTCAGGAAAACGGGGGGGTGGTATCCTCTGTGTCCAAAGTTAATATTATTTTGAACAGAATATTCTGGTGACAATTGCATCTTTTCAAATGGTAAGCATTGCTGTATTTTATTTTTGTCAATCGCTCGAATTCGGTATGCGTTTTGCTTCAGTACTGGAAACGAAAACCTTAGGTGCGCAGAAATGCCCGACAGCAGTGTATATATATATATATATATATATATATATATATAACTTCAATATAATAATATAACTTGTCTTGCTATATCCATTTCCTTAAATTTAAGCTTTGGAGACAAGGGAAATTAATTCCTTAAGAAGTGGAGTTTAAAGGTCTGTTGTTTGTTGGTCAGATCTAGATTTGACGAAAATCTAGTTTCTGGTTTATTTTTATGACCGTGACAAAGAACGCTGTAGTGTAGCAAACGAAATGACCCAATTACAGGCAATCAAAATCAACCATCATAATTATCAAATAAAATCAGCAACAGAATAGGGGTACGTAACAATGTACAAGCGATTTGAACTAACGATCTAAAGAAACTTTTAACGATGCCGGAATTAAACGACGCCTTATTCCGATCGGATAGCATCCGGATAATTATCAACAACTTTGGCGACGCGACCGCTCTTTCTTATTGTCATTAGTGCAAAATGAACGGTATTTAGGAGAAGAACGGCGTCTTGCAAAAACACAATATTTGTCACTTTCTCCAAATATGAATTTAATAAAGAAAATATTTTTCATAGTTTTGACCGACAGAATCATAAAAAGAAAGTTAAATAAACATTTTGCTTAATAAAATCTCGCGATGCACATCACTTAGTCAATATATCAAGTACCTTCTCATACTGATGTACGCAAAATGTATTTATCTATCTATAGTTTTGATCGATCCATTTTCTAATAATCCATCCAGATGTTTTTCGAGAGTACATACTCATACTACTGAAAACTTACGTAAATACAGAGATCAGAGGGAACATTTTTCATATAGCTAATGTCAGTTTGAGGAAATATCCCACCTAAGAATTAAGGACCACAACGATGAACAGATACAAAGAGATTTGGAGAACCTCGACTTAGGGACAAAACTAATAATTCAATCAAATACTGAGCGAAATTAATAAATTAATTTTCATTTTTTACGGCTGTGGGTGATCGGTGGAGGTGGGCTGGAAACGTGCACAATATACATCGGACGATTTTCTATATGTTCTTGTAGAATTTTTACTGACTGCACTTAGACTGAGTCTTTTATAACCCTTTGACAATAACAGGGCAGAAATAAACTTTATCAAAATGTCAATATGTCTTACAAATTTGCAAAATCAATAATGTCCAAACTTCATAATGTGTTGATCAGGCATGAAATTTCTGCTTAGTGTAATGAAATATTAAGCATTACAGACATGCGTACTTCAGTTACATTTTAAGTCAATACAATCTATGTCATAATTTACGAGACTTTATGACATCATGAATTGACTTCGTAAAATCGACCCTCCCTAATTTCTTAAGACACAGAATGATCTGGAAATTTTTAGCTATACGAGTTTAGTAATTTGAGATTGGAATAATTCTTTGTATAAAGTGTTTGGGTCGTATTTTGTTTTGCAGGGTGAGAAGTACTAATATTCGGTTCGAAAATGCTAACTCATAGGTCATATAAAAGAGAAATTAGCCTTTCGCGCTGTGTGGTCATTAGGTGATTAGAAACAATTTTACTGTAATATTTGCTCTTTTTCACGGAAGTATTTGATTCCATATATATATATATATATATAAAAGCAGAATTACCATTAGGACATCCAACACGCTTGATGCCACCATGGAATCCAAAAGATTTGAATTGTTCCCGAAGCAAGCATTATTCATACCAACTTTTCCTCTGAACCTTGCACCGTATGACAGTTGATCGGGGTTCAGTGCACAACACAATGTATCCTTGATCCGTGTTCCATTGTCTTTCCTTGACTCTAAAACATCTTTCAAGTCTCTCAAAGCCTGATCTAAACCGCCGTATCGGAGTTGAATTTCTTGGAAAATCCGTTTGAATTGCTCAAAACCATCAACCCTCTCTAAAGAGTTCTGTTCTATCAATGCATTCAACATTTTACGAATTTCGTCATAACCCATAACAGTGGTTTGAAACTCGTTCAATTTATTCACAAATTTTGGAATCCATTGATTTTTTACCAGACCACCATCAATCTGAACACAGTGTACTATTTTACAATAAATAATGAACATCATGGTCACGTGGTTTGACAGAGCCATTGTGTCGGTTCAAAGCCTTGTCGTTATGAGAAAAGAGTCCTTTATTAACAAATAATTTATTTTGTGGCACAGTCTAAGGATGCACGTAACCAACTTTCCTTTCGGTAGCCAAATGTTCTACACCAGCCGACGAATATATCTTTGCTTCTAGAGAAAGATTTAAATGTAAAAAGCGTGGTTTTACTACTGGCATTGAACTTATTTTAAATAATTCATATTTTCTAAAGTACGAACTTTGAGCCTATATAGTTCATATCCCAGTGTGAAGCCAAATTCTTTCTTTATCGAACACAAGCAAAATCTGCATGCATAACTAAAAACAAGAATTCTATAGGTCAAAGAAGTTCGGTTCACGCCAGTCCAGTTTCATTCTTGTCTCTAGCATGCCCTCCAATATAATTGTTACACTAATAGGGTAGCTAAAAACACAGACCAGTCCAAGAGCAAGTCTCCTAGGAACGGAAATACGCTGTGCTGAAATCAGTTTTAGAACAGTTGTATGGAGCTAAGGTTTGTCCTGACCGACTAACACCGGTGTGTTCCTTAAACCCTATAGATTTGTGTATTAGATAGTATTCATATTACTTATCCATGAGAATAAACAAACAATTTACAATAAATCCTGGCATGTTTGAATTCTAATTTGGCATGGGACTAACTCTAAGTGGAGCTAAAAGGAACTATGTCTTTTCAAAACGTACAATTCCCCAGACATATTATTATCTGGTTGCGACTGAAGCAGTGATAATCTGTTTATATGAAAAGCTGTTTTTGTCTTGTACATCTTATATATAATTGGGATAAAAGAACACACAAAGGTCGAAAATTCTGTACAACTAGTTTCGCATTTAAGCTTCTTCAGGCACGAAATATTTTGAAATAAAACTTATGACGTCTTTTATTTTAAAATAACAATTAGATCATTACGTAACGTCATAAATGATATGGATCGTAATGACAATTATATATAGAGAGACTCTTGTGTCATTTAGATCCTGTCATATATATATATATGACAGGATCTAAATGATACAAGAGTCTCTAATGAAACCTGAATCAGTAAAATAATAGAATAAAACAGATACAAACAGTGATACCTTCAACTGTATTGTTATAAAGGATATACATTATATCAATTTAAATTATACAGTTTTATATAGTGCATTGACATTAAGGCCATTAGGATACAAAGTATCTAACTTATGAATCCAATACGTTTCTTTTATGAGTCTATTCATGTCACCATGCACAATATCTATTGGCATGAAAGAAAACTCAAGTAGAGAGTGATTATTGGCGTTAAAGTGTGTTGAAATATTAGAGGAAAACTGAGGATCTCTATAATGTTTTCTATGAAAGCGATGATTATTCATTCTCTTAGAAACTTGTTTGTCCAACATATTGCATGCTACATTTTTACATACATACATACACTGAGAGAAAAATATATACCTGTATAGTAAAGCCAGCATTATCGTTTCGATATGCTCTCTCTCTCTCTCTCTCTCACACACACACACGCACGCACACACACACACACACACACACACACAAACATGATACAATCACACGTAAGTACGTCAACTAAGTTTTGACAAGCTGAAATAGCAGAGTAAAATTAATGGACTGAAGAAAACAGTTACAAGCCTATACTGTTCAAGTGAAAGTGATAAGGGTCTTGCCGTTGACACCCGCTCTAACACGGCCTTAATTTTATCTTCAATGTCATAGATTGCGAATCCCGCTGTCTGCCCAGCCTAAAATATGAAAACTTTCCTTCTTCCAATTGTGTCATATGAATAGTGTCTGTGCTTACGTCTTAAGCATGAAAGTGCGTGCGTTTGTATGTAGGCAGACAATTACACATGCAGTAGGCAGAAAAACAGGCAGGGAGATAGACGAACAGACAGACAGACAGACCGGGGACAGAAACCAGGTAGAAAGATAGGTAGGAGTTTGAGTAGTGTGTAGGTAAGTAGGTTTGTTGCCAAATAACACTGGCAGTATACAACAAAGTAATGCTCATATCTGAGCACGTTGCAACAACAACAACAAAAATACAAATTCTTTGATTGCCAAGAACTCATGGTTAATAAGTATGTACTTTGGCGGGTGGGTATGTAGGTGAGTAGGTAAGAAGGCATAATAGTCTTGGTAAAAGGTAGGTAGGTGAGTAGATATGTAGGTAGGTAGGTAGGTGAGTAGATAGGTAGGTATGTAGGCGAGTAGATAGGTGGATAGGTAGGTAAGTAAATAGGTAGGTAGGTGGGTAGGCAAATTGATAGGTATATGGATTGTGGCGGATATATACTTGAGTAAATAATAAAGACAGGCATCATATTATATTTAAAAAAAGAAACAAATTATAATCATTGATCACTAACAGTTACGGTTTTGCGGACCTATATTGTATTACGTTTTATGTTATGTTACGTTTTATTTTCCATTCACTACAACATGACAAAAGGAAAACATAAGTTACTCTTTTGGGGAATCTAGCGCCAGAGCTTATAAAAATGGTAACAGTTGTTGCTTTTCTCTAGAACATGTATATATATGCCTGTATGTATGTGTATATAAATAGGCGCTTCCTGCATATAAAATTATTTTTATTATTATTATTATTATTATTATTGGTAGTAGTAGTAGTAGTAATACTATGTGAAAATAAGTTATTAAATGAATGGAGATATAAACTAGGTCCATTTTCAGTTCGTAACAATAGTATAAGTTTTGGAGGACTGTTCGGTAAATTGGCGAAGCCAATTTTTGGCAAATTTAGCAAATACGACAAACTAGCGAAAATAATTTTCACAATCACAGCTATTTAGAAGACAGTACTTCTGTAATTTATTTGCAGAAATCAAATTTTATATCACAAGTACATCGCATTGACTTAAGTTTTCTACAAGTGAATGAACCAAAACATTTAGATTGACAATATTAAGAGGATGTTATGCAAAACCGACTTTAAAAAATTAAAATTTAAATTTACAGACCGTGCATGGTACAGAAATGGCTTATAAGAATGTGTTAACTTAAGACGTGTTTTGTATTAAATTACACGAAGACAAATCCGAGTTATTTATTTAGATACTGCTGTGACGTTGCTCTCTTAATTGCCATAGGTCAATTTTACCAACGTTGTACGCTTATTAAGCCTCAACCCTTCGACACACTACTGAGGTCTTTTGGCGGAGGTCTAGGTCAAGGCTGACTGGAAAAACGATAACCCTCATTGTTGACAGGCACAAACCTCTCTGATTCAAAGCTGTCAGTTTTTTGTTGTTTTTTTTTTTGCATAACAACTAATGTGTTTATTTAATTTGTGGACTTCAAGTCTCAAAATGTCAGAAATTTGTCAAATATGTAGAGAAGAAAAAACCCTTGTTAAATGAATACTCATTTCTAAAGACTTTTCTCTCGATAAGCAATGTATAAAAATAGTATCTGAAAGCAAGTGAAAAATGCACAAGCACCGTTCGTACCACCCGTAACCATAGTGATGATGTTAATCTTTATAGCCTAGGAAATGTAAGTTCTCGTAGCAGAGCGGTATTGTGGGTTCAGGTATAATGAGTTCAAAAATTCCGCATGGGAAATAAAAACATGTTTCCTCCAGACATGCTTGCTCAAAAGGTACAAAAGAAAAGTCACTGCGTTTGAAAGAGAAAAGACCCGGTAGATCTATGTCAAGTTAATTTTTCTCACTTGCGTTAGTAATGGTTGATTAAGCAGGTTTGTACTTATTTATGAGAAGCGAAGAAAATTTCAACCCAGGTGCCCCACAGATGATAAAGGAGCGTAGCGGATTGTCGTCCGTGGCTTGATATGATGTGGGCTGTCCTAATAAGACATTTTCTTCTCCGTTTCAAGTTTTAATTTCCAAGAAAGCGGATCGAACTGTTCGAAATGTGATGATTAGGCATGACTCATGTTCCTCACCTTCAACTAATATAGTAGAAAAATAAAGTGTAAATGTTGCGGGTTTCTTTTTTTCTTTTTTTCTTTTGTTGTTAATGAACACATACAGCATTTATCAATGAATCGATCGATCAGTTTGTAAATAACAAGTCTCTCTTACGTGTCTATTTAATACACAAGCTGTCATAAGCAGCCACCAACAAATATGTGGAGAGTGAAAAAAGCAGGTGACATCAAACGACAGGTGACTTTAATGGAGGTTTATCCTACAAAAAGTTATTTATGGTACTGTTCCGTGTTTAGGCTCGAATAAGCAGTAACACAGAAAGAGTGAAATCAGCAAGCTTTTTAAAATTTAACAAATAATTTATTTACTTTGAAAAATTCTGGAAACACGAAAAAAAAGAAGAACTTACGGTTTCAAGAATCCAAAAATAATCCAAGAATAATCCAAAAATAATCCAAGACTTAAATAGCAAAATTCCTAGTAATAAATGTTCTAATAACTTCAAATTTGAATCCTGATGGAAAATCCAAGATGGAGGACGATGACGTATGCTGTAGCCAGTACTGTGCTTATCTACAGTTCTTTGTAGAAATACAAATAATGGCACTCCGGTGTTGGAAAACCAAATTAAATTTGTAAGCAATGTCTTTCCAAAATCTCTGTGTAAGCACTCCTCGAAATATTTCCAGACAAAAATAATCCTTTTGAAATCCAACTGATCTGAAGAAAACTATAACTCAAAATCTAGCTACAACAATTGACATCAGTGTAAACAGCCCCAAACTGAGAAATCTCTCTTTACGCATCTCTATTAAAATTAACAAATTCGCAGCAATGGAAAATATCGGACTTGCGAAATCAAAAGTGTGGTGGGGGTGGTGGAGTAGTATATAGGGACTAGGGCACTTCCATGTTAAAAAGTGAAAAACCACTTTTGGGACTATGTAAATTTAACATGGGCAATATTGTCATGCCACTATAGGGACAATGGAATTTAACATGGGAAAAGTTTTTGGCTTGTCTAGGGACAAGGGGAATTTAACATGAGAGAAAAAAACTACTTTAGGGACAAGGGGAATTTAACATGGGAATAGAGTTTGGGCCTGTCTAGGGACTAGGGGAAATAGAACAGGGTCGGGACCCTATTTTAATAGGGTCCCGACCTGATGGGTCTCTATTTTTTTTTTTTAAATTAAAAAAAAAATAGTAAAAAAGGGTAGGCAATTGAAAGTCTATCTCTTTTCGAGAGATTGGAGTGGCCCTGAAAAGGGCCTTTGGGTTTATGTTAATGTATCCCTTAACATAAAGGGCACCACATTGGTCTTCTTCTTGTCCTTAGGCTGCGTCTCACTGTAGGTCCATAGATTAACACTCTTCTGAGACATCCTTGACGTTCTACATAGATCCTACGTATCCATAGACTTGTGTCTGTCCAATGGATAACTGCCCAGTTGGATCGGACATACATGGGTATGTCCGTCCGGAACATCATCGAAGACACAAGGGTCGAAGATTGTACGTCGGTCCACATCTTGAGGCGCCGAGAACAGGTGAATCGATGCAGTGAACTGCGCTTATTTATAGGTAGAGGAAGGATTGAAACGGATTGAGTTCATTAACCAATCCAAAAACGCGTTACAAACTTCAGTCAGCCCGCATCCAATCCGAAGAGAGCAGTCTGTGACGTCACGTGGTCTATATAGATTCGCCAGCGCCTGTGTGCAGTCAATCCATGTCACAGTTTTTCAACATGACGGAAACTCAGAAAACGATAAATTGGGGTGCACCAACCGTGGAGACTACCCAAGGGAACCCGGACTTACTTTCAGAAAAGGTGAATTGGGATTTTGTGGATTTTCTTACCTCGCAAGAATTTGTTCCGGAACCTTCGTCATCTTCTTCATTACCGCACGTGGAGAATTTTAGACAGAGACAGAAAGAAGAACTGGAGAAATTTATAAAACGACAAAAGGAAGCGGAACAAGCTTTTCTCCTACAGCAACAGCAGCAAGAAGAAGAGGTAAGCAAAAAACAAGAAGAAGAAGAAGTAGCATTAGCAAAGAAACAAGGGTGTGAAAATCAAACGGTCACGGTACTGTTAGACATTTTAGCGGAGTTAAGAAGTCTGAAACAAATGTATCAGACTTCTTTATCACGACCGAAGAGAATACGACCTTCCCGAGCTAAACACTCCAACCCTGTGACTAAGCCTATCGTGCCACCCTTAGTGATTTCAACCCAATCATCATCATCAACAGTACGCAGTCCAGAAGTAGGCCTTGGCCGTGGCAAAGGCTTAAGGCAGTTAAAGTTGATTGCTTAAACTCACCCCTACACCAAAAAAGGCCCTTTTTAGGGCCACCCAGATTTCTCGAGAAGAGATAGACTTTCAATTGCCAATAACTCAAAAAAAACCTATTTTTACCCCTATAGTACGTGTCTGTGTATGAGTGTGTGAGTGTAGGTTCTTATTTTAAAATCAAAACCCAAAGACACTAACCTTTTTATACCTAATTTATTCTTTTATAAATATTTACAATCCAATTCACAATTCACAACAGAGCACTTTAAAAAGTTCATAGACTTCTTCTGTCTCATTGTTTAGTCTCTCTGTTTTTTGAATTTCTTCACCATCACAGTCTTTTCCTCCTCTTCCTCCTCACTTTCTTCCCTTCTTCTTTTCTTCTCCTGTTCCTTTTTCTTCACCTGTCTGCTTTCTTCCTCTTCTTCTTCTTCTTCCTCTTCTTCCTCTGAAGAATCCCTCTCTTCTTCTGACTCCTCTTGTTTCTTTTTTGGGCAATCTGGAGACCAATGTCCTTTTTCTTGACATAATGACAGGTATCTTGACTTTTGTCTTTTCTAACCCCTTTTTTTCATTTTTGACGGTCTGGACACTCTGAAGACCAATGCCCTTTCTTCTGACAGATATAGCAAGTATCTTGACTTTTATCTCGAAAGGAAGGAGAGTAGTCCGTCGGCTGGTCTGAAGAGAATTTTCTAATCACCCCTCGCAAAGCTCTGATGAAACGTTCGATTTGTGTAGTCTCTTCCATCGTTGTGCTCGGTTTGAGAGTGAAATGAATAGTGAAAGGACAAGACACACACCCTTTTATATACGCTGGTCTGCCATGACTATAAATTAGTCTATGGTGTTTAAACTTTAGTCATTTGACGTTTTGCTATCAAGATGAAACGATCCAATTCATTCAAGAAGAAAGAAGAAGAAAGTAAGAGGCAGAAACGTGATCTATCGCCTCGTAACAGGGCTGAAGTCTTAGCACAAATTCATGCCAGTGATTTTGAAGAGGACATGAGTGAACCAGAATCCAAACCCTCTAAACAAAGTTCACCGCCCTTAGTCAACCCTGAAAAGTACTATGACATTCGAGAGACGGAAAAGCGTCCCTCTAGAAAATTTAGAACCACGGCTTACAAATACACGGTGAAGTGTAAAGATTTCAAGTCCGAAGTACCGTTAGAGAAAGCAGAAGGGTTCATCACCGAGATGTGGGATTCTTTGCTTACCACACTCAAGCGACAATGTCAACCCAAAGAAGACGATCGCTTGAGACTTTCCATATTACACGACGGTTTGAAATCCCCTGTTTGGATCGAGTTTAGCAGCCCTGCAGAATTGACCGCTTCCAAAGTCATGGACAAGATTCAACACGTGCAACAATCCAATGACCAGTTTGACATCACCGATGGAAAAGCCACACTGGACATGTCCCACGTGTCTCCTCCTCAAGGGACTGGCCGCAAAAAGGTCTTAATGGTGAACGACCTTCGCACCACCAAAAAGAGCCTCGTCCGAGTTAACAACCATCAGGACCAGATGTGTTTAGCCCGTGCCATTGTGGTGGGACGAACCTATGTCGACAAAAACTACACGACAGAATGAAAAAGATCCTGGGAGAACATTCGAAAATCGGACCGAGCCAAACAACAAAACGAAGCAGAATTCCTGTTGCAACAAGCCGACTTGCCCAAAGACAAATCCTGTGGCATTCCTGAAATGCAAAAATTGCAAGATATCCTAGCTCCACGCTACACCTTGAAAGTGTACCCTCAAGAAGTACGTGGGCCTCTGTTGTTTCGAGGCCAAGACTTTAAAGATGGAAAATACATTCACCTTTATCATCACGATGACCATTTCGATGCCATTACTACTATCACCGGATTCCTGGGATACAGATATTACTGTGAGAAATGTGACTATGGCTATAACAATCGAGAGCAATACAAGCATTGTGGATCGAAATGCTCAGGATGTTTGGCCTCTCAACCCTGTCTGAGCGAAGGGCAAGAACCAGTGCATTGTCCAGCTTGTCTGCGTACGTTTGTCAGCCCTGCCTGTCACCAACAACATCTGAAGACGCAAGGTTCACAGCTGAAATGTGCTTGTCAACTCCTGAGATTGTGCCCTACCTGTGGACAAGGCCTATGTACCAATAGTGTCAAGGCACACGTATGTCGAGGAAAGAAAAAATGTCACATTTGTCATCAGATCGTGGACTTGGAACACCAATGCTACGTGCAAAAATACCAACCCCAACCAGAGAAAGAGGATGGACACAAGAAGAAGAAGAAAGGCAATTTCATCTTTTTCGATTTCGAATGCATGCAAGAGACCGGCATTCACATTCCTAATTACTGCGTGGCTCATCGAGCGTGCGAAAAGTGCATTCAAGAACCTATTTTCAGTCATTGCACTGACTGCAGTAAGATTCCTGGAGGGCGTGAAAAAATCTTTCGAGGACCGAACACGCTAGCCGATTTCGCACAATGGGTCTTAGACCTCATCGACAAGACGTGGAGCCAAGAAGACATCGAACGTTACGAAGATTGTCATCGCCATGCCACGGTGATGGCTCACAATTTCTCCGGATATGATGGACAGTTTCTTTTGAGATACTATACGGAACATGGCACCGAACGTCCTAAAGTCACTTTGAACGGAGCCAAAATCATTTTCATGCAAGTGGGACAAGTACAGTTTAAAGATTCGATGAGCTATTTGGCCATGCCTTTGAGTCGAATGCCTAAAACGTTTGGAATGACAGAAATGGCTAAAGGGTACTTTCCTCACTTTTTCAATACGGAAGCCAATCAACATGCCGTTCTACCCCATTTGCCTGAGGCTCACTATTACGACCCCGACAACATGCGTACCGAACAACGAGAAGCTTTCTACGCTTGGTACCAGGCTCACGCCTCGGACCCTTTCGATTTTCAGGAAGAAATGCTAAAGTATTGTCGTTCCGATGTGGACATTTTACGGCGTTGCTGTGGAAAATTTCGAGAACTGTTCATGGAACACGGAGGGGTCGATCCTTTGAAAGAAGCTTGCACCATTGCCAAAGCGTGTTCCTTAATGTACCGGCAAAGATTCATGCCTGAAAACACCGTGGCTGTCATCAGTCCTCAAACGACCCACTATGTCAAGCGTCAATACTCGGTCAAAGCCCTACGCTGGTTACATTACTTGTGCGACAAGGAAGACAAATGGATTCAGCATGCCCGCAACGGAGGGGGCAAAAAGACCATCGGAACGCATTCGGTCGATGGCTGAGACTTAGAAAACCCCGAGTTTAACGGTTGCTTATTTCACAGATGTCCCGTCTGCTATCCTGATCGTGAAACTAAAAATCAGTTTTTACAAAGAACCATGGAAGACTTGTACCAGGCCACTTGTCAGCGACGCCTAAAGTTAGAACAATAAGTGGTGGAAATGTGGGAACACGAATACGATCACCGTTTGAAAACCGATCCCGAGTTTAAACGCCTCGTGGAATGTTACCAGTTCATGGACCCCCTGAACCCGAGGGATAGTTTGTACGGAGGAAGGACCAATGCCACCTGTTTGCTGTACCAAGCTGACGAAGAGAAAGGAGAAGAAATCAAATACTTGGACGTGTGTTCGCTGTATCCCTACGTGTGCAAATATTGTCGATTTCATGCAGGGCACCCGCAATTGCTCACGGAACACATCGACCTGAAAAACATTCAACAATACGAAGGCTTGATCAAGTGCAAAGTTTTGCCTCCCACGTACCTGTTCCATCCCGTCTTACCTCACCATTGCCAAGGCAAACTGATGTTTCCTTTGTGCCGTACTTTTGCCGAAACGTGCAACCAAGATCAACCTTGTCATCACACCCAGGAAGAACGGGCCTTGACGGGAACCTGGGTCAGCGTAGAATTGTTCAAAGCTCTGGACATGGGATACCAACTGTTAGAAGTGTACGAAATTTGCCACTTTCCCAAGACACAACAATACCACAAAGGTGACCCCACTCAGAAAGGCATTTTCGCAAACTACGTGGATGCCTTTTTGAAACTAAAGCAAGAAGCCAGTGGCTATCCGTCCTGGTGTCACACTCCCGAAGACCAAAAGACATTCAAAAAGAAATAATGGGCTCAAGAAGGCATTACTTTAGATCACATCGAGAAAAACGAAGGCAGGCGATCGTTTGCCAAAGTGATGTTAAATTGCTTGTGGAGTAAAATGGCACAACGACCGTGTTTACCCAAGACGGAATATTTGACCGAACCTTCCCGCTACTTCCAGATGATTCACGACAGAACCAAATTCATCAAACACGTGGACGTCGTCCGCGAAAATTTGATCTTGGTTAATTACGAAGAAGATCTGGACTTTGTACAAGAGGACCCCTTTGGAAATGTCATCATTGCGGCTTACGTGACAGCTCATGCTCGCTTAAAATTGTACGAAGCTTTAGAACTGTTAGGGGAACGCGTCCTGTACTTTGACACGGACAGTTGCATTTACATCCATCACCCGAGTCAACAGCACCCTGACATCGAAGGAGACCGTTTAGGAGCCTGGACAGACGAGCACCCCGACGACAAGATTCTAAGTTTCGTCAGTGGTGGTCCAAAAAATTACGGCTACGAATACCGGGACAAACAAGGAGTGCACACGAAGTGTAAAGTGAAAGGATTGACTCTGAATTATCGTATCAGTCGAGAGGTGAACTTTGACGTATTGAAAGAAGCCTTGCAGTCTAGAGAAGATGAACACTTTAAAGTGACCACCTATCAACCCAACAAGATTGTACGTTTACCCACTCACCACATCGTCAGTCGACCCTTGGAAAAAGTCTATCAAATCGTGTACCAGAAGGGAGTGCGACTTCCCAATCATTTCACCTTACCGTATGAACACGTCGGTATTGGCCTGTATATAAAAAGGAACCCTAGGCAAGATCGATAGTTCATTGTGACTACCAAGACCAAGCGAACAAGATGAATACTTTCAGAGAAACACAAAACAAGTTTAGAAAGGCACAATTCAAGTGTGGGGCCTCTGAAGTGGAATGCGATTGTGAGCCTTGCGATGGGAGCAATGCTGTACGTTGTGACCTTAGCGATGCTGTAAAGCATCATGGGAACTTTGTTCTCACTACCCCTATCATGGAAAGTGATGCTGTGCATGTCAAACCTGAGGGATGCGAAAGCGATGCCGCTCGTCCTCTTGGACACTTTACTGGGTTTCGTTTTAAAGGTGAATGTCCACCTTCACGTTTACCTCCCTACGGATGTCATCCAGCCCTGAGCAAACTCCTGTCCATGTCACCCAACCCTCATCGAAACGAACCTGTGAAAGACGAATATTCGTTTCCTGTGCGTTTGTCGGAATACTGCGACTTTGAAAATCGTCTTCAATCGTTCAAAGGAAAATGGTCTAAGTATCTGGGAGAACCGACCCCCGAATTATTAGCCAGAGCCGGATTTTTCTACTTGGGCGAAGGGGATAAAGTCAAGTGCTTCAGTTGCGGTGTGTCACTTCACCACTGGGAACCACAAGATTTGGCCTACCTAGAATATGCTCGCTGGTCAACCAATTGTCATTACTTACCCTTAGACATTGAAATAACTTACCATGTCGTTGAAGAAGAAACCAGATTGGTTAGGAGTCAAATGTTGGACATCACGGAGACCAGTATTTAAACTTCATTTCAAAAACGATATTGAATCATTACCTAAAGAACTGCAAGAGAAGATTTACAAGGAAGTTTGGCATGGACTTGCCAGAGTGAAATCTCAATGGGTGACTGTAGAACTTTTGTGCCGAGAAATTCACAAGAGGAAGGTGAAAAAAGTCAATCAATGTGTTAGATTTCTCTGGGTCAAGGGTGCATTCATCCTATTATATCACTCTAAACCGTTTACATCAAAAGAGTTCAATGAGATTCTTGGACGTTACCCTGAATGGCAGTGGTCAGAAATTACTTACTATGTGGATTCCTTTTGCTCTAGGAGAAGATTGTAAATTGTACGGACTGACCTATTCATGGATACTTTACAAGAGAACATTCGTGCTTTGCCTGTGGAGTTGAGAGAACGCATTTACCGAGAGCTGGTCAAAATACAAGTGAAACGTAAAGAACAGTTGCATCCGTTACGTCACCAGATCTTTAACCACTGGTACCTGAATGGTATAAGAGAACTGATTCGTCAGAAATTGTTTCAGTGGTCAGACCTTGTTCAATACTTCCAGGCCCCCGATGATCCACGTGTTGATGATTTTGGTTACTTTGAGATTCACCTAGTGCAACGCATTGAGGAAGACAAGTTAAAGGATTACCAACATATTTTACGTGGAATCTACTTAGAGGAAGAGGAAACTTGTAATAGAACTTTAAAGTTTAGGTTACAGTCTGGAGCATTTAGATTCCCCACTGGAGAACGAAGATCTCTGTGTAGAAAGTACGTGTATTGTTTCCGAAACAAAGAGAATATAAAAGCAGGCTGCCATGCCACGACTTTTATCACATGTAATTGAACAGATTCCGTGGAAGGAACTCAATGAAAATATTCAAACCGTGGATCATTACCATCAATTATTACAAGAACTGTATCCAATCAATTTAAGTCGACAAGTGGTGTGTGTCTTAGTGACTTGTTTTCTGGGATTTCGTTTACCAGCCGATTCCTTGTGAACTCTTTACGAACAGTATTTACCACCCCATTCAACATGAAAGTGGTGCCTTTAAATGTTCACGAGAGACTCATTTTGCTCAAAGCCTTACATTTTCATCTGGATACTTCTCGACCTCTACGGAAAAAAAGACTCGTCAACTTTTAGCTACCCAAGACGTGTATGACGATGTGTGTGTAGCTTGTGACTTACACCCCCACTGGACAGATGTCCGTGCCCGGAAAAAATGGGATTTTGAGGCTTGGACCCAAGAAGTGGTCCAGTATGCACGAGAGTTGTGATCCTTCCTTTCAACGTCCAAAGAAAAAAGTCACTTTTCAACCTGTGTTAGTGACAGTGCCAGAAGAAGAAGAACCCGTCACCCAGGACAGGACTGTCGTGGACATGCCTGAAAGACCCTTTCGGGAGGACACTTGTGTGACCTTACCCCATATAGAACTGGTCAGAACCTTACCCAAAACATGTTGTACAGACACTTGTTTTTATTCCATGTTGATGGTTATCATGTGCCTTTTATCTTTGTACTTAAGCCTTTGGTTTTTATGTATTTTTGTCTTTCGTGTTCATGTTTAAAACATTCAATAAACGTGTCCTGAAAAAAGTATATAAACTCTTCTCTTGTTTCTTTTCGTGTCACAAGTGACATTCCTAACACTATGGCTACCTCTGCTGTCTCTGCTCCCTCTTCCTCCACTGTCAAAGTCATCGACGAACACTTAGATCGTGCCAGTTGGGAGGCTTTGTATCTTCGCCATCCATTTAACATGCTCATTGCTGAACCTAGCGGTTCAGGCAAAACCGAATTCGTCAAACGTTTGATCGAACATAAACATCATTTGATCGATCGACCACCTCAACGCATCGTGTGGTGTTACAAAGACTGGCAATCGGCGTACAGCCTCTTGCGAGAAAGTCAAGGCGATTCCATCGTGTTTGTTGAAGGCATTCCTAAAGAAGACGACGGCATCGTTTCTGACTCCCGTCAAACCCATTTTGTCATTTTCGACGACATGTTAGGAGAAGACGAAGAAGAAATTAAACTGTGGTTCACGCGCAAAGGGCATCATCGTAATGCCAGTGTCGTTTACATCACTCAAAATTTGTTTCAACAAAGTAAAGCCCATCGCACCATCAGTCTCAATGCGCATTACGTAGTCTTGTTTAAAAACCCTCGAGATAAATCGCAAGTGCAAGTCTTAGCCAAACAGTTAGGAACGCCTTGGCTGACTCAGGCGTACGACGATGCCACTCAAACTCCACACGCTTATTTACTCGTCGATTTGAAACCGACGACCCCCGATGATTTGAGATTTCGTACCCACTTGTTTCACCACTGGTGCCAAGACGGAGGGCCTGTCCTGTACACGTCTCCGTCCTCGACTTAACTTCACTCAACAAAAAAATCTATAAAATCCTCAGACCCTTTTCGTCTGTCTCACACAGCTTCAACATGACGTCCCTTCAGTCGCATCCTCCCGTGAAATTGATTCGTGCCTTATATGGCATCAGTCGAGAAAAAAATCCACAAATACGAGCTCGTGTCTTAGAAGCTAGTCTCAAAGAAGTCTTACGATGGTTCACGGTGACAGCACGTCAATTACTACAAGGGATCATTCAGATTCCTCATCAAACCAAACGCTTTTTTGATCGAAACAAAGTCGCTTTGACCCAACTGGCCGATCCTCGCATCGACACTCAAACTAAAAAACAAATCATTTTGAAACCTGGAGGGAGCGGTACTCTAGGAGGGGTCATCATTCGCTCTCTCTTAAGATTGGATCCTAATGCTCCCAAACTTCTCCCCAAGAAAAAAGTCAAACGAAGCTCCAAGAAGAAGAAAAAGAGCCACGGTGTCAAGACCAAGTCCCCATGGAGACCCGAGTCTCCAAGAACTTCTCCAGTAGCAGGACCCTACTCTTACCAGACACCACCCCGGAAAAAGAAAAGCCCCCAGAAAAAGAAGCAGAGAAAAAGTCCCCAGAAAAAGAAAAGTCCACAGAAGAAAACTAGTCGCAAGAGAGGCACTTCGGCCAGGACGCAACCTTACACTCGCAAACCACGACCTGCAACGGCGGTGACCGCGTCTCCGGCAGCCTCATGTTCATCCACTTCCCCGTTGATGACACCAAGAACTGAAGAGTACTTGGAGACGTTGATCGCACCAAGAACTTTTCCGTTGATGACCCCAAGAACTTCTCCAGTAGCAGGACCCTCCAATTTAGTGGCAGTGGCCGATGCTCACAAAGTACCTTCTCCCAAAATCAAAGTCCAAGAGAGATCGGGCATGTTACAAAGTTTACTGGATTTGTCCAAGCAAGAACTGGCTCGATTTAGTCCTTTGCGTACCTCTGCACGACGTGTCATGCTTGTCCTGAAGTTGATACGACGTAAAGACAATCAGTGGCGACGCGTTCCAGTATAAAAAAGGCCTGTGACTAAGTAGGGGTATCAGTGTTTTGGTGCTCCTGAAGATGTCACCCTCCAGAGAATTTCCCTCTTCAAAACAGCCCCAAGGAAAGAAAAGGAAAGGACTGCCTCCTCGTTTAGTTAAAGATGGGGACATGTTATCTGTCTTGTCCAAAGCTTCTCCACCCCTACGAAAAAAACTCATTGAAACGGCCTCCAAAGAGGTCATCGATACCGTGTGCGAATGTTGTTTGAACGTCTTGAAAGGTACGATCCCTTTGTCCAAACACCAGAAACAATGCTTAGGCAAACATCGTCACGTTCTTCGCCAAATGGTTCAAAAGAAAATCCGCATTCGTCAAAAAAAGAAGATGTTGGTCCAACGTGGAGGAATTTTACCCCACTTGGTAGGTCCCTTGCTGAAAGGAGTTTTGGGAACCATGTTGGAAGGACTGGTGGGAGCAAGATAAAAAGGCCCACTGGAGTCCCAAGATCTCAGAATCGACCCCTGACATCGCATGGAAGGACGAAAACTAGCTTAAGTGCGTTACAAACGATGGATGGAATACCATCGTTGGCAAGAACAACGCACCCCGCATTTACCTCCCAATCCCAATTTGAGCGAGATGTCCCAGTTACAACACTAATTGCAGTCCTTGATGGATCGCCAAGATTTGTCCGAAACAGAAAAATCGTAAAAGTACGGTCAACTCTTGCAACGACTGCAACTCTTTCACCAGAAAGCTTTAGACGAAACAGATCTTCCCACTCTGAAAGATTTTAAGACATTGATGAAAAGTCCAGCACCATCACCAGTACCACTACCACCACTACCAGTGACCAAGAGAGAAAAAGAAGAAGAAGAGGAAGGTTTTCAAACTCCACCAGAAAAAGTACGCAAGTTAACAACACCACCTACCTCCAGAATTCAGCCCCAGACCTGTTTTCAGTATACTGCTGCTATGCCCCATCAGCACTAAGCTGTGTCTAGCTGCTTGTGCCCCAGAGAGGTTTTACCTGTTTGGAAAATTTTGTAAACATCATGCACATGCATTAACTCTTACCTTAATTTCTCTTCTTGTATCCAATACAAATCCATGAAATTTTCACCAATTATTCCAAATGAATTTGTCTACACAGTGATGTATTTTTTGTAAACATCATGCACATGCATTAACTCTTACCTTAATTTCTCCTCTAGTATCCAATTAAAATTCACAAAATTTTCACCAAATATTCCAAATGAATTTGTCTACACAGTGATATATTTCTTTCCTATTTGTCCAAGTCTTTCACAACTTATTTAAACACTATTTACAAAATTATGTGCCACATTTTTAGAAATATCACATCACTTCCCTTAATTTAATTGAAATAAACCAGGAAAATTTAAACTGTGATATGGTTTGAAACATTTTGCACATAAATTTATTTGGCACTGTTCACATCCAGTTGTTGGTTCAGATCGAACTTTGTTCAGTGAACACATTTTGCAGGTTTTTTTCTTTGGCATGACCACTGGCCAATGTTGACCTTGCTGAATTGGGGGTTGAACTAATACTTCCCTTTTCCTTTTACCTACAAAGTCTCCAAGCAGTTGATGTGAAAGATTCATTCTAAACTCCAACTGTGTTCTAGCTCTTTCCCTGTTGTTTTTGGTGACGACATTATGGTTCCCCGATTCTTTCATCAGCAAATATGAATTTACTATTGAAATGTCGAAAAGAAAAAAGAACAGATACTCCCACCATTTCAAGGACTTTCTACCAGTGCTGTAAGTTGCTCGCATTTGATCCGCATGGTCTACTCCATTCATGTACATGTTGTACAGTTGGACCGGGAGTGGACATGGAATATCCTTGATGGAACCATCTTTCTGCTTCCGACTAACAGATGTGGCCTCGCCCTCACAGTTGGTACACAGTATAGTGATATTCTTCTTGTCACGCCAAACTGTAACTCTCATGTCTCCTTTCTGTTTGATCATGCTACGGCCCTGCTCCTTCAGCTTTATTTTGTGTAATCCAGATGGAAGACCCTTTCGATTTGATCGAACTGTTTCGCAGCCATACGTACCTTTTTGTCGAAGCTCAAGAAATAGGCCTGGAGATGTAAAAGAACTGTCAATGTAGACATGGTGTCCAAGATGAAACAAAGGCTCCATCAAATCAAGAACAACCCTTTGTCCAAGATTCAATTCTGGATTGTTGTCGTTCCTTCCAGTGTAAACCTGAAAGTCCCCAACATAACCATTATGAGGATCCGCTCGAACCCATACTTTGATGCCTCTCTTGGTCGGTTTTAAAGAAACATACTGCTTAAAGCCCAGTCGTCCTGAAAACCCAATCATTGCTTCATCAATGGACACCTCGCGATGTGGGTTGCATTCTCTAGCACATGTGTTGCGAATACGCTCCAATATTGGTCGAACGTGGGCCAGTTCATCGTACCCAGGTGCTCTTCGAGGTAGGTTGTTGCTGGTGTCAGTCACATGAAAATATTTTTGTAGATTTTCAAATCTTGTACGACTAAATTTCAGTTATATGCAGGAAGGATGGAAAAGTTTATCCTTAAACCAATACATATCTTGGGCTGGTGCTGGAAGAACTCCCATAACAACATGAGCCCCAATCAGAGCTTTTATCTCGTCTGGTGTTGTTGGATACCATGTTTTATTTGGTGATACTAATATGCATTTTTGTGCATATGCATTGGTTTCATTTGCAATGTCCGAGTACAGTTTCTCTGGAAATAACAAATGAAAAAAATCAATTTCTCTTTTTTCCTTGTCCATGTTTGTTGTAGGTCCGGGAATTGGCCCACTAAAATCATCAATTTGGACAGGCCGAAGATGATCGCTCCAGTTAGCTAGATCAGCAAGAAATCTATGATCATCGCTATCAGCATCCTCCTCTTCTGACGATTCAATTTCGGAAACTTCAGTGTCCGATTCTAAATAAAAATCTCGCATAATATCCAACTGCTGAGCATATCTTTCCTCTGCCTGCTCAATATTTTCGAGATCAAACTCGAGAAACTCCTCATTTTCGCTCTGATCATCATCAAAAACCACTCTTACGTCTGCCATCATTTTGGACTTTTCATGAACAGAACACGTGTAGTTCAACTGCTCTCAAACGGCAACCCTCGGCCTCTGAGCAATTCAAATTTCCACAGATGAAAATAAAATCATTTCTGATTGGTTTAATAGTTGTTTAGTTCCTGGATAAACAACATTTGTAACCAATCAGTGATGTTGAATCTTATACACATTCATCAAGCCTGGAGACGGGATCGGCCATTGAATGCAGTAAACAAATCACGACTACAGGCGGGATCGGCCATCGAATGCAGAAACCGAATCACACCTACAGTTGGGATCGGGGCCGAATGAGTTAAAAAGATGATGACCACCCCTTCTTCATCACAAGAGAAAAAGAAGCTGAAGAAAGAAGTGAAGACAGAAGTGAAACAAGAACCGATATCCCCTGTTCCGACATCCTCCTCCTCGACACCTATTGCCGGTCGCACACGCAAAGCATTGCAATCCAAGAAAAAGAGTAGCATCCTCCAAGAGTGGGTGCCTTATTAACAAACAAATAAAAAATAGAAAAAGTGTTAACCACCATTTACTACGATCCCTCACATCCTGCAGGTTACGCAGGAGTTCAAAAATTGTATCGGGCTGCCAAAACGCGACTGAAAAGTCTCCATTTACCTCAAGTGCAACGATGGTTACAAGAACAAGCTACTTACACTTTACACAAACCCATTCGACGCAAGTTTTCCAGAAGTCGCACTCGAGTGGAAGGCATCGATCATCAATGGCAAGCCGATTTAGCCGATGTCTCTCATTTGGCCAGCTACAATCGTGGCTACAAATATTTGTTTTGTGTCATCGACGTCTTTTCCAAATTTGCCTGGGTCGTGCCCTTGACTTCCAAATCGAGCGGCGAGTTAGTGCGAGTCCTGCAACGGGTGTTGAAACAAAGCGGTCGTCACCCTCTTCGATGGCAAACGGACAAAGGTACCGAATTTCTGAACCAAGCTTTCCAAAAAGAACTAAGGAAACGTGACATTCATTTTTTACCACCGAGAATCCTGAAACCAAAGCCAGCATCGTGGAACGTTTTCAACGCACTTTGAAAGAACGCATGTGGAAATATTTTACGCATCACCACACTCTGAAGTACATCGACATCTTACCGCACCTGGTGCAAGCGTACAACCAATCTTACCATCGAAGCATCGGACGTGCCCCGCAAGAAGTGATTCCTGTTTGGTACGTCCCCGACGAGGGCTGTCCCCAAGAAAAGTGGAGTGTTGGCCGTAGGAGATTGGGTACGCATTGGCAAAACCAAACGCACTTTCGACAAAGGTTACTTACCTAACTGGACTACCGAATTGTTTCGTGTCACTGGAGGAGTGCATGGCCGTCATCCTGCCGTCTATAAATTAGAAGACATGAACGGAGAAGTGCTCAAAGGAACGTTTTATTTGCCCGAGTTACAACGTGTCACCAAAAAAGAAGACGACGTGTACGACATCGAAAGCATTCTCGAACGCAGAACCCGTAAAGTGGGCAAACGACGTGTCAAAGAAGTCAAAATACGTTGGAAAGGATATCCACCCAGTTTTGATTCTTGGATCGACGCTTCGCAAGTCATCGACTATAAAAAGAAGTGACCATCAAACCCTTTCACACAGACGCAGCTGCGTCGACCACTCCTTCACCCAGTTCTTCTCTGCAAGATTTACAAAAACAACCCTTGTGGGTGTGGTGTGGAGAACGTGTGCCTAAAACGCAGATCGTCTTTTTCTGCCAAATCTTCGTGGTGTATTCTGTCATCGAGGCAGCCATCGCCAATTTGACTTTGCAACAAGGAGACAAAGAATTGTGGACCATTTTATTGAGCAGTTGCATCGGTTACCTGCTTCCCAATCCCTCCCTGAAATTCTCTTCGAAAGGGGACAACGGGAACCTTGTGTCCAGTGCCAGTGTCAGTCACCACTCCAACAACAACAACAACCCTATTTTGGGCGGAGACACTCCTCTGACGTCCAGTAACCCCTCGTACAGCCACAGAACTCTGGAATTATGAACAATAACAACCAATTTTACTTAACCTTACCCAGTGACAGTTCCATGGAGGTGTTTCCCAAGAACACGTTGTGCTGTTACACGGCCAAATTACCTCAGACCATCCAATTAGATCACGAAGCCCATTGGGAAGTGGCTTTAGTAGAAATCATTCACCCGACCCAAGTCCTCAGTGTCCTTCCCAATCAAAACTTTTTTGATGTGGAAGTTCATGACGAGCAAATGCAACAGTACTTGGATACCCATGGCAAAAATAACATAAAAACCCCTGGCACACAAAATCAAAAGTACACCACCTATCACTTGTTCATTCCCCCAGGCTATTATTTTAGTGGTCAACATTTGGTGAGCACCATAGCCTCCAGGTTTAATGTCGTGTTTCTTAAAGCTTTGGAGAGTGTCAAAAAAAGTGTCACCATGGAATACCACAAAGCAGCCCATCGCTTCTTGATGAAATTTTACGGGAGTAAAATCATGTCTTTTTTATTTTGTCCTGAATTGTTTGACATGTTGGGCGGAGACATGGACATGAGAATGGCCATGATCAAGAAAAACGAATTACCAATCATTTACGACAACGAGTCATTTAGCAAGTTATTTCGTGCTCAGATAGAACTGAACCAAGGACTGAATTTGATCTTTGTGTACTCCGATGTGGTGGAGTACAACGTGGTGGGACACACCTCTGTGCCGTTACTGCGTGTCATTCCTTTCAAAGTGGATTCTGCCACGAACGCTGACGAGGACGGTGGAAACACTTACCATGTTCACCGCGAATTTGTACGTCCTCACTATTTGCCTGTCAGTAAGTCTTATTTGGACACGGTCAACATTGCTATAAAAGGAGATCTGGGACAAAATATTCCATTCACCAAAGGAAAAGTCACGGTGAAACTCCATTTTCGAAAACGGTTCTCTCACGACTCGTAAGTCATGTATCCAGTGTACCGAGAGGATGCTCGTCAGCGAGGACACGGTTTAGGAGATATTTTAAAATCGGCCTTTCGTTCGGTGGCCCCCGTGTTGAAACCGATGGTGACACGAGGATTGCACGCCTTGAAAGATGCGGCATTGACGCAAGGCAAAGAATTTCTCCAAAATGTCATCATCGACAAACAAAACCCTAAAGAAGCCTTCATGAGGGCAGGCTAAAATGTCTTGCTGAAAACGGGCAATGACCTTTTGGGCCGACGAGAAACACCTATAAACGCCCTGCACGCTACCGAGTCAGGCATTCGGCAAGGACAAGGCAGAAAGAGACGACGAAGAAAACACCCTTTCACCAGACTTCACACGTCTAAAGCTAGAAAGACAAAGAAAAGAAGAACCGTTCGATTATTGAAAAACAGAAAAAAATGATGCACCGAGAGTCTTGCGTCTGTTCCAAGTCGGAACTGGATCTGTTTGCCATGCCCCCCACGATGATGACCATGCAAGAATCCCAGTGGGTGGAATTTCATCCCGTCTCCTCTTTGACGGATTCCGCTCCCATCGAGTTTGAAATCAAAGGACAGCCCGAAGATTACATCGATCTGAATGGCAGTTACCTGTACTTGAAAGTGAAAGTGATCAAAACGGACAACACCAATCCAGGAGGCGATGCTAGAGTAGCTCCTGTCAACAATCTCATGCATTCCTTGTTCAGCGAAGTGGACTTGTACTTGAATAACAAACTGGTCAGCAGCAGCATGGATACTTACCCATATCGTGCCTACCTGGAAAATCTCTTGACGTACGGAAAAGAAGCCAAGAATACTCATCTGGATGCTTGCGTGGTATGGAAACCTGACACGGCAGGTGTAGCTACGTTCAACGACACAGTCCTGACAGAAGATGACAATCCTCACAATGTGGGGTTTAACGACCGTCGTAAGAAAATTCTGCAAGGGCGAAGTTTAGAACTGATGGATCGTTTGCATTTGGACATGTGGTTACAAGAAAAGTATTTGCTCAACGGGGTGGATATCCATCTGAGACTGAATCGTAGCAGTGCCGCTTTCCATTTGATGTCCCATGCCAATGAATACGAAACTATCATTCAAGAAGCCCGACTTTACGTGCGTCGTGTGGAAGTGTTGCCTAAAGTGGGAAACGACGTCAGTCACACGTTGAGCAGAACGACCGCCAAGTATCCGATACGACGCGTAGAAGTGAAAACGTTCACCATTCCCGCTGGACAGCGATCTATGATCGAAGATCATCTGTTCCAAGGACAGTTACCCAAGCGTTTGATTGTTGGTATCGTCAGGAATTTAGCCTTCAACGGAACCCACGATCAAAATCCTTTTGAGTTTCAACATTACAATGTGTCCAAGATCGAAGTCTGTCGCGACGGCAAGACCTTGTGTACCCGACCCTTTGAGCCTAACTTTGGTGTCGCGAAGAATTATTTGAGATCGTACTTGTCCCTGTACGAAGCCACGGGACAGTTAGGAACCAACACCAGTCACGGTATTTCGTACGTCGATTATGCAGGAGGCTATGCTTTGTGGGGTTTTGATTTCACTCCAGACCAAGGCAGCGACGAGGGACATTTCCACCCTATAAAATCGGGTCAGATTCGTGTGGAACTTCAGTCTGCAAATCCACCTCCAGATCACACAGTGAACGTCCTCCTGTATGCAGAATTTGACAATACCATAGAAATCAACAGTTTAAGAGAAGTCATTTTAGATTATTAGAAGCTATGGAAGACTGTTATCCCTCTTTACCTAGTGGAGAAACTTTGGACATGGAATGTGAAGAGACCGTGGAAGAAGAAGAATCTCAAGACGAAGAAGCCATCATGATGAAGTCGAGATGGCCAGAACAAGAAGCCCATTTAGTCTCCTGTTTTGCTACAGTCCTGACAGATATAATGAAAGAATTGATCAAGGAAGAGTGCTATGGATGTCACAACGATCATCCCAGTCAAATTCAACACGATAAATGTCTGATGCTGAGTCAAGAAGAAAAATTGGGCGAATATCTGGACAAAGCTTGGAGTCACATCGAGATAGAATTCGTGTTGAATGAGTGGTATAAAGGCTTGGATAAACATTCTTCTCCTCCATTAACGTCTCTGGAGTGTCGTCGCATCGAATCTCTCTTGGACCAGAGTAAAAAGTCGGAGCCAAATGCCTTTTACTTGTCAGACATTTTCAAGCAAAAAGTCAGGATCGAATTGATCACTTATCATTACCTGTGAAGAAAAAAACCACACAAATCAATGGATACCTGGGAACTTTATTACCTTTTGAACCACAGTTCGTATACTGCTTCTTGGTATCCTGTCGTCTGTGCTAAAGATGAACTCCCTCATCGCAAACCTCAAGACCATCTAGCTTATGTGATCAACACGGACGATAGTCATCTCCCAGGAACCCACTGGGTAGCCGTCTACTTTCCTCAAGAAGGATGTGTGGAATATTTCGATTCGTATGGATTGCCTCCTTTGGATGACGATATCATTGACTTTATGAGAAGAATTGCTCAGATCACACGATTCAATAATGTGAAATTACAAGGCACAGATTCCTTGGTGTGTGGACAATATTGTGTGTATTTTCTGCATCATCGCAGCCTGGGCTATTCCTTAGAACATTTAGTGACTCATTTTGATCCTCGTTCTTCTTCTAGAAACGATGTGAAAGTAAATCAGTGGTTTTGTGACCATTATGCTTATCTTTTGTCTCAAGCTAGGAAACGTAGTGTCCATCAATGGCCTAATGACTTCCAACAGTGGAAGTCACAATTTCATTCACAACGTTGTCAACCCTGTCCAAAATAATGTGTTAGTTGAAAAAAAAATGTTGTGGTTTGAAAAAAATGTTTGATGTTATATTGTTGGATTATTGTTAAAATGTTAGAGTTGTTTGTTAGTGTTAAGTGATTTTAAATAAAAAAATGTTGTGTCTTGAAAAAAATGCCTTTCTGGTTTGTTTGGCTATAAGAATCTTGATTCATGCTCTTTGACTTCTTACTATCCCTCTAATGACACTCATTGAACGTTCCGGCTCGAAAACCGTGGAGGGATGTTTTCCTTCACGTCCGCGCTTTGACTTTAAGAACCGGGGTTGTTTCCAGTCTAACCATCCATTGTCGACTCATCCTCCTACGAAGATGTGCTCCAAACTAGCTAAGCTAAACGAAGCCTACGTGAATTTGCATAGGGTCAGACACAGTCTGATACCGAAGCCAGAAGAGATAGAGAATGTGAGAATGTTAAAAGTCACTGAAGACCTGATAGAAGAGCTCTTCAGAGAAGAAGTGAACAGGGAGAAAGAAGAATGGACAGAGAAGTACAGACTTCAGAAACAGCAGAGCGAGCAGCAACAGCAACAACAACAGAAGCAGCAGCAGCAACCTGAACCTGACAGAGGCTTTGTCGATTGTCATATCGACACCAAAGAGTTCTTCTTCTCTTTCCGAAGAAGCAGACCTATCGTCAGAAAGTCTATCGTCAGAGGACGTCGCATTCTTAGAAACTAAAAGATCGCCCTAGCTTCAACTTCGCACACAAAAAACAGCCTTTTTCTGGGCTACCCAATACTCTAGAAAAGAAATAACAATAGATTTGCCAATGTAGAGTAGTGTGAATATAAACACTGACTCTTTTCTGGTGTGATTGTATGTGTTTGTGATTGTGTTTGTAAGCACTCAAGTACGTTTGTGTGGATAGTAGATAATGATCATGTTTTTTTGTTGTTTGAAGTGAGAGAATAGTAAATTTGGGTTTGATTTAACTAATTTAAGTATGTAGATAGTATATTATTTGTTTAATAAAATTTTTTAGAATAGTGATGGGTAGTATAAAAAAGTGAGTGAGTGTTTCTTTTAGGTCCGCGCGTTGTTTGGTTATGATCTAGGTAAGATAAATTTTGTTTTAGGGGATGTTTTCCTTCACGTCCGCGCCTTTAGTATAAATTTAAAATCGCTTGGCAGTCTAGCTACCCTGTTCATTCGTTAACAAGACAATGAATACCAGAATAAGCAAACTTCTTGAACTCCAGATGTACCTGGAATATGCCAGGCGCATACTAAATGAAGTGGCCGCGGAGGCCATAGTCGAAGAGGGAAGGATGAAAGAGGAGGAAAGAAGAATCAAAGAAGAGGAGGAAAAGGAGAGAGGAAATTTCAGAATCCCAGAGACAGAAGATTGGGATTCGGAAGCCACTTATCCCGCCTCTGCACTTCCAACAAAAAAAGTAAAAAGAGACTGGAGTAGAAGATGTGTGTGGTACTAGGCCTGGAAGGTGCCATCATTAACCAGGTGCCCTGGAGTTCAAAACAAACAGCCCTTTTCAGGGCTACCCGAACCTTTAGAAAATATATAGTAATCCATTTGCCAGTGTGTGTATGTAGAGTAGTGTGAATATAAACACTGACTTTTTTTCGTAGTGTGAGTGTATGAGTTTATGTATATGATTGTGTGTTTATAAGCGCTAGCATAGGTTAGTGAGGATAGTAGATTATTGGGATTTGATTTTAATGCTTTGCGTGTGTGGATGGTAGATTCTGGGTTAGTTTATTGCTGGTTAGCGTATGTGGATAGTAGATAATATGAAATGAGAAAAGTAGGGGATGTTTTCCTTCACGTCCGCGCGTTTTAAGTGATAATCTAGGTAATATAATTTTTGGGCTTTAGGGGGATGTTTTCCATCACGTCCGCGCTTAAACTATAAAGCTAACAGTGTTAGCCATTAGAACCCATTCCACGGAATAAAGACAAAGAAAATGGTGGTAGCAACAGCGTTACTGAATCATTTGATAGGTATTTATTATTGGATAATAGATGTTACGTTTGTCATGGAAAAGATAGAGAAAGAATTCAAGTTAGAAAAGTGTCTTGACTGTTTTAATACTCTGAAGGAAGCAAAGGAGATATTAAAAGGAATGATGGAAGAAGAGGAAAAGAGATTGAGAGGATTGATTGACCCGCCTTATGTAAGAGTGGGAAGTTTAAAGGAAGCACTTGAAAATGTCATCGAAGTCAGGTGCTTCTTAGAAAAGATATTGAATTGGACGGAGTGGCGATACGTAAAATGGGGGTTGGACCAGCTGACAAAAACGGAAGAAGTAATGAGGAAAGTGATGACGGAAGAGGTAAAGAACATCAAAGAAAAGTGGACTAAGGAAAGAAAAGAAGAAGAAAATAGAAAGAGAAAAGAAAGCTTTGAGAAACTCAACAATAACTGGATGCGAATACAGGAGAAATTCCGAGCGATAGGTCATCCTGACTGGATGCCTGAATCAGAAATAAAGAAGAAGACAGGAATGATGGCAAAAGTTAGAAGATGGCTCCAGAAGTGGAGGAAATAAAAGAAGAAGAAGATAATGAAACCAAAGGTCCTTTTCAGGGCCACTCATAGGTCTCGAAAAGACCTTGACTTTCAATTGCCTACCCTTTTTTATTATTTTTTTTATTTAAAAAAAAAAAAATAGAGACCCATCAGGTCGGGACCCTATTAAAATAGGGTCCCGACCCTGTTCCATTTCCCCTAGTCCCTAGACAGGCCCAAACTCTATTCCCATGTTAAATTCCCCTTGTCCCTAAAATTGCTATTTTTTTTCTCCCATGTTCAATTCCCCTTGTCCCTAAAGTAGTTTTTTTTCCTCCCATGTTAAATTTCCCTTGTCCCTAGACAAGCCCAAAATCTATTCTCATGTTAAATTCCATTGTCCCTATAGTGGCATGACAATATTGCCCATGTTAAATTTACATAGTCCCTAAAGTGGTTTTTCACTTTTTAACATGGAAGTGTCCTAGTCCTTATGGTGGCCCTATATACTTATGGGGGGGGGGGGTCAAGTGATCGTGTTTATGTCACGTACACCAAAATTGAACCTGACGAAAACCAATCATTTTAAAATAAAATAGAACTTGTTTACGAAGGTTGCTACAAGTTCTGAAACAAGGTCAAGATTTAGATCAACACTTGTTGTTTACGAAAGAATGATTCAGGTCAACGATTTTCTGGGAAGAAAAAAAACATCATCTCCAGTGAACAAATTTATATTATAATAGCCTATAATAAAGTAACAAATTTAAAACTGACAAACAATTATATTAAAATAAATACGAATTAATCAGATATATGTAACAGTACATTGAAAAGGTTGATATTTATGATCGATGATTGTTCAATACTGGTGACCTTTAAAGATCGGTTTGATTATAGCTTATGTCTTTCGCAATATAATATATGAACAAAAGTGAAAATGAACCAACCATACTTTCATCCTTTGTAGTACCCAGTTCATTTAGTTTAGTAAAGAATATTATACTAGTTATACTGTGTGTGAAGTCGCATGGGAATAACATGACTATTTTACATCTGTATCAAACTCCTATGCATCTACTGACTGACACCTATAGATGACTATGTGTGAACTGATTCTTGGATAAAATAACTATTAAATGTGGACTAATATGCAACTTTCACCAGCTCTGGAGAAACGAAAAATGTGATAAATCATGTATAATAGAAATTTTAAACTAGAAAATATACAATGTCATAAATCTGTAGCTATAACAATCTTCCACCATAAGCCAATAAATAGTTTACTTCCCCTATTGGGGTTCGAAACCCGGCCGTCATGCCAAAGACTTTATTAAAAAAATTGTACTAGCAGCTCCCTGGATTGGTGCTCAGCATTCAAATGTTAGTGTTAGGGCCGGTTGGCCCGGTGTCAGGATAATGTGACTGGATGGATGCTAGACATTATTATAAAATGCCAGACTGCAGACATCGTAGCAATTGTTGAAGCTACGTTAAAAATTAGTCCGAGTGTCCTCTTACTCTTACCACCCCAACGTAAAAAATCAAATATCAAAAATGGGGTGTCAAGGATCAAAGGAAACTCGGACTACGTTAAAATCTCTCTCTCTCTCTCTCTCGCGCGCGCGCACTTCCTGTTTTTTTCATGGACTACTAATATGGACGAAGGGAGACAACTTCATGAAGCAGTGTCACACCTATTAATCAACACCTCATTTGTCATACAAATGTATTATGATGCAGACACATTTAGCGCAAAAGATGGAAGGAAGTATAATGAATAATCTACAGATTCTACAGAATATAAGGGTTGTAAAAGTTTTACCCTGCTGTTTTCTTACTTTTCACGGAGGTGAATTTCTTCCTTAAGAAAAAGTGAATTCCAAGGTTTGAATAGTATGATTGTGTTTATTTAAAGTAGAATCCATCCTTGTTTATGCTAGCGCATAAAAGCTTTGTTTATGTATTTAATATGTACAAGATGCGGATGTTTTGTAAGAGTTCAAAAATGTGAAACAATGGGCTCAGACTGTATGTTCAGTTTTAAACCGCAAAAACGTGTATAAAATGTTTTAGATGAAATTAAAACAATATAGCCGGTCAGACGTTCTTTAAATTTTGGAAAAGCACAAATTTTCTACTTAAATCTCCATATAACTGTAGACACGACATCAAATTAATAATTCCGATAAAATACATGATAAAAGCATATACGGACAGAATTTTTTGGGGGGTCATTGAAGATGAAAACTCTCCCAGTATTGGACAGTTTCGCATCAAAGATTGTACATCATTCAGATGACATACGTGTGAGGAAGTGAAATTGTGTGAACACTGGGGTTCTGACAGACGACTTAATATTGTAAGTTCTTTTTGAAACTTTCAATATTTTATTCTAGGAAAATAAATTATTTGTTTAATTTTACAAAACTTGTTGGTTTTCGCTCTTTTCTGTTACTTTACTGAAGACGACAGAGTATTACCACACACAATACGTACTTCTAACTGTACTGAAAATGTATACAAATTTATATGTATATTTATCCACACACAATACGTACTTCTAACTGTACTGAAAACGTATACAGATTTATATGTATATTTATCCACACACAGTACGTACTTCTAACTGTACTGAAAATGTATACAAATTTATATGTATCTTTATCCACACACAGTACGTACGTCCAACTGTACTGAAAACATATACAAATTTATATGTATATTTATCCATACACAGTACGTACTTCTAACTGTACTGAAAACATGTACAAATTTATATGTATCTTTATCCACACACAGTACGTACGTCCAACTGTACTGAAAACATATACAAATTTATATGTATATTTATCCATACACAGTACGTACTTCTAACTGTACTGAAAACATATACAAATTTATATATATATTTATCCACACACAGTACGTACTTCTAACTGTACTATAAACGTATACAAATTTATACGTATATTTATCCATACACAGTACGTACGTCTAACTGTACTGAAAACATATACAAATTTATATGTATATTTACCCACACACAGTACGTACTTCTAACTGTACTGAAAACATATACAAATTTATATGTATATTTATCCATACACAGTACGTACTTCTAACTGTACTGAAAACGTATACAGATTTATATGTATATTTATCCACACACAGTACGTACTTCTAACTGTACTGAAAATGTATACAAATTTATATGTATCTTTATCCACACACAGTACGTACGTCCAACTGTACTGAAAACATATACAAATTTATATGTATATTTATCCATACACAGTACGTACGTCTAACTGTACTGAAAACATATACAAATTTATATGTATATTTATCCACACACAGTACGTACGTCCAACTGTACTGAAAACATATGCAAATTTATATGTATATTTATCCATACACAGTACGTACGTCTAACTGTACTGAAAACATATACAAATTTATATGTATATTTATCCATACACAGTACGTACGTCTAACTGTACTGAAAACATATACAAATTTATATGTATATTTATCCACACACAGTACGTACTTCTAACTGTACTGAAAACGTATACAAATTTATATTTATGTTTATCCACACACAGTACGTACTTCTAACTGTACTGAAAACGTATACAAATTTATATGTATATTTATTTACACACAGTACGTACGTCTAACTGTACTGATAACATATACAAATTTATATGTATATTTATCCACACACAGTACGTACTTCTAACTGTACTATAAACGTATACAAATTTATACGTATATTTATCCACACACAATACTTGCTTTTTTCTTTCAGTGTACTGCACTGTGTTCACCATTTTCCTTTCAAAGATGCCGCTTCTTATTTCAATGCAATTATCACTGAACTACATCCTTTGCTAAATGTTGCTGGGTACCTGTTTGATGTTGTTAATATCTCTCATTTTGTAATACAAGCAGTTTTTACCTTATGCTTAATCCAGTCCAAGCATATAAAACGAATATATTATTTTTGGATAAGGTGGTGTTACTTTTGTGCTAAATTCATTACATTTTTATTTATTCATGCTTTTGTAACGAAATTAGCATACTGGATGATTTACTCCTTTTCTGTCTTCTTTAATCAATACTTCGCCAACACCAACATCACTTGCATCAACAGGCAGATAAATGATTCTAGTTTTGAGCTGAAAGAACTGGTGCACTCTTAAGTATGGAATTTAACTTATGAAAAGTCTCCTGACATTTTTCAGATCAGTGAAACTTGGTTTTTTTGTTCAACAAAGTGGTCGGAGGTTCGGCAGAGAAATTTAATTAACATTTCCGATAATATACAGCTATAAATGGTATCAGCTGTATTTTACTAATTGGCAAAGGGAAATCAGAGATAGCTTTGACCTTAACTTCACTAGTTTAACTTGACCGTGTCCCACAGTATGTCATACACGTTTAAAACAAGCACTGCTAGACTCGCATTTGCCTAAATTAATTGCCAGATTTGCATCACTGAGCCTATCAAAGAATTTCCGAATGGTTTCCAAGTGATATTTCCAGGTGTAGTTGCAAACGATGACGTCACCCTAAGCGTCGCAATTACCTAGACCAGTTGTAATCATGTTCATTAAACATTGGAAAGTACAAGGCGAACCTTTCATCCCAAACGGCACCACTTTATATTGATAAAATCCGTCGTGAGTCACGAATGCCGAAATTTCCTTTACCTTTTCAGTAATTTTTTGTTGTTGCCAGACTCCTTTCAAATGGTCAAACGTAGTGACATATTTTGCATTTCCAAGTTTGTCAATGCAGCAATCGATTATTAGCAAAGGAAATTAATCTGTTTATATTCACACTGTTCACTTTTATATAGTCGGTGCACATGCGGAAAGTATTATCTGGTTTCAGCACAAGAATACGTGGTGAACTTTAGTCATATTTTGGGGTTTCTCTTTTCTCATTTCTCTTTTCAAACATTCCTGTTTGGGAGGATTCATCCTGTACAGATGCCGTTTCACAGGCGTAGAATCTACAGTTTCAAGATTATGCTAAATTTTATTTGTTCATGTTGAAGCATCTGGAAACAAGTGCTCATATTCAGATAATAGCTGTTTTGGTTCACCTTTTTGTAGTTGCTGATGTGAAAGATTCTGGTTCAGATTATTCACTATTTCCGAATTCAAACGATTGGTTGCACAAAAGTCACTATAGCCATATTTCATTCCATGCCTAAATCTCACAGTGTGGGAAAGGTACAACTATATTGACTGAATGATTAACCCGACTCTCCCTATCAGCATTCTCATTGAACATATTCATATGGCATAGTTGTTGTGTTTTGTTGTGGTTGTTTGTTTTCAGTTTGTTTTTCTTCACAGGAATGTCAATGATCTGATTTAAGGCACTTAATTTGAGGTATGGGAAAGATAGTCATTTCTGTCTATTCCTTAATTTCATTTTTGATTTGGTCTTATGTAAGGACCCGAAACGATCTATCATTGTTCTGCTAATTGGTTTATCAAATGCAGGAATATATTGCAGATGAGAGTATTTAACCTTTGATTGGATTTTCCTACCATTTAATACGTATGACAAGATTGCAGTACTACTAAACATTACGTTAAAATGTTCGGCCAATAAAAATTATTCAAGATTTTGTGATAAGTTTTATTGACCCATAAATGACAAGTCAGATGAGTTTTATGGGCTAGACCAATTATTTCCTGTTTATACTACTCAGAAACAACAATTTGATAACTCACGGACTAGTCGTCACCAGCGGCTACCTCAGGTGGTCTCCATTTTCTCATAATGACCCCATTTTTCACAAAGTAACAAACATATACGTGTATGTCTTCGGTTTCATTAATATCCCTCTGAAACAAACATGGGATTTTCATAATCGACAAATAAGTGACTGTCATTTGTCACTCTGACTAGAATAATGATAATAAGTAGTCACAAGAAGATCGCTGTGATAAAATCCTTTTAATTGATCCATACCAGAAGCAAAGGTGATCTCATCAAAAGATTGACCAATAATTATGTCAGCTAAAGAAATAAATTTCCTGATCAACATCATTCTCAAGAGCTTTCTTTGCTATAGCTTTAGTAACTGCACAAGTTGGTTAAAAATCGGGGATTTCATTTTCGACATGATTGAATTTCTGATCCAGTCAGTTATTAAAAATTTAGGGTTTTGAAATTTTAAATGTGTCATACTAGAGTCAATTATTACAATTTTCGGGTTATGACATTTTAAATGTGTCAGATTGCCTTTTGGGGATATGACATTTTAAATGTGTCAGACTACAGTCAATTATTACATTTCTCGGGTAATGACATTTTAAATGTGTCAGACTATGTGACGTGACGGGGTTTGTTATGCCGTCTCTGTGGTAGGTGTGGGGTGTGGTGCTTAAATTATGTGTTTAAAATTATGATAGAAGTCTTACCTGTGGACGATTTGGGTTGGAAGTTAAATTAGTAAAATATAGTTGTAAAGCTCTGAGCCTCTAGTCAACAGTGCCGACGGTTAAATGACTGAACATACAAAAAGTGAAATTCAACTAATAACAATTTAATGACAATTTAATGACAATTCAAAAATCAAATATTTAAAAATTTCCCAATTACTCTCATTCCGCTCGACCCTGTGATATCCTATTATATCATTTGATTTGTAGTGTGAAATAGTTTTCCGCCTGTCCTTGTATTCTACTCATCTGTGCATTCGTCTCTCCTATCCGTCCAATTCCTTCTCCTCTTCCTCCCAACGTTCTCCAAATTCCTTCTCTCCACCGACTCCTCGATACTCCTCCTCCTTCTCCACTTTCTCCTCCTCGACCCCTTTTCCTCCTTCTCCTCGGCTCTATACCGACCAGACTTGTTGACTCCGACTGCTCTGCGAGTCTTACTTCCGTCTCCCCTCTTAGATCATCGGGATTTACTGAACCGGAAGTTGTCCCCGAAAGAGCTTCCTGTAAAAAACACAAGGACGGTACAATATTTTCCTTAGCCCTCTCGTCTCACACCACACTCAGCCTATCATCACATCGAAATATTCATACGTTCTTGTATGGCAAAACAACGTCGTAATAAAAGCACGATAACAATTACTTCTCATATATTCATCATTAAATTGCGTCACATCAGTTCATATTCCTAATTCCATTATAATAAACAATATCACAGCAATCAGAAGCATTTCTTTACATTAAAACTCATACAAAGTACACAAATATTTAAATATCCATGCTCTGATATATCCATACCTCCATATTAACTAATCTACACACTTCAACCATTTTTTGAATTCACAATTCAAGCATGTGTAAAATCTAACATATTACATGAATAAATGCACTAATTTACTGCAAAGTAACCTAATAGCCAATTACAAAATTAATTCTCATCTCAAGCTAACAATCTAGATAATTCTTTACATAATACTCAAACGCATTTCTTAAATACGCATGCAAATTAAAGACTACAAAGGTAATTATACCTACTAAACAATTTTATTAATTAAGTATACATAATACACATCATTAAACTTACAATACCGTTATATTCTGCAAAAATCGAGCAAAATATTTACTGATTTCTACGAAGCTTTGTTTTTCCTTAGTATCTCCTCTCGAAGTTTTACCGCCAAATTAAGAGTGGCTATCTCGGAGTAACCCTATATTGCTCATCAATCTTCCTAGGCGATACTAAATTTTCGTTTGCTAGTTAGAAGCTATAATTCGGATCGAAACTGTTATCACACCCACCGTCTCAATTCCGATTGGATTTCTTTTTTATTCGATCCAATCAAGCGTCCTTTTCGCTGTCTGACCACGTGGGGACTGATTTAGAACATGCCTAGGTCCCTCGCGGTTCCTCTGATCTTAGAACAAAGCTTTAAAGCCTAGGTGGGAAAGTGCGCTATCAAACGCCTGTCCCGATTCAAGATGCCGGATCTTCTCTCTGGTCAAGGTAACATTGCGTAAGAGATTAAATCTAGCCTGCGGCTATGATTAGACATCAACCATGGCTTGTACTAATACTTTAGTTTATACACGACTTACGAACTGGGCTGAGCAAACGTGACAGAATACAGTCAATTATTACAATTTTGCGGTTATGGCATTTTAAATGTGTCAGACTACAGTCAATTATTAAAATTTTGGGGTTATGACATTTTAAATGTTCCAGACTACAGTCAATTATTACAATTTTGGGGTTATGAGATTTTAAATGTGTCAGTCATTATTTTTCTGAGATTACGAGTAATATTTTCTCTTCCAATCGTTCAGGGCTACTTTTGCTACTTGATTTTCATAATTTTGATTAGAAACACACACGACATGTATACTTGTTTATGATTCCTTAAAGATTATACGATATATTAAACAGCTGCAAAATTAGTTTATTACAGTATTCCAAATGAGGCAATGAAGAAATGAATATCAGCTCTTATTATCCAAGTGAAACGCTGCGAAAAAATAAAGTGCAAAGCACCCCCCTTTAAATAGAAAACAATTATGTTAGAAATAAATGAAAAATACTCCAGATATACTGGGGCCGATTTCATTTCCTTTAAATATATATATTTTAACAATATTTATTACAATAAGATATTTAAATTTAAAATCGCAGTCTTGCTTTTAGAAAGAAAAAAAAAAAAACGTATTCATTAGAATCTTTTTGTCTTAGCCCCTTGCCCGTCCCTGCTCAGCAAAGTTCCCTTAGAGAAATGTGGCATGCAATGTGGAATTGATTAATTTACGAAATATAATAAACCACAAAATGAAAGGACTGTTAGGGACATAACATAACAGAACTTTTAATATCTCAATATAGACTTACCTAACTGAAATTTTGTTTCGCATGTTGTTCGTTTGAAATTATCTCCCTATGTTTGGTCACCTTTAGTCTAGTACACGCGGACTTTAACACTTACAAGTTGATAAAATCACTGAGCGCTAAAGATTTTATTATATTAACTATTGATCAACCAGTAACCTGAGCACGGAGGGACTACGTCGTGCAAATATTTTACATAGCGCTCAAATATTGCAGAGAGTTCAGCAATGCATAACAGAGTACCAAGCAAAATACCACACGATATCTTGTGAAACGTAATCTATGGATATTCCTCTTCCGCCAGGTCTAGCATTTTTCAGTCGTTACCAGAGTTATCCCCTTGCAAGAGATAACGTAACTGACACAACTTCGGTCTTTTCTGTAAAGACAGTAAAGAACCCGGAAGTGTAAGGCGGATTGATTTTGCGCGACGGAAGAAAACAACACAAAAATAACCAACAAAACATACAAACAGCACAAGTGCTTACACATCTGAGTGGTACGTCGACTATGATCGGTTTCCAGAACTTATACAAACTAAATAACAGATTAGTTAAAACATTAAAACTTATATTTATATAATTTATTGAAACTAGTTGTATTATGTTTATTCCTTCTTTTTTTGTAAAGTTTCCTATTCGTACGTTATATTTATAATTAGCTTCAATAAGGATTATATATATATATATATATATATATATATATATATATATATATATATATATATATATATACTTACCTTACTTTTCACCCATGAAGTGGAATGTTTACATTATTAAAAGACAAAAGCTACCAGACTTGTCTCCATTTATTTATTAAAAACATTTTTTAAGTCGACAAGGAAATATGTTATCTTGTCGATTTACCACGTGACTATTCTGAACAAAAATATTCAAAAATCACACAAACATTCGGAATTATTAAATATAATGCAAATATAACATAAAATCAGTCCAGTAAAAATAAAAGCACTCAACGCGATTAATAATAGAACGCAATAAGTCTCGACGGTATGATGTTAGTTTATGTGGTTTAGACAATTGGATTAAACGAAGAATTGATCGTGAGCAACATCGTGACACTGATTACCTATTCGAACTAATTGCGAATTATATTTCCCTGTTTGTAATAATATCAAATGTTACAGAAACCATCCGTGGTCCATGGCTGCTGCATGGAATCGCTGTGCAATGGCACCACATTCCGGAGCCAGCTACCGCGTGTGTATCGACCGCGTTATATCGTAAGAGCACCTAGCGATCAATATATACTTGGCGCGAATGACTGCTTTGCTTGGAATAGAGAAATACAACTCGGAGAGATGGCGGCTAAAATCAATAGCCAGCATTGGTTGACAAGAGGAATTCATTGGGCATTGCTAAGCCTGGAGAGTAGAATTTCAGATTGGTCTCGTTGTCCAAATAACGCGCTCTGTAAATAGCCTCCGGACGTGGTCTTTTCCCACCTGTTCTATCTAGAAAGTGTTGTCTTTGCATGTGATTCGTTTTGATGAAGTATTCCTATTGATGCTAATTCCGAAATGGTGATCTAATCAGAAAATAGAAAGTATTTGATTTAGTATTGAGCTTGGAGTGAAAATATGCATGGATCGATATTATCCTTCCAGTGCTTTTGTTTGTTTGGATCTATATCTATGGAAGCGAGTGGAGTAAGCATGCCGTGTAGAAAGGCGAGGAATTCTTGAAAAGAACGAAATTCATCAGTCATGATTAAGAACAACCGATTGACTGAATGTAACAATGATTTGTACGTAATACATCAGTGTTAATGAGCTTTGCAGATTCCTGTTTACGTCGTCCATGTTGGAATTGATAGAATGGATATATCAGCCTTGCCTGGTGCACGGGATTGCACTGACCTCCATAACGGTGCTCAATGTCTTTCCGTTACTTAGGCTGGCAACCCTTCTGCTCTTCTCTCCTTTCAAGTCTATCCTTAAAAAGATTACTACAATGGGAAATGACACTAGCAGTATTCCCTCAGAGTCTACGACCCCTACTTCCGATTGGCAATCCCTATACTCCAATGACTCTAGAGGGGGACGAAGGTCATCCCTCGGGTCAACGCGCATGACCTCTCCAGTCGAGCCACCGGAACCAGATCTAAGCCACTTAACGGAAGAGGAAATTGCCAAGATTCGGTCGGTCATAGGAAGGGCCAAAGACATGCAGGACGAGGACTGCAAACGACTCAGGTAAGATTAAAGTTTTCAGTAACACTGGTCAACAGTGAAATCATTACTGACTTGAAAAGGCCCTAATCTGTAGTATTTTGGTGTGCCGAACACGAATATAACCGTGAAAAATTTGTATTGGCTCTCGTTTTGAAGATATTCATATACCTCATTTTCTATGTTTCACTGTGTAAATTTCTCCAGTAGGACTGCAGCAACATCCGGAATAATGATGTAACATTGCATAATACCATCATGCTCACATCATCCACAGTTGATTGCATCATTTTCTGATGCAATGCAATACTAATGCCATGCGGCTGCTGAAGTAAGTTGACGTCAGCAGTGTACTATACATGTGTAGGCCTATTATACTAATGCCAGGCGGCTGCTGAAGCTGACGTAAGCAGTGTACTATATAAAGCCCAATCAGATAGGTTCAGCATTTAAAATATTTTAGACGTTGTGCGAGACAGTTCAAGCTACTGTTACATAAAACTTATTATTTTATCCATTTACGTACAATAAAGAACAGTAATGCCTCGAAAGTGTGTTAATACCGCGGACAATTTTTGCTATATTTGTGGGGAAGTGACATTTGCCAACCAGAAGAAAAGTATCAATTCTCAAGTGAAGAAGGCATATCATCTTTACTTCGGATGCAAGGTTGGTGACCAAGACAAGCCTTGGGCTCCGCATATATGCTGTGCTACATGTACAACACAGCTTTCACAGTGGTTGAATTGCAAAAGGTCATCAATGCCGTTTGCAGTCCCAATGGTGTGGAGAGAGCCAAGCAACCACCTAAATGACTGTTACTTCTGCTTGGTTCCTCCTCTTTCCGGCGGAATAACGAAGCGAAAGAAGTCGAGAATAGTCTACCCAAACATTCCGTCTGCATTGAGACCAGTTCCACATGGTGAGGGACTTCCTATTCCAGAACCTCCAGCAGAATATTCTCTTGATTCATCTGACGAAGACAAAGGTGAGTCGACCTGTTCTTCTCCTGGTCCATCAGCATGCAGTGATCCAGATTTTCACTGTGGTGCATCATCAACCCCACACAGAATAACACAGGAAGAACTAAATGACCTGATTCGTGATTTGGACTTATCAAAGAACAAGGCAGAATTGCTAGGATCAAGACTCCAACAATGGAATCTTCTAGAAGAAGATGTCACAATTACTGCATATCGAAAGCGCCACCAGCAATTGGAGCCTTTCTTCAGAAAGGAAAGTAATCTGATATTCTGTTCCGATATTGAGGGCCTCATGAATGCTTTAAAAATCACTCATGACCCACAAGAATGGAGACTATTTGTGGACTCTTCGAAACTGAGTCTCAAGGCTGTGCTTTTGCACAATGGAAACATTCTTCCATCTATTCCAGTAGCGTATGCTGTCCACATGAAAGAGACATACGATAACTTAAGGCAGCTACTGAATTCCATTGAGTATAACAAGTACAGCTGGCACCTCTGTGGTGATTTGAAGGTAGTTGCCCTTTTAATGGGACTGCAGCAAGGATATACAAAATACATGTGTTTCTTATGCGAGTGGGATAGCCGAGCAAGGGAAATGCACTACATGAGGAAGGAATGGACTCACAGGCAGAATGTAGCCATTGGAGAGAAGAATATCCAACACCCAGCTATGGTTGAGGCTCAGAAAATCTTGCTACCACCCCTTCACATCAAACTAGGTTTGATGAAGAACTTCGTGAAAGCCATTGACCGGACTTTGCCAGCATTCCGATACCTGCATGAAAAATTCCCTCGACTCAGCGAAGCAAAGATTAAAGAGGGAGTTTTTGTGGGTCCTCAGATTCGAGAGCTTTTCAAAGATGACCGGTTCAACAACTTGCTGGAAGGTGACGCGAAACAAGCATGGAATGCTTTTCGCCTAGTTTCTACAAACTTCCTCGGAAATGTTAGGGCAGAAAACTATAAGGAACTAGTAGAAGACATGTTGATGAAGTATAAGAAACTTGGCTGCAATATGTCTCTAAAGATTCACTTCCTTCATTCCCATTTGGATTTCTTTCCTAGCAACTGTGGTATTGTTAGTGATGAACACGGCGAACGTTTTCATCAAGATATCGCAACAATGGAACAAAGATACCAGGGAAAATGGTCCACTACAATGCTGGCTGACTACTCCTGGACACTCCTCAGAGATGCTCCCGAACAGCTGTACAAGAGACAGGCGAAGAAATCTAAGATGTAGTCAATGACTTGATTTTTTATAGGTAGGCTATTACAGTTGACCTTTTACTATTGGAATGCATTTCGTTATGTAAACATTAATTTCTTGCAGATTACAAAAAAACTAGAGCCAATTTTGCAATTTGACTGTCATATTCGTGTTCAGCACATAAAAATTGATAAGAATTGACTAATTTTATTTCAGTAACATGACTTTTGTAAAAATTTGTTGTCCAGTGTAATCATTCTGTATGTCTTTCAATAAAAATTGCTTGAATGGCATCACTGCTTTCAAAGGCAGGTGGCATATGGATTTACATTGTCTTCTGGTCTGTGTGTATTGGAACAGGTGTCTGTTCATCCTCCCCGTAGTGGCAGTAACTCGAAGTTCAGTGCATTAATTGGTGTCAATGCAATTTAAATTATTGCAACGTCTGAGTGTCTCGGGATGAACACGTGATGACACGCACCAGAAATGCGTTATTTTAACCCACCTTCCAGTGATAGCGTACTATTACAATTGTTGGCACAGGACACAGAAGGTAGCGTGTCTCGTATACTCACACTCATGAACAATATTACTTTATTCACTAGATGCTAACAAGCGTTTGATTTCACGTGCTGAGACCTTGCAAACCTGGTCGTCCTTCTATACATGTATGCATCCGAGTACGGCTGGTATAACGCAATCGTTGCAAGTTCATCAATCAGCTTTATTTTTAGGGGTGCTTCCAACGTCTTTCTACCACACCCCTGATAATGACACTTTCTGTTATAGGAAGGAAAATAGATTGAATAAGATTCTTAATGTGTACAATTATAGAATACATTATACGGAAGAATGATATATCCACATATAACCACCGGTTTTTCCCCGACGTTTAACCCCTATTTGTGCTGACATTAAAAATGCCCGCATATACTGTAAGTTTGTGTACGATGATAGTTAATTCTCCAAACACCAATTGACTTCACTGTTCTGCACGTACAAGATTAGAAGTGAGTTTTATAATTAAAACAAAGTCTGACAGAAATGTGTGTGTGTGTGTGTGTGTGTGAGAGAGAGAGAGAGAGAGAGAGAGAGAAAGAAAGAAAGAAGCGTTGGGTTCTGATAGTCAGACAATAACACAATCGCCAGGATGTACTCCCTGCATATTTTACATCGTCCAATCCACGTGTCCTCAACTTCTCGTCGTTCAGACGTGTCGGCACGTGGGATAAAACTGTGTTGTAATCGAATTTTTTCGTAAAGAAGTCTTGCATGACGACCCTATGTAATTTCCTTTCATTGTTATTATCTCCGTGCACCATCAGCAGACAGTACTTACACTGATGTGGTTCCCTCAGCAAATTGTGCCGCAACTCTATCTACCAGAACAGCCATATATTCTGAACTTCTTTCGTTTGCATAGAACAATATGGCGGCGGAAGGAGACAAGGCCAAGATTAGAACAATTCCCTGCATATGATGTTGCAATGTATGTGGTTTGCTACGCTAGAGGCGAATCACAATACACATTAAACTGAGGTTTATTCCTACAACTACGTCGGAGATTATTTCACGACCTGACTGAGATGGCAACAGATCAAAAGGATAAGTGAGTTTTAATGGACGATTATTTAGAGTAATCATCTGTTTCATTCAGTTACTCAGCAAAACTACAGTTTATTCTTAAATGCAGATTTTTTATTAAAAAAAAATTGCTTCCATAAATTCATATTAAAGTGTCAATATGGAGAAAACGGGTGCATGCATTATTCTAACAACAGTCAACCTTCCATTAAACCGGCATTCGTTTTATGTTTTAATAGAGATGGACTGTGAAAAGAGTTTTGATTAATACTAGAACATCCTTCATTACAACAAAATTATGTGGCCTGCCTGCATACAGGTTACCGAGTGACCAGTTTGGAAAAGTTTCGTTGTAATGCATTTTTAAACGTAAGGGCATCATGCCTGTTTGTGCAGTTTTTATACTTTCGTTATATGCTTGTATGATACGGTTATACAGAGGATATTGTATGCAATAATCTTTCTCTAGAAACTTTTTTACGAGGAACGTTACACTTTGATAAATGTCAACATCAACATTTTGTACTTTGTCATGTTTTGTTCCGCATAGCAAAGCATCCCATGGCCTGTATTCTAAAAGCACACGCAGAAGCTTGTTTTTTTTTTAATGTATCTATCATTTTCCTATATCAGAATGAGCCAGAATCCGAAAAGTAAGAAAACGATACTGTCGTTTCTGATTCCGTATTACCATACTCCCAAGCGAGACAGAGACTACTTGTTCCTTGGGGTGTCATGGTTACAACTGAAATGCGTAAATAACTGTACCGTAGCCTCACTTGGCATGCAGCTGGAAATAAATAGCATTCTCTTTAACAAATCTGTACCGTCAAGTTTCAACGACTGGTTCAATCCCGAAATAAATGTCAAAATAATGCCGCCATTCCCGTACTTCGCGTCTCGTAAAGATCCGGGTTTACTGATGGTTACAACTAGACGAGATCTAGCGATTAAGATCGCATTACGTGGGTAATATGTACGCATACGGACAGCTGGACTGACCAGTACCGACGTCATGCATCGAAGTAACCGTTGCTCTGAAGGGATGCATAAAAAAATTGCTCACGTGACTTTATGTTGTTTAGCCAAGCGTCTTACACAGAGCTTTAAATAGAAAAACCTAGTAACGGACAACAATATATGAATATTGGTCGACATTACATTACTTTGAAAGAAAATAAAATACCATTTTAAAGGTCAATAAAATGAGAAAAAAATCATTTCACAGCAAGAACACGAAAATTAAGTTTGACAGCAATCTGCTGTTAAATAAGAAAGATAAAAAATCTTTTTTTGTGAGAAGAATACCAATGGGGAGCAAAACAAGCTTTAATAAATTTATAAGAAATTCCCTTGTGAATATATATATATATATATATATATATATATATATATATATATATATATATATATATATATATATATATATATATATATAGTTCTATCCCTGGATTCCTATAGAAGAATGTTTGATAATAGGCAGAAATAATATTTTAATACAAATAATACTATCATACAGATTAGGGAATTTTTCAATTCATACTCTACGGAGATTCGAACCCAGGTCCGCGGTTAAACGACACCAATCGCCTTGCCTTCACACACGAGTATGTATATATATATATATATATATATATATATATATATATATATATATAAAACAGATTTTCACAGGATCACATCCATTTGAATATCAAACTGTTTACCCCTGTTTACACAACATCATAAAAAGAAACTATTTATATAATAATAATAATAATAATAATAACCTTTAGGCTAACACTCCATCTGTGGTAGTGAGATGTGTATAATCCAGATGAAGAACGAGTGTCTCAAATCCAGTGTGATACGTAAGGATATCAAAGTTGTTAAGATTAAGCATCCCAGTGATCAATGTTAAGATTAAGCATCTCAGTGATTAATGTTAAGATTAAGCATCTCAGTGATTAATGTTAAGATTAAGCATCTCAGTGATTAATGTTATGATGATCTGCGGCTTTCTGTAACTCGATATTTAATCTTTTAATAAAGTTGTAAATTGAGAAAATGTTCATATTCTGAGCTTGAGTTTTTTTGCTCTACAGTCTTTGGAGAAAACTTAGCCAGAAATGAGATACGTGGCTTTTTTATTTTTAATAACGGATTTTTCACAGGATCACATGCATTTGAAAATCAAAATGTTTAGCCTATTTACATAACATCAAAAGAAAAAAGAAACAAGATTGGAATAATTTCTCATTAATCAACACAATTTTAAACTCAACCGATTATAATAAAGAAGACCGAAATGGTGTAATGCGCTCAATTTAGCAAGGTGTTGTATCATGCGCACTATTAGCAATGTGTTGTATAATGCGCACAATTAGCAAGGTGTTGTATAATGCGCATAGTTTAGCAAGGCGATATATACTGTTATTTTTTCCCTTAGGCATTCTGTGTGCTTTTTCAGCTTATACTCCGTAAGAATATGATGAACCAATATATGTAAGCCCCAGTATGGTGGAGGCTCCACGATCATCATAATGACTCTATCCATGCGCTGGCTCTCATTTGGAGGGTAGCCGCGTTACTTCAGATGGTAGAGCGTCGGACTCGTAATCCAAGAATCGCGGGCTCGACATTCGCCCAGGTTGGGGAGGCTGCCTAGGTGTGTCCTTGGGAAAGGAGTTCAGCTCTAATGACCTCGGCATCATATACTCAATAATCAGCCAGCAAAAACTAAACGGATTCATTTGGAACCATGATATGAAACGTGATATATACACACATTTATGGATGTAGTTAACAAGGTAGCTAGATATGTAGATACGTAGAAAGATATATCAGAAAGCAAATAATTAGGTATGTTTATTCATGAACTTTGTATAATATCGACCGAAATAATAACTGCACCAAACTATCGTAAGAATCAGTAATAACTGTCGTCACAAAAGAATCAATATTGGGCACTATCGTAGACGAGCAGTCTTTATGATTATTAACAGGAGATGATCGATAAAAGAGTCTGTTCGCATTGTCAATCGAGATATACTTCAATTATTGAAAAACGGAAGTCAGAGCACTATGACATGTCAGACATAGGAAACGATTATTTTTACGACACCAATATTCCTAGCGGAAATGAACTGCATGTTGTGATTGACAAATATTTATTATTTTGTTATCAGTACCAAGACAGCCATTACTGCATCTTTGATAATGACGACTAGTACCAGTCCCAGATCGAGAGTGGTTTTTCAGCAGAGAATACTGGTCATATTTAAGCACAAAAAAAAATCTACCTCTCACGTGACATATCACGTGACATTACTACAACTATACTATTCAAACTATTACTATTATTGCTGACGTTGTCCAGTCAAAATCTTTCTTTTTTAAGGCATATAAGGTATTGATATTACTGACTGTAATAAATCAAATAGACCGAGATATACCAAAATAATTTGATATTAAACCACGGCTGACATTAATTATTAGTGACTTTCTTCAGCTTATTGTTGTTTGTGGCAACTCTTGAGATCGTTGCATTCGCGAATCGAAATATCGCCAGACGTTCAAAAAGAAAAGAATTTCCGGTTTATTCCAAATCATTGATAAGTACCAAAACACTTAGGAGGATTTTTTAAAACAAAATTAAATTCTTCATGCTGAATACTTCTGTCCTTTAGGCAGTTGCTTTGTGCCAAAAATCGCAACACTTTGTTGAAGAGTATGAAGAAATGACAGCCAAGCCAGACAAGAAAACCAGCCGAGATAAAAGCTACTACTTGAATGCATTTGGTGCGCTTCGTTATTTTTCGCGTAATATTGCTTTTAGTAAAGTTACAGGCAAAAACTTGCTTTGACTCGGACGTCTTCATTTTGAAAAACACATTTGATGCAAGTTTACACCTCTAATTTTTGCCGTAAGCGAAGTTTGTGAAAATTATGTAATTTACCATAGCCATTAAGGTAGCAGCTATTGATCTAAATAAATTAAAGCCTCGCTAACACGAAAACCATTTGTAGCATGATAACCATTTATAAGCATGGAAACCATTTATAAGCTTGGTAACCATTTATAAGCATGAGCGGCTTTCACCTGAAGACCGTCCCGATTCTGAGCGACTAGTACAAGAAAGCCATCCTTGTTTGCTTAATTTTTTCCAAACATTTCGACCAATTGTTTGAATCAACAAAGATTCCGTGGTAATGTACACAAACCAGAGTGATGCAAGTGCTCGTGAGGTGGGATGATGTGACTGTGGAAGAAAGGTTGAATAATTTCATTTCCGTAAAATATATCATAAGTACTAACGACATATAAGCAATGAAAGAAAATCAGCGATTGATGAATTGAAACAGGAATCACTCTAAATCAATGATTCATCAATATGTCAAGTCTGATACTGTATTCAGAAAGGCCTTTTTGATCGAAGTGTTAAATAAATCAGGCTAATTAACAAATCTTAGCGAACAAACAAGTGGTCAAATATATTTACCTGCTGACAAATATAGTTGCATATAATAATTCTTATTAAATCGGCGTGAGTACGTGTGCGAGCATACCTGAGGTGGTGTAAGTGATTTCTTTCTTTATGTTACAGATGTTGAGGACCATACTGCAGATGGTTCTTTCATAAGTAAATGTGTCATCCTCGTTAAATGATGATGATTATTATTATTATTGTTATTATTATTATTATTATTATTATTAACCAATGCAATATTGGGACACTGAACGCGCAGCCACTGAGTCACTGTTGAGTATATTGAAATGAACGAGGAATATATACCAAGCGAAATCACAAATCAAAAAGAGATTTAAAATGATTTACAACTGATCTAAACATTTATTATGTATTAATTAAAACTGCAACCGACCATAAGATTGTTTTTATCCTCCATCTCTATGTGCCCCGTTTCCGTTGGTCGGTTTGTCTGTAAATTGTACCCTTATTACTAGGTCAAGAGACAACGTCTCATGACACAGGTGAAAGAACGCTACGCTATTTATTTCACGGAATTTCGCCGGTAGCTTGCTACGATAGTACGATGATGGGGGATGAGAGAGAGAGAGAAAGAGAGAGAGAGAGAGAGAGAGAGAGAGAGAGAGAGAGAGAGAGAGAGAGGTTGGGGTTGGAGGACGTTGCTATTGGCCACCCGCATGTTTCTCTGTTGGTCAATTGATCTGCAGTCTGACCAAGCAATTAAGAGAGAGAGAGAGAGAGAGAGAGAGAGAGAGAGAGAGAGAGAGAGAGAGAGTAAAGCAGCAGGAATTTCTATCATATTGTGCACTATATTTAATCCATTTATAAAACTTTTTCTCTTTATTTTCTTCTGTCGTTAATGATTAATCAGTGGAAATTCATTACTTATCTAGAGATTATAGAAGCAATAGCCTACTGTCGAAACAACGCTTTTTATGCGTATTAATGCGCCATGGGCGAATCACACTTGAATATACCAACATAATTGGCATTTCCAATTGCTTTTGTTATGTAAATTTAAGTTATGTAAATTTAATTTATATTGTATGCTTGACTTTTGTCCATGAATGAGGACAGATTTTTGTGTTTACCTGACTTGTGTGTCATGTTTTTAAGTTATAAATAGGTTGTTTACTGATATATAAGCTCATTGTCGAGCCTTATTGTCAAACTTAAGATTGTTCTGGAAGAGAACGTGTGATCCATATTCTGGTTACTTTATCGTGTCCAAATTTGTATATATAACGTTGTGGTAAATAAAATTATTCATTACTAATTTAAGTTCAGTCTGTGGAATCATTTACTGTTGTATTCAGGTATAATTTGAGAGGAATCATTTAAATTATTCGTTGGAATACAAAGTGTTCATCAACCTTTTGGACTATCAATATTTTGGATTATTGTGAATTCATTCAAAGACATTCTGGATTAATCATTGTGATACATCAGACTGTTAGTACATCAAGCTATTCAACACTAATGGTATATCAGCACATTCGAGACTGGAATTCATTCGGAATACTGTAATTTTATGCTTGCGATATAATATTTAGGATTATTTGTGATTTAATTCACAATACTGTAAGTTCCTCTTAAATTTTCTTGCTGTGAATTCGATAGATTCTTTGTGAAATTTACTAAAGTTGTTGGTTTTCTTTCTTTCTGTTACATAGTTTAAGACCATAGAGTAGTAAATTTTGTACCAACATGCACTTTGATCTGTTATTGATCCTATTATTTCCTTTAACCAGCATGATTACCTCGTGATCTAATTAAACTTGCATATTCAATGGATGTTGAAACACAGTCTGGTGTAGGTCGCACTTAATTTAATCAGAACGTTGTTTATGATAGCATCACCTTCGTGTTTATTTTTATTTTTACAAACTATGAATTGTTTTGCTTGCCTTACGGAGTGAGTGCCCCAGATGGCCAAGTGGTCTAAAGCGCTCGCCTTTACCGACCATTGCCGTCTCAGCTTACCAGTAGTTTTCAGTGTGTCGATGGGTTTTACCCAGCTTTTCCTGGGCTCGTCCTACACCAGTTATGCTGGCTGCCATGTATCATGTGCTGAAAAACAGCGTTAAAACCTATAACAGCAACATTACCGAATGCAAAACGTCGTTCCATTAATGACTAACAAAACTCTGATTCAGTCAATTCAGATTAAACATAAAATACCCCATCATCTGGTTAATAACGTATCTGTTAATCAAACTATGTTTCGACAGACAATAAATGACTTGACTGCAGATTAAAAGGAAATTCAAAATAAATCAATCAAACTATGACCCGTTTATATATGCTGGTATGCTAGTCTTTTATTCCCAACAAATTAATGAGCTTCCTCGTGCGTGAAGTGCACTGTACAGAAACTTGCTACGTTGACTGAATGTTTGTTAGGAAAACGTAAAATATGTATATAATAGAAATTACACGTTTTCTGAGACATACTGAACATCAATGTTCACTCTGAAATAAAGCTCTCTTGTTTTTTCTTCGACTCTGACCATCTGTTTGTGGTGAAAAAGAACTCATATATTAGTTGTGATTTCGCTTCCTTAGTGGAAATATATCGTCGATATCAAATTGCGTCTCCTCCGAGATTCCACTGATATTTTAAATATTCCCTGTTCTGACTTCAAGCATAGAGAATATTTATGGGAAGTATTTTCGTTGCGGTAAAAAGAAATGTCCCCTACCAAATGAAAGAAATACGGACGGAAAAATAGATAAAAATAGATAAAATCTTCGAGAAGAGACAATTTCCTGTGACATAGATTAACAAAGAACACAAAATTATTGCATGAAATAAAAAAGTCTAAGGTAAGCATAGATAAAATGTTATCTGATAAGTAGGAGAAAATAGCTGTTGAATATATATATTGCAAAGAAACAAGCTTTCGCAAATATCCAACTGAGTTGAAGTATCAGCAAATTCAGAACACGATCTACCATGTAATGTGTTAGAATTCGTTTTAAAGTCAGGAATCTGGAAAATCTGGCAACAAAAAAGTGTCCACTGGCGCTATGGTCGATTGTATTTAGCACCTATGAACTCACTTTTTAATTGATTGCATGATTAATTTATTGGTTGGTGTTTAACGGCAAATCCACACATGAAGTATATCATGTCGTGGAAATGGATGCAGAACAGAAATAAAATGTTTTAAACAAAAAGTTCCTTTGGCCACTCACCGGTGTCATTAGAGAACAAACCTGTGTTTTTTCTCCAAGAAAATGTGACGTCATGCAATAAGTATGTAATATTGAAATAGTAGTAAGCATATAATTGAAAAGTAACATTTTTGACTGTGCATTTGAGTGTGTGAATCAGATTTTTAACGTAACTTTAACTATTTTTCAGTCATATCGCATCATTTCCCACCCAGTTACGATATCCTGACACCAGGACGACCAGTCCTAACCTAACGACCAGTCCTAACCTAACGACTAGTCCTAACCTAACGACCAGTCCTAACCTAACTTCTTATTGTTGAGCTTCTAGCAAGGCAGCAACGAGTATCATTTTTTTAAGTCTTTGGTATGACTCAGCCGTGTTTCGAACCCGCGGCCATCCGCATCCGAGACGGATTGTCTAACCACTAAGGCCACCGGAGCGTTCAGAAAACATATTTTTGAATTATGATAGATGGATAATAGATAGTAGGTAGGTAGGTAGTCAGATGTTTTAGAAGAATACTACAATTGTAAAACTCAACTTGAAATTTAAAATCACTGACGATTTTTCACAAATTTACATATAGGAATCAAAGCAGATGTGAGCTGCATTTGCATGAGTATTTTAAATTTGATAAAGAATTTAAAAAAATAGCATGTATAGAAGTTGTTTCTACTTGAAAAATAATTATATTCAAATTCAACGTCGTTCAAATCAAATAAAGTGCACAATCTATCTATAAGTTCTAAGTAGGATTCGAACTCGAATACTTCTGGCTACGAACAGGGCATGCAAGCCATTAAGGTACCATGGCTCCCTAAATCAATTTTGAAAGTGTGCACTACTTAAATTAAATTAAATAAAAACGGCCATACTGCATACCGTGGACACGGGGACTGCCAACGCATAATCTTAGTTTGGCATTTTATAGCATAGCAACACAAGTAGGCAATTTGAGCAAAGTGCCTTGCCCACGGGCACACCTCGGTAACCCATTCGCTCAATTTATATGGTAGGATTCCAACATGAATCCTTTCTGTCGCGAGTATGGTACGCTGACCAATGTGCAACCATGGCTTTTGCCTCCATTGCGACATGCGAAAGGGCGCATCGTGCATATTCTATAAAAGTCCTCAATGTATTTTATCCGCACTGAAATAGTTCCAGTAAATTTACATTAATTTATGAAAGGACCATTGCTTCCGTTTACGTGATTCCACGTTTCCTAATCTTTTGCCCAAGGTTACATATGAGGTGGATAAAATGAGTCCTGTAGATCCGATGCTGAATATGCCTCAGCCAGATTCACGCAAAGACATACCGTTTTAACTTAGTACTTCATGCACCTTGTCACAACGTCTTGAAAGTCTAGTGAAGAACACTTCATACATACATACATACATACATACATACATACATACACTTTAAAATAGATTCGCACAAGAAAAAAATCACGCATCAAGATCCTTATTGGAAATGAAAAACATTCAAATAGGATCCAAATGTTTAACAACTTTTTTTAATTCAAATAAGAAACATTCGTCCATCAATATCCGCTAAATGCTAGGCTTAAATGTGTATAAGTCATAGGTAATATTTATATACCTTTTGTGTTTTGAACACTTAATTCGTGTTTTATAGATTTTATATGTGTTATCCTTATCTGTTATTTTATATACATTTGACATAATTTTAACATCTTTACGTTCTATATTCGATTTTGTTGTATGCTTCATTTATTAGGAAGGGTTGATCGTCCTTAATTTGTATGCAATAAAGTTTTACATTTTTCGAACTTTACTCTGTCTTTATATTAAAATTGGTAGAAGGGGGATTTGCTGTCTTTATATTTAAACAGATGGATAGGAAGGGAGTCTTGCTGTCTTCGCATTTAAATTGGTGGAATGAAAGGGAATTTTGCTGTCTTTACATTTCAGTTGGTAGAAGGGTGATTTGCTGTCTTTACATTTAAATTGGATAATGGGAAGGGAGTTTTGCTGTCTTTCCATTTATTCTGGCGAAATGGAAGGGTTATTTGCTGTCTTTTCATTTCAGTTGGTAGAAGGGGGATTTGCTCTCTTTACATTTAAACTCGTTGATGGGAAAGGAGGGTTGCTGTCTTTACATTGAAATTGATGGATTGGTAGGGAGTTTGCTGTCTTTACATTTACATTTTTAGAAGGGCGATTTGCTGTCTTTTCATTTAAATTGGTCAAAGTGTGATTTACTGTCTTTTCATTTAAACTGGCGGATAAGAATAGAGTTTTGCTGTCTCTACATTTAAATTGGTAGAAGGGTGGTTTACTGTCTTTACATTTAAGTTGGTGGATGGGAAGGGAGTTTGTTGTCTTTATATTAAAACTGGTAGAAAGGTGATTAGCTGTCTTTTCATTTAAATTGGTAGAAGGGTGATTTGCTGGCGTTTTATTTAATCTGGTGGACGGGAACGAAATTTGATGTCCTTTCATTAAAACTGGTAGAAGAGTGATCTGCTGTCTTTACATTTAAACTGGTGGTTGGGAAGGGAGTTTTACTGTTTTTACGTAAGAATTGGTAGAACGATGATTTACTGTCTTTATATTTAAATTGGACAATGGGAAGGGAGTTTTGCTGTCTTTACATTTAAAATGCAAGGGAGTTTGCTGTCTTTACATTTTGATTGGCAGAAGGGTGATTTGCTCTCTTTACATTTGAATTGGTGGATGGGAAGGGAGTTTTTCTGTCTTTACATTTAAATCGATAGAATGGTGATTTGCTGTCTTTACATTAAATTGATAGAATGGTGATTTACTGTCTTTACATTTAAATTGGTAGAAGGGTGATTTGCTGTCTTTACATTTAAATTGGTAGAAGGGTGAGTAGTTGTCTTTTCACTTAAATTAGTGGATGGGAAGGGAGTTTTTCTGTCTTTACAATTAAATTGATAGAAGGATGATTTGTTGTCTTTACATTCAGATTGGTGAAATGGAAGGGCAATTTGCTGTCTTTACATTTAAAGTGGTAGAAGGGAGTTTTGCGGTCTTTACATTTAAACTGATTGATGAGAAGGGAGTTTTGCTCTCTTCACATTTAAATTGGTGAAATGGAAGGATGATTTGCTGTCTTTTCATTTAACTTGGATAATGGGAAGGGAGTTTTGCATCGTTACATTTAAAATGGTGGAATGCAAGGGAGTTTGCTGTCTTTACATTTAAATTGGTAGAAGGGGATTTCCTGTCTTTACATTTAAATTGGTAGAAGGGTGTATTGCTGTCTTTACATTTTAAGTATTAGAAAGGTGATTTGCTGTCATTATATTTAAACAGATGGATGTGAAGGGAGTCTTGCTGTCTTCACATGTAAATTTTGGAATGAAAGGGAATTTTGCTGTCTTTACATTTCTATTGGTAGAAGGATGATTTGCTGTCTTTACGTTTAAATTGGTAGAAGGGGTATTTGCTGTCTTTATATTTAAACAGATGGATGGGAAGGGAGCCTTGCTGTCTTCACATTTAAATTTTGGAATTAAAGGGAATTCTGCTGTCTTTACATTTCAATTGGTAGAAGGGTGATTTGCTGTCTTTACATTTAAATTGGATAACGGGAAGGTCGTTTAGCTGTCTTTACAGTTAAAATGGTGGAATGCAAGGGACTTTGCTGTCTTTACAGTTAAATTGGTAGAAGGGTGATTTGCTGTCTTTTCATTTAAATTGGTGAATGAGAAGTGGGTTTCGCTGTCTTTACATTTAATTTGGTGGATGGGAAAGGAGTTTTTCTGTCTTTATATTTAAATTGATAGAAGGCTGATTCGCTGTCTTTACGTTTAAATTGATAGAAGGGTGATTTGATGTCTTTTCATTTAAATTGATAGAAGGATGATTTGCGGTGTTTTCATATTACATTTAAATTGATCGATGGAAAGGGAGTTCTCTGTCTTTATATTAAAATAGGTAGAAGGGTGATTTGATGTCTTTTCATTAAAATATGTAGAAGGGTGATTTGATGTCTTTTCATTAAAATAGGTAGAAGGGTGATTTGCTGTCTTTTCATTTAAATTGGTAGAAGGGTGATTTGATGTCTTTTCATTTAAATTTGCAGAAGGGTGATAAGCTGTCTTTATATTTAAATTGGTAGAAGGGTGAATAGAAGTCTTTTCATTTAAATTGGTTGAAGGGTGATTTGCTGTCTTTTCATTTAAATTGGTAGAAAGGTGATTTGCTGTCGTTATATTGAATCTGGTTGATGGGAAGGGAATCTGATATCTTTACATTAAAATTGATAGACGGGTGAGTTGCTGTCTTTTCATTTAAACTGGATAATGGGAAGGGATTTTTGCTGCCTTTACATTTAAATTGATGGATGGGAAGGCAATTTGTCTGTATCTACATTTAAATTGATAGAAGGGTGAGTTGCTGTCTTTATATTTAAATTGATAGAAGGGTGATTTGCTGTCTTTACATTTAAATTGGTAGAAGGGTGATTTGCTGTCTTTTCATTTAAATCGGTAGAAGGGTGATTTGCATTCGTTATATTTAATCTGGTTGATGGGAAGGGAATTTGATATCTTTACATTAAAATTGATAGAAAGGTGATTTGCTGTCTTTTTATCTAAACTGGATAATGGGAATGGAGTTTTGCTGTCTTTACATTTAAACTGGATAATGGGAAGGGAGTTTTGCTGTCTTTACATTTAAATTGGTGGATGTGAAGGCAATTTTTCTGTATTTACATTTAAATTGATAGAATGGTGATTTGCTGTCTTTACATTTAAATTGGTAGAAGGGTGATTTGCTGTCTTTACATTTAAATTGGTAGAAGGGTGATTTGCTGTCTTAGCATTAAAACTGGTGTTTGGTAAGGGAGTTTTGCTGTTTTTACAGTTAAAGCGGTAGAAGGATGATTTGCTGTCTTTACATTTAAATTGGATAATGGGAAGGGAGTTTTGCTGTCTTTACATTTAAAATGGTGGAATGAATGGGAGTTTTGTTTTCTTTACATTTTAATTGTTGGAATGAATGGGAGTTTTGCTTTCTGTACATTTAAATAGGTAGAAGGGTAATTTTGCTGTCTTTCCGTTTAAACTGGTGGAATGGAAGGGTGTTTTGTTGTTTTAACATTTAAATTGATAGAAGGGTGATTTGCTGTCTTTACATTTAAATTGGTAGAGGGGTGATTTGCTGTCTTTTCATTTAAATTGGACAATTGGAAGGGAGTTTTGCTGTCTTTACATTTAAATTGTTATAAGGGTGATTTGCTGTCTTTTCATTTAAATTGGTGGAAGGGAAGGGAGTTATGCTGTCTTACATTTAAATTGATGGAATGGAAGTGGTTTCGCTATCCTTACATTTAAATTGTTATAAGGGTGTTTTGCTGTCTTTTCATTTAAAATGGATAAGGGGAAGGGAGTTTTGCTGTCCTTACATTTAAATTGTTATAAGGGTGATTTGCTGTCTTTTCATTTAAATTGGTGGAAGGGAAGGGAGTTATGCTGTCTTACATTTAAATTGATGGAATGGAGGGGGGTTCGCTGTCCTTACATTTAAATTGGTATAAGGGTGATTTGCTGTCTTTTCATTTAAATTGGTGGAAGGGAAGGGAGTTTTTCTGTCTTTACATTTTAATTGGTGGAATGGAAGGCGGTATGCTGTCTTTACATTGAAATTGGTGGATTGGAAGGGAGTTTGCTGTCTTTACATTTAAATTGGTAGAAGGGTGATTTGCTGTCTTTTCATTTAAATTGGTGGAAGGTAAGGGCGTTTTGCTGTCGTTACATTTAAGTTGGTGGAATGGAAGGGGGTTTGCTGTCTTTACATTTAAATTAGTAGAAGTGTGATTCGTTGCCCTTGTATTATAGTAATAATAATAATAATAATAATAATAATAATAATAATAATAATAATGTTTATTTCAGACCAGAGTGAATAATTAATACAGTATATTAAAACAAATAAGTTAAGCCAAAAACTGTACAACATTTTTCATTTAAATCCTGAATATTAATGTATCCCTTATAGAAAGGACAATTATGACAGGAATAATCCTGAATGGTAGCCATTGTGTACCAATTATAGAAAGGTCACTTCTGGATTGAATAAGCCTGAATGGAAGACCTTGTGTAAATGTACCCTTTATAGAAAAGACACTTCTGGCAGGAATAACCTTGATTGGTAGAAATTGTGTCAATGTACAGCTTATAGAAAGGACACTTCTGGAAGGAATAAGCCTGAATGGAAGATCTTTTGTAAATGTACCCCTTATAGAAAGGACACTTCTGGTAGGAATAACCCTGAGTGGAAGACCTTGTGTAAATGTACCCCTTATAGAAAGGACTCTTCTGGCAGGAATACGCCTGAATGGCAAACTTTGTTCAATGTAGCCCTTAAAGAATTGACGCTTCTGCCAGAGAAAACCTTAAATGGTAGACCTTGTGCCAATGTAGCCCTTATAGAAGGGACATATCTGGCAGAGAAAACCTTAAATGGTAGACCTTGTGCCAATGTAGCCTTATAGAAGGGACATATCTGGCAGAGAAAACCTTAAATGGTAGACCTTGTGTCAATGTAGCCCTTTTAGAAGGGACGTATCTGGCAGAGAAAACCTTAAATGGTAGACCTTGTGCCAATGTAGCCCTTATAGAAGGGACGCTTCTGCCAGAGAAAACTTTAAATGGTAGACCTTGTGCCAATGTAGCCTTATAGAAGGGACATATCTGGCAGAGAAAACCTTAAATGGTAGACCTTGTGCCAATGTAGCCCTTATAGAAGGGACGTATCTGCCAGAGAAAACCTTAAATGGTAGACCTTGTGCCAATGTAGCCCTTATAGAAGGGACGTATCTGGCAGAGAAAACCTTAAATGGTAGACCTTGTACCAATGTAGCCGTTATAGAAGGGACGTATCTAGCAAGAATAAGCCTCAATGGAAGACAGACTGGTTTAAAGACATAGTTCACCTGCAAACTATTCAGTGCTTGCATCTTTGTTTGGTAGAACATCTTCGTGCACAATGACAAAAACTGCAATCATGTTTTGAGCTAGGAACCACTTGATGATTACAGGGTCCATCCTTAGTAGAACCCACAGACTAATCCTGTATTAGATGCACATTAGTATAAAGGATGCTAATGTTTGGAGCAGATAAAAATAAATGGAAGATGTTAACACTTTGCAGATGAACAACATCGTAACAAGTAATCATACAAGAATACCGTCGTGTTCGCTTGTAAGTCGAGTTCGACTGTAAACTGCACATACACAGATCGGCCGTTACATGATGCACCGACAAATCTGGGTCTATGCCGTATGTTAGGAGTTTTCAGTACAGCAGTAAGTTGGAGCCTGATCTGGTGGTGTATTATGCATCGGTTGATCATGCTATAGGTTGTTTGCTTTAAGACTCGACACAGGTTACAGTGAATCACTAGAAACAGGCACTATTCATATACATAATTGATTTCCCGCATTGTGGTGCACGAACATTTGTTTACAGTTTTATACAGAGCGATAATCAATAAAACGACACATTACCTTCATTGATAGGGATTTCTTTACAGTAAATATGGATCAAAAAAATAGAATAATGGAACATTTATAATAACCTAAATTCCAAAATTATGTATAATTATACCACTACTAACACTTTGTTTCAACCGCTGTATACATTTCCATCAAAATAGTAATTAAGGTAAATACGTCATGACTACCAACAACGTCACAAGTACTACATATGCTTTATCATTGGACCTCTGTTATTCATTCTATTTCTCAACGACTTGCCTCTTAACCTCTGTTATTCATTCTATTTATCAACGACTTGCTTCTTAACCTCTGTTATTCATTCTATTTCTCAACGACTTGCCTTTTAACCTCTGTTATTCATTGTAATTATCAACGACTTGCCTCTTAACCTCTGTTATTCATTCTATTTATCAACGACTTGCCTCTTAACCTCTGTTATTCATTGTAATTATCAACGACTTGCTTCTTAACCTCTGTTATTCATTCTATTTATCAACGACTTGCCTCTTAACCTCTGTTATTCATTCTATTTATCAACGACTTGCCTCTTAACCTCTGTTATTCATTCTATTTATCAACGACCTGCATCTTTACCTCTGTTATTCATTATATTTATCAACGACTTGCTTCTTAACCTCTGTTATTCATTCTATTTATCAACGACTTGCCTCTTAACCTCTGTTATTCATTCTATTTATAAACGACTTGCCTCTTAAGATCGGAAGTTCAATTTCTTACACTGGTCTCTATGTAGATGATACTACACTGTCTACGATGCGGAAAACGAAAACTGTACTTGAAAATAATTTTCAAGATGCTCGCAACATACTTTAAATATGGTCTAAGGAAAACAGTATGATCATGCATACAGAAAAAAACAAAAGCCCTACTAGTTACAACACAACAAAAACGAGCAAGGCTGTATAGCGACAAACTCCAGGTTCTATTTGACAATGTGAGCCGTAATATGACCTCTCATAATACAATTCTTGGTGCATTCGTAGATAACAATCTTACTTGGTCTGTTCACATTAAACATGTTTCAAAAATGATTAATTTGTATATTTGTCTACTGAAGAAAATCAAAACATACATTCCTCTTCAGTATAGGGTCATCTTTTTATAAAAGCTATATTCAGCCATATCTGGACTATTGTAATGTAATTTGGGGTGAAACCTCTAGCTCAAACATAACAGACCTTTTAAAACTTCAAAAGAGGGCATGCCATATAATTCTAGATCAATGCATTGACAGTTTCCAGGATGCAATGAATAATATAAAGATATTAACAATACATGAAAGAATATTTCTTAGAAAGGCCAGAGTGATGTATAAAGTGTCCAGAAAAGCCATTCCTGTCTAAGCAATATCTTTCACCAAAGAGATGCTGATGGTACTCCAAATTTAAGGTCTGTTAGAAGTAACATTACATGATACTAGGACCAAAAGAGAAATTGTTTTTAAAAAAAAGTTTTCAATATACTGGTCCACTGGCATGGAACAACAATCCCAATGACATAAGGCAGACTCCTACCGTTTCTTCTTTTCATAATCGATGTCTTAAATGGATGAAATCTTAAAACAATTGAATAGATCTAGTAATATAAGTATCACCTGCTTTTCCATGCTGGATGATATTTTATATTTTATACACGTTTATGTGTTCACAGATGCATTTGCATATGTTTTAAGCTTGATATCATGATTTTAAAATCACTTAATTATTTAGTGTCAAGCCTGATCATTCACATCATGTTGTAAATACTGTATTTTATTGTACACAACAGCTATAAGGCCTCAAGATATATTAGTTCTTTAATTAATTAAGTTACCTTCTCTAAATAAAGTCGTTATTATTATTATTTTGTATTATCATAACTGCCAACAACGTCACAAGTACTATATATTCTCATCATCACTGCCAACAACGCCACAAGTACTATATATTTTTATCATGACTGCCAACAACGCCACAAGTACTATATATACTCATCATCACTGCCAACAACGCCACAAGTACTATATATACTTATCATGACTGCCAACAACGCCACAAATACTATATATACATATATGCTCATCATCACTGCCAACAACGCCACAAGTACTATATATACTCATCATGACTGCCAACAACGCCACAAGTACTATATATACTCATCATGACTACCAACAACGCCACAAGTACTATATATCCTCATCATGACTACCAACAACGCCACAAGTACTATATATACTCATCATCACTGCCAACAACGTCACAAGTACTATATATACTCATCATGACTACCAACAACGCCACAAGTACTATATATCCTCATCATGACTACCAACAACGCCACAAGTACTATATATACTCATCATCACTGCCAGCAACGTCACAAGTACTATATATACTCATCATGACTACCAACAACGCCACAAGTACTATATATACTCATCATCACTGCCAACAACGTCACAAGTACTATATATACTCATCATGACTGCCAACAACGCCACAAGTACTATATATACTTATCATGACTGCCAACAACGCCACAAATACTATATATACATATATGCTCATCATCACTGCCAACAACGCCACAAGTACTATATATACTCATCATGACTGCCAACAACGCCACAAGTACTATATATTCTCATCATCACTGCCAACAACGCCACAAGTACTATATATGCTCATCATCACTGCCAACAACGCCACAAGTACTGTATATACTCATCATCACTGCCAACAACGCCACAAGTACTATATATCCTCATCATCACTGCCAACAACGCCACAAGTACTATATATGCTCATCATCACTGCCAACAACGTCACAAATACTATAAATGCTCATCAACACTGCCAACAACGTCACAAATACTATATATACTCATCATCACTGCCAACAACGCCATAAGTACTATATATGCTCATCATCACTGCCAACAACGCCATAAGTACTATATATACATATATCCTCATCATGACTGCCAACAACGCCACAAGTACTATATATGCTCATCATCACTGCCAACAACGTCACAAGTATTATATATGCTGTCATCACTGCCAACAACGTCACAAGTACTATATATCCTCATCATCACTGCCAACAACGCCACAAGTACTGTATATACTCATCATGACTGCCAACAACGCCACAAGTACTATATATCCTCATCATCACTGCCAACAACGCCACAAGTACTATATATGCTCATCATCACTGCCAACAACGCCACAAGTACTATATATACTCATCATCACTGCCAACAACGTCACAAGTGCTATATATCCTCATCACTGCCAACAACGCCACAAGTACTATATATACTCATCATCACTGCCAACAACGTCACAACTACTATATATGCTCATCATCACTGCCAACAACGTCACAAGTACTATATATACTCATCATCACTGCCAACAACGTCACAACTACTATATATGCTCATCATCACTGCCAACAACGCCACAAGTACTGTATATACTCATCATCACTGCCAACAACGCCATAAGTACTATATATGCTCATCATCACTGCCAACAACGCCATAAGTACTATATATACATATATCCTCATCATGACTGCCAACAACGCCACAAATACTATATATACTCATCATCACTGCCAACAACGTCACAAGTACTATATATGCTGTCATCACTGCCAACAACGCCATAAGTACTATATATACATATATCCTCATCATGACTGCCAACAACGCTACAAGTACTATTTATACTCATCATGACTGCCAACAACGCCACAAGTACTATATATACTCATCATGACTGCCAACAACGTCACAAGTACTATATATACTCATCATCACTGCCACCAACGCCATAAGTACTATATATACATATATCCTCATCATCACTGCCAACAACGTCACAAGTACTATATATGCTCATCATCACTGCCATCGACGCCACAAATACTATATATGCTCATCATCACTGCCAACAACGTCACAAGTACTATATATTCTCATCATCACTGCCATCAACGCCACAAATACTATATATGCTCATCATCACTGCCAACAGCGTCACAAATACCATATATGCTCATCATCACTGCCAACAACGTCACAAGTACTATATATACTCATCATCACTGCCAACAACGTCACAATTACTATATATACTCATCTTATTATATGCTCATTTTTTCCCCGTTAACTTTACATTGACAGAATCGTTCAATATTCCCCGATACTGAACGCGCGCGACAATACACATATAGCATTCACGTGAATAAAGGAACTACTTTCTTTTGTAAATAAACAATGGACTCAGACGCCAGCATTTTTGATTTGTAAACAAATCATGTACACTCGCGTAAGAGGCTCTTTACGTTGTGGTTGTTTATTTGTTTCTGAATGAACTAAAACATGTTTCGTGGACTGCAAAAAACCCCAGCTGTCTTGACATTTTGCGTTGATACAATGTTACGGATTTAGGCTTGTATAAATGACGGATTAGGTCCTTACAAATAACAAGGCATATACTGTTTTCTTTAGCTGGTGATAAGAATGGCAAAATAAAATATACTTACAGTTTTACATCCTGAATTTCCTCAAAATGTTTATTCTTAATTCTGCAAATCCGAATTGCATGAGCCATGTCATAGGTTTTCAATCTGGATTACACATTTCGAAAGTGTGCTGTAAGTTCGATTAAGTGCAATTGCATCCTCCTTACTGCACTCAAAATGAAATACACATTAAATTCCATAGCGTCTTTTTAAAAATTGCAATTGAAAGACTTCATATTTTCCGCACGGTATGATTTCAAACATTCAGTGACAGAAACAGAAACACGTTTGCAGACGTAAACACGCTTCTCCCGCGCCACTTCAATTCGATGTATTTCATGTATAATTTGCACAGATGAATCCAGTCCAAAATCACAAACTTTCGTCGAATCGAAACAAAACACCAAAATATATTCACTCCAGATCAAATGGAAAAGTCGTTGCAATGCCCAGTCATTCACAATATGACTGCAAATTTCAATTTTAACTAGACACGCCATTTTCTTTTGAAAGTTATGTCGACCGCGCGACTAAGTTCAAATTTATCTGGGCGGAGCTATGTGCGCATTAATAATGACGTCATTTTGTAATGTCAAATCTGCGCTTGTGTATTTAGTTTGGAATACGGCATTCATTCATTTACGTTGTTTCTTGTAGTGTATTTTGTTTACATAATTAAACCTTAGGTAGAATAAAAAAATGAGCATATAATAAAAAGGTTACTGCATTTGTATGGGAAAATATGAACTCGTTTTGTCGGAAGGATATACTGCACTCACAAGTTCGTACAGTATTCATTCCGAAAACTCGTTCCTATTTTCCCATACAAATGCAGTAAATATTTGCCAACAACTTCACAAGTACTATATATGCTCATCATATTTGCCAACAACGCCACACCCATTGTTTTCAATAACTCAACTTGTACTACTGTACCCCTATTACCAACGTCACAAGTACTACATATGCTATCTCAGTCAATAGTTGCCAGTTTTCACTGTCATCACGAACAGCATAAACAAAATTACAATTCTTTTGTTGTGGGTGGTGATAATTTTAATTTTAATTAGGTTTTAATTTAGGTTTATTGCTGCAGCTCGCTAAAACCACAACTGCTGCTACGACCACAACTACTGCTACAATCACAACTACTGCTGCTATTATGTGTGCTACTATTACTAGTAGTGCTGCTACTGCTGCCAGTAAAACTAATGCTGCTGATACTACTACTACCACTACTTCGATTACTGCTACTACTACTACAGCTACAGGCACTCCTACCACTTCTATAACAGCAACAACAGCTACTACTTCTACTATTCCATGGGAACTACACAGATTTTAATCCAAAAAGTTAAGGAACAAAACACGCTCAACTTAAGAAAATGAATTCAGAAAAGTACAAAAAATAAGTTAAGCGATGAAAATAATACAATCATCAACTCTTGTCAGACCGTTTTCACATTCACTTTTCAAAATGGAATAGTCTCAAAATGTCAATAATATTTCAAACCATAAAAGCAAGCCATCAATGCATTATTTCGAAACAAACAGTACATTTAACAATGCAGTTTCGATTTTACGAAAATAAGAAAGAACTGCACGTTTAAATTTTCCTTCCTCATTTAAATGTCTTTAACGAAAATTCGTGCAACGTGAAATACATGCCCGTAATGCTTCATAACAATAAAAGCCTATCTCTGGAACAGGATTGTTGTTTCTGCTTACGGTGGATGGCACAAACCTTTATCAAATAGGGACAGTATTTGTTGTCATATGTCTGCCGCAGTTGTTTTCGTTATTACTACTGTTTCAGATATTAACATTACCACTGCTACATGTACTAATATTACTACTGCTACATGTATTAATATTACTACTGCTACAGGTACTAATATTAGCAAGGCTACGTGTACTAATATTACAAAGGCTACATGTACTAGTATTACTACTGCTACAGCTACTATTACGACAGCTACATGTATTCGTATTACTACTGCTACAGGTACTAATATTACTACTGCTACAGGTACTAATATTACTACTGCTACAGGTACTAATATTACTACTGCTACAGGTATTAATATTACTACTGCTACAGGTATTAATATTATTACAGCTACTGCTACTAATAGTTCTATTGATACTGCTACAGGTGCTAGTACTAGTACAGATACATCTACTAATATTACTACTGCTACATATACTAGTATTCATACTGCTACAGCTACTAATATTACCACTGCTACATGTAATATTATTACTACTGCTACAGGTACGAATATTACTACTGACAATGCTACCAAAATTGCTACTGCTACAGGTACTAATATTACTAGTATTACAGGTAATAATGGTGCTACTGCTACAGGTACTAATAGTACTACTGCTACGGCTACTAATATTATTAAGGTTACATGTACTTATATTACTATTGCTACAGCTACTAATACTACTGATACTGCTACTAATATTACTACTGCTACAGTTACTAATATTAGTATTGCTACAGCTACTGCTGCTACAGGTGCTAATAATAATGACTGCTACAATTAATATTACTACAGCTACAGCTACTAATATTATTACTGATACTGCTACTAATATTACTACTGCTAGAAGTACTCATAATATTACTAATACTGCTACTAATATTACTACTGCTACATGTACTAATATTACTACTGCTACTGCTATTAATATTACTACTGTTACAGGTACTATATCACTAATGTTACAAGCACTACTATTACTACTGCTAGGGGTACTAATATTACTAATATTACTACAGCTACAGGAACAAATATTATTACTGCTACTAATATTACTACTGCTACAGCTGCTAATATTACTACTGTTATAGGTACTATTATTATTACTGCTACAGATACTAATATTACTACTGCTACATCTACTACTATTGCCACTGCTGCTGCTACTAATAATACTATTGCTACAGCTACTAATATTGCTACTGATACAGGTACTAATACTAATGACTGCTACATCTAATATTACTACAGCTACTAATACTATTACTGTAACTGCTACTAACATTACTACTGCTACATGTACTAATATATTAATATTACTAATGCTACAGGTAATAATATTACTATTGCTAGAGCTGCTAATACTACTACTGCTGCTACTAATATTGCTATTGCTACAGGTACTATTATTACTGCTGCTATAGGTACTAATATTACTATTGCTACAGCTACTAATATTACTACTGCTATAGGTACTAATATGACAGCTGCTACAGGTACTAATATTACTACAGATGCTGCTACTATTATTTTCACTGCTACATGTACTAATAATACTACTGCTGCAGGTACTAATAATAATACTGATACAGGTACTAATACTACTATTGCTACAGGTTCTCATGTTACTACTGCTACAGTTAATATTATTACTGCAACAGCTACTAATACTACTACTGCAACAGCTACTAATATTACTACGGCTACATGTACTAATATTACTACTGTTACAGGTACTAATATTTCTACTGCTACAGCTACTAATATTACTACTGCTACATCTACTAATACTACTGCTGATACTGCTATTAATATTACTATTGCTACATCTACTAATACTACTGCTGCTATAGGTACTAATATATTACTGTTGTAAGTACTAATATTACTACTACTACTACTACTGCAACAGCTACTAATATTTCTACTGCTACAGGTACTAATATTACTACTGCTACGGGTACTAATATTACTACTGCTACAGGTACTAATATTACTACTGCTACAAGTACTCATATTATTAACTGATACTGCTACTAATATTACTACTGCTACATGTACTGATACTGCAACTAATATTACTACTGCTACAGGTACTACTGCTACTACTGCTACAGGAACTAATATTATTACTGATACTGCTTCTAATATTACTACTGCAACAGGTACTAATATTACTACTGTTATAGGTACTATTGTTACTACTGCACAGCTACTAATATTACTACTGCTACATCTACTACTATTACTACTGCTGTTGCTACTAATATTACTATTGATACAGGTACTAATATTACTACCGCTATAAGTACTAATATTATTACTGATACAGCTACTAATATTTCTACTGATACTGCCACAAATATTATTGATATTTTTACTAATATTACTACTGTTACAGCTACCAATATTACCGCTACAGCTACTAATATTACTACTAATAGTGCTGTTACTAATGCTACTACCTTTCTACTAGAACAACTAATGACACTGCGACTAATACAACTGCTGCTGCTCTTCATATACTACTACTGCAGTTACTAATATTGCTTCTGATACTGCTGCTACTAACACAGCTACTAATGGTATTACTACTAATATTACGCCTGCTACTAAGACAACTACTATCGTTGCTGCTACTACTACAACTACTACTGCTGGTGTTGACTGTACAATTAGTATAGAAGTTAAATTAATTTTTACAACAACCGCTGCTGTCACTTTTTTGGGTGGGGGAGCTTATTATAAACAAATCTCTGGTTCCTTGAGACAAGATTAGCTTCACATTTGGTACTTTATCATAGGGAATAACTCATCTTTTATCTTTCCTTTCATATCAACGTTTGACGTATTCCGAACATGCTGTTGAATCCCGTGCCAGGAGGACGGTTTCGGCGCATCATAAGCATTTGACACATGATTTCTAATCATTCATAAAAAAAGAAAGAAAAAAAAAGTTTCAGATGCAATTTAAAATTTCCTAACTGATAGCGTCGATCCGATTCGTTGGTTTTACTTAAGCCTTTCTGGGTCCGCGCGTGTTCCTGATCAGCTGATGTAAAACCATCGATGTACAATGTACATGACAGTCTCGGAAGAGAGACAACTTCGAAGACGTATTTAGAAATACCACTCTCACAAATCATTCAGCATAATATTTATAATTTCTGAGCAATACAGCAACAAGATATTTGACAGGGTAAATGCATCAAATTACACCGAACCGTATGGTGATTGATACACAAATGAGAATGCACACCAGTTACTGTAGAGCAGTCGCGTTAAAATCTACTTAACTTGCATCATTATGTCTATCGCTCCGAGTTGATCATATGTATTTGACAAGAAAACATTTTTTCTCAAACTTCGGAAATTTCTCTCTTCTGTGCGACTGGAGAACATAACAGGATCGAACGTTAGCGGCCAGTACACGAACAATGCGAAATGCAGTTTTTGGGTACGGTCCGGAATAAGTACAAGTGAAACAACATACAGAAATGCTGCGTGAAATAGATGTTTATTCATCGCTCGGCAATGCGGCACGCATGTTTTTGTATCAGTATATAGCGATCTTACCCCCCCCCCTTGAATTAACGTTTGCCGAAATCCGAGGGAACGTAGGAGCCTTAGCCATAATGGCAAGGGTTACATGTAAGGGATTCCTCGAACGTTGTTACCAAAAAGAACTGGACATGTATCATTGGTATTCTTACATAGAAATAAAACGAGATTTACAAATGTTACATGCAATTTAAAATTTCCTGAGCGAAGGCGCCGATCTGGGGCTAAGTTTTACATTCCACAGAGAAATAGCTACTGAAGTGAAAAGTTCAGTGTAATTATCAGTGCAGCTGCCAGAAGTTTGATAGGTAATGACGCGACATTTCACAGATTCTGATCCGTATTTTGATTCATACACAAATGCTAATATACCATTGTCAATGCAGAACAGTCAAGTCGAAAAATCAGACAATTTCTGTCTTCCGTGCAACTGGAGAACCCAACATCATCAATCAATACACACACTATGCGGAATGCAAGCATCTGTATCAGCCAATAACGCTGCGCACGCATTGTTATTTAAGAATAGTGCTTAAACTCGAGACAGAGATGAATTGCAATGGTTATGTACCGGAACATATTTATTCAGTAATCAAACCAAAGCTATCATAAAATGTAATATTAAATAGTGGGTAAAACATCATGCATGATTACGATCGGTTAAACTGCAATTAATGGTACTTTCTTTTGAAAATAGACACATTGAATACACTGTCTGAATTGTTTCTCATTTATGATGATCAAGGTAGAATGGAAGAATGGAATATGCCACGAAATACTCGTGAAAATATCAGTCTTGAGAGAATTTTTGGAAGAGAAATAACTGTATGCTTTTTAGAAAGATATTTGCGGGTAATAAACGTATGCTCTTTATGCAGGTATTTGCTGGTAATAAACTTATACTCTTTATGCAGGTATTTGCTGGTAATTGCTATAAACATGTCCAGCAGATCGATATTCGCTGGTGCTCCCTAGATATGTTTAACCAGGTATTTGCAGGTACTCCCTAGATACGTTTAACCAGACATTTGCAGGTACTCCATAGATACGTTTAACCAGGTATTTGCAGGTACTCCCATGATGCGTTTTAACCAGGTATTTGCAGGTACTCCCTGGATACGTTTTAACCAGGTATTTGCAGGTACTCACTGGATACATTTAAACCAGGTATTTTCAGGTACTAACTGTATACTTGTTTAGCAAATACGTGTGGGTACTAGCTGTATACTTATTAAGCAGGCATAGGTATTTGCGGGTACTAACTGTATACTTACTAGGTACTTATATGCCAACAAGAACCGTATACTTGTGAAGCAGGTATTGGTGTGTTATATTTGCGAACCAGGTATTTGTGAGAACTAAGTGTATACTTATGAAGCAGGTATTTGTGGATATTAACTGTGTACTTGATCAGGTATTTGTGGATACAGTGTACTTATTAAACTGATACTTGTAAGTAGCTGACTGTATACTTGTTTAACAGCTATTTATGGCTGTTAGTGTATACTGTTCAATCAGCTATTTATGGGTACTAACTGTATATTTCATAAGCAATTATTTGTGGGTACTTACAGTATGCTTCTTAACCAGGTATGTGTGTACTAACCGCATATTTGTTAAACAGGTATGTGTGTGTACTAACTGTTTACTTGTTGATAAGGTATATGTGGGTATTAACTGTATACTTGTTAATCAGGTATATGTAGGTACTAACTGTATACTTGTTAATTAGGTATGCGTAGGTATTAAATGTATACTTGTTAATCAGGTATGTGTGGGTACTAATTGCATGCATGTCAATCAGGTAAGTGTGGGTACTAACTGTATACTTGTTAATCAGGTATGTGTGGATACTAACTGTATACTTGTTAATCAGGTATGTGTGGGTACTGACTGTATACTTGTTAATCAGGTATGTGTTGGTACTAACTGTATACTTCTTAATCAAGAATGTGTGGGTACTAACAGTATACTTTTTAATTAGGTTTCTGTGGGTAGTAACTGTATACTTCTTAATCAGGTATGTGTGGGTACTAACAGTATACTTTTTAATTAGGTTTCTGTGGGTAGTAACTGTATACTTCTTAATCAGGTATGTGTGGGTACTAGCAGTATACTTTTTAATTAGGTTTCTGTGGGTAGTAACTGTATACTTCTTAATCAAGTATGTGTGGGTACTAACAGTATACTTTTTAATTAGGTTTCTGTGGGTAGTAACTGTATACTTCTTAATCAAGTATGTGTGGGTACTAACAGTATACTTTTTAATTAGGTTTCTGTGGGTAGTAACTGTATACTTCTTAATCAAGTATGTGTGGGTACTAACAGTATACTTTTTAATTAGGTTTCTGTGGGTAGTAACTGTATACTTCTTAATCAAGTATGTGTGGGTACTAACAGTATACTTTTTAATTAGGTTTCTGTGGGTAGTAACTGTATACTTCTTAATCAAGTATGTGTGGGTACTAACAGTATACTTTTTAATTAGGTTTCTGTGGGTAGTAACTGTATACTTCTTAATCAAGTATGTGTGGGTACTAACATTATACTTTTTAATTAGGTTTCTGTGGGTAGTAACTGTATACTTCTTAATCAAGTATGTGTGGGTACTAACAGTATACTTTTTAATTAGGTTTCTGTGGGTAGTAACTGTATACTTCTTAATCAAGTATGTGTGGGTACTAACTGTATACTTTTTAATTAGGTTTCTGTGGGTACTAACTGTATACTTCTTAATCAAGTATGTGTGGGTACTAACAGTATACTTTTTAATTTGGTTTCTGTGGGTACTAACTGTATACTTGTTAATTAGATAAGGGGTATAAAAATGAGAGTAATAATTATGTTGCAAAGATAAGAAATAAATTGTATTTAATTTATAGGTACAACATTTAGAACTTTTAGTAATATATATATATATATATATATATATATATATATATATATATATATATATATATATATATATATATATATATGTATGTATATGATGTGTTATAATGCGCACAAGTTATTCCTCCACTAATATGCTAATATTATTTGCTTGGAATGATGACTGATACGTCTAGGGTTACAGCAAACAGTGGCACGCCGTGTACGGGTCCAGTTTTCATGAATATTATTCTTGACAGAACATCACCAAGCATACTGATAAATAGAATCGTCATATTGTGATAAACTAATGCAGATACTTCCAAAGAAAAGTTTTACTGAGGGAGTTTTAAAGAGATAGTTTTATTGAGGGAGTTTAAAGAGATAGTTTTAATGAGGGAGTTTTAACGATTAAGTTTTACAATGATGGAGTTTTAATGAGGGATTTTTACAAAAAGGGAGCTTTACTTCAACAGATAGTCTTCTAATTATAAATATTGACACGTATTACTGTGAACTTGTTTTTACTTTACTTCTGTTTATGGTTTATTACTATCATTACATTTGCCATTAGTAATGTGAGTTATCCTATAATTATTGGTGGTAGTGGTGATGGTGATAGTGTTGTTGTTGTTCTTGTTTTATGATAATGAATAAACAAGCCGCATACAATTAACGTAAGTCAGTGGTCTCAAACTGAAATTGCCCTGGGGGCCGCATGAGGGCATTTTCGATGACCCAAGGTCGCATCATCTTTGTTATTTCTCATGACACCTTGTGACTCCAATTATTTTGCGGGCCACAGGATACGGCTTGTGGGCCGCGTGTTTGAGACCCCTGATGTAAGCAATGGCTACAACTAATAATCGCTGTATGGAACGCGCATTCGTGACGAGCAAAATAACACTGGCAACGCTGACAAAAACGTCACAGCTTATAATATTTTAGCTGATAATGTAATGCAGACCTAGAATCGAATGATACGTGGGGGAATAATAAATTGAAAACCGAAAAAATGTCAAACTTGATAATTTCGGACTTACCTCTGTCAAATTCTTGGATTACTACAAAAGCTGGCTTCAATACACTTCTTCAGGCATTTACTTGAAGCTTTTATTATGGGAATGGTAGTAAAACATTTCCTAACCAGTTTGGCTGGATGGAGTCAGTAACTGTGAACCAGACTGAACTGGAATCGTCTGTCTAACGTCCTCTGACGAAAACGCATAAATTAAGCTTGAAACCTGCACTTATTGAATTTAATTAAGACAAACTAACCTTTGAGCAAATTAAGAAAATAAACAGAGAACGACACACTGAAGAAGGAATTTAAACTCTCTCTCTCTAAAATAAAAAATATAGGTACATGCGACTTTCTAAAGAAGCTGCCCTCATAGTGTTGTGCCAGATCAACACCATGATTTATAAAAAATAAAACTAATACTCGATATTGGTAATACAACTTTCTATTAAACCTTTACAAAATAAACATAGATTTCAACATATCCTCCACTAAACCACGTTGGACAAAATTCACTTTCTGCCCAATCAGCGAAACGCCCATTTTTCTTCATCTATTCTCGGTAGCTTTATTGTATAGAGGAGAGAAAGAACAGTGACTATAACGGATTTAGATTTTTAATGTAGCTTGAACAATTTTAGTCGAATCGCTACAAAGTCTGCAGTGTGACAGTTTATAGTGATGTCTAGCAATGGGGCATCATGCCGCATACATGTATCATCATGTCACACCCAGTCGCATTATCCTGATAACAGGCCAATCTGTCGTAAAACTAACCTCTTAATTCCATTTTTACAAGTCTTTTTGGTATGAATCGGCCTGGGTTCGAACCCGCGACCTTACGGATCCGAGGCGGACGCTCTAACTACTTAAGCCACCGGATGGGTGACTATAACGGAGATCGTGGAATTTTTGTTCTTCAGGTAGAGATAAACTTGCTATTAAAACATTCATACTTGAACATCATAGCATATATTGCCTTTTCATTCAATATTTGATTTCGGCCTGCATAAATATTAGCAGCTTGTGTATAGCGTCCAAATTTATTTAGGACTTCAATAAACGAACGTAGACCGTATGTATGACATCAACAAAACTCGCCCTTGTTTTATTTGGAGGTATTTTTTTAAAATAACAAAATCATACAGGATGATACAAATTATGAATAATATAAAGACTGGTTTTCATTTTAATTCCTGTACATTTTATTCAGTAGCAGTTGTATGGTGATGGTTTCGTACGAGACCCATCATTTCTGCTAAATCATCACTGAACATTGTCCTTGCTTAACTATTTTCGAACAAGACTTGCAGCATTGCTGTTTAATTTTATAAAGTTTACGTCATCCAGACTAAAGGGGGATGGAGATTAAGGGGCCGGGAATCAATCAGTGCTTGTGTTCAGCCGCGTGCTTAAAGAGGAAAAGAATAAATACGTACATCCATGCATACACACACACACACACACACACACACACACACACACACACATACATACATACATACATACATACATACATACATACTACCATTACTTAAGATTGTTGTTCGCCAGTGCAACTGGGTTAATTGAATGTATATACTGTTGGAGGTAGACATTAAACGGACTCCACAAACACCAATAAAACTTCATTTAAAATAGGTGTCATTGACCTGTTGTTTGCAACGATTTTCAAAAGTAACACTTCTTCCATTAAAATTAAAGTTTAGAATAAACTGACTGTTAACAAGTACAAGACAAAAACGTTCCGTTCACAGTGCAAGCCATCGTTTTCTAAATAATTCTAGTAAATGAGTCTGGTAGAAGAGGTACTTTTTCGTATTTCGGAAATTGTTTATTATCCTTCCATCCTGAAGATGTCTTATTGATTCCAGTATTTCTTAAAGAATCAACTGGCCATTTTCTTCCATCTCCGCACTGCATAATTTATTTTGGTGATTAAGCAAAATGAAATGTGCTGAGATAGCAAAATCGATTTTAATTTCAAGATGTGAAATAGGAATGAGTCTGTAAAGAGAGAGATGTCAAAAATTCAATAAACGTACGAGGTTAGCGATATAAACTTAAGAAAGTTTACTAAATTAAACAATATTTACAGGAAAAATCTGTAATAACACATTATTAATGCTTTCTACGATGACGTTAAGAAATATAGAAACAAATTTTATTTTTGAAGGACAATCATCAAAACCGGTTTGTATTTCAATCATAAATTTAATTTTAAAATTTGCTCTTAATCAATAAAATGTAACTTAATGTTCCCAAGTTGTGTCAGTACTTCAATATTCTCAAGTTATGCAAATTATTCTAGCCATATATATTACAAAATTATTAATTAATTTACGGGTCAGATATCCAGTTTTCTACTGAAATAAAGCTTTTAAATGATTATTTTTTTTTAAAGACAAGAATCATAAATATTGTAAACTAGTAAAATGAAGTTTAAATCATAATAATATTCGAATAATTAGCTACTTTTGGGGTAATGATTCACAATTCGGTTTAACTTAGAGCTATAAATATCATACAGACCAAAGCGGAAAAAATATATCTAGATGCGTTGTAGGGCAATAGAGAGGTCATTATTATCAGCATGCATACACCCCTCTAAGACCCCCCCCCCCCAAAAAAAAAAAAAAAAAAACTATTCTGAATGCAAAATCTGTTCGTGGAAATGCTGGAAGTATGGTCTTTAAATATTGTGAATGAAAACAATGGCTAGCATCTTACGTATGTGAGACAGAAAACAGTTTACGTTCAGTAAGTTATGAGAAGTACTATTATTTTTGTCGCTCTTTGAGCGTCAGTATAATTGCCCTTTATAACACGCAAAAAGAAAAAGAAAGAAAAAAAAAAATCCCGCACAAATAAACAGGGTAATTGCGGTGTTGTATGTATGAACAATATAGTATCTTGTATCGTGTCAATGTCTTATGTTTGCCGTACAGTGCCATGAAATTAACATTTATTTTAAGGCCAACACGAGTGGGAACCTTAAAACTGTGACTATAAAAATTTAGATTATTAGAGCAAATGAAGAAATAGCGATCAGGACTGATGAAATGCCATTTTTTAAAAAAAATGCAATCAATCAGTCTGTTAAGGGACTCCTGATTAATTCATTTTCTGTCTGAGAGGTTTACATATATTTTATTTTTTAATTAAGGCGACAACTGATTCCATCCCAGAGGTTCCACCTACACAACACGCAATGAATGTTAATAAATTTACTTAACGAAATGTTCTAGTGGAAAACCAATCTTGGAGTAAAACTGATCGATACAAGAAGCATCACTTGAAATAGAACTGTCATGGGTGAAAATTAGGTCATAATAGATGTGTTCTCTTCTGAAATTTACCGATTCGATGCAATTACACTCCTTGAAAACACCACCAAAGCAAAATAACATTTTGACCTTATCAACAACGCCATACAGCTTCTACTAAACTGAGCAAGAACCGTGTTCGGAAAGTGTTTTGAGCACAAATGCCCAAGATCAATGTCCGACTTTTTTTACTTTCTGGGACTTTGATTAGGACGGGTCTTAGGACTAAAATCAGGTTTTTTATTTGTATACTTTTATCTCCCAGTAAGCGTGTTAAATTTCAATTATTTAGGTGTTCTCTCTTGTTCATATCCGTTTTGGGTTTTGCAGCTTCAGCTTTAGTTTCTTGCTCAAGGGGTTATCGGAACATCACTCGGCTTTTTCCGTCAAACAACTAAATAACCTAGCATACATATGTAGGAATAAACATACATTTCTTGGGTTTAGTGATTCGTTTACAGCGGATTTCACTAAGTATACTGCCATGGAAAAAGCCGACAATGCTCCGATTGTGACTCAGTCTCCTCCGCCGCCATAGTGTGCAATGTGGAGAAAAGTAATTACAAATAATGTTCTCAACTGCGACTGATACATCCGAGTTATTTTCTGAACTTAACTCAAAATGCCCAACATATTCTAGCATGACTGGCCCAAAATGTTTCGATAAAAAGTTTCATCTACTTATTATGAATTTTGCAAGACTGACGGAAATATATTTCCTTGATCATCGTTTTAACAAAACATAACTAGGCATGGAGTATTTTCCGAAACCAAGCATATCTCATAGGCTCGAAAACCAATCCTATGTCCAACATTTAGAGTGTTATTTACGCATCTCTTCAAGAGAACGTTACAAGTATAACCTTTGTCTATGGAACATTTCACTACATTTATATGGTAGTCTATTTCATTCGGTTTCACTGCATTTATATCGAAGTATCCTTTATTCGGTTTCACTGCACATATATCATAGTCTTTTATCTGGTTTCACTGCATTCATATTATAGCCTCCTTTATTTGGTATCTCATTCATACCAGAATCTCTTTTAATCAGTTTCACCGCATTCATATTGTAATATGTTTTATTCGGTTTCACTGCATTCATATCGTAGTACGTTTTATTCGGTTTCACTGCATTCCTATCGTAGTCCATTTTATTAGGTTTCACTGCATTCATTTCTTAGTCCATTTCTCTGCATTTTTATAATAGCCTCTTTTATTCGGTTACTCGTAATATGTTTTATTCGGTTTCACTGCATTCGTATCGTAGTACGTTTTATTCGGTTTCACTGCATTCCTATCGTAGTCCATTTTATTAGGTTTCACTGCATTCATTTCTTAGTCCATTTCTCTGCATTTTTATAATAGCCTCTTTTATTCGGTTACTCGTAATTGGAAGACAAAGATGAATTGACTGTCTTGGCTCACACTCAGTTTCTTTATATTTTTCCACAGGCAGTTCTTCTTGGCAATGGTAATTGAATTTTTTAAATCCAAGTAACTATTCTTCTTTAACCGTCTATTCAATGCCTCCATCTTTATTTATTTATGTTTTTTATCGGTTAGGGCTAGGGTTTATGGCTTTATTTATCGAAAAAGTGTTCATTCTTTATTTTCAAGTGAATTTTCGCTCTTGAGAAAGTATTTGACTTTCTGGTTTGACAAGGACTCACGCAATATCTCGGTCAAAATAGCGACGCACGCAATATCTCGGTCAAATGAACGACGCACGCAATATCTCGGCCACAACAACGACGCACGCAATATCTCGGTCAAATGAACGACGCACGCAATATCTCGGCCGCAACAACGACGCACGCAATATATCGGCTACAACAACGACGCACGCAATATCTCGGTCAAATCAACGACGCACGCAATATCTCGGCCACAACAACGACGCACGCAATATCTCGGTCTAAAGAATTCAGTCACTGGCTGATATAAAGCAAGCACGTGCTTCCTGACATTTCCTCACTTCAAGAATACGAATGACTTTTCTTCACTCTTTATTCTTTCCTGGTATAATACAACTTTCAAATACCCTTGCATTTCAAACAAGATAATAGCTTCCATGTTAGGTTCTTTCAATCGTCTAAACAATCGTAATGCTGATTGCACATTCACATGTTATGGTGCGAGTGAGTGAAGAAATTAATTTTATTTGGACAAATCTTCGCTATCAATGTAGAATTTCTTGAAAACCTTTATCGTTGAATAATTAATTTTTCACGTAATGCAAATTGTTCTTATGGAAACAGGCTTGATATTAACGTATTCACCCCGGTGTGTCGAAGTTGTAATCTTGGTACCTAAGGACATTTCCAACCATTCGGAATATTCCTTCCCAATCCGATGACTCGTTAACGGGAAGATCCGATTGATCTCACTATTCCTTCCAATATCGTCTGATACTTTACTCAACGGGAAGAGCAAACGCTTTCCAAATCATTCGACACAGACATTATAGCTTTTTTGAGAATAATTTGCAATCCAGCAGTTGAAGTAATATACCTACGACACAATATCAATATAACATTTAACGTAAATTTATGATTCCAAACGCTTGGTAGCTGTATTATGTGCAGTCGGGATGGTAAGATAAGACAACCGATGCTTAACCTTCTTCGGGGACTCGAGTGTTGTCTCTAATTTGCATCAGAAATGGCACAATTTCTGTTGAGCATTGTGAGACCAAGAAGATACCCTAAATCTGCTTCTATCGAAAAAGAAATATAATTTCCGATATGCTGGTAATAAGACAGCATCATCCTGATTGTTTTACTAACAATGCTAGTTCTTGTGGCAAGAACTTTGTGTACGCCCTGTTTCCATTACTATGACTTCACGACTAAAAAACCTTCATATGTGTATCATCAGTGTACAACCTACTGTCACGAAATTATCGAAATAAATATCGGTGGAGAAGAGTCTAAATAGATTCATGAACAATAAACTAGTGTATATAGACTCCTATAAGGTGAAATAACCTCTATCTGATTCGATGTGACATTGGCTGCGTGCGTGTTTAAACGTAATTTTATGTAGTTAAGTTAAATGTAGGGTGGGCGAGCGACAAAAGGTGGATCGATAGTGCTATAAAAAACATATGTATGTATGTATGTATGTATGTATGTATGTATGTATGTATGTATGCATGCATGCATGCATGCATGCATGTGTGTGTGTGTGTGTATGTATGTATGTATGTATGTATGTATGTATGTATGTATGTATATATGCATGTATGTATGTACGTGCACACATTTCTTACATTAAGTATTTAGGGAAGTGTAGAGATTGTAAGGATTGCAGGAAGTTTTATATTTGCTTGAGCAGAAGTGTAATTTACGGTCTGTGAAAGAGACCAATGGTTTTGCGAGCAGTGGAATTGACAATATGTGGAATAGACCAATGGTTTTGCGAGCAGTGGAATTGACAATATGTGGAGTAGACCAATGGTTTTGCGAGCAGTGGAATTGACAATATGTGGAGTAGACCAATGGTTTTGCGAGCAGTGGAATTGACAATATGTGGAGTAGACCAATGGTTTTGCGAGCAGTGGAATTGACAATATGTGGAATAGACCAATGGTTTTGCGAGCAATGGAATTGACAGTATGTGGAATAGACCAATGGTTTTGCGAGCAGTGGAATTGACAATATGTGGAGTAGACCAATGGTTTTGCGAGCAGTGGAATTGACAATATGTGGAATAGACCAATGGTTTTGCGAGCAGTGGAATTGACAATATGTGGAGTAGACCAATGGTTTTGCGAGCAATGGAATTGACAGTATGTGGAATAGACCAATGGTTTTGCGAGCAGTGGAATTGACAGTATGTGGAATAGACCAATGGTTTTGCGAGCAGTGGAATTGACAATATGTGGAGTAGACCAATGGTTTTGCGAGCAGTGGAATTGACAATATGTGGAGTAGACCAATGGTTTTGCGAGCAGTGGAATTGGCAATATGTGGAGTAGACCAATGGTTTTGCGAGCAGTGGAATTGACAATATGTGGAGTAGACCAATGGTTTTGCGAGCAGTGGAATTGACAATATGTGGAATAGACCAATGGTTTTGCGAGCAATGGAATTGACAGTATGTGGAATAGACCAATGGTTTTGCGAGCAGTGGAATTGACAATATGTGGAGTAGACCAATGGTTTTGCGAGCAATGGAATTGACTGTATGAGGAATATACCAATGGTATTTTGAGACTGCATGATAATGTGTTCACTTTAAGCTAATTTTAACGCTAAGAAGCCATGAATTTGAAATTGACTTGCTTCTGTATTTAACCAGCATAATTACCCTTGAAACGTTGTAATAATTGCTCAGTTTTTTGTAAGATTGACTTGATCATGTTAATATAGTACATGTCACAATTAATTTGAAAATTAAGGAATATCACTGTCAAGACTGCCAACTCGATATCCTTCAAGGGAAATACATAGTCATCCCGGTTCCAAGGTATCTAGCAAATTGTCGAGGATAATTAAGCTTGATGGAATTAACAGAAATGGATTCAGGTTATGCACATTTAGAATTACTCCAGTTTCTACGATCTTAGCTTTTATCCAGTTTTGGCCATTGGGAAGAAACCTCTGCCACTATTTCACTGCATGCATTCATACTAAGTGATATGGAACACACACACACACACACACACACACACACACACACACGTTTTAAACCGTTCATACCAAACTAAGAATGGGTGTTTTCCAGGACCCCACCTTTTATTTGATGACACATAATATAATTGTATTAAAATGTGTTATTGAGCCATGGTTAAGCGCTTTCCTGAATATTTGGAATATTGGTGTCAATTTGTAATTACACTTTCATAAATACAAATCTTGCGGAAGTCTGCATTCAGCTGAGTGTCTAGTTCTCCTTGCCTATCAGGTTGGTTCCTGTGCACCTCGGGCATTTATTTACCGTCGACACATACTAGTAACGCAGGAGGACACGTGTCTGGAATTTCCACTGGAATGAAGTTTTTGTAATATATCAATGTGATCAAAACTCTGATCCTTTCTTACACGTCTAGAAAGAGGAAATGTAATGTTTGGCATGGTCAGCTACAAGACAATCACCTTTTTACTTGTTATAAGTATATCTTAAGTAAGATTTCTAATATAAGTACAATTTTTATCAAGCCTTTGTAACAAGCATTAAAAGTGGTTAAAATTGCATCATTTGGAGCAGAAAAAATATTAAACAAAGCCGGAAACAGAAAGGAACTATTTATGTATTCATGCGCCTTTTGCGTATGCTTTGACAATATATTTAAAAACAGTGTTTAAAAAGTAATTATGTTATTAATTTTTCGAGATTGTTAATATTTTTATAACTATTCGTAATTTTAATAATTGAATAATTTATTTATAATAATTATTATCGATTACACATTATGCATTAACTGAGCGGCTTTCACTTCACAAATGTCATTCATTAGTGTGAAATCGATTTTGAAGTTTATGATTTCCTGAATCCTGGAAAACATTAAGCTCAATTATAAAATGATAGTTGCTTCATGGGGGGGGGGGGGGGCAGTTAGTGCACAAGATACAAGAATGTACTGTGTAAAGACAGTTAGTATAGCAGATACCACAATATACACGTGTAAGGGCAGCCAGTGCAGGAGATACCACAATATACACATGCAAGGGCAGTCAGTGCAGGAGATACCACACCATACATGTGCAAGGGCAGTCAGTGTAGGAGATGACACACTATATACGTGGAAGGGGCAGTCAGTGTAGGAGATACCATAATATAGTGTAGGTGATAAAACACTATTCACGTGTAACTGCAGTCACTGTAGGAGATACCACAGTATACACGTACAAGGGAAGTCAGTGCAAGACATATGACAATATACACGTGTGAAGGCAGTCAGTATAGGAATACCACAATGGACATGTGTAAGGACAGTCAGTGTAGGAAATAAAACAATGTTGACGTGTGAAGGCAGTCAGTGTAGCAGATTCCACACTATGTACGTGTAAGGGCAGTCACTGTAGCAGATACCACAATATACGCATACAAGGGCAGTCAGTGTGGGAGATGACAAACTATACACATGCAAGGGCAGTCAGTTTAGGAGATGCCACAATATACACGTGCAAGGGCAGTCAGTGTAGGAGATGACACAATATATGCGTGGAAGAGCAGTCAGTGTAGGACATACCACCATAATATACATGTGCAAGGGCAGTCATTGTAGCAGATACCACAATATACACATACAAGGGCAGTCAGTGTGGGAGATGACAAACTATACACATGCAAGGGCAGTCAGTGTAGGAGATACCACAATATTCACGTGTAAGGGCAGTCAGTTTAGGAGATACCACATTATACACGTGCAAGAGCAGTCAATGTAGGAGATACCACAATATACGCGTATAATGGCTGCCAGTATAGCAGATACCACAGTGGACATGTGGAAGGGCAGTCAGTGTAGGAGATGTCACAATATACACGTACAAGGGCAGTCAGTGTAGGAGATACCACAATATAGACGTGCAAGGGCAGTCAGTGCAGCAGATACCACAATATACACGTATAATGACTGCCAGTATAGCAGATACCACAGTGGACATGTGGAAGGGCAGTCAGTGTAGGAAATAAAACAATGTTCACGTGAGAAGGCAGTCAGCGTAGCCGATTCCACACTATGCATGTGTGAGGGCAGTCAGTTTAGCAGATACCAAAATATACACTAATAATAATAATAATAATAATAATCTTTATATAAAGTGGAAGATGGTGTAGAAGAAAAAGAAAAAGAAAAGAAGAAAAAAATGTCACTTTTACATCCACCCAAGTATCTACGCACATATGCACAGATTTATAATTAATTAATGCATGTAATTATACTTACCACGATACATATATGAACAATATACTATACACAAGTTTATACATTGCAACAAATTCCCTTTTGGGAGGCTTTAATGTCATTCCAGCTCGTCAGGAAAGAATTTCTTGAATTATCTTATAAAGGAAGCAAGGGAATTTGAATTGCATATGCACAGGGGTAAATAATTCAATAAGGTAGGTACAGATATAATGAACAAGCTTTTGTAATGGCTAGTTTTCGACCACCGTGTCTGGAGAACGTTGTTAATTGTTGATCGGATATTACGCCCAGTATTTGATGATCTTAATTCAATTAGGTTAGAGATATAATCTGGAGAAAGGTCATTTAAAGACTTATATGTCATGATTTCTTTCATATAAAGAATATGTTTTTGTATGAGTAGTCATTGTAGACGTGAAAACAAAACATTCGAGGAATCATAATAGGAAGTATCAGAATTATTCGGGCTGCCCTTATATGGTGTTTGCCAATTTTGGATAGATTATTATTGGATGTGTTTCCGCCCATGATAAAGACGTACTCTATCAGTGGCAGAATTAATCCGGAAAAATAAAGTTCAAATGACTGTGGAGGCAGACATTTCGGCTGTAATATTAAGAGAGTTATTCGTTTACCATTGATATACAGTAGACAAAGAAAACGACCTAATAAGGATCTTTGAGGAATACCACTTAAAATTATGACTTGAGTCGGAAATATATCTACCCGTGCAAACAGTTTGGAGTATGGTAGTAAGATACGACGTGATCCAAGCAACTGAATTTGAAGACAAGTGTAGGCTGATTTTTTTTAATGGGCACCGAATGGTCACCCAGATCGAATGATTTTTAAAAATCAGTGAAGATTGTGCCAGTAAATCAGCCTGATTCAATCGCCAGTGGTCACTAGTCTTTACGTTTTGTCAATGCAGTTTTGTCGTGAATGTTTCCGTAGTTGAAAACATGTGATTTATGGAGGATTTGATATATGTTAACATTATTCTAAATGATCTTGATGTTTATTCAATGATTTTTGATAATACATATAGAACAGATAATGGTCGATAGTTGGACGGGTCATTCTTTTCATTTCCCATATGAATTGCGAATACTTCTGCTAATTTTAATGACTCTGGACATTTACAGGAAGCGATATTACTGTTAATCTCTTATTCCAGTGACTAAGAGATTCATAATGCCGACATTTTCAAAGTTTTGGGGTGAATTCCATCTTGACACACTGATTTGTTAGTGTTTATGTTATTGATAATATCAATAGTTATCGTCATTAAGATGATACTGAAACTAATATGATCGGGTCCCTTTCATTCACGAAGACAGTAAGTTTGTATGAATTAGGCTCTACAAATTTGACCTGTCAAGTGTTTGGGATATATTAGTAAAAAAAGAGGGTCAGTTGGTTTGCAATATCGTGCTCATTATTATAATTAGCGACATTAATTATAATTTCACACGATGATAGAGTTGCAGGTTTCGTTGAAGTTAATTCACGTAAGTAATTCCAGATAGATCTATTATCAGACTTTGAGTAAACGGTTTCTTTGAAAAATTAGGGCGTGCAGTTTATACTTAGTGATTTGACTTTGTTCCGGCCATAAACGACGATTTGTAAAATCTTTATATTCATGATAATGGTTTCGTTTACGTTGCGCCTAGCGATATCATCAGTATACCATCTGATGGTTTATTTCTTTTGATTTGTATGGGAGCGTGTTTATGTAGGATAGTAAGAAAACTATGATTCCAAATAGACAAGTCACAATCTGGGTATGTATTCGAGCTAATATTTTGTGATAATTCAGAGATAAATTCATTATCAATAAAATTTGTTAAATATCGGTATTGTATACAGGAGTGGGAATTGTTTTGATTTGCACTCAGTTGCTTGCGAGTTGCGCACATGGGATAGCGATCACTAATAGATTTGTTAGCGACTGTCGGGGTGGGCAGTGTAGATGTGGTCGATCATCGTAAGGGCATTCAGTGCAGCCGATACCATTAGGTACTTTATAAGGGCAGTCATTGAAGCAGATACCACAATGTACTGTGTAAGGGCAGTCATTGAAGCAGATACCACAATGTACTGTGTAAGGGCAGTCATTGAAGCAGATACCACATTATACACGTTTAAAGGCAGTCAGTGTAGCATATACCACCATATGCACGGGTAAGGAAAGTCAGTACAACATATACCAAAACGTACTGTTCAAGGTCAGTCAGTGAAGCAGTTACCTCCATATAAACGTTTAAGGGCAATCAGTAAAGCAGATAAAATGCGGGGGGCGGGGGCGGGTGTCCTTATAGGCTCAATAGGCGGCTGCCATGGTCGCCATGTTGACTAGAGCGCCAAATTTGAGAAGAGGGTACATGAGTGAGGGGGCGCTAATTTTCATTGCTCGTCTAGGGCTCCATTTGCTGGCAGTTATTCTAGGGTCGCCCCTGATACGAGTAAGGAAACTCCGTTTAGCAGATTCCACAATGTACATGTGTAAGTCCATTGATTCATATTAATTGGAGGACGCATTCTTTAGCGAAAAAAACACAAGTTTAAAGAGAAATGTGACCATTCAATGAATTAAAATTAAATTCAAACTTGTATTTGAATCCAGGTTTATTTTTCCCGTCATTTAGTTTATAACGTAAGTAACAACGTCTGCATTACCTTGTTTTTAACACACGACGTTTGGTAATATTGACTCAGAGTATGATTTAATCCATTGTTTTTCGGAAATCCTTTATAAATTATGACTGTCGACGCCATCTGGAATCCTCCTAAACTGTGACTGTTGACGTCATTTTTGGAAATCTACCATAAACAGTGACTGTCCATGTAATTGGGAAATCTACCATAAACAGTGACTGTCCATGTAAGTGGGAAATCTACCATAAACAGTGACTGTCCATGTAATTGGGAAATCCACCATAAACAGTGACTGTCCGTGTAACTGGGAAATCCACCATAAACAGTGACTGTCCATGTAATTGGAAAATCCACCATAAACAGTGACTGTCCATGTAATTGGGAAATCCACCATAAACAGTGACTGTCCATGTAATTGGGAAATCTACCATAAACAGTGACTGTCCATGTAATTTGGAAATCTACCATAAACAGTGACTGTCCATAAATTATACAAGGTTTTGTACAACTTTCAGAATGTTTGTTTTTGTCATTTTTCTTTTAAAGTATAAATCTTAATTGTTATCGCTTACATGTGTATTCCTTAATCCTATCGTGTTTATTGCCAAAATATAGTTTGGACAGCTGCATGTATTTTTTTTTATGACATTGGATATTAATTGTTGTCTTGTCATTGATTGTTGTCTAGTCATTAAATGCCGTGTAGCCATTAATTGATGTCTTGTAATTAATTATTTTATTGTCTAGTCATTAATTGCCCTCTAGTCACTAATTGCTGTCTAGTCATTTAATGCTGCCTAGCCATTATTTGCTGTCTTGTCAATAATATCTGTCTTGTCTAGTCATTCAATGCTGTCTAGTCAATAATTGAGGTCTAGTCGTTAATTGCCGTCTAATCATTAATTGCAGTCTAGTCATTAATAGCTGCCTAGTCATTAATTGCCGCCTAGTCATTAGTTACTGTCTTGTCTAGTCATTAATTGCTGCCTGGTCATTAATTGCTGTATAGTCATTAATTGCCATCTAGTCATTAGTTACTGTCTTGTCTAGTCATTAATTGCTGTCTTGTCTAGTCATTAATTGCTTTCTAGTCATTAATTGTCGTCAAGTCATTAATTACTGTCTTGTCTAGTCATTAATTGCCGTTGTCATTAATTTCTGTCTAGTCGTTACAAACTCCATCAGTTGTGGCTTGTTTTAGTTACAATTCACATAACTTAAGTCTCTGATTTAGAAGTAACTATTCCTGAAGGAAAAAAAAATCGTCCAAATTATACAGTTGTATTTTTTTATTTTTTGGTTTCATGACCTTACGAAGCAAGAAATTTGATGAAATTACAATTTCTCAAAGGTTAAATTATTAAAAATGATCCCTTTATGTGCAATGCTTAACTGTGCGGCACAAATGTGGACGATAGTTCTTTGTGTGGTGCTTTTTGTCGCGAGCCCATGCTAACCACTAAGGCACCGCGGCCAATCTAGAATGGTATGCCATCGATTGATGGTAGTTATAACTTATTTTCACGTTATCTCAACCCATAAACCGTCTTGTCCATAAATTGTATAGTTAGTTTAAACAATATTTATTGCTGTATGGTTCATGAAATCACACAGAGCGAACAGATTCATGATTGGAAAACAAGCGCGTGGCGCTTTATACAAATCCCTTTATTTAAGTCATTATGCAGTCGTCAAGGTTTCAGATTAGAAATTCGAGTCTCTAAGTGAATTATCATGTTTTTTCGAAATGTTATAGGACAGAACAGATCATTCAAACTCCGTATGGGAATTTCAAGTTTCCTATTTCAACATTGGGGACAACATTTACGTTTTTCTGGTTTAAGTAAGGCATCGCCTGACAACGTAATTGCAGATTCGCAAGTCCTAATTACCATTTTGGTTGACCAATTATTTGTACTTTTGCATTTTGTATCTAATGTGAGCAAGTGTTTTCTTCATAGAATGGAAAGTTCATTCTGTGAAGTCAATAGTGTCAGTGTTATATATTGACAAGTGATGGTGTTTCGAACCACTTGTAGTGGTCTTCAAAATATATTTTGGCTTTCACGGGGTTTAAAAAATGAGATTTCGCCGTGTTTGAAACATGATATACATGGCTTTCAAAATATTGTCAACTCCATTATTGGAACATCCTAAACAGAGAAACGGTTATAAGACAAGTCTAGTATATTTTTGAAGACGGATGGACGTGACAAAAGTTCAGCATAATTCCGGCTGACGAATATTATTATTATTGTTTATATTTTTTAAAACTTTTATGGCGAGCCATTCAGACATCCTTCTTGGCAATTAAGACTTGCTTCGTTTCCATCCCTTTTTAAGCGTGTACTTGTTTATATTACAAGATGCCGGACAGTTTATGATTCTGGTACGACTCATGCTGCTCTTACTCTTCACGTATGCTATGTTTTGGTTTGTAAAAAGCAAATCAAATTTTTCCTGACAATTCAAATATTGAACAAGATTGGCATTCATACTACCCTCAGATAGGATTCATCCGAAAGAAATCCTACCTCCCAGGTTTCTCTAGAGAATTACCCTTACAAGGTTTTGGAAAGAAAACTACCTCTCTCCTAGCCTCTCTCTCTCTCTCTCTCTCTCTCTCTCTCTCTCTCTCACACACACACACACACACACACACACACACACACAATAAATTATAGGACAAATAATCTTACTGATATCATTGATTCTTTGGAAATGTACCGCTATTCAAAAAGCGTCTGGTATTTACTTGGTTCATTGTTAGTTTACTGTGAACCAAAGATTTTTAGATTTATTTGTAAACCATCAGTACATTTTTAGTCCTGTTTTAAACGATTGAAACATAACTACTTGGAAGGAGTGCACATGTGAGAAAAAGAAACGACCAGGGTTGGACGAGAAGGGCGAGTTTAGATCTTAGCTATAAAAAAAAGTATGCTTTTAAATCTTTCGAAGTTTTTGCACGTTTTGTTAGCAATTTTCAAACCGAAAGGTGAATATTATGATCAGGAAATTAAAACCATTGTAAATGAAGACTTGAACATTTTGTTAACGATAAAATGAAAGCTATGATCAGGCAATGAAAACCATTTTAAATGAGGACTGGATATTTTTAAACTCTAAATCATTCCAAAAGAGGACTGAACAATTTTATCAACACTAAACAATTATACGTGAGGATTAGAAAAAAAAAACTTTGAACACTTTACCATTCCACAAGAGGACTGTCAATATTTTCAACACTAAACCATTATCTGATATCGAAGATCTTCAAAAGTATGACAGTATGTGTTGTCTTCAAGTATGGAAACAAACCATGTCGATAGTTCTTGTCTTCAAAAAGACGAAAAAGCCATGTCAATAGCTGTTGTCTTCCAAGTAGAGGAAGAAGTTATCTCAATAGCTGTTGTCTTCAAGGAAGACGAAGCTATGTCAATAGCTGTAGTCTCCAGAGAAGACGAAGAAGCCATGCCATAGCTGTAGTTTTCAGAGAAAGAGAAGCCATGTCAATAGCTGTAGTCTTCACAGAAGACAAAGAAGCCATGCCATAGCTGTAGTTTTCAGAGAAGAAGAAGAAGCCATGTCAATAGCTATTGTCTTCAGAGAAGACGAAGACGCCATGCCATAGCTGTAGTTTTCAGAGGAGACGACGATGCCATGTCAATAGATATAGGCTTCAGAGAATACGAAGAAGCCATTTCAATAGCTCTAGTCTTCAGAGAAGACGAAGAAGCCATGTCAATAGCTGCAGTCTTCAGAGAAGACGAAGAAGCCATGTCAATAGGTGTAGGCTTCAGAGAAGACCATGAAGCTATGCCATAGCTGTAGATTTCAGAGAAGACGAAGAACCCACGTTAATAGCTATAGGCTTCAGAGAAGACGAAGAAGCCTTGTCAATAGCTCTAGTTTTCAGAGAAGAAGAAGAAGCCATGTCATAGCTGTAATCTTCAGAGAAGACGAAAAAGCCATGTCATAGCTGTAATCTTCAGAGAAGACGAAGAACCCATGTCATAGCTGTAATCTCCAGAGAAGACGAAGAAGCCGTGTAAATAGATGTTGTCTTCAAAGAAGACAAAGAAGCCATGTCAAATTCTGTTGACTATTATGGAGACAAAAACCATGCCAACATCTGTTGTTTTCAATGGAGGCAATGAAGCCACATTAATGGATGTTGTCTTCAGTGGAGACAAACAAGCAATGCCAATATATGTTGCTTTTTAAAGAAGGAAAAACGTAACGCGAATACATGTCCTCCGTCAAGACATTTAAGCCATGCCAAAATATGTTGTCGTCAGTGAAGACAATGAAGCCATGCCAGTAGTTGTTGCCTTCAAAGAAGACAAATAAGTCATGCCATTATACGCTGTCTTACAAGAAGACAAATAAGCCATGTCATATGTATTGTCTTCAAAGAAGACAGAGAAATCGTGCCAATATATTTTATCTTCAGAGAAGAAGAAAAAGCCATGCCGTTAAAAATCTTGTGATCAAAATGTTCATTTTGTTGGTGAAAAAAAACAGGCGAGATGTGAGATAAGTAATAATTGTTGATCAAACCTCTTCCAGTATTCAAGGAAAGACGTAATCAGTACAAATGTTTTTTTTTTTTTTTTACAACTGATTAAATTCTGAACATGCGAGTACGAGTACACACGTACCTATTGAGTTAAAGCAGTCAATTTCATCACGTGGTGACTGAGAGACGTTTCATTTGTTTCCGTCAGTAAATTTAGTGGCCGCTTAAGATTAAGATGGTTGTCGCATAAAGTGTTTGCATCCGGGTCATGCAAGATATATAAGGTCAACCTTGTTGCATTAGACACTTTGCCCGACAATATTTCCAGAATGATGTAAATACAAATGAATTTAAGGTAAGGAAATCTTGCGTAATTTCCAAGTAACACAGAACACACTGCAAACAATGGAAGGGCCATCATTTTAATAAAATGAAGATAATTACAGACAAGAAACAATAGCCGTGAATAGGTTTAATTGAAAATAACATCCACGTTAGAACATGTGGATCAGGAATTTAGATGAACTTGACAATATAATTATGTGTAGAAGACGAAGATGGAAATAACATAAATTTGCCAATTGTTACTCCAAGAATAGTCAGCAATTATAACGTGTGAAGGGCTGTAATTTAATCTGGAGGTTCTTTGTTTGACAAAATTTGACAACAGCAACAACAACAACAAAATAAAATCCAAGTACCTCTTCAAAACAGCAGACAACGTCTCTGATTAACGTCCGAGAAAAACCAATATTTCTGAATCTCTAGTCCTTGTAGAATGACCAACATAATTTTGGAAGAATTTAAGTGCTGAATTCTAACGGTCGGCCTGATGAAAACAAAATTTAATTTTGGAAAAAAGTAATTACTTCTATTAGCGATATGTATAATGTTTTGTTGCATAAATTAATATTCTTGTTATTACCGTAACAGAATGGCTTTAGCTACAGGAAGAAAGTTATTGACGTCACCTCTTTTCCTAAAATAGCCTGTGTTTATTTTCGAATCCGGTACATAGAGCCTTGATGCCTCGGTTACTGTGCACTTATGTTGCAATACGTATGGTGTTGGTGATTTCTTTGTAAGAATTCATATCACATACAAATGAGTTTAGGTCTCGCCTTTCGTTTTCATCGGTGAAATATTTCACGACGTTGTCGATTGGAATTTACGAAGATAAATACCTTAGTCAGGAGAAAGGAAAGCGATGCTCCACAATTCAAAGACAGGTATCACAGGTAAAATCAGGCATCAGAGGTCAAGGGCAGGTATTGATATTCAAGAAAAATAATGTATGGCTAATATTATAATAATATTTGATTAAAAACTATATGTCATTTATAATTACTTTTCTGATGGAAATTTTTGTGTTGTTTTGTGACTTGCTCTTCTCGATGTACACGTACTGTAAGAATGATAAGTTGTGGCAAGAGGCGAAGTTTGTGCTTTGCTACTAAAAGACGTTGGACATACTGAGAGGAAGCAGAGTAATTGACAGGAAAAGGCCATAAAAAATCATTGGTAATAGAGGTAATGAAAATAATATAGATTAATAGGGCTGTAAGCCATTTTGTGAATCGAATGATGAAAGCTTCTCGTGGTATTTGATAATCACGTTGTAAGCTGTCTCTGTCCTTTGTCAATTACACCGTATTGAGTAGACGAAAGTATTTCAAAGGGACCGACTGTCTGAAGCAGTTTCGTATTGTGTAGACGAAAGTATTTCAAAGGGATCGACTGTCTGAAGCAGTTTCGTATTGTGTAGACGAAAGTATTTCAAAGGGACCGACTGTCTGAAGCAGTTTCGTATTGTGTAGATGAAAGTATTTCAAAGGAACCAACTGTCTGAAGCAGTTTCGTATTGTGTAGACGAAAGTATTTCAAAGGGATCGACTGTCTGAAGCAGTTTCGTATTGTGTAGGCGAAAGTATTTCAAAGGGACCAACTCTGAAGCAGTTTCGTATTGTGTGGAGGAATATGAGGCGCCGTAGCGGACAAAAGCTAATCCAATCAAAACGTTGCCGTTGAAATTTTAATGTCATATGTCCAGAATTCAAATTTCACGTGTTGTATCAAAAATGCTTGTCTTTAAAGTTCCATTTTCTATGTTTGGATTTTAGATTGTATCTGTTGAATTAAACAGTCGTGATTGAAAGTTATATTTTCTATGTCAAGGTTTTTAGATTGTGTCGTTTGAATTACACGGCCGTGGTTGAAATTTCAATGTCATAAATCGAGAATTCCTAATTTACGTCAGAGTTGCCAGATACGCGGTTCTTTCGCCCAATTGGACTCCTTTCGAAATTTGGTTGCGTGAAAACTTTTGAGATTGCGTCTTGCGGTTTTTTTGGCTGGTTTCTGATTTGTGTCGCCGTAATTTGGGTTGCATCAAATTGCTATTAAATTCTCCACATTCAATTTCAAATTGGCGCTAGTGACGATAATATCTAAAAATCTTAATGAATCCATTATTCTGGATGTATTTCCATAGATGTTATCTCATATACTTAAAAAAAAATTTAAATTCCGGAACCGGAAGAACGAAGCGCGCTTCTAAATCCAACCATATTTCCGTCGTGGGGAGCAATAATAGCGTTTGATCTAGAGAACAGGTCTAACCATTTACCTTTAGCAGCGATCAACTTTGGCATTGAATTGAACCTGCTGCTGCACGAATCCGAAATTGAGTGCTCTTTGGCAGACCAAATAAAAGAGCACTGTCGTCATTATCTGTTGGAACTATTAAGGGAACTGCGTCAGAGATTGCCGGCAAATGTTGAGCAGCTTGAATCTGTGGCTGATCTCAGTGGCGTCACTGGAGGGGGAGGGGTGCGGGGGGTGCGGACCGCACCGGGTGACACCATCAGAGGGGGTGACACCCAAATGACTGTCTATAAAATTTTCGACTTTTGTGCAGGAAGTGTTCCATGGGGGTGACACCATGAGTTACTGTACATGACTGTCTATAAAATTTAGAACTTTTGTGCAGGAAGTGTTCCATGGGGGTGACACCATGAGTTACTGTACATGACTGTCTATAAAAATTTAGAATTTTTGTGCAGGAAGGAGGTCCATGGGGGTGACATCATGAGTTACCGCACTGGGTGACACCAACCCTAGTGACGCCACTGGCTGATCTCTCACCTTCTGTCGTCCTTGGAGCACAGAAGCCGCAGTTGTCAAAGTTGTCCTTTTTACCTCTGTACAAGGGAAATTTGGGAGACCTGGAGCAGCAGTGGATGCGAATAAGTTTAATCTCTTGGCCACACTATAGTGATAACGAAGTTGAGCAGTTTTGGATAACTGTAACAAATCATACGGACGCTTGTGGAGTTTTTGACTTTCTACAACTGGGACATTTCGTCTTATGTGTGTTGGCGTTGCCATACAGTAATGCAGCCGTCGAAAGAACTTTCTCTCAAATGAATCTGATTAAAACGAAAGTAAGAAACAGGATGGGGCAAGGCATGATGGAAGCTTTGTTACGCATTCGAAGGTATTTGAAGCGCAGCGGGATCTGTTCCAACGGATTTGTCCATCTACAGCAATGCTTAGTAATTTCAATTCGAAAATTTATGCGACAACTGAATCTGCTGATCACGACTAGGACGTTCTACCTGAGGAATACTTTGAAGTTACAGATGAATAAATGTTTGTAGTGATACTTAATTTATGGTATTTGGTTCTTATTTACTCTTCAGATTTTAATATATAAATTGGGCGGTTTTTTGGGCTGTTTTGTAAATGTACACGTGCGGGAATTGAAAAAAGTATCTGGCAACCCTGATTTACGTATTGGTTCCAAGAGTTTATGTTGAAAGTTCCATTTCATAGGTTGAGTATTTAGATTTCATCTGTTGAATTGCACAGAGCTGGCTGAACATTATATATCCAATGTCGTGTTTTTAGATTGTAACTTCTGAATTACATGGCGGATGTTGAAATTTTAATGTCATATGTCGAGAGTTTAAATTTAACATGTTGAATCACATTGATTGTGCTGAAAGTTCCATTTCGTATGTGAGTTTTTAGAGTGTATCTGTTGAATTACACAGCGGTGGTTGGACATTTTATTGTGCTTGTCAGAATTGCTATTTTTGTATGGTAAAATGATATGTTGGTGTTACAAGTAACATTTTACAATGTCCACATCAACAATTCAAAATAATATGGAATATTAAGATACATCATTTGTTTATTCAATTATGAGGCGCCATTACATTTGATGCATTTACAGTTTGAAAGTTACCGTTCACAGGTCGAAAATTACTATTTCTTTCTTCGCTAGAGGTAGCTCTCGTGAACGAACCGTGTTATCTTTAAACAAAGAGGCTGCTTCTCGTTGCTGTGAAATTCAACAAATGAAATCTAAATACTCACCATATGAAATGGAACTTTCATCAAAAAGATTTTGTCTGAGCTTAAGTTCTGTCGGTGAAGTCCAGATAGAACTTATTCACTAAATGTAGATTTCAGAATAGACCAGAGTAATCAAATAATTCACGTGTCAGGCACAAAGAAAGCCAATGTTGTACTTATATGAAAAGAACTCATTATATGTTGAGTATGGTATTTAAATGGCTGCCATTTTATGAGTAGTACGTGTAGTGATTTAGTGGTAATTTACATTCCATCTAATGACTATGTAGACTGACATATTGCATGGAAAGAAGAAACGGATTTACTAAATTATAGGCCTCTCCTCAGGTCCATAGTCTCCATCATGATTTATAATGTAAGAGCGATATTATTTCTGATGAAGAAAGACACGCATTCTGGATCTATACCGGACCAATAATAGAGACGCACTATAGATCTATACCGGACCAATAATAGACACACATATACGTGACCAATAATAGAGACTCATTCTAGATCTATACCAGACCAATAATAGAAACGCATTCTAGATCTATACCAGACCAATAACAGAAATGCATTCTAGATCTATACCGGGCCAATAATAGACACACACTCTAGATATATACTGGACCAATATAAGACACGCAGTCTAGATCTATACCGGACCAATAATATACACTCATTCTAGATCTATATCGGACCAATAAAAGACACACACTCTAGATATATACTGGACCAATATTAGGCACGTAGATCTATACCGGACCAATAATAAACACGCACTCTAAATCTATACCGGACCAGTAAAATATGGTTCTAGTTCAATACCGGACCAATAATAGGAATGGCTAACTTTTGTCTATTACGCCAAACGTCGATAGTAGGTGGAATTAAAGAAAATAGTAGAATTTGTCATACTGAACACGAGTCCTTGATATATTGAATAGCAAGCATTGATATTTTGAACACGAGTCCTTAATGTATTGATTAGCGAGCATTGATATTTTGAACATGAGTCCTTGATATACCAAATAGCAAGTCTTTATATACTGGGTATCAAGCCTTGATATAATGAATAAAAGCCTTGATATACTAAACATTGATATATTGAACATGAGTCCTTGATATACTGAATAGGAGTCCTTAATATACTGAATAGCAAGCCTTGATATACTGCACAGGAGTCCTTGATATATTGAATAGCAGGCCTTGATATACTGATCAGGAGTCCTTGATATACTGAATAGCAAGCCTTGATATATTGAATAGCAAGCCTTGATATACTGAACAGGAGTCCTTGATATATTGAATAGCAGGCCTTGATATACTGATCAGGAGTCCTTGATATACTGAATAGCAAGCCTTGATATATTGAATAGCAAGCCTTGATATACTGAACAGGAGTCCTTGATATACTGAATATCAAGCCTTGATATACTGAATAGCAAGCCTTGATATCATAAATAGCAAGGCTTAATAAACTGAATAGCAAACCCGATGTATTGAACAGGAGTCCTTGATATATTGAATAGCAATTTTTGATATATTCGATATGAAATGGCTGACTTAAATATGAAATGAACGACTTCGATATAAAAAGGCTGACTTCGATACGGAATGGCTGACTTCGATTTGAAATGGCTGACTTCTGACTTCGATATGAAATGGCTGACTTCTGACTTCGATATAAAATGGCTGACTTCTGACTTCAATATGAAATGGCTGACATCGATATGAAATGGCTGACTTCGATATGAAATAGCTGACTTCGATATGAAAATGTGCAAAGCAGTCTTGTTAAGGATATCTGAATAAAATACGTGGAATAAGCAGAATGGATGACTAAAGTAAGCATTAAGCGTGCTTACTTAGATTAAGATTACTCTCCATTGTTCGAAAATCAAACACTCAGAAAAGTTGCAAACCGCCTCTACATTTAAGGGAAAGATCACGACCCAGCAAATAAGCAAGATGGTAGAGATAAAACTACATACCTGTTAAAATTTTATGACACAACAAATGTACACAATGACAAAAATAAAACGATATACCTGTGAACGTTTGACAGCAATAGCAATCCTATTTTGAGTTATAAAAATCGATATAAAATCAATACTAAGCTCGTCTCAGGAAACAAACAAATGGCAATTTATTTATATACACATATTGAAAATTGCCATTTTATAAAGGCATAATAATAGTTTCTTGTGCTTATTACACAACCTCTTGTCGGCCTTTAAATGGCCATACTGGTATTAATATGCAATTGTTAAGATTAAAGAAAAAGAATGCAAAAACTGTTAATGCGCACTATTTCTTATGACGTGCAATTACGTTGAATAAAATAATGAAATGCGTCCGTATAACATAATTAGACATATATAATCCTAGATAGCTCTATTTGTAGATTACGTAATAGTTGGACCAGTCTTATAAAAAATTATAGCTATAGCATGCGTAGATTACTTAATACTTGGACCAGTCTTATAAACAAATTCTAGCTACAGCATGCGTAGATTACTTAATACTTGGACTAGTCTTATAAATAAATTCCAGCTACAGCATGCTTAGATTTTGACACTTGGGACAGTCTTATAAACAAATCTCCGCTACTGCATGCTTAGATTTTGACACTTGGGCCAGTCTTGTAAATAAAACCCAGCTACAGCATGCTTAGATTTTGACACTTGGGACAGTCTTATAAACAAATGTCCGCTACTGCATGCTTAGATTTTGACACTTGGGCCAGTCTTGTAAATAAATCTCAGCTACAGCATGCTTAATTTTGACACTTGTGCCAGTCTTGTAAATAAATCCTCACTTTAGCATGCGTAGATTACTTGACAATTGGGCCATTCTTATAAATAAATTCCACCTACAGCATGAGTAGATTACTTCACGCTTGGACCAGTCTTGTAAATAAATCCCAGCTACAGCATGCTTAATTTTGACACTTGGGCCAGTCTCTTGATTTAAAATACTCACTATAGCATGCGTAGATTACTTGACAATTGGGCCAGTCTTATGAACAGTTGCCCGCTACAGCATGAGTAGATTAATCACACTTGTACCAGCCTTATAAATAAACCTCCGCTACAGCTTGCGCATATTACCTAACACCAATTTACAGTCTCATATATTTTTAGTTCCGAGTTTGCCAATTATCGGCATGTTTGACTATGGCATCGACTGCTTGATTCACAAAACAGAGATGTGTTATTCCTCGCATATTTACAACAGTGTCAAATCAAAACAAGAACGGCTAATATTATATTTACAACAGTGTCAAATCCGCCTTGGATGCGGGAGGTCGCGAGTTCGAACCCCGGTTGAGTCATACCAAAAGACTTATTAAAAAATGGTACTAACAGCTGCCTCGCTAGGCGCTCAGCATTAAGAGGTTACATCGTAGCGTTATGACATAATTTTAAAGCTACGCTAAAAATTAAAATCACACACCAACACACACAAATAATCTCTCACACACAACACACACACAAACACAACACACAACATACACACACAACACTCACAAACACACAAACACATACACACACACGCACACCCATCAATGAATAGTAGGTTTCGTAGTAAAACCAAAACCCTGGGGGAAGACAATTATTGACGATTCTTTCAATTCATATGATGACATGTCAAAACAAAGCATAATATCGTAATAAATTATTAATTCAGTTTATTTTTTCACGCCATTTGAACATTTTGTAGTATTAGAGATCAATAAATCCTAATTCGCATATTTCATAATCTCTCTCTCTCTCTCTCTCTCTCTCTCTCTCTTCAAGTTGGTCGTAGTAAAACGAAGAACCTGGGGAACACATCTGTTGACGATTCTTTCAACTTATATGATTACATGAAAACACATAATATCATAATTATTAATTCAGTGTACTTTTTCTCGCTAATTGGACCTTTTATAGTATTTTGCGGTTTATTATTAATTGAAAGTGCTAGCCAGACGGTACGTTGTTTTGAGATCAATTATCGTATTTAGTTAGGAAAGATATCAAGAAGGGACAGTTGATCGACACAAATATTTCATATATTGGCAAAAGTGATCAGAATTCCACATGAATATTGGGTAAACATTCAATTAAAATTGGTGAAAATAGCATTCGAAATTCACCGTAATTATTTAAAATCTTCTTTAAATTCGAATTGCTTGATTTAATATGCATCGAATTAAAGTCTTAAGTTTAGAAGCACACAATATAAATAACATTCTAAGGAACAGAGAGCCTAAAGGAAATAAATATGTGCGTGCAACATATTTACACATAGTTTTATTATCAGTAACTTTCAACACGTATGGTGGGTCGGTGGTTATTTCGGGTTTTTTCCCGGGTTCTTCCTCCACCATTAATACTGGCCGTCATGTATAGCCTATCTTGTACTGAAAAATGGCGTTAAACCCTATAACAACAACAACAACAACAACAACACGTTTGTAAGGATCTATTTATAGATTCTATACAATTTTACGTTATTTTAATCCTTAAAATAGGACCAATGCACATATGCACACCCCCTACACATACAGACATACATGCATACAGACATACATACATACAGACATACAGACATACATACATGCATACATATATATTCAGTGGTGGATCACTAGTAAACTGCTATTTTTTCTTCAAAATCTATTGAGGGATGTAATTTATAGAATATAATTTATTTTACAATATCAACCGATGTTGTATTTTTTTCTTTTATGCATCTATCATGATGTTGTAAAGGTTCGTCTTACGACGTAACATGTACGAATAAAACCGTGAACAAAAGAATAAATTTATACACAAACTCTCACCTCGGAAAAATATTTGTCTTTTACATGTGTCAACTTTCATTAAACAAGTCAGTCAATAACTTATATAACGTCTGTTCAACAATATTTCTCGTAATGACGGAAAATAAGTAAAGGACACGTTAGAGACTGATGATGTCCTCGGTTAAAAATTACATAAAAATTCATACAATTTACGCGAAAACGTAAGGAAAGTTACATAAAAAATTCATTCAAGGAATCAATCAATAACTTGCAAATGTGTGTATCGTGTTCTCCAGATAGATTCGGAACATAGCTTTTGACGTCTAAAATGTGAAAGATTATTCATCCGCACAGAAAGCATAACTAGATTTATAATTGATGAAACTCAACATACGAAATTTCGTTGCAGTTTACTATTATGTTTTCCTTTATCTGAATTGATTCTTAATTGAAACTCAGTAAAGCATATTGGGTCAGCTTTTTTGAAATAAATTAAGTACCCCATTTCAATAAATATGCAGTTAGTTATAAATAAAATGGTAAGATACGTTCAGCTGATCTGAATGAATGAAGAGAACATAATACTTTGCAAGACTTGATGCATACATTCCTGGTACTGTTGTAACTGTTGTTGCTGTTAAAAAGACAAATACTTCTTTTGTCTAATTTTAGCGTCCATCACTTTGACCTTCAGTGAAGTAATATAATTTCCGGTGCAAAGGTCACAAAAATGCAGATCCTCAGCACCGTTTGCATGTGTTAATGTATATCAACAATTATTGAAAATTGTGCAAAGGCGGTAAATTTGAATGCGTTAAAATGAGCACTTTCGATTATTACTGTCCTTGTCTCAGGTCAAAACTGTCAAACTTACAATGACAGTCACCCTAGCACATGGAACTTTTACATTTTATATGTCGTCAGCCATGGAACTAAATCAGCTGTGTTTTCCTTGTGGACAATAAAAAGCACGCCCACATCAAAACAATAGACACATTTGTCTGTTTTTTAAAGGTCTTTTTGAATTCTTAAAGCTGTATGGTCGTGAACTAAGTAACAGAAAGATCCAAAACCAAGTTATGTGAATCTTAACAATGTAATTATCAAAGTTATAAATGAAAATATGAGAAGAACTTACTGGATTATGAAGTTAATACAAAATAATCCTAAAATGTTATTTTAAAGTTCAAAATAATGACAAGTTCCGTATAAACTTCAGAACAAGAAATGTTCAGGTCCGCCAAGAATCGCGACGTTGTCAAAATGGCCTTGTCCAGAAACTCCTTTTGAAAAATTCACAATAGTTACAGAATCATATAATATTCCAATGAGCACTATCTATTTCCACTGAGGAATCCTCACACATGTTTATTTTCTCTTAGATAATATCTAAATACAGCATAAAACAAGTCTGCAGACTTGAGGTTACAACAAGAAGACAAAATATAACAATAAAAAATAGCCCAGTCTGAACCATTTATATACAGTCGAAAAAGCTAAAACACGCATATCACTTCTACCTACGTGATATATCGCAAATTGCCAACATCGTAGAAGAACTCACATGATTTTTGAACCATCCAATCGGAATTAACTTAATTCTTCTAAAATAACACCTGACCGACATGTCCAATAGGAAAAATACCGAACCTTGTCAACATATTTGCTAATAATTTTATTATCAGTAACTGTCAGCACATATGTAAGCATCTATTTATATATTCTATGCAATTTTACGTTATTTAAGATCTTAAAATAGAACATATGCACGTATGAAATTTCAACTAAAGATGGTAAATAGAAGTTATAGCTACGAATAAAAATTACAAAATTTAGACAAAACCATGTACCAGGAGTTACAAAAATATCGATACACACAATACATACAGTCAAGAAGTTATATATATATATATATATATATATATATATATATATATATATATATATATATATATATACGTCAACACCCATTGCATACCACGGTACCTGAAGCATATTTCAAACACTGTACGTGCATAATTTGAGGGTCATTATAACATACATTCACTTCAATCTATTCTTATTTTCGAAATATTAAAAGCGATAAAGTATTTACTTTGGAAAGATTTACTAACCAGACCAGCACGAAGGATATAAATGCAATAGAATTCAATCGCCATTCATTATTTGTGATACGGTACTATTTGCTATCATTCTTCCCTCGAGGATGAAACTGAAATCTCTTTCGTCGAGTATTCAACTATTTTCGCTGGTTAATCAGGTTTTATGTGTCACAGCGTACCATAAATTCGATCTCCTCGACGGAAAATGTAATAACTTGCTACACGAAATAAGTACACGGCCTAGTAACCGAACACTATTTCGTTCCTTGTGTCATTTCAGCAGCCAGCTTAAGTGTTATGGATTCCCGCAGCGCCCCTTTCCGTTAATTGACTTATTTAAGCAATACGCTGTAAGTACCGATATGCATGTTAAGTAGAGAATCACTCAGAACAATTCCCCATATGACTGCAACATAAGCGAAAACTGTAACCAAGTGTATTAGCCCTTTAAACAGATTAACGCGATCTTTCCCAGCGGATATTGTCATCTAGATATCACAACGAGCCAATACAAACTAGAACATCAATTGCGATATTTTGGGTACATTTGTTTGAGAAATACGAGAAAATGCTTGTATTTTCACCTGTTGTGGATGCGTGTGTGTGTGTGTGTGTGTGTGTGTGTGTGTGTGTGTGTGTGTGACTAAGTAAGCGCCTTTGCTATCTGGCGATATACTGTACAATTTCGGATAGTATCCGTACACCGACCTGTTAGGCGGTCACGTATGTATATTAAGAGTTTTAAAAATAGTTCCAAACACTTTTCCCTGTGTTTAGGTTGTTGTGACGATTTGCTAAGGTCAATTTAATTCATTGTAATTCAAACTATGTAAAATTCTTCGTAAAAATGTCTTAACATATGCTTTTGCAAGAGTATATTTGCCCATGCTCACTCGAGCAGTTCCATTGTCAAATCTTCAGTGTCGAAGGTGCATTAATTCTGCACGTTTTCAAGCTCTTCGCTTCGGAGGTAAGTCAAGTTTTAGTGTATTCCTCAATCATATAACGCATACATGGAAGTGATCAATTTGTAAACTAAAACACACCGGTACTTATGAAATTTGGTTTGCAAGTGTGTTTGTGGATGGAATCCACTCGATAGTAAATTTCAATGGAAAAATAAATGTATTTGGGGGAATAATGGCGCTCTAACACTGTTAATATACATGGTAACATATTTATCAATAATACCCTGATGTAGGTTGATAGGTGCAGTCAATGGAAGCAAAATGGTTTCCTTCATTTATTAGATTCAATCTAGATTTTAATAGCAGATATAACGCAGGCAATGCTACGCAAAAGATCAAAGCATCATAATGAGGTCATTAATTGGAAGACTGTGATGGCTGCTAGAAAGAATAGATGCTTGCGGAAGAGGCCCTTCGTGATGTTGAAAAATCTGCCTTTGTAAGCAGACGACAATAAGTGGAATATAGATGAAAAGTCCCTAATGCGAGATTATTATACAACGAAATTAGCTTAGAGTATATTTTGATTCTAAGTTACTGTTACAAAATTAATAAATACATTAAGCAGAGTTCTTGCACATTCTCAGGGTTTAAGTTTTGGAGGTAAGTCATTTTTGCATGTAGTCCGCAATCACATAATGTAAAAATGAATGCCATCAGTTTTTACCCCACCCCCAACAAAATACAAAAACAAAACAAAACAAAAAAAAAAAAAAAAAAAAAAAGAAAAAAGAAAAACAACAACAACAAAAAATCCCAAACCAAAACAAAACAAACTTATGAAGTTAGCTTGGCTTCATTAATACGTGGAATGTGACAGGATACATGAAAGCGGTGAACAGGTTTTGCAATGTATTGACCCTTTCTTTAATCAATAACACAATGATGTTTTGGAATAGGGAAATGTTGTTATTGCTGTTAAGCAAAGGCACACCACCATTCTTAACCTTGACTGTGTTATGTCTAGGAAGCCAAATACCGATAGTGTTCATGTTCGGAACAATTACTGTCTTCAGTATTGAATATATGGTCTATGTTCCTGTAACCAGTCACATTGGGACCCGTGTAATCGATTAAGCGAATTTTCGGAACAAACTATGTTATATCTTTAAGTTCTCAGTAAATAATCTGTGCATTCATAGCCGTAGTTATGAAATCCTATTTAAAAAGAACGAGTTCCAATTTTTCAAAGAAGATTGCCTTTACTGGTTATAGTGTATTGGGAAAATGGAAGCTGATCACAACGTAAGGAATGTTGTAGCTTTTAGTACACGTATATTGAACTATCCTTAATTTGATGAAATGACAAACATATGTCACTTTCAAACATGTCATTATGACACGTGTGCGTAAGTCAACATGCCTTGTACTGTATAATGTTACTTGTTCTTCTTTTATCCTTTATATTTCCGGTTAAAAAATGATAAACCATGCGACCGAATCAATGCTTTCAAACAGACATTTTTCCAATACACGCTCTAAATAGGTCTAGCGTTATGACCAGGTTGTTTCAAAAGTTATTTTATTTCATCCATAGTACGCTGTTTTTGTCACAAAAGTGTGCTTAATTTGGAAATGTATTGCCCATGCAAGTGGAAGTAGTTGTTTAATCATATCCAGAATACCATAATCTATCATTGTATTGACGTCAGCTGTGCTGATATCGACATGAACTGTGACATAATAGTAAGCCCCAAACAGACGTTGTCTTTATTGTGGCAGAGCACCGAGGGTACACTATTCTCCAAACAGACTATGTGTCTTTATTGTGTCAGAGCACTGATGTTATAGTAGGCCCCAAACACACATTATGTCTTTATTGCGGCATAGCACTGATGTTATTATAGACCCCAAACACACATTATGTCTTTATTGTGGCAGATCACTGACAGTATAGTAATCTCCAAAGAGGCATTTTGTCTTTATTGTGGCAGAGTACTGACGTTATAGTAAGCTACGAACATACATTATGTCTTTGTTGTGGCAGATCACTGACATTACAGTAATCTCCAAAGAGGCATTTTGTCTTTATTGTGGCAGAGTACAGACGTTATAGTAAGCTATGAACATACATTATGTCTTTATTGTGGCAGAGCACTGACATTACAGTAATCTCCAAAGAAGCATTTTGTCTTTATTGTGGCAGAGCACTGACGTTACAGTAATCTCCAAACAGATCATGTCGTTGTTGTGGTAGAGCACTGAAGTTATAGTAAGCTACAAACAGACATGATGTCTTTATTTGTGGCTGAACATTACAATTACACAGCAACGAACAATCTCCGTTCCCTGGCTCCGCCCCTTTTACTCTTCTCTCTACCCCCACCCAGCTCTCTCTTGTATTGCTTTGTTGAACTGTTGCTTAGAGTCTGTGATAGTAATATTATGTAAATTACTGGTATTTATTCTGTTTTGCTGCTTTTTTATTTACCAAGCTTTTAGAACATCAAGAGTAATACACCGCGTGACATTTATTGACTGATAATTAAATACATACCAGGTGCATGCATATTTTTCAACCGTTCAATGCAGTCATTACTACTGCAGGCGATGGCCATCAACAAAGTTATATTATTTTTTTTTTTTTTTGAAACTTTATGAAAAGTTATGTATCGAAATCACAGTTTACCGTCAAGCTGACATCGGCAAAATTCGAAGACATCTTTTTTTTTTTTTTTAAAAAAAACCCCCCTAAATAACATTTCTTTGCTGTCAATTGTTTTCTAAATTTTGAGCGCAAATTTTTTTTTTACAAAACCGAAATGCGCGTGTGTGCGTGTGTGTTTTGTTTAGGCTTAAAAGAGTAATGCTAATTGGGAAAGAATAATTAAATATAAAAACAGCATACAGTCTGCTTCAAGTCAGGTATGCCAATGTATCAGCCTTAGTGGTGATCAATCTGAAAACATCCTTCACAAAGCCAATATTGTACAACGATTTTTCTTACAGCCAATATTGTACAACGATTTTTCTGACAGCCAGTATTGTACAACGATTTTTCTGACAGAACAAAACGATGTTGTAACTGGGCAATAGTTGTTATTAATAATTTCTTTGCTATGAATTTTCATCACCAACATCAATGTCAGTTTTAATCACTAACACAAAGCTGCAATATCGATAAATTTCCCGGTATTATTGATTTTTAAAGGAGGATAAATTACAATACGCACTACCTGCACCACATGTGGTCAGAGTTTTATTACGTTATTAAATGCAATATGGAAATTAATCATTTTGCTAAATGAGAGGCTTAATTAAATGCTTTCAATAACACAAATCTTGAGATACAAAATCAGGCCAACGTCAATAACACAAATCTTGGGATACAAAATCAGGCCAACGTCAATAATACAAATCTTGGGATACAAAATCAGGCCAACGTCAATAACACAAATCTTGGGATACAAAATCAAGCCAACGTTAATAACACAAATCTTGGGATACAAAACCAGGCCAACGTTAATAACACAAATCTTGAGATACAAAATCAGGCCACCGTCAATAACACAAATATTGGGATACCAACGTCAGGCCAACGTTAATAACACAACTCTTGGGATACAAAATCAGGCCAACATCAATACCACAAATCTTGGGATATAAAATCAGGCCAACGTTAATAACACAAATCTTGGGATATAAAAATCAGGCCAACGTTAATAACACAACTCTTGGGATACAAAGTCAGGCCAACATCAATAACACAAATATTGGGATACAAAATCAGGCAAACATCAATACCACAAATCTTGGGATACAAAATCAGGCCAACGTCAAAAGCATAATGTGGGAGATACACAATCAGGCCAGCATCAATGGCACAAATCCGGGGATAAGAAATTAGGTTGACATCAACAGCATAAAGTAGGGGAGTACAAAATCTCACCAACCTCAGTAACTTCAAACGGGATACAAAATCAGACCAAACTTAGAGGCATAAAGCGGGGGAATCAAAATCAGGTCAAACTAAATAGCATAAAGGGGGGAATACAAAATTAGCCGAACATCAACTGAATAAGGCGTTAATACAAAAATCAGGTGTCATCTATCACAAAACACAAGAGATACAAAATCAGGCCAACAAATGACTTATTGCAAATAGTTTAACGGGAAAGATAGACTTGCTCGGTGTTTTACTCTTTAATTTTCTTTACGAGAAACATAGACAAAATTGAAACTTTCATGCAAGTAGAATCAATATTTTTTGTATAGATATGACAACTCTCTCTCTCTCCACAACGATGATGACGGCGGCTAAATCGGCACCATTTTCATTTAGGGTGAATTAGATATCATCAGAGTGTTTTAATTAATATGCACTCAACTTTTGATGATTAAAATTGTGTTCCATGCATTTGAATTAGAATTCGATGCAGTCATCCGCGATGATTTAAACTGTTCCATATATTTGAGATCGAATTCTATACAGACATTAATATTGTCAATTCTTCATAAATTTAACTGAGACAAGGAACTGTAATTGAAACTCGATGACGGAACGGATAAACTCAGTGATGCTACTTTCGAGCATGTTCTAAAAAAAAAAATTACAACAATTTTTATTATCGTATGCTTTCTAAAAATTCGATTTATTATTCGAGTTAAGTGCATTTAGTTTGCTAAAACGTTTAAAATTATGGCCCCGAGTGGCCGACTGGTCTAAAGCCCCGAGTGGCCGACTGGTCTAAAGCCCCGAGTGGCCGACTGGTTTAAAGCGCTCTCCGTTACGGATCACCGCCATCTCACCTCTGTCTGCGTGGGTTCGAGTCTTGGATTCGGCCAATGTGGGTATGTGAGAAAGCTTGCCAGTAGCAGCTTCTCGTGGGTCGGTGGTTCTTTCCGGGGTTTTCCCAGGCTCTTCCTCGACCATTAATACTGGCCGCCATGTATCGTGTGCTGAAAAATGGCGTTAAACCCAACAACAACAACGTCTAAAATTCCTGAATGTCTAAATAGTTTACGTTAGTTTGGAAGTCGGTGCAGAAAATTTCAAAATGCAGCTGTTTAGTTACAAAATCAGAAAATACGTTTCAATCGTTGAATTCCATTATTGTAAATCAATGCGTATCAAAATTTAATGCACCAGTTTCTTCATAAAGGCTCACGGGATTTCCGTTTTGCTTGGAATATTTTAATATATACGTTTGTGTTAATCATTGTAACTCATGTTGGTTTGGTGTTTTAAAGTAATGCAACACAATTAATTTGTTTAGTGGCAAAGCCATTAGAGTAAAGTGCCTTGCCCAAGGAAACATCACAGACAGATCTGATGATAAAATTCGAACTCCGCACCCTTTCGGGCGCGAGTTTGGCATGCTAACCACGGTGCCAAACGCAGTTCCTGCCTCCAATAGTCGCCCTTTACGACATACGGGAGGTTGCATGGGACCTATTCTGCATCTCAGAGTCGGGGGGGGGGGGGGGCGGTGTTCATGGTGCACATCAGAAAAGTTTTGACAGCACTTTTAATCAGCAGGTTCATCATTTCAAGTTTCTTTTATCAACGACTTTTGTGGGCACCGGGTTGCTTAGTGGTCTAAAGCGCTTGCCTTTACCATTTACTGCCATCTCACATCTGTCCGCGTGAGTTCGAGTCTCCGGCTAGGCCAATGTTGGTGTGTGAGAAAGCTTGCCAGTAGCTTTCCGTGGATCGGTGGCTCTTCTAGGGGTTTTCCCGGTTTCATCTTCTACCAGTTATACTGGCCTCCATTTATAGCCTAGACCGATAAATCAACTCCACAAATCTGTGTTGATACTGATGGACGATGTTGTGGGTCTGATGTCACATGTTCATTAAAATATGCAATTTTGCTGAATGAAAATCATTCTGGAACAAACCCGCGTACACTTTAGGCACATACCGGTAATGGTAACAGCCATATCAAGCGCGAAATTCAAAATGGCCACAGGAGAGATGGTTGTGTTATTTCATATGGATGTACAAGTCACCAAACATATGATTTGCTCAGGAAATATAATCTACATGTCACCAAAAGAACCCTTCAGCCGACGGTAGCTGCACAGCCACGAGAAATACCGGTAAGTGTATAAAATATACATCGATGTCTGCAGCCAAATTTGTATGCAGATAATTGCAGCTTTTAATGAATATGTGATATCAGTACCTCACCAAAAAATCAATATCATCCCGGGGAAGGGCTGATTTATCGGCCTATGTATAGCATATCATGTGTTGAAAATGACGTTAAACCCAAAACAACGGCATCAAAGATTCTTCAATATTGTTGACTGTACATTAAGTTTACTTTAATAGGCACTATAGATGAATTTTATTTTTGTAGACCTAAAGGTAATCATTAATGGGAGCTGAACGTTAGAATAATTCAGATTTTTTTCTTTATGTCCTTAGCGCAGGGGTACACAACCTTTTTCGGCCAAGGGCCAGAATGCATTTTTTTAAGACCACTCGAGGGCCGTAAATCTAATTTTTTTAATATAATTACTGTTCACGGGCCTGATTCCTGTGTTGTTTTAATTTGCCCCAGTGGCCTGGCAGAACACGTTCGCAGGCCAGATCCAGCCCGCGGGCCTGGGGTTGTGCACCACTGCCTCAGCGTCATCAGCTTAAAAGCGTGCAATATCACTACCCTGTTTGTTGGCTCAGTTATTCGGCTGCTTTCTGATTTTTTGTTAAGTTATACAGGTATCAAATGAACTTCGTTAATGAATTAAGAAACATGCCTGACGGATTATTTAATTTTTTTTAATATAAATTGTACGAGTGATTGTTGTTACGATAACTTAAAGGGAAATTTGTTCCAATTTTAATAATAGAATATAATCGTTACTAAAATCAACGAGAGACGGAAATGCATATGAAATAATGTTCTTTCATTTATGATTAGAGTTTTTCACAGTGTAAATGATTTCAAATCATATATTCCTAGACATTAGTAAAATTGTTTGTGGCACGAATTATATATTTAAAAAAAATCCAAAGTACGCATGCAATATATTTTTAACAACATGTAGCTTTTTCAAAGAACAAGTTTGGCCTTTACAGTGCAGTGTTATCGGTATTTGAGCCAGGAAGCAATTTATGAACAGTATGGAAATTCATGTGACAATTTTTAAGCATATAAATGTACGCTGAAACTTTACATGAAATTATTATTAGTATTGTTTTTATTGTTATTATTATTATTATTATTAATATCATCATCATCGTCGTCGTCATTGTCATCATCATCATCCCGCTGCAACATTCTCACTCCATTCTCATCTCCTTTGCTACCTTTCCCAGGCTTAATTTAACTGGGACATGACTTTTAGTATAAAAATATTGCAGTTTCTGGTCTTAGGTGATTTGTTTCTCGGTTAGAATTGTTTCCGTCCTGTCTTTAGCCTGGAGTTCGATTATTTTGGTATGCATGACGAATAATACGAATGTAAGTGGATTTGGTTCTCACGACAGATACACGAATGTTAGTGGATTTGGTTCTCATGACGGATAGCACGAATGTATGTGGAATTGGTTCTCGTGATAGATAACACGAATGCAAGTGGATCATCACTGCTTGTATTTCTTTTTGGTTTTAGTAAACTTTTGCTATTCTGACCCCAGAACGGATTAGGCCTGCATGTAAACAGTATAAAATTTGTAAAGTAGACATGTAGTTTACTCATTTATACTGTTTTTCATGTGATATAATTTTTCCATTATTGAACTATTATTTGTATATTGCACGTTTTATTCAGTGATATAATTAGTTAGGGCTTTCCCTCAGTTTTTGTGTCGCAAGTCTGTCTTGCTTCAACTGAGGAAGAGCTAGATACGCTCACAAAGTCAGAAAATTGTTGTAAGTATGACAACACACACACACACACACACACACACACACACACACACACACACACACACATGCACACACCTCGCTCGTATTTGTGTGTGAATATAGTATATAGTTCGTCTAACCATAAACCAAGACTTCAAACAGTTATTTTGCCATGGTAACACACGCATTGCTTGAAGCTCACAATGTTGCCAATCTAAGTGTTCTTGCTTCTTCGCTGGAAGAGTACTGAAATATTATAGAAAGATTATTGCTACATTATAGAAAGAGTATTGCAACACAATAGAAAGACTATTGAAACATTGTAGAAAGAGTATTGAAACATTATAGAAAAATTAATGAAACACTGTTGAGAGAGAGTATTTAAACAGTGAAGAAATAGCATTTAAACATAATAGAATGAGTATTGAAGCATTATCTAGAAAGAGTATTGAAGCATTATATAGAAAGAGTATTGAAGCATTATAGAATGAATATTGAAACATTATAGAATGAGTATTGAAGCATTATATAGAAAGAGTATTGAAGCATTATATAGAAAGAGTATTGAAGCATTATAGAATGAGTATTGAAACATTATATGAGTATTGAAGCATTATATAGAAAGAATATTGAAGCATTATATAGAAAGAGTATTAAAGTATTATACAGAAAGAGTATTGAAGCATTATATAGAAAGAGTATTGAAGCATTATATAGAATGAGTATTGAAGCATTATATGAATGAGTATTGAAACATTATAGAATGAGTTTTGAAGCATTATATAGAAAGAGTATTGAAGCATTATATAGAAAGAGTATTGAAGCATTATATAATGAGTTTTGAAGCATTATATAGAAAGAGTATTGAAGTATTATAGAAAGTGTATTGAAGCATTATAGAAAGAGTATTGAAGCATTATAAAGAAAGAGTATTGAAGCATTATAAAAAGAGTATTGAAGCATTATAGAAAGAGTATTGAAGCATTATATAGAAAGAGTATTGAAGCATTATAGAAAGAGTATTGAAGCATTATATAGAAAGAGTATTGAAGCATTATAGAAAGAGTATTGAAGCATTATATAGAAAGAGTATTGAAGCATTATAGAAAGAGTATTGAAGCATTATATAGAAAGAGTATTGAAGCATTATATAGAATGAGTATTGAAGCATTATATGAATGAGTATTGAAACATTATAGAATGAGTTTTGAAGCATTATATAGAAAGAGTATTGAAGCATTATATAGAAAGAGTATTGAAGCATTATATAATGAGTTTTGAAGCATTATATAGAAAGAGTATTGAAGCATTATATAATGAGTTTTGAAGCATTATATAGAAAGAGTATTGAAGCATTATAGAAAGTGTACTGAAGCATTATAGAAAGAGTATTGAAGCATTATAAAGAAAGAGTATTGAAGCATTATAAAAAGAGTATTGAAGCATTATAGAAAGAGTATTGAAGCATTATATAGAAAGAGTATTGAAGCATTATAGAAAGAGTATTGAAGCATTATATAGAAAGAGTATTGAAGCATTATAGAAAGAGTATTGAAGCATTATATAGAAAGAGTATTGAAGCATTATAAAGAAAGAGTATTGAAGCATTATAAAAAGAGTATTGAAGCATTATAGAAAGAGTATTGAAGCATTATATAGAAAGAGTATTGAAGCATTATAGAAAGAGTATTGAAGCATTATATAGAAAGAGTATTGAAGCATTATAGAAAGAGTACTGAAGCATTATATAGAAAGAGTATTGAAGCATTATATGAATCTTCAATATTCACTAAAATTGTAACGTAAATATCATGACGTAAAGATCATGACGTAAATATCATGACGTAAAGATCATTTAAGTATTATAGAAATTGATATGGTGGCGCTATACAGTTTCGCATTTTGCATAGGGTTAGGATTTTAAAGAAAAAGAATTTCCCCGGCTTTCCTCACTGGTTATACTGGCTGTTTAAAAAAGACCTTGTATATCTTAGGTATAATGCAAAAACCTTTAATTCCCTTTATTTTGGTGTATGATTGATGGGTGTACTATGGGTTAAAGAGTATACAGCTTGGCCTTACTTCAAATGTGCACCTTTCAAAAAAGTGCTAGCTCTACTTGGTCATTTTCACTTCCTGAACTTCAGAGGTGAATTGTATAAAAATGAGCCGATAACTTTTTTACATTTTATATATTTGGTAATTCATTCATTGCACTTTCAGAAGCTGGTACTGTCTAGTCTGGCAAAATTCATTTTCCCTATTTTAATAGCTGCTATGTATAGTGTACTTTAGACTAATTCAGACTGATTTTTTAACACAAGGGAGCAGTCATTTTAGTTAGCAGTGTGCTTAAATCATGTAAAATTTCCAAAAGTACAATATCCAAAAGAAATATCATCCACATTACATTAATGTAGCATAGAGGTATGCAAACATTCTCTCCACTGTGCATGTTTTAAATGCGAACTACTTCACCTTACATACGTCATTCTCTCAAAAGTACATATTATCTGGTGAGCGCCACCTATATCTACTGAGTAGTGAACACGAGAGATAGCTATATCAGTAACTGGCCACTCTTTATCATAGTTCAAACTAGAGCTGAAACGAAAACCAAATGTTCCTATTTGAATATTCGTTGAATGCACTTAAATAGGATTTGAATATTCATCTATTACGCCTCAATGGTCCTAACACAAGTAATATAAAAAAGTGAGAAGCAGCAAGCTTTGTAAAACTCAACAAGTAACTTATTTCCTTTCAATACAATTCTCTAGAATAAAAGTGAAAAAGCTAAAAAAAAGAACTTACGGTATTGCAAATTAATCCCACATAATCGTACAGTTACAGACACAAGACCTAATAATTAAAATTCTGAATAAACTTTAGTGGAAATCCAAATTAAATCCAACGCTGGCAGTGTTGATGTGACTGTAATGGCCCCTATAATGCTTATGTGCCAAGTGTATTTTATTTGATCACAATAATACACTCCAAGAATTAAATCCTTATTTGAAATTTCACTATAAAGTCAAGTCGCTATTACCAAGAATCTTATTTTTGATGAGCATTCTGTATTTCCAGTGAATAAATAATTTGAATAATTTCCAGCCCAAATGAATTTCTGGACACAATATTATACAACCAGTTATGTTTAGATCTTAATCCATGAATGAACCATTTCTAGAAAATACAAGATTATATAGTCTTCTATTTGACCTCAGGTCACAATTAGCATTTTCTAAAGAAACTATTAACTAATGGAAAATAATCTTCTAGAAGCTTCTGTGTGTTTGCAAAATAAAATCTTAGTTATAACCAGAAGGTCTGTTACTAAATTTATAATATAGAACGTGGAATATGTCAGTTAGTCCATATACTTTTTTTAGTGAAATTCTAATAACCCAGACCAAGACCTAAATAAATATGTTTACTTCTATTGATAATGATCATAATATTAAACCCATACTTACAAATAATATCTCAGCAATGTATTAGTTGCTAACAGAATTTTGAAAAAAAATAATGATTCAGGTTAAGTAGAAAATGAACTCGCTTTTGGACAAGGTCAAGTCCGACATGCAACTTTTACATTAGGTGGCGCTATACAGTTTCGCATTTTGCATAGGGTTAGGATTTTAAAGAAAAAGAATGTCCCCGGCTTTCCTCACTGGTTATACTGGCTATTTAAAAAAGACCTTGTATATCTTAGGTATAATGCAAAGAACCTTTAATTCCCTTTATTTTGGTGTATGATTGATGGGTGTACTATGGGTTAAAGAGTATACAGCTTGGCCTTACTTCAAATGTGCACCTTTCAAAAAAGTGCTAGCTCTACTTGGTCATTTTCACTTCCTGAACTTCAGAGGTCAGTTGTATAAAAAAAGAGCCGATAACTTTTTTTACATTTTATATATTTGGTAATTCATTCATTGCACTTTCAGAAGCTGGTATTGTCTAGTCTGGCAAAATTCATTTTCCGTATTTTAATAGCTGCTATGTATAGTGTACTTTAGACTAATTCAGACTGATTTTTTAACACAAGGGAGCAGTCATTTTAGTTAGCAGTGTGCTTAAATCATGTAAAATTTCCAAAAGTACAATATTCAAAAGAAATATCATCCACATTACATTAATGTAGCACAGAGGTATGCAAACATTCTCTCCACTGTGCATGTTTTAAATGCAAACTACTTCACCTTACATACGTCACTCTCTCAAAAGTACATATTATCTGGTGAGCGCCACCTTATCAGTATCATATAATGAAATATAAAAATGCCAAAACAAACAGTACGCATTAAATATTCATAACATATCCTTATCAATAAGGTTATCTAATCCGTCCACTTTTTGTCTGCTTTACTATGTTTTCATCCCCACACCCAGCCGCATTGAACACTGTGATCTAAGTCACACAAATCTAATTAAAAGACATTGTATGGACCTTGAGTACAGTTTCTGAGGATTCAGGCAAAAATCGAAGCAATGAAGGTTTTATTTTCCCTGTTTGTTCAGTACAAACATACAAGCTCAGACGGACGGTAAAGGGGAGAAACTAGAATATCTGTTCAGGTAAATGAAGCGACGATCACAAATTTATATAAGAAGTAATTTGTGCAAAACTAAAATCACACGGACATTTGGCTAATTTAATTGTATTAAATTTGGATACTTTAAATGCAGGTCTCGGGAATTTGTTATACTAGCATATGGCTGACGTTGTTCGACGGGATTGCTTTTTTGACCGACCATAAAATGAACAAAATATGAGACTGAGATTTTCTGCTAAGCCATAGGAAATGAGTGTTTAGGTTTGGTAAATAATTGATTTACCTGTAATCCATACGCGTATATTGAATTTGACTGTACCTAGGATATCAAATGTACATTGAAAATGTGTGAAATGGCTTTGCGACTTCAGTAAACAGTGTAAAGTAACCTTTTGTGTTTTATTTTTAAATAAAGTGATACTGTTAAAAAGTATCAATATTAATACCCAAGCAAGTGTATTTTACAATACTGTTATGGCGCACTGTATATTTAACTTTGATATACTTGTTATTATGGGCCGAAGGTCTAAAGTAATGAATAAACATTATATTCTGTTCTGTTCTTATCGTTGCGTAACCTCTTCATGGAAACTAGTTTCCTGCCTCAATCAAGCATGGGAGTTGATCATTCGGATTCATAGGTAAAATTATATTCGAAACAAAACGTTACGGTAAGCCATTTTGGAAAAAAAACATTGAAAAGAAAAAGTGAAATAACCTGTGCACAGTTTAAATAATATCTGATAGCGGATTTGTGTTAACGCACATCATAAACATAAAGTAGCAAGCTATATTTAAACAGCAAACCCTCGACCCCTACACATTAAAGTGGTTCTGTTCCAAATTCTTGTCAATTGGTCTATGTACGTTTTATTGATACGAAACTAACATCTGCATTGCTGACTTTTAAATAGTATCAAATTTTAAATATATAGGCAATTCCGTAGCTGTGCGATGACTTCAAAACATATAATAAAAGACCAGATGTAGACTTTATTGGCGTTGGCTTTCTGAGGTAAGATGACCAGGTTGTTAGGGGTGGTAATAGGCTACATGATTGACCAAAACTGCTCCTGGCCAAACGAATATCCGACAAAAATGTTCGAAACTCTTTTTAAATGTTACGTAAGGCTGGGTCGATTTTTTATATGACCCCTATTCCGCACCATATTTGTCATGAAGAATGTAATAGATAAAAATGGCGATATTGTAAGCGATGTGACAATTAATACTTTTCTCATAAATATTACCTTGTGTGTCGGAGTTTGAATTTCAGCTATTTTAGCAGATTTATGTTGTTTCCTTATAAACTAATATAAACATTGCATAGTTTGCATTTATTGTCTGTTTCCGTTACAAAATGCTTCCAAACACTCTAAGTAAAAAACAACCAAGGAATATTCCAATACCTAGCTTCTATTCAAGTATTCGCAAAAATTATTCTAATTCGAATGTTCGGATATTCGTTTCAGCTCTTGTTCTGACGTTAGTTCTATACCTTCATTGCCATTTCGTTTGTTCTTACAGGAAATTCGTCATAAAACTTTGAACAAAAAATAACAACTGAATTAAATCTTAAAGCGTTTTTAAAATCTTCGAAAAATTCGAAAAAATTATTGAACTAAGACACGTATTAAATAATACAAATATTCTGATGATTCGTAAATGTTTGTGCTTTAAACTAGTTACTATTTTAGTTATGGAGCAATGATGATAAAAATGACGATGACGATGACGTCGACGATGATTATAATGACGAAGCTATTTTGGTCTTCATGTAGTTTATTAACTGTGGAAAAGCTAAGAACTTAACAGATGAACTTTTGATTCAGCAAATATCTTCATTTGTTTGGGGACGAATATCTCAATGACGATTGGATTTGTATATTTTCACCAGACGATAAATTCTTGAATTCCATTTGGCTAACTACGTGGATTTACTTTTTTAGGACAGTATGCGTTTCTGGTTGACTCTTGAATTCCATGTAACGATCATTCCAACAGGTCACTCGGCCAGGCGCCAACGTTTCAGTTGCACATCATGTTTATGTCAAATGGTCGTTACGTCAATATTCTGGGAGAGTCGTGCAAATCTATCATTGCCTTTTCCCATGGGAACTGTTCTCCAATAGGGTTGTCTGGTTGTAGTATAGTAGAACAGCTCGTGCGGAGAAAATAATAAAAGCATCGTGCATACCAGGGGTCAAGGACTCCAAGTAATAAAAACATTTCTTTAAATTGTTCACTTTAAGTCTCTAAGTGTAAATAATAAAGAGGAGTATTTACATGACAGGACAGAATAGTTTTTTTTTCGTAATTTCAGACTGTGATATTTTAGTGATTGATATTTTAGTGATTGCCGATTACACAACAATCAGTGCCAGGAAATTAATCTGCTCTCTACCACTATTTCGCACGTCAATGTCAGCCATATCGATTCTAAAACACGACTTAAAATGTGAGATGGAACGAAATAAATTTCCAGACAGTATGTCTACCTTTTATGAATTGCAACTTTTCTTCTGACTTCTGAAAAAAAATTCTCATCAGATGCAGATAATGATATCAGAGCCTGGATACATAAAATTTGCCATGCTCTAAAATTTAATTTATATTTGCAAAGGATAGAAACGCTAATTTTTTTTTCTTCCAAAATGAGTTTTGGCCCAGCTACATATTTCAGTCCGAAGCGGCTGTTGTTTTTCTTTATTTCATTAAAACTCTGGCGAAGATGTCATTCTGAAAGTCACTGAATGAGATAAGCAGTGTTAGCTTAATTTGTATTAAATCTGAATTGCATATTCAGACGCAAAGCCCCAATTTACCTACTGTGTCGTTCTTTTAATTTGTAACCTGGATCAACAACATTATCGAGCGGTCGATACTAAGCCCGGTAGCAAAATTACAGTTTAGTCTTTTGCCGAGACATGGGTGCGGAACAGAAAACTGATCGAAAAATATAAATGAGCTGGCAAAACCATTACTACCTCGAAGATAATAGCATTCGACCATGTTTTGTTTTCAAGAAGATTGATGAAGCACTCATTTTATGTTCTGTATGTTCGTTTGAGAAATTTCCTAACCATTTAATCAAATAAAGTGAATCGAGAGTTTATTCTCTAAATAGAAACGTTGCTGGTGAGGTACAGACTAATTTTTGTGTTTAAACTTTTCGATTTAGTATATTAAGTCAATACTGAGGATTCACCATTTCGTGGATATCAAATGTCGTAAATCTGAAGAAAAAATATCATCCGTTCTTATAATCGTAGATGTCCCTCTGATCAGGAAAGAAGTCTTTACAGTCATAGATGTCCCCCTCATCAGGAAAGAAGTATTTTGGTCATCGAATATAGATACCAATTGCTCGTTGAATCTTTAAATTCTTGCTGTGTAGCCTCCTCGAAATCCACGAAAATTGGTACACCGCAAATACAAGCGTTTTCATAGCATATTTCAGAATAGGACTGGAGTCATGTTAACATCGCTTACAAACCACCAGTGGTTCCTATGGTCTCTTTGATGGGTTGTGGTTTTGTTGCGACATGTGATTAATAACTAACTATTTGTATGTAATTCAGTTTGACTAAAAAGACTGTCTGCACTTAGTCCCTAACAAATTTGCAGTTAAATCTAAATCCAAAATAATTGTTGAACAGCAAAATGGACGTCTGATGCTAAAGCTGTGAAGGACAGACATTAGTCGTCACTAATGATTGTACACTCTGTTTTGAAATCAGGCGCCATTTCTGAACAGGTAGGTCGCAAAACGGCCGCGCATTTTCGCATCTGTAATTAGTCTTGAAATTCTTCGGGCTGTTATGCGACTTTTACCTAGTCCTGAAAAGGTACATAGTTGTTTAGCACCTAAATTGATACTAAATATAGGTATAACGGTACCAATTGCGCAAGTCCAGGTGGGCGGAGCTTAAGGTGTAGGGAAGATTGCATTTAGAAATAAAGAACAACACTAGCTGTGATTGGTGCATTGGTGCATTATGTAAGAGTTGTACTTTCTGTTGGGCTTAACAAATTGTTGTGCCTCTTGGCAACATGTGAGATTATGTCAATTCATATCTAGACCATATTTTGTATTTTTTTAATGATTTTTGAAAATGTGGTACACATGGCTGAAACTCTCTGTTGTGACTAGATAACTCTTATCCCTGTCTAGTTCCAGCATAGTTATCTGTCTTAAATGCAATGGAGTACCTGGTTTTGTCCTTGTCAAATTGATAATCTAGCAGTACTGTTCTCTATGACAGTGTGTGACATGCATACTGAAGTAGGATAAAAAGTATATTTATTTTACAAAACATTAGCATTGAGGTATATGGAAAAACAATTATTTTTTTATAGGTCTTATAACTTAGTTTTGCCGTTCAATGCCGTACCTAGTCCTGAAAAGGCACCGTGCCGTTTGGCAATTGATTAGGTTTCCTCTTATTTTGTCCGGTAGCGAAAGAACACGGTGACGTTTCGTGACCAGGCTTGCGTTTGCCGTTGTTATCAGCTTTACAACAAAAGCCACTTATAATCAAATATTAAAGTGTTTTGTGCCATCACGTTTTGGTGATGTTGCTTAGTCCTGATGGTATATGGACTGGTGCGTGCAGGCAAGGTGATGGGTGCCGTTTACCTGCGGACCTGGGTTCAAGTCTCCCCAAAGTGCGAATTAAAAATTGTCTAACCTGAATGATAGTATTATTTGTATTAAATATTAATTATGCCTAGTATTATCAATCATTCTCCTGGAGATTCCAAGGATATAACTTTCCGTTCTGTTTGGTGTATATTTGTATTTCTCTCTCTCTCTCTCTCTCTCTCTTTGTATATATATATATATATATATATATATATATATATATATATATATATATATATATATATATATACTGAGAGAGGTATACTTTGAAATAATTAATTAAATGAATAAATAAAAAAATACATGTTAAAATCCAGCAAAATAATTCATCTTCAAATTGCAGTCCAATGTTAGGCAAGTTGAAACATCTAAAATAAGTATTATTTTAAGTATTTAATATATTAAAATAAACGTTGCATTTACTTAATGAAACGGTGCGGGTTGCGATACAATTTGCAACATCAGAAACAGGTAAAGTAACAAAAAGTCCCGATGCCGTTTCAGGACTTTGGACAGGACAAGGTCTCGGAACGATTTGATGTCATTTAGAGACTAGGTAATTAAACAGGAAATTTATCGCGAAACGGTCATGTATGTATGTATGTATGTATGTATGTATGTATGACTAAGGGTACATCAGCACAATCCTAATTATTTAGTTCATAGTAAGTTTCGGTATCCCCAAAAGGAATACAAAAGACGGATAATGGCATAAATGGACGGATAATGGCATAAATGGACAAGTCATTAACATACAAAGTACGGATAAAGGCACAAAGGGACAAATCCTTAAAATACAAAACAGGGATCAATGCATAACGTGCCAAATCCTTAAAATACAAAGACATATTTTAGAAATAAAAAGCACTCTATTAAAAGTCCAAGAACTTCACAGTTCGAACACCATCATGAAACAAATTGCAATGCCAAAATAAAAGGCTTGCCTCCATCAGTCGCCTCTTGCCAAACGCAGGAAGGCGCATATGGGCTTATTTCACATTACAGAGTCTGCGGGCGGGGGGCAGGGTCATGAGCAGGTAACGGTTGCGGAACGGTCAAGTGTCGCTTCAGGGCCATGCAAAGGGTCGTAGAGATAAAGCAATATATTTTTGTGTATGTATTTTAGGGTTTAAGGGCACGTCAGCACAATAATGGATATATGGCACACTAAAATGTAAATGTAAAATCATAACAAATATATGATAACATGATGTACTACAAGATGAAAGATAAAATATAAATTTGTTAAAAATCTTTAAAATGAAGGTAATCTTATGAATTGTTCAAAATTAAGGTAATCGTCTGAAATCTTTAAAATAAAGGTAATCGTATGAATTGTTTAAAATAAAGGTAATAGTATTAAATCTTTAAAATAAAGGTAATCGTATGAATTGTTAATATAAAGGTAATCGTACGATATCTTTAAAGCAAAGGTAATCGTGTGAATTGTTTAAAATTAAGGTAATCGTATGAAATCTTTAAAATAAAGGCAAACGTGTGCAATCTTTAAAGTAAACGTAAACGTGTTGTTATAAATCTAGGTATGTGTAATTTGTATTTACGTCTCCAATTTAAGGACTTTTATATTTTTGTGATTATTTGCTTGATTATGGGAAATCAGTTTGGGAAATATTCATCAGCCCGAGTGATTAGCCAATTTCTAGAGGCAAACTTCACAGAGTGCAGTGTAATGAGATTCCTTGATTGCCTGGTTTAGTTTCTTAGAGAGTTCAGGTCAGAGCCTATTAAGTTAGCATTTAGCGAAATAGTTCCTATTAAAATCTAATTGTGTTGATGGATTGTGTATCTCCATGTGGACTATTGTGATAAGGACTGATACTTTGTATATTGGAATAACTGAAAAGGGATCGTTCCATTATCAGGAGACGTCTTTTATTGTTTTTGTAATGGTTAATATGGTGTAGTGTTACATGCAAAACGAGGCTTAAAATCGTGATTTGACTGTTCTAGGGATACTGTAGGAAAATAGTTCCGAGTATTTAATGTTTGAGTGGTATCTATATTTTCACGGCGTGATATACTGGCGCTAAAAAGGAGAAATCATGCAGTTGTGAAGTTGCAATGCAAACGAGTAGTTGTGATATTTGTGTCATTCATTGATATGAGGAAAATTATTTATAGTCTGGGCGCGTTGTAGTTTCCAGTACACATAAGTTGTTGTCGAGAAGTCCTTGGAAACATGGGAAAAATAAGCGACTTCTTGCAGAATATTCACGCCAGGGTTGGATTCCCTCGTTAAAGAGACCCCTTTGGCAGATTATAAGAGTGTGCAAAATTTAAAGTAAATGTAAACGTTTGTAATCTTTAAAATAAAGGGTCAAATTTATTTATTTAAACAGTATCTATTCAATAAAATCTAAGATTTTAATGGGTTGGTCAGCATTATCAAATTCTGCTATTGAGTTTGCATAAAATAATATATAAAAATTCAGTTTCACAAGAATGTGTTCCACTAACTGGACACTGTCACGGTATCTATTCTGGTCGAAGTGTGCGATTCCTATAAGCGAACTACACAGTAGTCCAATCAATCAAAATCCCCGTTTGTTTCTTAATTTCGCGGCTTTTGGAAGTAGTCCCATCGTTTCCAGAGAAGGATCATCATTCGTTGGTTCTGAAATTTCAAACTGACTAATATCCACGTCGAAACTTATGAATCTGATTGTCTACGAAAAATAGTCAAGTCAAAGTGTTAAGTATCAATTTCTACGATTTCGTTAGCATCGGGCAGGTGCTTGAAGTATTCATTATACGTTCCATTTCACTGATTTTTAAAAGATGTTCAAATCAGCTTGACTTAAGATTTACGTGAGAAATCACTTCGTGTTGACATCAGTAAATACCATGATGTAATGGTCAGGCATGCATTTTTTAATTGTTTAAGAAACATAATTCAGATTTGCTTTTGGTTAAATGAGATATAATAAATACCAAATCGGAAATCGCTCGGGCCTTTCCGGAAATACAACAGTGGTCTTCACTGTATCTACATTTAACGTATTCATAAAATTTTATTCAGATCACGAACCTTCATAAAGTTCACTGTTTCGACACGACTGCTATGAATTAATCTTTGGCCGAAACATTTAAGTCTCTTTTCACAAACATGAACTCGCAAGTAATTTCTAGTACGGAACTTCTGCTAATAATTTCAAAAATGTGTTATTATTGTTTTTGACTTCGTTTTATTTTGCCCGTCGTACATTTTAGCATGTGACAGATATCCACCATTTCCGGCGGTTATCCCCTTTTAACACTGCATCACTCAGTCGAGGTATTTCAGAGAGGTAATTTGTTTTTAGAAAGCTACGAGGTGTTCCGACTGAAGAAAATAATGACTAATCGTTGTGACCATTCTCTCATACATATCTAAATTATTTCACCACGAGCATAACTGTACACAAATAATTCACTTGACCGCCTTTTTTCTTTCTTTCTGAAACACATGCCTCATGAGCTATATGAAGCCTGAACGAATTCGTCATGATATAAAGGACTTTACACGTAACATCAGTTCATATAACTTTATAACTTCAGAACGTACTAATTAAAAATTAGGTAACTCGATACTTTACATGTGTTGCGGGTGATCTTGATAATTCCTACTCTACGGTAATTTCTATTCTTTGGCCTTTTTTTTTTTTCTTTTTTAAGAGACCAGATTGTGTTTTCTTTGATATTTCTTTTGAAGCTTTAATATTCATCGGGGAGTTTAAGTTTTATTTATCCCCGCTTCCCCTTCTTGAATATAATTATATTCATAGATAATTGCAAGTTTTATTTAGGCCAACAATAACGATCATTCAGCTCTTCTTTTATATTTGTTTTACTCTTTTATTTCGTGTTACATTATGAAGATTTTCTATAGAAATTGTGTAGTTTTGCGATTTCAAAACATTTGTACAGACGACATATGGTACGAGTTTATTTTATTCAGACAGACATAATGTAGATTCGGCGAAATATTCTGCATAAATAAAAATTTAAGAGACAATTTGGCTGGTAAATAATTTCGATAATTTGCGCTGTAAGTCTGGTGCCTAGTATTACATAAGCTTTTCTGTCAAACGTAAGCCGCAGAAAGTCATCGGTGAACAGGCCGTCATTGGTTTTTATGCAAATTTCAGACAGCACTATAAATGTAATCTTAATTTTAAGATTACGCTGCAATCTTATTCCCGCAATAAGTAAGAGACTGTGCCCCCTGCAATTAATTTTACTTTGACATTCGAGTATGACAAATGCATCTTTCCAAAATATGCTTGGATAAGCTATTATCTATTACCACTTTTTTACAGTGATGTTTTCCACAGTATGATGTAATGAGTCGGCATCTGTTAAATTTATTTGTTGGTGAACATATTATCTTGTATTTTTGTTGCACGCTCGTCATAAGACTCAGTGTATTATGTTACTATGACGTCTGTCTGTCTGTCCGTCCATCTGTATGTTGCCATTTTGTTCTACATAATAACTCAAGTTCTACATATTTACAGTTATTAAAATGTATGCATGGCTTGTATTTGTTGTAATGAAGATATCTTTATTACTTGGAGTTAAAATACCAAAGGTCAAAGCCACTGTGATTGAAAGCAGGAACCTTTTGTTCGCATAATGACACAAGTTCAACATCACATACCTGGAGCAAACGTTGTGGATGGCTTGCACTTGGGGAGGGATGTTGATCTTGAAGTTAAGGTGTACAATGTCAAGGTCACTGTGGCTGAAAGAAGAAAAGTGGTTTCCACCAAATATTTTATTTAAGGTCAAAATGCTTTAGGGCATGGCCACTGTTACTGCAAGAATGGAAAATGTTTCTTTTCTCGACCGTGCACCTTTACCGAAGATTGTAAAGCGTCTGACCCTGATGCGGGAGGTCGTGGGTTCGATCTCCGGCCGAGTGATACCAAAGACTTACAAAAATGGTACTAACAGCTGCCTCGCTTGGCGCTCAGTAATAAAAGGTTAGTGTTAGGACTGGTCGGCCTGGTGTCAGGATAATGTGACTGGGTGGGACATCATGCTACATGTCTACGGCATGATGCCCCAGTGCCAGGCATCACTATAAACTGTCACACTGCAGACATCGTAGCGATATGACTGAAACATTGTTAAAGCTACGTTAAAAATCCATATCACACACACACACATTACCGAAGATTGTGGGTGACTTGCACGTTCGGTAAGATAGAGGCTTATTGCTTTGGGATAAAATACCAAGGGCAAGGTCATTGTGACTGAAAGAAGAAAAACGGTTTTTGCATAATAACTTTAGTTTTAGACGATTTACTTTAAGCAAAGGGCCTTCGCTTAAGAATAACTTTTGTTATAGATTAATTACTTTGTCCAAGCTTTGTAGATAGCTTGCACTTAGGGTAATAAAGAAACCTAACGATGTCAGAGGTCATGTGTCAGAGGTCATGGCCATGGCAAGTCTAACATGAAAACGTAGTTTTATGCACATTAAGTTTATTTCAAGGCCGCATACCTTGACCAGAGGTGCGGATCACTGAGACCCATTGTTCAATAATCTGCAGAATTAACCATCCCTTTCTAGTGCGCAATAAAGGAATGTTAAACACGCGGCGGCAGAGGCTGTGTTTTTCTTTATACCTTTGTTCCAATTTGTTTGAATTAGGCGATGAATTGGGCTTGCAAGACGATAAATTAACCTATGCAAGGCGATGAACTAGTCGAAGTTAGACTATAAATTAGGCGATGCTATGTTTTTTGATGACTGATAAGTCTGTAGATATTACTATAAATTTATCCATTTTCGTTTATATTAATTTTCAATATTGCCCCCCCCCCCAAAAAAAAAAATAAAATAAAAAAAAATAAAATAAAAATAAAACGGTAACTTTGTTAGCACTACATTCGTGAATATACCACCGAGGGTGGTATTGTCCTGTTAATTTACTGGCAATTACCCATTGGGTCTTAGATTCGCGAACTATGGAATTCACAAAGACTAGTTCCCCACGAATAAAATCTTAAACTTCAGTATAAAAAGTGGTAGGATAAGCGTTATCATATTTGCACATTGGTAACCTTGGCAACAACTTGTAACATTGATACTGCAGTAGATGTGTAAGAAATCGGAGAGGGCACATGTAACAACATTTTATAGCCTTCTATTCGTATCTGCACAGTAATATTGGCAGCCATGTTTTTGTTTTTAAATTGCCTCCAATGCAAATATTGTTTTTTTTTTAAAAGTACATAATGCAGTTCATACTTAAAAATAATTAAATGAAATGCCAACATGTCACAAGAAATAAAGCTACAAACAATCACTTGTACAATCATTTCATCCTGTAACAGCATTAAAATGCCACAGACAAAAGCAAACATGCAAACTAATCATGATGGAGAGGTTTGTTGTTTTCATTATCTTGGTCTTTGCAATCCTTTCGTTGCAGAGCGGAAGAAAATTAAATATCAAGAATCCGATGAGCAGACTGCAGGAATTATTTTCTTATATTATGATGGAAATAATTTTTTTTTATTGTTATTGAATGCACTTTGTATTGTTTATGGCTACACGCGTGGGACATTTAAGGATGTGCGAGAGGTAATTTATATACGTGATATGTCCACATTTGCTGTTAAAAATGAAATATATTTAATTCGTTACATAGAAATCACCAGCATAGATTTCATCACAAATACTTTAAAACATGACATAAGCTGCAGAAATATTTTTATTTTGATTTTGATCTTTACTTATTAACACCTCATCACTACTTTACACATATAAACATACACACGTGCCCCCCCCCCCCCCCGGGGCCCCGAGTGGCTGAGTGGTCTAAAGCGCTCTTCGTTACGGATCACTGCCATCTCACCTCTGTCTGCGGCGGTTCGAGTCTAAGATTCAGCCAATGTGGGCATGTGAGAAAGCTTGTCAGTAGCTTCTCGTGGGTCGGTGGTTCTTTCCAGGGTTTTCCGGGTTCTTCCTCCACCATTAATACTGGCCGCCATGTATAGCCTATCGTGCTGAAAAATGGCGTTAAACCCCACAACAACAACAACAACAACACACGTGCCCCCACCCCCGCCCTCTCTCTCTCTCTCTCTCTGGTGTACGGAACGGCTGGCTTTTTCAAACCTGTTTGCCTTATTCTTCAACAATAGGTCCCATCTAAAATGCTTCCTCTATTATTTTGTTCTTTTACTCTAGTGCTGATACCTTACTTTTAAAAGTTTTGATATCTTACTTTTGAATAATTTTGATAACTTAATTGTGACTAGTTTTGATATCTTGCTTTAAATAAGTTTTCTTTTTATTCTTCTACTCGATTTGACGAACAACATTGGAGTAGTCATTTTGATCTGCTTTAGGCCGAGCGTTGTTTCCATATACCAAAAATAGAGACATTAAGTTAGAACAGAACATAGAAAATAGGAAAAGGGTGTGCCATCATTCTCAGAATTGTGATCGTTGTAAATGTATACAACTTCACCTTATACCTTTCCATCTTGCAGAAGTACGTAATAGCTGTAGATACGTAGATACCCGGAAGTGTATGTCTGATGAATCGTCTAATTGACGCGACGCTTTAGGGGCAATGTTCAAGGCAGATTTAGTTTAACTGATCTCCAGAGTTTTAAAGGTTACCACGTTAAGGAAACTGGTACTGCTAAGCTTGGAACCTTACAAAGGATATGACCCCCGAGGAATGTGACAAGGGTCACTTGAGTAAGGATTACACTTTGTCGACTATATCACTCTGTGTAGGCCTGACGTGAAACACACTATATCTCTGCTCCCTTCGTGGGCTCCAAACAGGTTTGGCGAACGTGTGATGGAATATTGTTTTTCCATTATGGGAAAAGAAGAAAAAAACAATGTAAAGTTGGAGACATGGTCTAAAATTGGCCATGAGTATTTCGATCAGAGATTAGGGTGAAGAAAACTTTTCACAGTATTGAGTGATGACAACCAGAATGTATGACAAGTATGTTGATATTGAAGAAACCTTTCAAGGTTGGGGCAAAGAGTTCAAGTGTGTAAAGAAGCTCATTTTGGCCCAATTACTTCTCGAGAACAGCTTTATAGCTCATTCAGATAATCTGCTTAACTGAAAACGGTTTGTGGAGATACTTATTAGGGCATTTTCGCATAAATCTTTGAATCCATATCGAAGTGTCGTACAATGATCTGGGTGGCTGCAGCGTTCAGAGATACTTGTAAAATTCAGATCACTAAGATGCTTGCAACATTCAGATCTCTGAACATCTCCCAAGTTAAGTGAATAAATATTTACCGAAACGGAAAGTTGATTTCGACATTTGAATCTTTTGATCAAGCCGTGCGGTGCTTCATCTGCCAGAAATATGGTCACCACAAAGATGGCTACAAGAGAAAACCGGCGTGCCCTAAATGTGAGCTGAAAGGCTACGATTAATCACCCTGCAAGGAAAAAAATAATGATTGTACTGAATATTTTGTGTTCAGAACAATTGTTTCTTTGAACCTGTCAGTAAATTTAATGGAAGTTCTGCATAATGAATGACAATTCAACCGAGGTCATGTGGCATACTACGTAGCTTTATCTCCAATGTTTCTAAAGATAGAAATTTCAGATTTTGAACTCACACTTTTGAAAGCTGTACTCAGAAAATTAGCATATCTTGGGGCTGTAAATAATCATTCACTCGTTTCAACATCAAAATTAGCAACATGATGGCATGCCTTAATCCAATATCTGACTGTGAAGACAATATCGGGACTTTTAAATCTATTATAAATTTAACTGACGTCAGCTACATATATGCTTAAAAAGAGTTCAGAAAGTGGGTAAAATACACCTAAATGCGGACTTTCCTCGATTAGATATGAGTCACAATGACCATAAGTTGACGATTATCTTGTGTTTTTCCCTAACCTTCATCCTGCATACAAGACAAATTGTGACAATTAAAAAAATACATGGATTTCATATGATTCGTGGCAAACACAGACTTGGGATCAGACCAGAATGACCTAAACGGGTTACGAAAGACTTCAGTAAAATCTAAACATGACTATTGTTAAATTGTGTCCGGATTAGATTGTACATCTTCCCTCCATGTGCTTAAGCAGATGCACTCACAGACTTTGCTTTATCTGGGAGCATCTATAATTTTTCCTTCAGAAATCACTATTGTGAAGCATAATAAACCATTGCGTAGAGTCAATGGGATCTTCTGTATGTTACTGAAGTATCATCTAATTAGCCACATTGCTGAAACACAACTTTGACGATCCCTCCACCCACCATCATACTATTATTGCTTTGCCAATAAAAAGAAGTCAACACTACCTAGAATTTTTCAGAGTAACGTGAATGAAATCAGTCTCGTGTTTTGGCTATACATTTCTGTCTAGAGTCGGTTAGAAAGATGTAGGTAAAGTTGGAAATGCCGTTGCAGCAGCCCATTGCACCATATCTAGCTCGTTGCCGGATAAAATCTGCATATATAGCGCGGACATATAAAATATTTGAACTAGACGGAAACCTCTCCAAAGCCAAATTAATTATCGTTTTGAATTCCTTTACCACAATCAAAGTCTTGCAAAACCTAATGTTCTTTAACTCGGCAGTATATAAACATGTTTTGCTCATACACTCTTACACAAAAGAAAGACATACTCTACTGAGTTGGCTGCCTAGGCACATTGGTATTATGAGCAAGAAAAGAGCAGATAAAACAGTCAATACCACCTTGAGTTCATCCATTCTGATTGGAGGATTCCATATAATTACTTGAGATATTATTTAATCGGCAATGTGTGTGTGTGTGTGTGTGTGTGTGTGTGTGTGTGTGTGTGTGTGTGTTGTGTGCGAATATGTCAGTGGCGTACTAAAAGATAAATGGCGTCCAGGGCGACTAAGAAGACCCAAAAGAGTTTTGGCGCCCCAACACCTCTGGCGCCCCAGGACCTCTGGCGTCTGTGGTTAGGTACATTGGTGTCAAGGGTAGTGAAAGGGCAAATAAAATAGTTTGGCTGCCAAAGGCACATTTTTGTCAAGAATAATGTTTATTTGTGTGGTGCTTTACTGCACAGAAACACGAGTAGGTTATTGAGTGTCGAGGCAATTGGAGAAAAGTACCTTGCCCAAAGACACGCCAAGGTAATTGCCTTAGGTTGGTCCAATGTGAGCCTGCAACCTTTTGGTGGTGAGTTCTGCACCCTAACTACTGAGCCACGACTCGTTAAGAGTAATGAAATGGCAGATAAAGCAGTTTAGCTGACTAGGCACACTGGGGTCAAGCGTAAGGAAAGGGCAGATAAATTAGTAAATTATACAAAAGCCGTTATTCGTTCCGATTCCATATGCTGACTTGATATATTTTAGAAATCAACATGTTGTGTGTGTGTGTGTATGTGTATGTATGTGCGTGTATGTGTGTGTATGTGTGTATGTGTGTGTTTATGTGTGTGTGTGTGTAAGTGTGTGTGTGTGTACTTTGCGATATAAATGGATTGAAAACATGACAAACACACTTCGTAACACTGAAGACTGGCATCCCTCACATAGAACAAATCGCATAGAAGATGTTATGTGCCGTCATATCAGACACAAGTGACTGACTTGTGCATACCTTCTGGAGGGTAAACCTTAGCCATAGTACAGACCTTGCCATTTGTCAAGTGCATCGTCTTCCACCCAGTCAGACATGCTGGTCTCGTTTTTCTGAGTCCAGTTTAGAAATTTTATGATGAAGTACCAGTAGAGAAAAACCTGGAAATTTTTGAGCGAATATGATGTATATAACACATTTTGACTCTATATTTTAAAGGTTTTGTAATTATTTTTGCTATCGTTATCTGTTATTTTGTATACATATTACAGAATGTCAGCATCTGTACCTTTACATTGTAGTACTGCATATCACAGTTTACTTGGAAGGAGTGCTATTTCTAATACCTGTTTGCAATTCTTTGTTTTCATTTTTAGAACTTAACTTTCAGTCAGGGTCATATATTCTGTATTGTGCTGATATGCCGATAAACCAAAATACTTACGTACATTTGTTTTGATTATAAAAACAAATGCACACCCCAAGTTAAAATTTTTATTTATTTTTGCTAATTCGTTCAAAGTTGGTCACTATTTTTTTCCATTTTTCTTCTCCAGACAACTTGAAGAGGATTACGCATCCTTGGCTATGGGTGTCATGAAGCGAAGTGCCGAAGTTAGCACAGCCGCGGTTGCGGTACCAGACAGAAAAGACACCCCACTGTGCCCCCTCTGCAACCAAACAGAGCTCAAGGTCGAGGGAGGACGAATAATTCAAGGACAAAACATCTGCATAGACTGCCAAAATTTGACTTGTGAAAACTGTGGGAGTCTTGAGACGTCTTTTCATTCAAAAGTGAGTTCGATGTTGACAATTGTTTAACACTGTAAAGTGTAGGTGTTCTTGGCTGCTAGAGATCTCTGTAAATGTTATACATTATTCTAAGAAAGTTTAAACAGTGTATTAAATATATCACTAATACTTCATCTCCCAGATATCAAAGATAGATATATCTTTAATATTGTATCTTCCCAGATATCAAAGATTCTTTATGAACATACACGAGCATATAAATGTCCGTTGTATTTTTGTTTTGTATTTATACATACCTAAAACGTCCGTTGTATTTTTGTTTTGTATTTATACATACCTGAAACGTCCGTTGTATTTTTGTTTTGTATTTATACATACCTGAAACGTACGTTGTATTTTTGTTTTTATTTATACATACCTAAAACGTCCGTTGTATTTTGTTTTGTATTTATACATACCTAAAACGTCCGTTGTATTTTGTTTTGTATTTATACATACCTACAATAATTGTATGTACATAGGTTATTAATATCATTTTATGTCACACTTCATGTCTCAAAATTATGGACATTGTAAATTTGCAAGATAACACTTAAACAGGTGCCTTACTTGAAATATCGAGCGGTAACTCAACACATGTTTTAATTAAAAGAGTTTTGTTTATTGTCCATGAAACTCCCGCCGATAAGAAAGAAAGTGAACTTTGCTTTTCTCTGCAATGGATATATGCGCAACACATTCCGTCTTGGAAATCGACAGCAATAGCCAGATAATACAAAGTGATTTCTAAGACAACTGAAATACATTGAATAATTAGGTATGAATAATAATAATAATAATAATAATAATAATAATAATAATAATAATACGAATAATAATAATAATAATAATAATAATAATAATAATAATAATAATAATCAATCAATCAATAAATAAATAAATAAATAAAAGAATTAATGAGTTCAAGACTTATTTAGTTTATTGTGTAGAAACTGCACAAAAAATGTGCAATATCAAGATATATATAAAGGCCGTGCTTGAATGGTTGTTTCTGAAATGTGCTTTAGTTGAAAGACATTCTATTTTTATTTTTTTTGATGAACTCACCATACTGCGGTCCGGTTACGGACTACGGTTTGGCGTCTTTGAAAGCAAAGCCGTCATCAACAGTTTTTATCTCAGTCTGAAATAATTTTCTTTTAAGAAAATAATAAAGTAATGAATCATCGATAAAGACATAAATATAGTAAAATATCAAAACCGTGCCGTACTGCATTTTACGGCTTGCTGATCTTATCACCTTTAATGCCCATTTCGGCACGATGGACACCATCTTGATGGTGATATCTGTGATAGGTATATGTACACAGCCAAGTCGTATTTGAAAGGCTGATATTTTTTTTATAAAAAAATCAATACTGAGTACTTTGAGCACGTCCATCGGACCAAAAGGGAGACAAATCTGTGGTGACCTATCTACAAGACGTTAACCACAACTAGTGAACGCATTTTTTTCAGCCATCATTTTGTACAGAAAATTCTGAATGAAACATAATTGTTCCAAAATTATATATTCAAACTTATTCCCAATATTTACCTTGAAAAGTAAAACACTGAAGTAGGACTCTGATTAATAGAGGCGAGCATTACGTATTACCAGATATTATGTGGGAAAGTTACAATTATAAAATTTGACTGTTGAAATCTATCACCTGGATTACCAACTATCACCTTACTTTCTTAATTACGTTTATGACAAGCTTAATATTTCCTGAACTCTTAGATTTTATTTCCACGTTAATACTGCTGTATACAAAAAATATTCTCGCCATAAATGAAAAAAAAAAAAACGGTACAAAATTCTTTAAATCATAAATTAATTTATAACGTTTTCTTTAAAGGCCTGTTTATCTAAATGTGCTTATAAAGAAAATTCCCTTAAGACCTCCATCGTCTTTATCATCCAATGTAAACTGTAAATGGAAGAAATGATTTTCATCCCGGACTTTCTTGATTAATTAACATATTATTTGATGTTTTAACATGTACTTTTTAAAGTTGAGAATGCTAAATCTGTCTCTTTTTCAAGTTACTATGCTAAACAATTTTCATTTGTAATAACCTTAAGAACAAATGCTTATATTGTCAATTGCAGCTTAAAGAGTGGGTGTGTAAGATGTGCCAGACACGCCGGAAGTTGGTGCTGTCTTCCGGGATGTGGCATCCTGGGTGTGAGTTGGGTGCGGATGTTCCATTATCCAGAGAGATTGAGTCCAGTCTTGAGAAATTCAAGGTTCTTATTCTTATTATTTTCCTTTCCTTGAAGCGTGATACTTGGGCTAGAATGTGTTGTGGCTAAATACAGTTTTCTTATTGGAAATTATTAGCCAGGGCATCAAGTCAAGCGATAAGTCCTGAGACATTTTGCTTCGATTAGTCACACTTTTAGATCTCAAAAAGATAATAATAACAAAATATAGTATATAATTAAACACAAATCAGGAGCGAAATTAGCAGATGCTTTAAAGATAAACGCCTATTTGGAGATAGCAACAGTTGAATTTTTTGAAATTACAATAGTTTAGTGTGTTCACTAATCGAAAGGTAGGGCAACAGAAAGACCACCTAATCGTTTACGTTTCTGGTCTACAGTTGCTATTCATCGTTACTGTTCAAGGTAACTTAACTGTTTGACTTTTTTAAAAAAAACAACATTTTTACACATCAGACATTGATTTCCATACTGGACACGACGAATAATGTTTATAGACTTGAGCGGCACTATCAAATACTTGTCTCGCTACTGGTCCTAAACAGCGACCATGTTGAGGAGTTTTGAAAAAATACAGGAAACTACATTTCATTCATATCTTGTATTTTTTTTTTATTTCGTGGATTTGAATCTCAGTTTTGCAGCCAAATGCAAAATGGTGAATACTTGCAGGTGTCAATACAGCCAACAAAACCTTCCCTACCTTATCGTTACATATCGAAATGACACAGGAAGAAACCTTCCGATGCTCAGTGATGTAGTTGTAAAGATATATGTATAATTAATGAGTAAAGGAAATCAATCTTTCGTCTTTAAAAAAACGATTAAAGATGAATGTAACTCCCTTTTTTTCTTTCGACTGAAAATTGTTTTAATCCCACTTAAATTTATTATGGAATAAACCCGTTAAAGATGTTCGTCTGGAGACTGATTTATTTGAAATCAATGTCACATTTGTTCTTAACATTGATCAATCTGCTGGTGCATTTAATGTGGGGACCCCTTATGCTGATTTAATTATTTGACGACGTTTCAGAGATTTTTTTGGTGGTCGTTTGTGGGTTTTCGAGGGTTTTACGATGTATTGCAGCACATGAAAGGCTATACGGTATGTATAGTGGAGGACGACCCTGGGAAAACCTCTGGAGAAAAACAACATAACACCAACCCACGGGTACCTAACGGCAAACTTTCTCACTCATCGACGTCGGCGGAGTCGGAGATTCGGACACACGCGGACAGATACGAAATTTCAGCGATCTGTAAAGGCAAACTACATAGACCACTTGGCCGCCCGTGGCCTCCTCTTTTTTTCGGTTGTTCAATAGTAACTTTATTATTATTATTATTGTTATTATTATTATTATTATTATTAAAAACTTTTTATTAAGAACTCATTATCGAATTATTCCAAAAGAAATTCCGCGTCTGCAAATTAATGAGAATATGTGCGCATGTGCCGGAAATACGTAGTTTTAGTTTTTCAATGATCAAAGCGGAGAGTATATAAAGTGGAGATAAAACATTATTTAATTCTTTGTATACATATAACCATTTTAAAGTCATTCGGAAGTACGGGTGTAAACTTTACTGTGAAATAAAGCATCGGCAGATATGTGTCTTTGCAGTTTAAAGTTGGACTCTAGTACATACGATATTAAACATCTCTTTTAGGTCCTAGATAAAACGAGCAAAATAAAAAAAATAACAGCTTTAAAATGCACTGGAAAATTAACTACATATATAATATGCATGTTTAAATTTATGTAAAAAAGAGGCTTGTTTCACACCTATGAAAAATGTTAAAAGCAAGTTTGCCAAAGTGAGAGTTAACACATGAGACTCACATCTTTTACATATGTACATCAATTACGTATGTTGCTCTCATGTTTTATCTGTGACGAACACGTGCAGAGTGGTGTAAAACTGCACGTTTATAACCAGCGAGGTCACACACACACACACACACACCAATCTATATTGGTAACAAACTACTTGGGAAAAAACTACAACAATATTTCTTGATACAAACATAAAAATATCTGACGCTAAACATTATATTTGCCGAGTAGGAAGGAAACATTATATTTGCCGAGTAGGAAGGAAACATTATATTTGCCGAATACAAAAGGCTTGAAAATCTAAAATGGAATTAACAATATCAAAGTTACTTTACAAACTAACAGTATCTGCCTCTCTCCTACGTACTAAACAGTATCGGCAACACCGTAGACTGTTATACCAGTAATTTTTTTTATACAAATTTAAAAACAACGGTCCTAATAAGAACAATGGTATTTCCAGGCTGAAAGTGCGTCACGTGCACCGTTAGAGAGATCGGCGTCTGCAGAAGTTGCAGTAGAACAATCTAAAGAAGATTCAAAACCGATAAAAATGCCCCGCCAGGCGTCGCTTCCGGATCACGACAAGCAAATCAGTCTAGACGAAGCCAAACTGGAAACAATTACGGAAGCTGGCAAAAGTTCCGGAACTAGTCTAGAGCCATCGCCAACAGAAAGCGCAGGCTCCGATGATGTGCGCAGTTCGACGGGAACCTCTAGATTAAAAGGTGATTCGTTGCTTTATCTTCAACCCGATCTTCTCCTAATGGATTTCGCTTACAATAAACATGAAAAGATACACACACACAGAAATGTATGCAGTGGTCAATGACTAAATCTTTTAAGTAAATGCTCGATTCTGTCTGATTGAGTGGTTCCTTACTCTTTTTTATGATTGGGACCTTTATGATTGCTGAATAACCATTAATCTAAATCATTTTTTAAATGATGCATTTGAAACAATTACTGGTTTCAATCTTTATAAAGTCTTTCTCTGTCTTTGTGACCGCGAACACATACGCACATATGCGCACACATGTACATCTGGACCCTCAAATAAAATACAGTCCGTCCAATCGTCATGCAAGAGACATAATTCTCGAAGGCTACTTTAGTAGAATATCTTGCTACTAAATTCCGATATAGGTTACATCTTTGTTATCTGTATATGTTACATCTTTGTTACCTGTATAGGTTACATATTTGTTACCTTAATATGTTACATCTTTGTTACCTTAATATGTTACATCTTTGTTACCTGTATAGGTTACATCTTTGTTACTTGTATAGGTTACATTTTTGTTACCTGTTTAGGTTACATCTTGGTTACCTGTATATGTGGTACAATTGCATTGGACGCCGGATTTTCTTTTCTTAACCTGTAACTTTGGCGCAACGGCAGCAGACGCTCGAGCCTCGTTTGATGTTCTTGTTACCAGGATATATGGTACAATTGCAGCAGACACTTTAGCCTGGTTCTATATTTTTCTTTCCATTATATTTAGTACAATTCCATCAGACCTGGTTCTATGTCCTTATTACCACATATGTGGTTCAATTACAGCCGACGTTGTATTCTGGTTCTGTCGATCTGCTAATTATACAGTTAATATGAATTCGTTCTAATTTCCCATATGAATAAATTATGTTATATTTTCGAGTCACTTATTTGTTTTACCGACCCCGAGAACGCTGATTAATGATGATTGCGCTTTCTTTTCTTGTGTTGCTCTACCGCAGGCGTCCTGATGTCAGTGGTGGGCAGTTGTGGTGATTATTTATTACATTATTTAGCATGCCAGCTATATATCCGCACTATTTTGTTTACATTTCTCCAATGAGTGCCAGGGAAATTTAGAATAACGAAATGCGATAATTAGATATTTAGCGGGGGGAAAATGGGTTTTTGCTTCATACAGAACCAAGTTTAGCCAGTAAGTGAGAAAACTGTAATCTTACGTAGTAGAGATTTAAAACATACATGTATAGAAATAAAAACTGGGTATTTGTTTCTAGCATTATAGCGTGTCGGATAAGTTATGCACTCAGAAGAATAACTTTAATCATTGCTATCTGTTCAATATCAACGTTGAAGGCTGAGTCGAGGGAAATTCTTTCAGAATGTAGGTATTAACTGAATTTAAAAAAAAGAATTAAAATTAAGATTTATCGACGGAATAGAATCGGAATAGAAAAATATTTATTTATTTATTCACTTATTTATTTATTTGTGAAATCTTAAAGGTCTTGCCGAGACAACTTGTAACTGAAGATCAATTAATTTACTTGGCTAGATTTTATGTTTATTCCCCAAAACCTGGTACTCATTGTGAAGATTTAATTTCCTACTCGAGTCACATTTACTTGTAATATGCTAACCTTTGTAAAGCACCTGTTTCCGTGCTTCAGTAGAGTCCTTTGTCCCGCAAACTGTAGTGTCAAACATGTTTCTAAAATATTTTGTTCTTGTTGTTGTTTATGGTGGTTGTTTTTGTTGCCGAAGAGAAACGAGAGATTCCATGACTTAAAGTTTTTCTGTTTTGTTCCTAACGCTTGCCAAATCATTGTTCTCAAACTGTTAATGTTTTGTCTCCTATATTAGTTATGTTTAAACGTCCGCCCATTAGTATATTCTTGCACATGTTAATGACATCCCTTTTTAAAGGGTCACCAGGACACTCTGCCTAGAAATTTGACTTATATTTACAACTTTTGATATTATTACTCATCCCAGTGGTCATTTTCTTCAACAAATTCCTCTCATTTGGAGACAAGGTATAAAAACCCTATTTATTTTTGTGTTGCTTTTCTTGCAAATTGCTATGTCCTTTCACAGATTTTATCTCTATTCTTTGCGTGTGTGAATTCTTTTTCCACGTCCATAAATATGATTTTATCCTTCTAGATCTAGTTTGACACCGTACACGTTCACGCAATTTGATCGTGTGTTACAGAGTACACGGTCAAACAACTTGTTAGTCTCGTGCATTGTACACGTTCAAACAACTTGATCGTGTGTGACACCGTACACTTTCACACAACTTGAATTTCACACAACTTGATCGTTTGTTACACCGTAAAAGTTCATACAATTTGATCTTGTGTTACACCGTACACTTTTACACAAGCTGATCGTGTGTTACACCTTACATTTTCAGACAAGTTGATAGACTGTTACGCTGTGCACTTTTACACAACTTAATGGTGTGCTACACCGTGCACTTTCACAAATCTTGATCTTGTGTAACGCATTACACTTTCACACAACTTGATTGTGTTACACCGTACGCTTTCACACATGTTGATTGTCACACTTTATCGTGTGTTACGCCGTATACTTTCAAACTACTTGATAGCGTGTTACATCGTACACTTTCACACAGCCTGATAGTCTGTTACATCATACACTTTCACACAACTTGATAGTCTGTCGCACCGTACACTTTCAAACAACTTGATCGTGTGTTACACCGTACACGTTCACACAACTTGATCGTGTGTTACACCGTACACGTTCACACAGTTTATAAAGCTTCTAGCAATAAATGTTAAATCTTCCATTGTCTGTTACATTTCTCTGCGTAATAGTGCTCATAAATTATTACCTACGCTTAGGTTTTTTTTATATCTATAATTCGTTCTGCTTACAACACATTGAATGTCTATGAATAGGATGAGTTTATTTTTCGTTACTTGAATTATAACAGAATTAAATTAACTTTTTTATTCGTTGCTGGTTATCTATATCAATCCAATTCCAATATTCGGCAATCAACTTCTTTAATTGTACAAATATTGATACACACCCAAGTAAAGTTAGTATTTTTTATATTTAAAAGAGCATTTTGTGTATCCTTTTAAATCAAAAGAAAATGTAAATCTCCCTTGTTTGGTTATAATCTGGACGGACTTATAACAGTGTCGATGAATGTTCGAAATAAAGAGCATGCAAACATTATGTAGAAATGTTTGCATCAGCCTGATGAGTGTAGGGAATGTAAGTGTAGGTTTTAGATTTTGTTAGGTCGCAAAAAGCCCCGTGTATTTCGGACAAGACAAAATTTTCAACAGATCAAACACTAAAAAATACTTATTACATACCCCATTTTGACAAATATATAAACTAAGTGTAAATTATTTCAATACACATCTAAAGAGGATTAATTGCAAAAGTATGGTCGTTGTTTATATGTATCATTGAATCTACATTGTATGACGTGACCTGTCTTTGCGTCTTACTATTATTAATAGACAGATGTGATGTGTTAAACAGCAGCAAGTTTTTGGAACATCAATGTGTTTAGCAGCACCTAGTAAATAATTGAGAACGTGCACGGCATTAAAATCTTGCCGGATAATTCAACTAAATTAAAATCTTGCTGGATAATTTAACTAAATTAAAATATTTCCGGATAATTCAACTAAATTAAAATCTTGCTGGATAATTTAACTAAATTAAAATATTTCCGGATAATTCAACTAAATTAAAATCTTGCCGGATAATTCAGCTAAATTAAAATCTTGCTGGATAATTCAACTAAATTAAAATCTTGCCTGATAATTTAACTGAATTAAAATCTTTCTGGATAATTCAACTAAATTAAAATCTTTCTGGATAATTCAACTAAATTAAAATCTTGCCGGATAATTCAACTAAATTAAAATCTTGCCGGATAATTCAATTAAATTAAAATCTTGCTGGATAATTCAACTAAATTAAAATCATGCTGAATAATTCAACTAAATTAAAATCTTACCGGATAATTCGACTGAATTAAAATCTTGCTGGATAATGCAACGCAATGAACTTGTATAAGAACCACGAAAAGTAAATATCGTAAGTTGTAGTTAATTAAATTGGGTCCAATGTCAATGCTGTTTTTCTTTAGTCCTCAGAAGTCCGTAATGTGGACCGTCTCACTATTATTATTATTTGCATCTCATACACAATGTTTTATGTAGTTGATCGAGTTATTTCAGTTAAGTTTTATCCAAAAAATACCAATTAAGAAATATGACCGCTCCTTTAAACATTGTATTGTGTGGTCGTTGTTGAACATGACACTATCCTTTGTTTCATCTAAGTCATGTAGTGTTCTTTTCTCTATTCGACCTTTACTAAAATCTCATTCAAGTCTACACATTTACTCTTTGCTGGTTAAAATCATGACAGCAAATGAATCACATCGAGTTTTCACTCAATGACTTGTCACGCTAGACTACTGAATCTGTAGAATTTATTAAATATTTATTCATTAATTTGCACATTTACTGCTTGTATGCCACGTTCCCTGCACCTATGTGCAAAATGTAATGACTGTTCTCTGGCATCATAGCTGGCGTATGTCATTCATCGTGTTTAATTTTGTTTTCTTCTTTATCCATTGATGCTCTTCTTTTTCAACTAGGGATGGGGACGGTGAGCTCTAGGAGCGATTCGGATTACTCGGATATCACATCTGATGTGGACATGGAAGACGTATCTATGCTTCGTTTCCATGACGGCTTCAGTCCTGATGACGTAAGTGACGACTATTCCTTGATGAGCATCGGTAGCAGTGATGATAGTGGTAAGATGAAGCGTAAACACCGACCTAAATCTCTCAATCTTTCACGATCTCACAGTGCCACCTCTTCCGAAGATGAAACTGGAACTGATAGTGCCGTTAGCACGGACGTTGAGAGTAAATATTTGGCTGCGGGTAATGCTCAAGTTCTGAATGATATTCGTATAGCACTGGCAGCGAGTGCTTTCGTGGAGGATATGCGTGAAGTGGACATGTCACGTGATACAGATGAGGATATCACAGATGCCTCATTACTGGATTCTCGTGAAGATAGCAGACAGGACAGGTTTAGCCCAACAGTGCCCATAAGTCCTAGTTGGCGAGAGGGGTTAGAAAGTCCCCCTTTCTCTCCGCGAAGACGAGACAGTTATCCAGGTAAAAGGCGCGGATCACCATCTCCCAAAGAAAAGCGTTTACAATTTACATATGATATATCCCCTCCCGCTCGCCAGCTTTCGTTTGAGGAAATTTATGGCAGCGCCCAACATTCCAAAGAAGACAAAGAAGGTGTCACTGCAGGAACTGTTGCCGTTTTTGCTCAAAGACCTTTGCCTAAATCCCCAGAGGAAATTAATGACGATTTCTTTTGTGTTTCTGGTGAGACACTTGTTTTTGATAAGCCCTCTAGTCTTAAGAAAAGTAAACCATTCTATGACCTTGGGAATGCTCAAGAATACCCGGATGTGTCGGATTCAGATACTGTAATGGATCTAGCGACCTATGCTGCAACTATTGCAAGTAACACTGCTAATCTGACTTCAATGTCTGTGTCTCCTACCAGTTTGCTTGCTTATGCCGAAGAAGGTCCCGAATCTCAAACCAGTACCGCGAGCTCTTCCCCAGTCTCGCCCGGATTTTACGATAACATCAAGGACGAAGACCACAGTGCAGAAGAGATGGAAGATATGGAGCTGGCAGACCCGTCTCAAAAGCCAATAGATTATCATGGTACTAAACGTCAGAAAGCAAGACCTCCAACCACCGACTGGTCACCTGTTATCGATCTTTCACCCATTATGGATGTGTCTCCCTCAGTTGAGGAGGCTGAACAACAGGAAATGCTACTTAGTCAGCAAGAAGAGCGTAAACGACAAGAATCACGGGAGTACATGCATGAAGAAGACGAAGATGAGCATGAAGACGAGGATCAACTTCATCAAGAACGTGAAGAAGTAGAATATAAATACTATGGACTTAAAAGATACGAACGAGTAGAAAATATAAGTTCTTTTTTTGATGACGGTAACGGTAGTGTCCATGGGGATTACTTGTGGAGTCATTCTGAAACTGATTCTTCCAAGACCACGACTGAGACGGAAAGTGATGCCAATGGGGATAAAGATGAAGTTCCTGAAACTGCTCCAGCTTGCACGAGTTCCTCAGCGACACCTGTAACAGAAAGTGTGACAACAATCCACACCCTTACAGCAAAAGAAAATAAAATCGTCGATAACGTGGCAAAACCATCTAGCTCACTAACAATGCCTATCAATACTAAAATTGTCGAAGATGAATCGAGATCTAATGTCTCGGAAAATATAAAAACTTCTTCCTCTTTGAACAGTTCAGCAACGTGTAAAACAAGAAGAAAACTGCCTCAACCGACCCCTGAAATTTTAGCTACCCATAAAACAAGACCCAGTATACCAAAACCTATTGATGCAGATAAATTGAAAACTACCGTTGGACAAACACAGGTTAAAGAAACCAAACCAGAATTAGATGAAGTTGTCACCAGTGGCCAAGAGAAGTATGATTCTAATCGCAATGTTGCCCAGCCTCAAAGTGCAGAGGCACAGCTTGTAAGACAAGATACAGATGAAAGGAAACGTAAAGCAAAAGATATGAAAGCAAAGCCAGATCCTGAGCTGATTAAACATATTGAAACAGAGGAAGCCAGCATGTCACCACAGTATCGCGTTCTGGACTCTCCACCTAGTCCAGAGACAAAGACTGTTACGCGGCGAGAATACTCCGACAGTACATCAGTATCTCCATCTTCCTCTCCTGATATAGACGTTTATCAGTATCCATCCCCAGTTACTCCCCCTGATTCAGACTCTTCACCGCCAAAGCCACATTCTCCTTCCTCTGGAACAGATTTTGAGGAGGAAGCACCCTTCATTGAGCAACACAGACCTGTTCCAGCGGAGAGAAAGTCTGCATATACTCAAGATAAAGGTCCAGAAGCCAAATCGGTTCGAGAAAAAGTAAAGATGTTTGAAAAGGTAAATTGCTTTGATGTATCGACAAACTCTTCTTTTGACATGTGGGAGATTGAATACAGATTTCTCAATATTATTGGTATATCAATCTCCTAAACACTTTAAGAAATAATGAATACTGAAGGGAAGATAAATTACACTTATAAAAATGGTAAAATTGATTTCTGTTTAGATGATGGAGTTAAAATCCTGAATAAAATATACTAAAATATATAATCTACAACTTTCTCTTGTCCTCTCCTATCCATGCCATCTAGCCTACCAATGCAATCTTGCCTGCCCATGCCATGTCGCCAATCCATGCCATCTTGCCTACCCATGCCATATTGCCTACCCATGCCATCTTGTCTTGATTTGTTCCCCTCTTGTTCACACTGTTTCCATGCGTATGAACAGAGACAACATGTAGTAAGTATTGCTCAGCGAAACTACAATTTGAGGATAAAGTAAAGTACATAATTTAGCGACACAAACATTAGAATAGTCGGAGTAAAACATCTGACTGAAGAAAGACAAAGTTTTCTTGTTCATTTATATAAAACAAACTAATAGTTCATAACTTTACTTGTTTTATACTAGAATAAAAAAAAATATACAATTTTGCAGGAAACACAACCACCTCCCATCCCACCAAAGCCTAAACCATCGTCACAAGTCAAGGAACCCAAATCAAAAGAACAAAAGAAAGTTAGACGGAGGCTTCCTTCGATACCAAATGAAGAGGAGCAAATTTCAAGCCATAAGTCTAAAGTACGATCACACAGTGCTCGCAGGTCTGCATCAAGATCAGAGTCCAAACAAGCCAGAAGACAACCAGCGACGTCATCTCAAAGTGACGACTCGTCCATGAATGAGGAGGACTTGGAGGTTGCTAACATCATTAGACATAAGTATATAAATGACTTGGACAAACCATCTCTCGACAAACGGAATGGTAATTATTTAACCGTTCCCGGGGATGCTGGTGGCGGAGCCTCCAGTAATGGATATAGATCGGATGAGTTCCTTAAAGTGAACATTCCTCCAGATGTGGCGACGTTTTCAGCAGAGGGTGGTGTGGAACAGTATAGAGACGAAACCGATAGGATTATTGATTCTTTGATCAATATCTATGATGAGCCAATCACTAAGGCTATGAGATCTCTAAAGAAAAGACTTCAGGTGGAGCTTCGTCGGGTGACAGAGGGACGGAGAAGAAAGATAGAAGAGTTTGAGGAAATTAGAGCACTGAAAATTCAGATTGGGGAGCTCAAACTTAGTGACGATACACAAAAACGATTATACGATCCGCGGACTGGGAAACCTGTGTCTCTTCCAGCAACGAATGGCAAGAAGAAAGGTGTATCCCCATATCCAACCCCACGGTCATCACCACAAGTACTGCCGCGACGAGCTAGACATAAACGTCAATCGTCGGACCCTATGGTAGCCAAATTTTCTCCTATCAAAGAGGATAAAGATATTGAGTCAGAAATTCAAAACAAAACCGTGGAAGAATATAAACATGCAAAATCCGCGACTGATGATAGTTCTCAATCTGGTTTGAGTGATAGTGATAGTATTAGATCCGAGCCTCTGTTTAATGCACGGTATCACAAAACCAAACCTTCCGATTATGCAAAAATGTTCTTCTCGAAACAAGCCAGTTCTGCTGAAAGATTTGATGTGCAAAAACTAATGTCTGGCCAATTACCCATGAGCCATTCTGAAGGACATTTGCCAAACAAAACAATAAAGGGTGTCACATCTCCGACTCTTTCAGATGAGGAGGAAAGGAGATTGAGGGAAGAAAAGAAACAGCAACTTCAATATGAAATCCAAAGGAGAAAACAGCAATTAGCTGGAAAATCTGCACAAGCAGAATTAAGGAAGTCGGTAGGATCAAAACAATACTTAGCACATAGCTGTGATGAACTTCCTCGGCGGACTTCAACCGCATCTGGTTTTCCGTCATCGCGGCCTATTCCCACCGGAATTATCAAGCCAATAGATGACGATGACAGTTATGCGGATTATAAAAGCGTGTATCGTGATCAAAGTTACAGCTCTACCGAATATCTTGCTCACAAACAAGAGGAAGCCATGCGTCAAAGATATGAAGAATTGGGGGCTTATTCAACTCCATTTCTCTATAGTGGAGACATTGGTGAAAAGAGTGCTTTCGTCCCTCAAACAAGAAGGACAAACCTGGAGGTGTATTCGTATTCCACAGGAAATGTCAATATTAACAAAGACGTTGGATTGTCAGGAAGTGTGACCCTGCCAGAGATTCGCACGATAAGATCGGACATGGATATAATCAAAGTACGAGAGGCCCAGAGTGGATTATCCGATACCGAAAACAATAACTCGCCAAACGATCTTACTCCGGCCATGCCGTTGCTCGATGACGTTACTGCCAAATCAAGGAAGATAATTCATGAAATAGGAAGCGGAAGTAGACCCGTATCTGCAGAGTTCAATCTAGGAGTAGAAGGTTCGTATATTTAATTCATCAAAATGTTATCGCTTCTTCCGATTTTTCCTCAATCATATGTCATAATCTACTTTTTATAGTAAATAATAATAATAATAATAATAATAATAATAATAATTAATAATAATAATAATAATAAATAATGATAATAATAATTCTGAAACAAAAAAATATAAAAGAACATTTGCAAATTGAAAAGAAGATTGACCTAATATTTCCCGAATGATAAAGGGAATACCAAACATCACGTCTTTTCGGATTACTGTTTTTGATACATCTTCATTGTAGTTTTATCATAGAAAGATTGCTAACACAGCCTGATTTTGAGTTTCATTCAAATTGTAAAGCACATGAGGATTATAATACAGTGTTAGTAATTCCATGGACCGTTCCTGTGGCCTAAGAAGTTAGAGAGTCCGCCTTGGGTGCGGGAGGTCGGGGAGTTCGAAACCCGGCCGAGTCATATCAAAGACTTATGAAAATGGTATTTGTGGCTGCCTCGCTTGGCGCTCAGCATTAATATGCTATTGTTAGGACTTGTCGGCCTGGTGTCAGGATAATGTGACTGGATATGATATGATGTCCCATTGATAGACATCACTAAAACCTGCCACAGTGCAGACATGACAGCGATATGACTAAAATTTTTAAAGCTACATAACAAAAAACAACACACAAACAAGGTAATTCCATGGGTCTTGCTTTTTTAATGGGGTTATTGTTTGTGCAGCGGCTACGCTTAATAAATCTCAGTTTAGTATTGTCAGATAATAACTTTTACGATATTTGAAAAAAAAAGGACTATGATTTTTTTATATATACAGATTTAGTAAATTTTAGGAATATCTTTCCGAAATTCAGTCAGTTTCTGACTACATTCATGACGCATTCATAATATTGATGTCTGAAATCCATTTTCTTTTCATCGGGTATTCAAATGGCATATGTCAAATGCTATAATTCAGATGGTATAATACAAATGCTATACTACAAATGCTATAATACAAATGCTATAATTAAAATGCTAAAATACAAATGCTATAACACAAATGCTGTAATTCAGATTCTATAACAAAAATGCTATAAATCAGATGCTATAACTAATGCTATATTTCAAATGCAATAATTTGATTGCTATAATTCAAATACTATATTTAAAATACTAAATTACACATGCTATAATTCAAATGCCAGCTATGATTTAGGTGATATAATTCAGATGCTATAATACAAATGATATAATTCAAATGCCAGCTTTAATTCAAATTTTATAATACAAATGATATAATTCAAATGCCAGCTATAATTCAAATGCTTTAATTCAGTTGGTATAATTTAGATGCTATAACACAATTGCTGTAACTCGAATGCTACGATACAAATGCTATAATTCAGGTGTTATAATACAAATGCTAAAATTCAAATGCCAGCTCGATTTCTAATGCTATAACTCAAATGCTTTAATTCAGTTGGTATAATTTAGATGCTATAACACAATTGCTGTAACTCGAATGCTACGATACAAATGCTATAATTCAGGTGTTATAATACAAATGCTAAAATTCAAATGCCAGCTCTATTTCTAATGCTATAACTCAAATGCTTTAATTCAGTTGTTATAATTTAGATGCTATGACACAATTGCTGTAACTCAAATGCTACGATACAAATGCTATAATTCAGGTGTTATTATTCAAATGCTTTAATACAAATGCTATAATTCAAATGTTAGCTCTAACTCAAATGCTACAATTCAAATGTCAGCTCTCATTCAAATGCAATAATTCAAATGCTATAATTCTGTAGCTATAATTTAGATGCTATAACACAATTGCTGTAACTGAAATGCCACATTACAAATGCTATAATCCAGGTGTTATTATTCAATGCTTTAATATAAATGCTATAATTCAAAAGTCAGCTCTCATTCAAATGATATAATTCAAATGTTATAATTCAAATGCCATCTCTTATTCAGATGCTATGATTCAATTGCCAGTTCTCATTCAAATGCTATAATTCAAATACTATAATTCTGTAGCTACAATTCAAATGCAATACTACAAATGCTATAATTCAATGCTATAATTCAATGCTTTGATTTAAACGCTATAATTCATATGCTTGAATACATTTACTATAACTCAAATGCTATGATACAAATGCTATTATTGAAATGCTATAATTCAAATGCCAGCTATAATTCAAGTGCTACACTTCAGATGCTATAATACAAATGATATAATTCAAATGCCAGCTCTACCTAAAATGCTATAAGTCAAATGCTATACTTCAGGTGTTATAATTCAGATGCTACTCTACAAATGCTATAATACAAATGCTATAATTCATATGCTCTAATTCAAATGCTATAATTCAAATGCTATAATTCATATGCTATAATACAATTCCATAACTCAAATGCTATAATTCAAATCCTATAATTTAGTTACTATAATACCAATGTTATAATTCAGTTACTGTAATTCAAATGCTATGACACAAATGCTATAATTCAGTTGCTATAATCCATATGCTATACTACATATTCTATAATTCATATGCTCTAATTCAAATGCTATAATTCATATGCTATAATTCATATGCTATAATACAATTCCATAACTCAAATGCTATATTTCAAATCCTATAATTTAGTTACTATAATACCAATGTTATAATTCAGTTACTGTAATTCAAATGCTATGACACAAATGCTGTAATTCAGATGCTATAATCCATATGCTATACTACATATTCTATAATTCATATGCTCTAATTCAAATGCTATAATTCATATGCTATAATTCAGTTACTATAATTCAAATGCTATGACACAAATGCTATAATTCAGTTACTATAATTCAAATACTATGACACAAATGCTGTAATTCATTTGTTATAATTCATATGCTATAATTCAATTACTATAATTCAAATGATACAATACAAATGCTATAATTTAAATGCTAAAATACAATTGCTATAATACCAATGCTATAATTCAAATGCTAGAATACAGTTGCTATAATACAAATGCTATAATTCAAATGCTATAATTCATATGCTATAATACAATTACTATAACTCAAATGCTATAATGCAAATGCTATTATTCAAATGTTATAATTCAAATGCTATAATACTAATACTATAATTTAAATGCTATACTTCTATTGCTATAATTCTAAAACTCTTAGGAACGAAATGAAAACGTATGCTAAGAAGCAGTATAATTATAATATTGATGCTCATCGTCCTGATTCGGAAATAAATGATCATATATTTTTATCCAGAGCTAATGAACGGAATGTACCATGTAGAGAGCGATAACAGCGTGGACGCCGATGAGCCAATCATGAAGCATATACTGGAAGGCGGAGTGACCATCCTGAAACAACTTGAACGTAAGAAACAGGTAGGAATATACCAAACTGCTACCTTTACAGGTGTAATAAATGATTGATCTAGCAGTGAATAAATAAAGTTTGATTCAGCCGAATAATGAAGATGGCGGTGTCAGAAACAATGCGTATATCAGTGAGATTATAAATCGAGACAGCTGAATATCGACATGATCGCGACTGCGTTTGATTGTCGACATTCTGCATCATTATTGAGTTGAATTACGGCCACTAATTATCACACCGACTCTGCACAATAAATTCATTGCTTATTATTAGATTCCAAACGAATTTAGCTGACATCGCTATATCGATGATGCCTCGGGGCACTTTGATTGTCAGTGATCTTGTGCTAGATTAAGCGTTCTGTATCCTCCTTTAGTGGGTGGGGTTATAGTCACAGATTGTCAGACTTGCTCATTTTCCATTCCGCACAATAGTTCCCTCAAATCTCATTAAAGTGACACTACAAATTGACATGCCTGACCACTTAATGGAGTTACTAATTCCACAGAGTAGTAGTACGACATCTTACTTAATGAAAATTACTGCAGGGCAAAAGTATATGGAGAGAGAGAGAGAGAGAGAGAGAGAGAGAGAGAGAGAGAGAGAGAGAGAATAAAAGCAGTGACTTTGTTTCTCCTTCCTTAGAAGTGTCCTGAATCGCTGAAAGATCCATGTATCCGGCGATTGGTGCTTGTACCGCTTCATGGTTGTTTACTTCTCACACCAAAATGCTTGGCTGCTCCGATGGACCTTGCGCAAAGCCACCATAACACTATTTACAATTAGTTAATTATCAGAAGGAGAGATTCATGCAAACTAAAAGGTACTCTTGGAGATTAAAATGCAGTATGAACCCAGTTCCAGGGAATGCATTATCCAATTATGTGTTAGGTTGCTAGATAAATAAAGGTCATATCACACCAGACTACTACGTGTACATGCTCACGGAATATAATCAATATATAATCTTACTGTAGTGTTTGAAAGATAGTATTCTTCAGTCTTTTCCTAAATACATGATTAAAGGATTCAAATGTTCTCAATGTTTACTTTTCATAGACCAAATTTGCATACAGAACTGTTATGCATCACTGACTTATTGTTTACCACTGACAATAAACTCGGCGAATTCTAGTGGTGGTACTATATAGAGAAAACTAAGGATGGACGGGTAGAGGACTACTAGGCCTGGTCGGGTTTCTGGATTCTCATTTTGTTCCCTTTTCCCACCCACTCTATCATACACATTCTTGTCAATCATAAAACAACATTTTGTTTTCTTGTCATTGTGTTATTACTGCGAGAGGGGGGCCGACCCGGCAAGATCAAATTTTTATCTTAAAACCTGGCCGGGCCTGATAATTCCAAGTACTGCAAACTCTGCACGGGTCCAGGTGCCCAGGACAGGTACCTGTTCATCCCTATGGAAAAGTGTGCACTACCTACTCAATCTGTCTAGGCGCAGCAATGTGATAGCTCTTCTCAACCTTCATCATTATTGGACTTCAATATAGTCCAGACAATTTACGGCTGGTGCTTGGACTTCAGTATAGTCCAGACAATTTACGGCTGGTGCATCTTTTCCCACTCTACTCTATTGTGTAAATAATAAAGAACAATACCGAGTTCATCAATATTTCCTTCTCACATCTATGTCTATAATGCGTCTATTCTCTATAACATTTTGTCTGGCGAGGCGTTCCACTATACAGCTCACATTGCTCTGTGTATGCTAAATATATAGAAATGATACGCATATTCTTTGAAGAAATGAATGAAAATTAAACGAATTTTGTTTTCTTGTTTTGATTCTTTTTCTATATTTGTAGCCTTCTGTGTATTTACTTTTTTTCTCAATGTATCTAATGTTATTTACTATGACACCATCCCACCCGCTCTTTAAAAACTCCTTTACTTCCAGCAAATACAGTAGAATACAAGTTCCTGAAATTTGCTTCGTCATTCTGTCTCGTATTGTTTATTGTTACAGTATTCTCGAGTCTGTCTATACGTTGCCTGCTTTCCATCGGATTCATTTGACTTATTATTCACATCATTTTCAATATTTGACATCTTTGTCAGGCTTTACTGTAAGGCTCTGTCTTAAGCCGTGCACATTACTTGCTACCGATTCTTGTACGGCGTACCTAGTGTTTAGACTGCCTGTCGTAGCTGCCAGAATCCGTAGAGACTGCTCTGAACGTAAGCATATTAAAGTGAGAAATATATATTCCTTGGAATACTAATATAGTTAGATCCAACACGTGCTACTGAGGACTATTTCCGGCATGACCTCCAAGTGACCGTGAAAAGCAAAGACATGACAAAGGTTTCTTTGTATAATGTACTCTGGCACAAGGTGGGTTCAACCGCATTAGCAACTCAGCTATTTCCACTTTGTTTGAATTTCAGCCTCCGCCTCCAAAGCCAAAGAAGTATTTGTTTCCGACCAAGAGGATCCTGCTGACATCCGAACCTAAAGATAGGTCCATAAAAGGTACATATATTAGTTTATAATTCTGCAACCAATATTTGTATTTATTGCGAATAAGGATCCTTTGAAGTGCGTTGGATCCAACAGTGATTGGTAAATTAATTAAGACTAATGAAACAAACTGACTACTAACAGTGCATAACTAGTTTTTACCTAGTATCAGAACGACTGAGATTTTTAAAAGGCGTAATCACAAAAGATAGACAAGAAGACAAACAATAAACACAAAGGAAAGTGTTCAGTTTACGCACCGTCACATGCTTGTGGAGCAAACATTTGTATTACTTCAAAATCGTGGGCATCGCCTCTTATTGGTTCGAACTCCGATGATAAAATGGTAATCTGGTTGGTTGTGACCTACAAAAGAATCTGATTGGTTGTGACCTACAAAAGAAGGTCAAGCGCCCCTGTTACTTAACATAAAGTGATATAGCCGTACATTATATCACAGACAGTTCATTGTCTCTTATTAAAAATAAATAGGACAATGCTATTAAATACTTAATCCTGAAAATTTGGTTATGACAATAAAAGTGTCGACTCTCTTAGCAGTCTTTAGATCTGGTCTAAGACATCATCTCCCGAATCTTGCATTATGAAAAAAACAAGAGCACTTTTTTTAGCATATTCTCATTATTTTTTAGTCTTTTTTCTCAGTGTTAAGGAATTCATTAGTAATAATTATGAAAAACATGTTTAAAACATATTTTATTGAATATTTCGATAATCAAAAGGATTAGGCGCGATTTATTATATAATATTTCAAGCATCATGTGAGACTTATAAAGAAAATTCAAAGGATAAGTGTGAGGAATAAAATGATTGAAAGCAAGCATTGTCTGTAGTGCGACAATATGAAAAAGTAAAAGCAGTGAGGCACCATGGGTTCTTTTTTTTTTTGTTCATTACTGTATTCAGTAGTAGGTAACATTGTGTTATGCTACACAACGTTTTACCCGCGACCAGTCAGGTCTTAGAGAAAAAAAAATTGTTCTTTTTTTTTAATTTCTTCAAAAGCAGTCCATGTGATCGCTGTGTTTCTTTGAACTCTGTTTGCAACAAGGCTTTGGGAAAAATACACCTCTATCTACGTTTTAGTCAACTGCAGGATTAAAATAATCGTATCGGCCCGGCTCTAAAGCTGCTAAACCAATCACATCTTTTACTATCCTATTTTAACGTGTCAGAATTGAATAATTGAACACAATTTTACGAAATACCACATTAATTAAAATTTGAAGAGTGCCGTCAGATTAAGCTGATTTATACATAAAGAGGTGTCAGAAACAATGTCTTTACAAATTTGTGTAAACAGAAGGATGTAACGCATAATAACAGTACACATGGGTGGGGTTAATTTTTTGCGGAGAAATGGCTAAAATTATGGCTTGTGTTTCGTATTTTGCCCGTTTAATGCCACTGTTTAGCATACGATATGCCAGACATGGGTACCAGTATATCTGGTAGAGGAAAAACCGGGGAAGAACCACCGACCCATGCAAAGCTATTGGAAAGTTTTCGCATATACCCACGCTAGCTGAACCCGAACATCGTACCCAAGCTCACAGAAGTGAGATGTCACTGATCGTTAAAAGGAAGTGACATACGCCACTCGACCACCAGGGGCCCCTAAAAGTATGGTAATAGTGATGTCTCATTTCCTTCAGTTAGGTATCTTGCAATAACTATGTGAAAGAACAACTTGTAATTAAAATAATTCCCATCCTTTTGTCTCCACAGATTTTGATACACTCCAGAGCAATATGGAATCTATACAATTTGAAAAATGAATGTCATTTACTCTGACGATCAACCCATTTAGTGACAAAGATAATTTGATTTTGTATACAGTTTCAAAACATGAAAATAAGCTGTGTTTCCTGTGCCTACTGTTTGTATCCATGAAGTGCAAAATAGACAAAATGTGATCGTATATTCTCCATTTATGTTTCATTCATGATGTTACAGGACACCGAAACACGCAGGGAAAGGAAGAGGGATAGACTATGAATACATGCAATATATCTACTACTATGTAAGAAGTACACGAAACTTGTGAGCAACAAAAAGATTCAAGATTTGAGAGAGTCATCACTTACCATTAATGCACACATTACAATGTGCAATAAAACATTGTGCACTGGTTTCAATCCTACTCGTAGGGGAGTTTCAAATGAAACCAAAATATCTAAATAACTGAGATGACTAATTTCAACCTCTGTTTACAACTAGCGACCTCGATCATAAGCTAGACATCTGACTAGCATTGTCCTTTGCTGCTTATATGTATCCCAACCTTTACCAATGGCCTAACCCCAGTTCATATTTCGGAAGATGTATCCCAGCCCTTACCAATGATAATATTCCATTTGATAATTTGGAGCATGTGTCCCAACCCGTACTAATGGCATGACCCCAATTCATAATTTGGAATATGTACCCCAACCCTTACTAATGACATAACACCAGTTAATAATTTGGAATCTGTATCCCAACCCTTATCAATGACATGACTACAGTTTATAATTTGGAATACGGGTCTCAGCTCTTACAAATGATACAAGATCAGTTAATAATTTGGAATGTGCATCCCAGCCCTTACCAATGTCATAACCCCATTTCATAATTTGGAATGTGCATCCCAGCCCTTACCAATGTCATAACCTCTGCTCATAATTTGGAATATGTATCCCAATCCTTTATAATGGCATAATCCCAGTTCATAATTACGAATGTTTATCAAATCCTCAACCACTGGCATAACCCAGTTTCATAATTTGGAAACTATATCAATTGCCGTAATATTTCCATATATTCATGTAATGAGCATTACAGGCAAATAATACTGTCCGTTGTGTCCAGTGTAACCGAGGGACTTGACCAGATCACATGTATTTGTAAATGAAAGGGGCGTCAGATGTTAATGTGTATGGAACTATTCCCAGGTCTGAATGGGACAGTGGTAAAACACCGAGTTTCAAATCTTTGTGGTGATAGGTTCCATTCCAGACTTCAAAAAGAGGACAATGTTGATATGTCCATAACCTGTTAATTTCTGCTGTTACCATAGATTCTTTCCAATGAAATGACCACACCATGACGACATAGGTACCAAAGAAGGTACTTAACACATGCGGGAGACGATATTTACCAATCCAAGCTAGTCCGGGCGAATATAAATCATTTCTGTGCAAATGACGTTCAGTGTTATTACAGTAAAGCGACATAAACATAAATAGCATTGTACTTTCACGTGGAGCATCAGCTACATTACAATCGTCTCCTTATATCCTGCTTTTTAAAGCAACACGTGTTTATTGCAAATGACGACAACGTAAGACCATAAAAACTAGCTTAACCCAGCTTTAAAATATCAGACAGAACAGTAACAATAATAATTTATAACAAGTACCCAGAGTGCAACAAAATCACCACTAATATGCATATAACTCATTCTACAAAATGGATGTCAACTCTTTTCCTGCATGTGACATATTCAACACATAGTATAATATGTTGTAGAAAAAGCACACGAACATATACATTTATACAGTTCATCTGACCGAGAAAGAAATTGTTGAGCTGTAGGGACTACCCTGTCCGAATGTATGTAACTGCTCATTTATCTCACCTAATGAGATGGAAATATTTTTAAAATGTGTGATTTCCTTTTATTGAACCACAATCATGACCTGCGGAAAGTTCCTTCTCACACACAAATGGAAACATATCCAAAATATACATTACACTCTTATTCCTACAAGCAAAATTAATACTCGAATTTATGGAAAGGTATAAGGTTTATATGGAATATTTGGCGAATGCTAAGTACTTTTCGCTATCTTTACACCAGTATCATGGACAAAGGACTGATGATACCGGATTATATGAGACTGGCAGATTATTACCTGCAAAACCACATGCGGTGAAATGAAAGGACAAGAAATAAAAGAAAGTCATTTGATATTATTTATTTCTTGAAAGTCTGAGAAATGTATTCGTTATTAAAAGAACTCACCAGAACCGTATTATCGGTGTCGAAAGTTTGATAACTATCTGATTGCAGGTATTCGTGTAATACGACTATGTCTTGGGACTAGGTTGACAGGAAGAAGACCAGTATTACAAGGAATCGTGATGTTTGCCACATGCGATACACACAAGGCCCCTTGTATGTGCAAGATATAACGATGAGGCTTGTTTATGCTTTACGCAACACGATCATTACTATGTAATAGCTCAGTTGTGTCCCAATGCCCTGCTATGCACGTAATTTGCAACATAAAATTGCCTTTTTTAGGTCTTTTATGAAGTTAATAATGTAACATTTTCCATTTATTACGTCATATAATGACATTTGGCATTACGAAACTCACCCACATAATGTAACACAGGCGCAATCATTAGCCCATTACTAACCTAAACGCTTTCGACTCTCACTGATTCTTTTGTAAACGATAGAATCATGAAACAAAGACAAATAATAACTCCAAATGTTAAGGTTGAATCTACAAATAATTACACATTTATGGATATAATAGAAGTATTATTTCAGGAGTGTCAATACCGTCCCTCACCGGTTTGAAAGCCGATGATTAAAGGTCAATATAGTTGCATTTCACATACGAAGGGAGTAGCCGTTGTTTTCTTCCCTCAGTGTAGAGTGTTGCAGCCGTACAGACATCCCTGATAATTCATTGTCTCTTTATTAACAATAACCACAACAGTAATACAAATATCAGCAACAACGACAACATGTAGCATAATGTAGGCAAATAAATGAATAATTAATGAAACTAACCGATTTTTATAATGTACGAATGTTGTAGTGTTTTAGGTATCTCAGCATTAACGTGGTTATGAAGAGCGAAGATAAACCCAAGCTCAAAAACTGCATGAATGAACTGCACAACAAAACCATTTCAAGAATTCGGTTAAAAAATTAATTAAAAGAATCTGAAGATTACTTTAAACAGTTGATGGTTGTATTGCATATTATTTTATTTTCGTGTGGATCCTCGTTTGGAGTCTTCTCTATTTAAGCCACGTAGTTTCCGTTTTCATTGACAGTGTATCCACACTGATTGTGGATTCCAGTTTGGAGTCATTTTGATTTAAGCCACTTAGTTTCTGTGTTCATTGACAGTGTATCCAGTAAAATTTCAGTGGTCGTCGCGGGCAACTGCAGATAGTAAAATTTCACTGAAAGTATGGCCATGGGAAAAAAATAATATTCTGCTGTCATACTCCTGTGCAAATATATATAAAATAAATATTTACAACCATTTTATTGCTCGATTAAATCTGCTTCACGGTCGATACACAGCACGTTTGACCCGTTTAACCCTTCGATACAATTTTTGTTGCTGCAGTTGTTGTATCCAAAATTTGGAAACTAAATGGAATGTGATACATTTGAATAACACTGTAATACATTTTTTGTATGATGCTGATTCCATACAAAATGCTGATGTATAAGCACTTACCTTCAGAATCTATTTAAACCTTTTTTAGTAAGATTTAAATCCAGAGAAAATTGAAGTTTTGTTTTCTATGCTTATTGTGTTACATATATTGGATCAGTGGCCGTATTTGTGAGAAAAGATTCCGATTCCTCATGATCCATATTACCATCTCTCTCTCTCTCTCTCTCTCTCTCTCATGGCACTGAAGGTGCCAGGCGTTCGTATATATATGCCGAGATTAATCGAAGGCACATATACGGTCGATGCACCGTGGGAAATCAGCTTTTGTTTATCCTGTCCTCATCGATCAAAATAAATCGTAAAGCTGAAGATTCCTTTGACGTTCAGCACATTCCATGTTAAAATAGGCCTGTAGTGCATAAACCCGTTGAGTTATTAAAGTATGTTACGGTGCAAGTTTGTTAGCAGCTTTGAACGACTGGTATTAGCTATGTTACTACTGGTGTTGGTGTTGTATATAACTTTCATTTGATGGACTTGGACTTTTGATTCCTTTTGTATGAACTTGTCTTTTTCCTGTCTATGTCTTACCAAGACTTATTCAGTATCATTGAACGTTATAATCAATGGGGAGGGGATAAACACAAAGATTGGATATAAGATTCAGTGAGGAAGAGAGAAGCGTTACAAGGGCCGGATAAATAATTCAGTGGGAAAGAGAGAAGAAATAGAAGGCTTAGATGAAAGATTAAGTGGAGACGAGAGAAGGGATACAAAGGCCGGATGAAAGTTTCAGTGGGGACGAGAGAAGCGATACATGGGCCGGATGAACGATTCAGTGGGGGAAGAGAGAAGCGTTACAAGGGCCGGACGAAAGATTCAGTGGTGAAGAGAAAAGCGATACAAGGACGGGATAAAAGATTCAGTTGGAATAGATGAAATATACCATGGCTGGGTAGAAGATTTAGTGAGGGAAACGAAAAATAATGCAACGACGGAATATCAAATTTAGTAGGGACGGGAGAAAGAATGCAATCACTGAAAAATAGATTCAGTGGCATAAGGAGAATAATTCAAGAACATAAATCATAGCCACTTAGGTGGCGCTCTACAGTTTCGTATTTCGTAGAATTTTAAAGAAAAATAATTTCCATGGCTTTCCTCACTGGTTATACTGGCTATTTAAAAAAAGACCCTGTATATTTTCGGCATAGTTCAAATAACCCTTAATGTCCTTATGTTGGTATATAATTGATGGGTGTGATATGGGCTATCGAGTATAAAGCTTGGCCTTTCTCCAGATGTGCAACTTTCAAAAAAGTGCTAGCTCCACTTGGTCATTTTCACATCCTGAACTAGAGAGGTAAATTGTATAAAAGAGACGATAACTTGTTTTACATTTTATATATTTGACAATTCATTCATTGCACTTTCAGAAGCTGGTATTGTCTAGTCTGGAAAAAGTCATTTTCCCTATTTTAATAGCTGCTATGGATAGTGTACTTTAGACTAATTAAGGTTGATTTTTTTAACACGAGCTAGCAGTCATTTTTAGTTAGCAGTGTGCTTAGATCACGTACACTTTACGAAATTATAATATCTAAAGAAATGTCAGCCACATTACATTAAATTAGCATAGATATATGCAAACATTCTCTCCACTGTGCATGTTTTAAATGCAAAACATCGTCAACTTATATGCGTCACTCTCTCAAAAGTAGATAATAACTGGTGAGTGAGAAGTGAACAACGATACAAGGACTGAATATCAGATTCAGTGTGGAAGACATTGACGTAACATATTCAGTGGGGAACAGAAAAACAATAGAATGACAGGTTACCAGATTTAATGAAATATGTTATACTTTGACTACCTCCTATTCTAGTCTATTTCCCTGACCCTTTATGAAGAGTTTTGGATATGATCAGAGAACCAGACTATTTATTTTGCTGAATTGACCTTTAGCTTCAATGTCTAGGTCGTCAAGGTAACGGGATTGGAATGAAGATAGTCGGCGGTAAACAGATACCGGGGACAAAAGAAGTTGGTGCATTCGTGACCGCAATTTACAAAGGGGGAGTGGCGGAGCAGTTGCTTGGAGAACTACGGGAAGGTTTGAAAGTCAAATGTTAACATAAATACGCCATTATCACTCTACACCACTAAATATGTATTGGATGGGATGCATTCTTGTATGTTTCTGATTGAAGGACATACGGCTTATATTAATTTTACCATCTGATAATCTTTTACATAATCTGTATATAGATTATTTCCTTCTGTTCGACATCTAAATTTTCATCAAATTAGTATTTGATTTACAGACCGAATCATTTATCTGTTCTTTTTCTTCTTCAGTTAAATGTTTAGCAATAATTGCAAAATTAATTCCATTACAAGAAACAAGGCATAGTCATTAGTATTCAGCTAAAGTGTAACGAATTCTTTTCATTCTGTGATCATTTTATTCCTCCGTAGAAAGCGTCTACACCGAATTTCTCAATAGAAGATAATAGTCTCTTTACTGTCTACGGATTAATGAATATTCGACCATTTTCTCTCTTTAGGTGACCAGATTCTGGAGTGGAACGGAATAGAGCTTAATGGAAAATCGTTTGAAGAAGTACAGCAGATTATTTCTCAACAACATGGGGAAATTGAATTAGTCGTTCGACCGTAAGCTCAAAATATCATGATTATATATTTTTTCACAATTTGATGTTGTCTCTTAGTTACACAAGTTGCTCTGATTCATGCCAAATAGACTAAGCCCTCAGAAAGGGTTATTATTTTTTTTACTTACCTATGGACAAAGTACGAGGATTAAGGTAATAATAATAATAATAATTGGATCGTGTATTGATATGTTTATGAACTTACTGCTAAGTTTAATTTGCATTCTTTTTTAGTAGCTCCGCTTTACGGCCTCCTGTCTCTGATATTTCATTTACGTTGAAACCTGTGCTGACTCCTGTCAGTACTGCAACAAACTTGGAACCTAACATTGTGCAATTTCGAATCCAACTTGGAACCAACCGTTGTACAATTTCGAATCAAACTTAGAATCTAGCACGGTACACTTTTGAATCAAAGTTGGAACCTAACATTCTACAATTTCAAATCAAACTTGTAAACTAACTTTGTACAATCTCAAATCAAGCCACAGTAATCACTATCATATCGCGGTTTTTTTTTGTTGTTGTCTGGATACCTTCAGACTTCCAGATATAATAAACTAATAAGTCTATGAGGAACATTATTCTGAAGGTAAAAGCCTTTTACAGCTGGTTGTTCACCCTACTGTGATGTATTGTGTTTTTCTCTAAAAAAAAAATAAAACAAAACGAGTCTAAAAGAAGGAAACATTTTATTGACTCGGATTGGTTGGATTTCATCACATATTTACATATTGTACAAACCTTCCCGCGGGATTTGCATCCAGTTCCTTCTTCGTGGTGAAAATGTACGTTGTGTTTCTTGTGGACTAAAGTGTCCCTTAGTGTCTTATCTCCCTTGAAATATATAAACAGTGGACATGGCAAAAAAAATTAATGTTTTATAGTATTCGATTACCCTCCCATTTGTTGGTAAGCCACCACCACTACAATCACGACTGAATTTAAAAACGAAAAGCGTAAAGGATACAAGAAATGTACAAAACATTGTCATTTTGTTCATTAATTTATAATTTCTAACTTGATTGTCGCTAGGTGGTCCTTAACAATGCCATCTTTTTCGAGTGTCAAAGTAAACGAACGCTGTTGTTGTAAATGAACAGACTGACTGCTCATTGTCATTTTCCGGTTTCTAAACCAGTCCATTTTCAGGTAAAACTGTTGTCTGCATCCAATATTTGCAATTCATGTTTTACTGTTTCTAAAAAGAATTTAACAAAATAAACTAGTGTAATTCTTACACACACGTGTTCTAAGGGGTGTAACTCCCGAAGTTACGGAAATTTAAGAAAATTTTCAGAGCTTATCGAAGACGGATAAGTATACCATATCTGTTGTCAAACTGGCCACCATATATATGGTGCCATATTAGTAAAGAAACTTCCGTTTTGGTGTGGAGAGTTATTGCCCATCCTTGAATGGTTATATAATAATATTCTTTTAAAAAATAATGAAATGTCTGAGACAACGAGAGAAGGTATAATAATTCTTATATATAAAGGAAAAGAAGATAGAGATGATTTAAAAAACTGGAGGCCCATCTCCCTCCTTAATATAGACTATAAGATATTGAGTAAAATACTAGGTAACAGGTTAAAAAAGGGTATAGAAGAAATTATTAATATAAACCAAACTTGTGGACCCAAAAAGAGAGATATACAAAATAATTTATTAAATATTAGTACTATTATAGACTATTTACAGGAAAAAGGACAAAAAGCTGCCATGGTACTTTTTGATCAGGAAAAAGCTTTTGATAGAATTGAACATAACTATATACAGAAAGTCTTAGAAAAATTTGGATTCGGAGAAACTTTCCGGAAATGGACTAAAATACTGTACAATAACATAACCTCTAGAGTACAAAATAACGGAGCAATGACAGAAAAATTTGATATAAAAAGATCAGTGAGGCAAGGGTGCCCCCTGTCGATGCTATTATACGTAATAGCAATCGAAATGCTAAGTATCAGCATAAAACTAAACAAGGAAATAAAAGGCATAAAAGTTCCAAATATAAAAGACGAAGTGAAAATGCTACAACATGCAGATGATTGCACGAACTTTATAGATGATCCGAAATCCTTTGAGTACTTAATAAAGGAATATGAACAATTTGGACAAGCATCAGGATCGAAAATAAATCAGGAAAAAACAGAAATTCTAGAGATAGGCAACTTGCGTGATAGGCACTCGACCATACCAGCCCATTTATTTAAAAATACAGTTAAAGCACTAGGCATATACTTTGGAAAAAACGAAGAAAAAGAAAACTGTAAAAAATGGAAAAGGAAATAAAAAGGAATGTGGATATCTGGGCACTTATGCCACTATGTCTAATGGAACGAGCCCAAGTGGCAAAAACATACGTGTATACAAATTTAAATTATATAATGAAATCTACAAATATAAATAATATTACTCTTAATAACATAGATAAATTAATTATTAATTATATATGGGATTTTAAACTACATTACATTATCAAGGAGACTTAATATAGATCTAAAGAAATGGGGGGGGGGGGGATTGGGCTACCGAGCCCCATACTGTTAAAAGTTACTAATATTTTAAATAGGTTTAAAAGATTAAATGCTGACTCTAAATTACCGTGGGAGGGGATTTATATATATTGGTTTGGGTTCATTTTAAGAAATAGGGTGGATATATACAAGAACAATAAACTGACAAAATTATTAGAAGCCCCTAGGAAATTTAAAAGTATTAAAGATTTCGTGATAAAATATAGGGATAAGAAGGAACTATGGGATATGGAGGAGAAGCTAACGTACCAATGGATTAGAAACGACATTACTAGAAAATTGCCATGTAAAATTGAGAGAGAAAACTTATATGTAAATTGGAAGAGGGCATGGGGGCACTGGTCCCAATTAGGCTCCCTTAAAATACAAAGCCTCTCCTTGAAATACATGCATGATGCGTGGTTGACGGGGGAGGCATCAGCGAGAAGGCACATAGTAAGATTACCGCCAAAATGTCCGCTGTGCAAAATAGGCCCCTTCACAAAGAAACATGTAATTTCACTAGGTAGGGAAACAGAAGAAAGTAGAAAAGCATTAATAAAAGAAATAAAGAAAACAGACACTTACAAACCACAAAGTCTGTTATACCTTGATGGAAATTTCGGGAAGCAAACTTTATATAAAATAACTAATTATATAGTAAATACAATTAAAAGTTGTGGCCAAATAATCTTTGACAAATAGGAGCCCTCAAGAGGGAAAGTACGGATAATGACGTTATGGGGCTATGTCCCATGGCGCTACGCGAAGTGAACAGGCCCATGAAAGAGTCTGGAAAAGAAACATTGTCGCAGTTCTTTACTGGGATACTATATTTATATACTGAAAAATTTTCTGATCTTTCATAAATAATAGATAGACCTGCTCCATGGGGAGACATACAAAAAATAAAGTGTGAACCCCTCCTGGAGCACAGCCTTATCTTCTAATTAGAGAGGTGATCTTAAATACATACATAAAAAACCCATAAGGTTTCAAGTATTTAGAGGGAAATATCACCGATCTACAAAATTCAAAATTATTAAATATACATTCCCGTGGTAATGATAAACAGGGGATTTGATAAGAAAACTGGTAGATGACAAGAATTTGACAAAGAATGCTGTCCCAACAAATACACAAATATAGCAAACATAACACATAGCACAAACACAGAACAAACACGGGACTTAGGAGACCCTAGCAAGGTCACCAAAATACTAGGGGAAGTAATCCGAGAGGATAATAGAAATCACTCTCGGAGGTACACCCCTATAGATACACTAGGGTTGATACAAATACCCAAATCCTATTTTTCCCTTCAAAAGAACGCTAAAATAATATAAAGCAACACACCTGGGGGTAAACACAGACACATAAAATTTTTAGAATTTATTGGGATTGGGGGGGGGGGGGCATCTGTCTGGTGTCCCCCCCCCAAAAAAAAAAAAAAAAGAAACACGCAGAATATATCAGTGTTTGGTGTCCTCTGGCGACCATCAAGTTTGAAATTATAAATTTATGAATGAAATGACAAAATCTTGAGCATTTGGTATATCCTTGATGCTCTTCGTTTTTAAATGGTTAAGATAATACTGTTGTTGCTCTTACAAATGGAGAGTTTGTGTGCGTCTCTGTCGTTGTTGTTGTGGTGGTACACGCCAGTTTTCAGCACACGATATGCTATACCTGGCGGCCAAGGAAGAACCACGAAAACCCCGGTAAGAACAACCGACCCACTGGAAGCTACAGGCCAACTTCCTCACATAGCCATTGATCTGTACATGCGAGCACTTTATATCATTCTGTAAATATTCATGTATATTTGGCAGTCCTTGACCGAATGTAAAAACAAGTTAAACACAATTTTAATTTTATGTTCGTTCTTGAAAGGATAATTCCTATTTGACATATTTGCATTTGTTTCGCTATTAGCTGCAAAGAATAGTCGCATATCTGCAACTTACGTATTGTTTCCTCTCCATATTTTCTGCAATCTTCAACTGCTGAGCAAATTCGCTTTAGTCGTGTTCCAAGACCGTATGGTATTGCTCGTGTCAAAGCTTCTGACTTGATTCAATATGGTGATACATAGCTTCTGGAATATTTGATTGAATATGGAGATATATTTACTTATCAGTGGGTTTTAAGTATGTTTGTTTTGATGTAGCCCCTATCTCGGAAAGTCACGTGTCCAGGAATTCTATTTTGTAAGAGAAGCGCATGTCTACTTGAATTCTTGGGTGTATCAAATTCACTACCCTGTACAATTCTTTTAAGATCGAAGTATATTAATATTTTATGTTTTCGTAGCGGCTGTTCAAAAGTACTGTTCGTATTAACGAAAGTGGTATTGTTTCTGATATATTTTCTTAAGTTCCACACATGCGCTCTGATATATTTTCTGAAGTCCAGTACATGTTCTCTTCTAATTGATTATATGCACGGATCAGTATAATACTTACCCAGGTAATGAAATATGGTCCTTGTTTAACGTCAAAAAGGGGATGGACTGTAATTAAAACAAAAAGTGACTTATTCTTTGATATGTGTGCAACATGCGCAACCTTGTACATTAGTCAGACCAAATATGGACTACAAAGGAGAATGACAGTACACAGAAAGCAAACAAGAACACAAAATCTCAGATTATTAAAAGTTAATAACACACACACACACACACACACACACACACACACACACCAAGTGGTCTAAGATCAGATCACTTACATCTCATCTCTGTCGGCGTGATTTCAGTCTCGGTTCGACAGGGTATATGATCTAGCTTACCAGTAGGGTCTTGTGGGTCGTTGGTTCTTCCTGGGGCCTTCCCAAGTTCTTCCTTCACCGAATATACTGCCCGCCATGTAAAGTCTATCAAATGATGAAAAATGATGTTTAATCCTAACAAAATCCAAACCAAACAAATTATTATTTTACCCCTCTCGATCATGCGTTCTTAAATAAAATAGCTCGAGGCACCTGTACATAAAAATGATGGCATTGATTGTAATCCTGTCCAGTGTCAATTCGTGTATTATACTTAATTGACTTAACATCATATTAATTAAACTCTCTAATTTGTACTGTGAAAGGGGTGGGGCATATAGGCATATAACGATACAACGCATGTTTCAAAATTCATCCCAGGAGTCAGAAATCTGACGCATTTGTTACGACTGTATGGGGCCCCGATTAGCCGAGTGGTCTAAAGCGCTCACCGTTACGGATCACTGCCGCCTCACCTCTGTCTGCGTGGGTTCGAGTCTCGGGCTCGGCCAATATGGGTACTTGAGAAAGCTTGCCAGTAGCTTCTCGTGGGTAGGTGGTTCTTTCCTGGGGTTTCCCGGGTTCTTCCTCCACCATTTATACTGGCCGCCATGTATAGCCTATCTTGTGCTGAAAAATGGCGTTAAACCCTACGACAACAACAACGACTTTATGGTCTTAAACTACGTAACATAATGGAGCAAAAACCAGCAAGTTTTGTAAAATTCAACAAATCGTTTATTTCCCGAGACACAAATTAAAAAAAATTTAAATTAATTTACAGCATTGTGAATTTAATACAAAATAGTCCTAACAGTTCTGTCACAAGAATAAATGAGTAAAGTTCCAACTGAATTCCAGTAATGTGCAAAATAAATTCCAATATTGAATGTGTTGATGGGCCTGTATTCGTGAATGTGCTAATGTGACAATGGCTGGGAATGTGGCGATGTGCTACCAGTCTTTTGATATATTCCAATAATATACTCCAAAATGCAGATGTCTGAATTCACTATGATTCCAAAGTATATTGTTCCAGTCGATGTGTATTACCGAGCACTTTGTAATTCCAGCGAATAATAATTTGAAGAAGTAAATCCATTTAAATGAAAAACATAACATAACAATAAGACTGATTCGCTTCAGGTATTATTGCAGGAATGAATAATTCTTTGGGAGAAAAAAAAGTTTATATACCCATCTACTTAACGTATGTCGCAATTACCATTTTCTGAAAATATTCTGCCAATTTAGCGGAGACTTCCATTCTAGAAGTTTCTAAGGTCAGAAGCAATACCGTATTTTTAACTCAAATTTAAGAAAACACATGAGGTTCAAGCCCCGGCTGAGTCATACCAAAGACTTATAAAATGGTACTAGCAGCTGCATCGCTAGGCGCTCAGCATTAAGTGGTTAGTGTTAGGAATGGTCGGCCTGGTGTCAAAATAATGTGACTGGGTGGGACATGATACTACATGTCTGATGCATGATGCCCCAGTGCTAGACATCAGTATAACCTGTCACACAGCAGACATAGTATATGACTGAAAAATTGTTACAGCTACGTTAAAAATCCAAATCACACACACACACACACACACACACACACACACACACGTAAACATGTTTACTATTAAAATGATTTGAATATTTAAGCCAAAATCATGTAGAAAATATTATATAGTTATTCTGTTTACAAAATAAATGTCACTGGTCAGGTACTCCATTAACTTGATTTTTGACAAGTACAAAATACAGTTTTACACAACATACAATCATTAAGAAAAGACAACAAACACTGAAAATTAAATATAGATAACTTTATAATGTACAAAAGAGTAAAAGCCTTCTGACCTTATAATGTAAAAAGAATTCTGACCTCATAATATACAAAAAAAGAAAGACTCTTTGATTTGTTTGGTAACTTGCATCCCTGCTTGTAATCACTTGTTTGTTGAGGAAAATAAGACACGGTTTTTTTATAGCTGTCTTTTGCTTACAGAATTGGTGGTGCGAATCGCACGGCAGATACATCTGGACAGGCACGTAGTTGCCATTCGTCTTATGACAACCTGGAGATTCACAGTGATGAGGAAACTGGTACATATAACCCTGAGTTATTACATGAAGTAACATATAACCCTGTGATATTAGGTGAAGTAACATATAACCAGTGATATTACATGAAGTAACATATAACCCTGTCATATTACGTGAAGTAACATGTAACCCTGTGATATTACGTGAAGTAACATGTAATCCTGTGATATTACGTGAAGTAACATATAACCCTGTGATATTACGTGAAGTAACATATAACCCTGTGATATTACGTGAAGTAACATTATGAGAAGTAACATAACCAGTAATATTACATGAAGTGACGTATAACCCTGTGATATTATGTGAAGTAACATATAATCCTGTGATATTACGTGAAGTAACATATAACCCTGTGATATTACGTGAAGTAACATATAACCCTGTGATATTACATGAAGTTACATATAACCTGTGATATTACATGAAGTAATATATAATATATTTTAATAAGCAACAAAAACTGCATCATCACACAATAATTTGAAGCTTATATAATTAGCCCGGTGTAAATTGAAACGCAGCCTAGTTCATTTACGTGAAGGCAGTTTTCTCTATTTTGTATTTTTTTTATAAAAAAAAGCAATTTTAACGCAACGTGACGCTGTTTACATGCAAAAATATCATGTTTCTGAAAAGCTGAATAGATTAAAATTCCGATGACTAGTACTAACTTATATCGTGACAGGCTCTCTGTATTATGTCAAATATTGTCTTGCAACGGTCACCTCCCTTGATTGTTTAAATTCAACGAAGATAATTCATGGCACTTTTGCCGTTTTAAGCATTGTATCAGATATGATTTCTTGGTACGGCACCACTACTGTGAGCTTCGTTTAAATTTCATGCAAAGAAAAGTTATAAAGTTATAAATGCAAGGGGGATAAACTAAATTGTGTCAGTTTTCTTTGACTGATGTAGAACAGGCCTTTAAATACGCATTTCATTGGACTTTAGAGTACCTTGTAGTTTTGATAGTCATTGGCACTAAATTTGTACACGTGCAACCGGGTTGTTTGAAAAACTAATCTTTAACGTCAGTTTTTCTTTATAGATCAACACTCGAAGCAACACCAAGGCGTGGACCCCAAGCAGCTTGCCGCACAGTTAGAAGGCATTAAAGAAGACGATTCTTTGAGTACATCATTATCATCTTCTCACCACACACCCAGCGGTTCTTCCTGTAGCACCCCTCACTCTGACTCAGCTATTCCCGCACCCTCTGAAAAACCTCAGCCGACGATACAACAGCGCCCTTTAGAGGAAAAGCCTTCACAGCGTCCTCTTCCGGAAAGGCCGACACAACGCCCACTACCGCCGGAAAAACCCGAACAACGCTCTCCTTTACCTGAAAGACCGGTCCCTCGCCCACGGGTTGATAAAATACCGCCAAAACAAACGACAGCTGCACAAATGCAAAAATATTCAACAGAGAAACAAGTGCCAAAGTCAACCCCTGAGAAGGTAATAGGTTTATTGGCTTTTAACATGTACTTTGTTTTCGGTGCATACGTATGTTTTGTTCGCACGGCATAGAAATAGAAACGGATTAAATAAGTACGAAACAAAATAAATATAACAAAATATTAGGACAATTGCTTCGCCATCTATGAACACGTAAAGCTATACACAGACAGTTTATAAGTAATGTTTGGGTAATCTTTTGTCTATGGAGATAAGTATACCTTGCAAGAATATATATATATATATATATATATATATATATATATATATATATATATATATATATATATATATATATATATATATATATGGATAGGTACGTAGGTATGTGGATAGGTACGTGGGTATATAGATAGGAAAATTATATATAGGTTGACCGAATGATTGATAGATTAATTGATTAGTCCATTGATTGGTTTACGTTTTTTTTTGTTGTTGTTATTTCATTTTAACCGTAAGGTCATATTCCCAACATTCAAAGAAAAAAGAATTTTAATGGCTGAGGAAAACTTGTCCCCAAGCCATACCAAACCATGCAGTGGAATGTTTAGACTTTAAATACATCATCTGTATTGCAAAACACACCTTAAGCAGCAAAAATGACAAACATTTTGCCTAAACAATGTATGTTATTGTCTCGTAATAATTTGAAATGATTTATTTATCTATTTCAGCATTTTATATCGAAACACGAGAGGCAGTCATCTAAAGGAGACAGAAACATGGGCGATGTGCAGGTAAATTCGATTCCGTCTCATGTACTACTGCAACAAATATATAAATGCACTCTGTCTGTGCAGTACCTAAGGCCACGTTTACGACTACAGAAAGTTATAAATATGAAAAGTCTGCACCCAAAGCGGAGTGGACTTCACCTCTGAAATATGTAGTCGTGGGATCGGATCCACATGTTGTCAATGTTTTACTTCCCCGTCTCACTGAAAAATCGAGTTTCAAGATCAATAACACCAATATTTACAACAAGAGGGAGATAAGAAACCACTGCTTCTCATTGACCCTTATGACCGGAAGTAAAAGTTGCCTTGGTACATACTATGTATCATCATTTGATACCAACACAACGTATCAAATGTGCGGTCTTCAGTCTCTCTCTCTCTCTCTCTCTCTCTCTCTCTCTCTCTCTCTCAAAGACAATCAGTTAAATATTTTTGAAGCTAGTACTGTTTTCAACTCGACTTGGTTGAGTGTAAATATGTGATGAAAAGTCTTATGTTATTTATTTATTCACTTATTTCCTATGCCATCCCTTTCTATACCTGTGGGTTTATCTGTCTATCTATCTATCTATCTATCTATCTATCTATCTATCTATGTATCTATCGATCTATCCATTATTTCACTTCATTTAAATCTTTTCTCATATAATCATATAAATATCCACCGACTGAAATACTGATATTCGTATTTTGCATTGTCAACAGATAAAGTTGAGCCACAACGCAATGGAGAACACGCTGACGCTACATATTATTCGAGCCAGGAACCTGCTACAAAAGGACATCAACGGGCTTTCAGACCCATTTGTTAAAATATATCTGCTACCAGGACGATGGTATGGAGGCCAGGCCTTTTGTTTTCTTCCTTATCGCTATGAGTTTCAGTTTGACACTATACATATTTATATTACGTCGCGTATACAATAAATTCATACAGGATACTGCGTGAACTCGCATACTGAGCTCAGATACAAGCTGTATAGGTCCAGATCTGCCATCGTATGATGCGCCCGGCAGCTCTAGGTCTTTGCGGTTTCTTAGGAGTGATCAGTAGAGAAAACAAGATAGACCTTGATATGCCAGGCAAATCAGGGTCTGTATTACACTGGACAACAAATTTTTACAAAAGTCATGTTACTGAAATAAAATTAGTCAATTCTTATCAATTTTTATGTGCTGAACACGAATATGACAGTCAAATTGCAAAATTGGCTCTAGTTTTTTTGTAATCTGCAAGAAATTAATGTTTACATAACGAAATGCATTCCAATAGTAAAAGGTCAACTGTAATAGCCTACCTATAAAAAATCAAGTCATTGACTACATCTTAGATTTCTTCGCCTGTCTCTTGTACAGCTGTTCGGGAGCATCTCTGAGGAGTGTCCAGCAGTAGTCAGCCAGCATTGTAGTGGACCATTTTCCCTGGTATCTTTGTTCCATTGTTGCGATATCTTGATGAAAACGTTCGCCGTGTTCATCACTAACAATACCACAGTTGCTAGGAAAGAAATCCAAATGGGAATGAAGGAAGTGAATCTTTAGAGACATATTGCAGCCAAGTTTCTTATACTTCATCAACATGTCTTCTACTAGTTCCTTATAGTTTTCTGCCCTAACATTTCCGAGGAAGTTTGTAGAAACTAGGCGAAAAGCATTCCATGCTTGTTTCGCGTCACCTTCCAGCAAGTTGTTGAACCGGTCATCTTTGAAAAGCTCTCGAATCTGAGGACCCACAAAAACTCCCTCTTTAATCTTTGCTTCGCTGAGTCGAGGGAATTTTTCATGCAGGTATCGGAATGCTGGCAAAGTCCGGTCAATGGCTTTCACGAAGTTCTTCATCAAACCTAGTTTGATGTGAAGGGGTGGTAGCAAGATTTTCTGAGCCTCAACCAGAGCTGGGTGTTGGATATTCTTCTCTCCAATGGCTACATTCTGCCTGTGAGTCCATTCCTTCCTCATGTAGTGCATTTCCCTTGCTCGTCTATCCCACTCGCATAAGAAACACATGTATTTTGTATATCCTTACTGCAGTCCCATTAAAAGGGCAACTACCTTCAAATCACCACAGAGGTGCCAGCTGTACTTGTTATACTCAATGGAATTCAGTAGCTGCCTTAAGTTATCGTATGTCTCTTTCATGTGGACAGCATACGCTACTGGAATAGATGGAAGAATGTTTCCATTGTGCAAAAGCACAGCCTTGAGACTCAGTTTCGAAGAGTCCACAAATAGTCTCCATTCTTGTGGGTCATGAGTGATTTTTAAAGCATTCATGAGGCCCTCAATATCGGAACAGAATATCAGATTACTTTCCTTTCTGAAGAAAGGCTCCAATTGCTGGTGGCGCTTTCGATATGCAGTAATTGTGACATCTTCTTCTAGAAGATTCCATTGTTGGAGTCTTGATCCTAGCAATTCTGCCTTGTTCTTTGATAAGTCCAAATCACGAATCAGGTCATTTAGTTCTTCCTGTGTTATTCTGTGTGGGGTTGATGATGCACCACAGTGAAAATCTGGATCACTGCATGCTGATGGACCAGGAGAAGAACAGGTCGACTCACCTTTGTCTTCGTCAGATGAATCAAGAGAATATTCTGCTGGAGGTTCTGGAATAGGAAGTCCCTCACCATGTGGAACTGGTCTCAATGCAGACGGAATGTTTGGGTAGACTATTCTCGACTTCTTTCGCTTCGTTATTCCGCCGGAAAGAGGAGGAACCAAGCAGAAGTAACATTCATTTAGGTGGTTGCTTGGCTCTCTCCACACCATTGGGACTGCAAACGGCATTGATGACCTTTTGCAATTCAACCACTGTGAAAGCTGTGTTGTACATGTAGCACAGCATATATGCGGAGCCCAAGGCTTGTCTTGGTCACCAACCTTGCATCCGAAGTAAAGATGATATGCCTTCTTCACTTGAGAATTGATACTTTTCTTCTGGTTGGCAAATGTCACTTCCCCACAAATATAGCAAAAATTGTCCGCGGTATTAACACACTTTCGAGGCATTACTGTTCTTTATTGTACGTAAATGGATAAAATAATAAGTTTTATGTAACAGTAGCTTGAACTGTCTCGCACAACGTCTAAAATATTTTAAATGCTGAACCTATCTGATTGGGCTTTATATAGTACACTGCTTACGTCAGCTTCAGCAGCCGCCTGGCATTAGTATAATAGGCCTACACATGTATAGTACACTGCTGACGTCAACTTACTTCAGCAGCCGCATGGCATTAGTATTGCATTGCATCAGAAAATGATGCAATCAACTGTGGATGATGTGAGCATGATGGTATTATGCAATGTTACATCATTATTCCGGATGTTGCTGCAGTCCTACTGGAGAAATTTACACAGTGAAACATAGAAAATGAGGTATATGAATATCTTCAAAACGAGAGCCAATACAAATTTTTCACGGTTATATTCGTGTTCGGCACACCAAAATACTACAGATTAGGGCCTTTTCAAGTCAGTAATGATTTCACTGTTGACCAGTGTTAGTTGCTGTTGGACTTGTAAGTATGTATAGACACTAATTATTTTACTTTAGACGACTTTGGTTTTTACGGGATGCGGTCTTCGATGTAGTAAAAGTTGTCTTGAGTCAGCAGGTTGGTTAGCATTGATCAGAGTCGGCATTTTAGATAGCATTTAAAGTTGTCAGCAGATCAGCTAGTGTCGATAAGTCATCAGATCATCTGTTACTGATATGAGTCCACACAACAGCTAGTGTTGATAAGTCAGCAGATTAGATATTATTGAAAAGATTTTCGAATTACAGTAAGTTTAAGTAAGCATGTTCAGAAAACGAAATGGTCATGGTCAACTGTAATTAAATAACGCAGATGGGTGATATTAGACCAACTGGTTTCCTGTAAGCCATTTCCGGGTGTGTGATATTAGACCAACTGGTTTCCTGTAAGCCATTTCCGGGTGTGTGATATTAGACCAACAAGTTCCTATAAGCCATTTCCGGGTGTGTGATATTAGACCAACTGGTTCCTATAAGCCACTTCCGGGTGTGTGATATTAGACCAACTGGTTTCCTGTAAGCCATTTCCGGGTGTGTGATATTAGACCAACTGGTTTCCTGTAAGCCATTTCCGGGTGTGTGATATTAGACCAACTGGTTTCCTGTAAGCCATTTCCGGGTGTGTGATATTAGACCAACTGGTTTCCTGTAAGCCATTTCCGGGTGTGTGATATTAGACTAACTGGTTTCCTGTAAGCCATTTCCGGGTGTGTGATATTAGACCAACTGGTTTCCTGTAAGCCATTTCCGGGTGTGTGATATTAGACCAACTGGTTTCCTGTAAGCCATTTCCGGGTGTGTGATATTAGACTAACTGGTTTCCTGTAAGCCATTTCCGAGTGTGTGATATTAGACCAACTGGTTTCCTGTAAGCCATTTCCGGGTGTGTGATATTAGACCAAGTGGTTTCCTATAAGCCATTTCCGGGTGTGTGATATTAGACCAACTGGTTTCCTGTAAGCCATTTCCGGGTGTGTGATATTAGACCAAGTGGTTTCCTATAAGCCATTTCCGGGTGTGTGATATTAGACCAACTGGTTTCCTATAAGCTTTTTCTGGGTGTGTGATATTAGACCAACTGGTTCCTATAAGCCATTTCCGGGTGTGTGATATTAGACCAACTGGTTTCCTATAAGCCATTTCCGGGTGTGTGATATTAGACCAACTGGTTTCCTATATGCCGTTTCCGGGTGTGTGATATTAGACCGACTGGTTTCTTATAAGCCATTTCCGGGTGTGTGATATTAGACCAGCTGGTTTCCTATAAGCTTTTTCTGGGTGTGTGATATTAGACCAACTGGTTTCCTATAAGCCATTTCTGGGTGTGTGATATTAGACCAACTGGTTTCCTATAAGCCATTTCCGGGTGTGTGATATTAGGCTAACTGGTTTCCTATAAGCCATTTCCGGTTGTATGATATTAGACCAACTGGTTCTTATAAGCCATTTCCAGGTGTTTGATATTAGACTAACTGGTTCCTATAAGCTATTTCCGGGTGTGTGATATTAGGTTAACTGGTTTCTTATAAGCCATTTCCGGTTGTGTGATATTAGACCAACTGGTTCCTATAAGCCATTTCCAGGTGTTTGATATTAGACCAACTGGTTCCTATAAGCCATTTCCGGGTGTGTGATATTAGGCTAACTGGTTTCCTATAAGCCATTTCCAGTTGTGTGATATTAGGCCAAATGGTTCCTATAAGCCATTTCCGGGTGTTTGATATTAGACTAACTGGTTCCTATAAGCCATTTCCGGGTGTGTGATATTAGGCTAACTGGTTTCCTATAAGCCATTTCCGGTTGTGTGATATTAGACCAACTGGTTCCTATAAGCCATTTCCGGGTGTGTGATATTAGGCTAACTGGTTTCTAATAAGCCATTTCCGATTGTGTGATATTGGACCAACTGGTTCCTATAAGCCATTTCTGGGTGTTTGATATTAGACCAACTGGTTCCTATAAGCCATTTCCGGGTGTGTGATATTAGGCTAACTGGTTTCCTATAAGCCATTTCCGGTTGTGTGATATTAGACCAACTGGTTCCTATAAGCCATTTCCGGGTGTTTGATATTAGACTAACTGGTTCCTATAAGCCATTTCCGGGTGTGTGATATTAGGCTAACTGGTTTCCTGTAAGCCATTTCCGGTTGTGTGATATTAGACCAACTGGTTCCTATAAGCCATTTCTGGGTGTTTGATATTAGACCAACTGGTTCCTATAAGCCATTTCCGGTTGTTTGATATTAGACCAACTGGTTCCTATAAGCCATTTCCGGTTGTGTGATATTAGACCAACTGGTTCCTATAAGCCATTTCCGTGTGTGTGATATTAGGCTAACTGGTTTCTAATAAGCCATTTCCGATTGTGTGATATTAGACCAACTGGTTCCTATAAGCCATTTCTGGGTGTTTGATATTAGACCAACTGGTTCCTATAAGCCATTTCCGGGTGTGTGATATTAGGCTAACTGGTTTCCTATAAGCCATTTCCGGTTGTGTGATATTAGACCAACTGGTTCCTATAAGCCATTTCCGGGTGTTTGATATTAGACTAACTGGTTCCTATAAGCCATTTCCGGGTGTGTGATATTAGGCTAACTGGTTTCCTGTAAGCCATTTCCGGTTGTGTGATATTAGACCAACTGGTTCCTATAAGCCATTTCCGGGTGTTTGATATTAGACTAACTGGTTCCTATAAGCCATTTCCGGGTGTGTGATATTAGGCTAACTGGTTTCCTGTAAGCCATTTCCGGTTGTGTGATATTAGATCAACTGGTTCCTATAAGCCATTTCCGGGTGTGTGATATTAGACTAACTGGTTCCTATAAGCCATTTCCGGGTGTGTGATATTAGGCTAACTGGTTTCCTATAAGCCATTTCCGGTTGTGTGATATTAGACCAACTGGTTCCTATAAGCCATTTCCGGGTGTGTGATATTAGACTAACTGGTTCCCTGTAGGCCATTTCCTGGTGTTTGATATTATAGCAGCTGCCCCCCTCCCATGTAAGCCATTTCTGATCGCGTATACTTGAATATTATGTAAATTCCAATATTAGGTACATGGGTAAGTCCATTTTAGAGGAACTACAGCAATAGAATAGGTTGGATGCAGATTTAAGGCGTGACATGTGCAAGTCTCTCTCTGTTACAGCAGTGAAAATAAACGACGGACCAAATACATTTCCCGGACCCTGAATCCGGAATGGCACGAGACTGTGGTTTTTCACAACATCCATCCGGAAGAATTAAAGTACAAGACCCTGGAACTGACGGTCTGGGACTATGATCGATTTAAAGCAAACGATTTTCTGGGAGAGGTTGTCCTTGACCTTGCAGGTAAGTTTTTTCTCTGTCATGTGATTTATGTCAACGTCATTGGACTGGTTTACAGATTTTCCCTTGCTTGTTTATAATCAAACTATGGCAAGTCGCAAACGAATTAACTATGTGGTCATTTAATTGTTATTGTTATTATTATTATTATTACTATACAAGATGGTCTTGTTGGAGTTATGACTCTTTACAAAGACGAAAGGTTTGCCTCTGGTTCAGTAAAAATAAAGAACTGAACGTTATAGGTATTTATTATTTGTTGATTTAAATATTAAAGACAGGTTTTAAAATATTTTGTGTCTTTTAAGAAAAGATCGCTATCATAGCATGCGCAGTAGTAGTTCTACTCATAGCTATTTGCATATGCAGACGAGACGTATCTCGATGACAAACCCTACTGGTTTCCTTTGTGTGACCATGACGACAGCAGAGGCATGGAACTGCCCAGACCAACGGTGCTACCGCCAAGCGGTGATGGACCATTCAATGGCCAGAATACAAGGTCTCCGAGGGCAAAATCACGAGACAGATTAGATAAAAATATCCAGAGTGTAAGTGAACGTCCTGATTGTGCTCAATTTATATGTATTTGTTTAACAATTCTTATAATTTACTAATTGTAGATTGTCAATTCCAATATATGGTCGATTGATTGATTGACTGATTGATAATGTTTGCCGGTACTGTATAGCATTTATTTCTTTTTTTTTCCCCAGGAGATGAATATAACTGATATGTCTACGCCTGTGTATTTATGCATATGCGGCTTTTTATTATAATATTATATTTTAGGCTTTATTGAAGATGTATTAAACATTTAATTTTATCTTTCATACAAAAATGAGGTCTATATTGTTAACTGTATTAAACTGTATATCTTATTTTTGCAGAGAAACATCCCAGAATCTGACGTCATGCTCTTTTTATTGGCCTATCAATTAGTACCTGCTATGATTCCTAAAGTAGACTGAATCATTCCGCGTATATTTCCACCTGCTATGATTCCTAAAGTACACTGAACCATTCCGCGTATATTTCCACCTGCTATGATTCCTAAAGTAGACTGAATAATTTCACTTATATTTCCATTAGCTGTAATGTCATGGAGTAAAGAATTACGAACACTAAAAGCTGTTTAAAAGCGACTACCTGACTTGTCGATAATATTTATACATCATGGAAAACAATGAGGTCGACACAGCGTAACCTGTGATTAGTGCCTGTCAGATCTCCGCATGACGAGGTCTGTGACATAATGGCTTGAATCAGACCGCCCACATAGAACTCGTCCTGAATGGCAAATGTGTATATCAAATAAATGTGGCACAAGTAAAATGGAATAAAAATACGCATAAAATGAATAGACGGGTAAAGTTTTGCGGATGCTTTTTCAAGAAAATATAAATTAAATCTTTTCTCCAATAAAATCATTAAGTACCTGTGATATATACCACAGTCCGAATAACACTTTAACTAAGTATTTTATTTGCCTATATTCTATAGGGTCCGCCCAGAGGTCACGGACTTGGAAGGCGTCGACGGTCTTTAGGAACGTTAACGGACGTAGACAGTATGTATATTGATCAAATCTCTCCCAGAGTTCACTGCGCTTAGTTCCATACATTTCTTTCAATACACGTATCTCGTTGTTTTGCAAGACGCTTGTAAAAAGCTGATAATTCACATTCATAATTAATATATTTAATATAATTAATATATTTACCATTTCTTCTGATTTATTTCGCCCATCCATTTAATGGTTAAATCAGGAATATATTTCTAACTAAATATTACGTAAGCTATTTAGGTCTTTTCATTTTGTCAAGAGTTCTACGTGGTGATTAACTACAGGTAATTGGTCAAACAATATACAGCACGTGTGACTTGGACAGAGCTAAATGAAACAGCACAGTGAACTCTGGGAAAGACTGATAATGACCCATAAATAAAGTGTGATGTGGTTTTCTTACTGCAATTTCCTTTGTTCTAAAGTATACTCAAAATTTGCGAGTTTAATGGCTTATTACAACTTAGCTTCGAAAAGAATTGCATAAATAATTTTCATCGCTTGAAGTAAATATTGAGATCATACGCCTTGTGCTTAAAATAGTCTTCCTTTGACGCTTGCATAACTTTCTTAAAAACGTATTGTTAGCAACATTACAATTGCTGTCTTCCTTGAAAACCATCTATTACCGCCTGCATATAGTGCCAGCCACTCGAAAACCCACTAGTACCCTCTTCATTTCATCAACTACTCGAACATTCACTATTAAGGCATGCATTTTACCAACTATTGGAAAACCCACGACTACCGCCAGCATTTCAAAACATACTAGAACACCCACTGTTACTGGTTGAAATTCATCAACTATTCGAAAACCTTATATAACCGTCAGCATTTCGTCATAGACCTAAAAGCCCACTATTACAGTCAGTATTTCAACAACTATTAAAACCCCACTGTTGCCACCATTATTTCATCTCCTATTTAAACACCACTATTATCGCCAGATTTTCATTACCGACTAGAAAACCCTATACCGCTGTCAGCATTTCAACTATTGGAAAATCCATTATTTCCCGCTAGTATTTCATCAGTTTCTCAAGAACCCAATATTCCCTCCTACATTTCACCAACTTCTCAAAAACCAACTGTTTCCGCCAACTACTCTGCTATGTACGGGTCATTTAGATTGAATCATCAATTTATATTTTCCTCTGCTCTTGTAATTTTTGGGTTTTTGTTGTTGCTTTTTATGCTGGCAAATCAGAAATCCGACATTCTTAATTCCTTATTGTGTCTCCTTTTTGTTTCATCGTTTGAAATACCACACATTTTCTGTAACATCAATCGACACCATAACTATAATGATCGCTGTTACATGTCAGTCAAAGAAAACAAGACCCACCTCCCCGTCTGACACGTACGAGATTGGTTTGAGCATTTGTCCTAATATGATTGGTAATTACCATTATCATTAGGACCAATAATGCACCAGTCTAAATGCACGTTTAATTGTACATTAGCCTATACCGTTAGTCACGTGACAAAATGTATATCTTGTGTGTCCCTTCGCTTCCTGTCAATGTGCTTGCGTGACCATATGACTGAGATGTCCATCCGTTGCTAGTGCTCCTTTCAGATTGTTCTTGTCGGGTTACCTCAGTCGGAACATCTCTTGGGCTTTCTACCAAATTCCATCTCGAAAAACTCTGAAGGAGAGATAAAACATCTAAAGGTATAAATGGTGGAGAATTGGTCCCACACTAAAATATGTCGGACAAAATAGAACCATGTCAGAAGCTCTATAATAACTTTATGGAATTATTTTCCACCAATGCATTAAAAAGAAAGTTCCTTTGTGAGTTGTTGTTTGAAATAAAGAACTTTGTGAATGTTTCGACCAAGAATAAGTCATCTCAGTCGATCCGACGTAACTAAAACGCAATGATTGTGAGTGGAGTACCCATGACGTCAATTAGGAGTAAGGTACATGTATATGCAATGACGGCTACTTTAGAACTTCTGAGATCTTTTTCCGATCATTGGCGGAAAGTCCCGAGCGTGTTCCAATTGGAGGCTGAGCTCATAGGTCTACATGATTTCAGCCTACCAGATAAATCAGTTTTGTCTTCGACAGAGCTTGATTTAATATCGCTACAGATCTACCAGCTTAAGTATCAGAAGCTTCTGGTGTAAATTGTCTACAGTTTTTAATCAACTGTCAAATATTTAAGCAATTCAGATTTCCTGATTTAATAAAGAAATTATTATAATTTTCCCAGATTTTCATTAATTTTCAATTATTGACCCCAAAATATACAACCTTTGTCCATGACTGAACTAATTTGTGTCTTTGGTGTTTCTATATTGTTTGATTAATTTATAAGCTTTCATTTTTTCCAGCAGCTGACTAGTAACTCAAGTATGCATCGGAAGAAGATTATTACTTCTGATTGCATATGACCATTCAAGATTTTTTACTTCTGATTGCCCGTGAAAATTGAAAATTATTATTTCTGACTGCCTATGACCATTCAAGAATACTACTTTTGATTGTATTGGTCCATTCAAAATTATTGCATCTGATTGCACGTGACCATTCAAGATTATTACCTCTGATTGCATATGACCATTCAAGGTTATTACTTTGGATTGCATATGACCATTCAAGGTTAATATTTCTGACTGCATATGACTCGTCAAGAGTATTTCTAATTGCATATAACCATCCAAGACAGATTATTTCTTCTGATTGCATATGACCATTCAAGGTTATTACTTCTGATTGCATATGACCTTTAAAAGTATTCCTTCTCATTTCATAAGACCATTCAAGAATATTACTTCTCATTGCATAGGACCATTCAAGATAACTTTTGTGGTACAATTTGAATAGGGAATATTATTATTCAAGTAGTCGTTATTTTTTGCTGCATATGACCATTCAAGAGTATTATTTTTTACTGCATCGGTCCATTCAAGATTATTCCCTCGGATTCCACGTGGCCGTTCAAAATGATTATTTCTGATTGACTGTGACCATTCAAGATTATTAGCTCTGATTGCACGTGACCATTCAAGATCATTACTTCTGGTTGCATATGACCACTAAAGATTATTACTTCTGATTTCATATGACCATTCAAGATTATTACTTCTCATTGCATATGACCATTCAAGATTATTACTTCTCATTGCATAGGACCATTCAAGATAAATGTAGTGCTACAATTTGAATAGGGAATATTATCATTCAAGTAGAAGTTATTTTTTGTTGTTTTGCTCTCACGTGTTTTAATAGGAGAATCTGAAAGTTTAGCATCCGGGTTCTAATCCTGTTTGAGTTTCGTACAATTATGGAAAGAAAAGTGTCAGTATAATTATAGATGTGTCTCTAGAATACTGCTTCTTGTCTAAACACTACCAAGTTTATATTTACGTTGTTGGTGTTGTTTCTTTTGTCTTTCTTGCAATAACACTGCCATAGTCAGTGTTGTAAGAACCATTTTGTTTTGTTTCGTTATCACTGTTGTATATGTTATTTCGTTCGAGAATTAATCACATAGGAAAGATTTGTCCTACTGCTTTTGCAAATCATTCAGACTAATGTCTGACGATCATGGCTTTTATCTTTTTCTATTGCTCCCATTCCGTCTTATGCCAAGAACTTGATTGACGGAACATAGAGACACATTTGAAATCATATTCAGTGTTAATATACAATAAGGATCTAAATCTTGTTTGTGTCTAAACATGTTAGACACAGATCTAAATATTGGTTGTGTCTAGACCTGTTAGGCATATATCTAAATCTTGTTTGTGTCTAGACCTGTTAGACATAGATCTACATTTTGTTTGTGTCCAGACCTGTTAGACATAGATCTACATTTTGTTTGTGTCTAGACCTGTTAGGTATAGATCTACATTTTGTTTGTGTCTAGACCAATTAGGTATATATCTAAATCTTGGTTGTGTCCAGACCGGTACGGCATAGATCTAAATCTTGTTTGTGTCTAGACCTGTTAGGTACAGATCTAAATATTGGTTGTGTCTAGACCTGTTAGGTACAGATCTAAATGTTGTTTGTATTTAGACCTGTTTGGCTTAGATCTAATCGTGTTTGTGTCCAGACCTGCTAGGTACACATCTAAAGCTTGGTTGTGACTAGACCTGTTAGGCATAGATCTAAATTGTGTTTGTGTCCAGACCTGTTAGGTATAGATCTAAATTTTATTTTTGTCCAGACCTGTTGGGTATAGATCTTTTTTGTGCGTCCAGACCTGGTAGGTACAGATCTAAATCTTGGTTGTGTCTAAACCTGTTAGGTACAGATCTAAATCTTGGCTGTGTCTAGACCTGTTAAGTACAGATCTAAATCTTAGTTTTTTCTAGACCTGTTAGGCATATATCTAAATCTTGTTTGTGTCTAGACCTTTTAGGCATAGATCTAATCTTGTTTGTGTCTAGACCTGTTAGGTACCGATCGAAATCTTTTTTGTATCTAGACCTGTTAGGCATACATCTAAATCTTGTTTATATCTAGACAAATTAGGCATATATCTAATCTCTTGTCTGTCTAGACCTATTAGGCATAGATCTAAATCATGTTTGTGTCCAGACCTGTTAGGCATAGATCTAAATTTTATTTTTGTCCAGACCTGTTGGGTATAGATCTTTTTTGTGTCCAGACCTGCTAGGTACAGATCTAAATCTTGTTTGTGTCTAGACCTGTTAGGTATAGATCTAAATTTTGTTTGTGTCTAGACGCATTAGGTATATATCTAAATCTTGTTTGTGTCTAGACCTGTTAGGTATAGATCTAAATTTTGTGTGTGTCTAGACCTGTTAGACGGATCTAAATCTTTAGTGGATTGGTGTATTGTGTCCCAGCCTGACTCATGCCTTCTTGGTATACATTTACTTCTATTAGTCTCTTTGCATATGTGGTGATGGTGACGCCTAAAAACTATGGTCAAATGTTTTGATATTTTCAGCGGTTCCAAATTCCGCTAACGGACACCAGAGCCAGATTTTGCATTATTCGATAATGATTAAAAGAAAACCGCTAATGTATTAGACACTGTTTTCTTCCACTAATATGGCACGCTTCAAAGTTAAATTTTTATTTTTATTTTCCATTTTTCCGACGGGTTAAATAATAATAATTCCGATTGTTATGAATCGACATAGTTTTCTGCAATATGACTGGTTATAAACGGTGACGTGATACTGATCAGGACTCTTTAAACATCGATAAACTCAGCGGACTACTTTTGGTTCCTAGTTTCCAGGTAATTTTATGTGTAGTTTTATCTATACCCACGCCTTACACCTTAATAATAAGAAGCCCCCACCCCTCCGTGATTTCCGATCAGAATCAAAATATGCAACCCTCTGATTGAAAGCGCCGATTAGAGGTTAGAACAATGTCATCAGACAATCATTATTACGTTCCAACACCCACCCTTTTGCCAAAGAAGGCATATGGCAGGCTTTACAATCCAATCCTCAGACATTACATTAAAAATGGACATGATTTGCTTTTGAAGGATCGAAATATGTGGAAAACTAAAACAACGACTCCTAAAACAAAACATGCCATAGACAAACGTAACGTTGACAAAGTAAATATAGCCTAGTTTAAACAGCAACATCCGAAAAGAATTTATAAAAATGAACATACCAGGTTCAATAGATCCCTGGCATGACCAGCTCGGATGCAGTACCCTATAATACTATTGAAAGTGTCGACGACTTCTGGCTTGCGAAGTTTAGGCTATGTATTATGGGGCAGCGAAGAGGATACTGAAAGAAAACCACGAGCCACCTAAAAATTTAATATGGTAGGTGCGAATAAAGATTTATTATGTTTGCATATTTATTTTATGGAGTACGACGGGAGGATATAACCTGCTCTGTTCATGCATGATGGAAGTCAGACCTGCCATGATAGGCAGAATGTCATCTGTTTTAAAATTTTCATTAAACTACAGGTATTTGGATATTTCTGTACCAATTGGAAATAGCAAACAATGCCAAATATAGATGGCGTGCGATGCCAAATATAAAATGAAATAAGCCCCATTGTCAGTGACGTTCGATGGATATTATACAACGAATCTCTGATACGTCAAATCCATAATGGATGTTAAAACGCGGGTAAGACTCTGGTTAACATACATAGGAGGCAATATGTAGAAAACTTTACTTCAGATGATAGCGATAGAAGTCTGACATTAAAGGTGGACACCCGTTCTAACCAGCAATGTCGTATTGGGCTTCTTAAATCTATGTACGCTTTGGGAAACCTGTGCTGTTAAAAGTGTTGGCAGCGTTCTGAAAAACCTGCACGTACAGAATACCAGTTTCTCTTTGTCTTGAACTGACTCCTAAATAGTGCTATGTATATCTATATTATATGTTTAATTTTTGTCCACGATTGTACATTATGTTTAGCATCAAAAACCATTGTTAGTGGTGTTCGGGTATTGTTTGAGTGGAATCATTTATTCTAAACATTATTCATTGGAATTACAAAGTGTTCATTGACATTTTGGACTAAATCACTATTTTGAGATCATTCTGTAGTCAATCAAGGACATTTTCGATTATATCATTTTAATGCATCAAGATTTGGCACATCATCTCATCCAATACTACTGGCACATCAGTACATCCAATATCACTGGCACATCAGCACATCCAATACTACTGGCACATCAGCACATCCAATACTACTGGCACATCAGCTCTTCCAATACTACTGGCACATCAGCTCATCCAACACTACTGGCACATCAGCACATCCAATACTACAGGCACATCAGCTCATCCAATAATACTGGCACATCAGGTCATCCAATACTACTGGCACATCAGCACATCCAATACTACTGGCACATCAGCTCATCCAATACTACTGGCACAAAAGGTAATCCAATAATACTGGCACATGAGGTCATCCAATACTACTGGCACATCAGCACATTCAATACTACTGGCACATCAGCGCATCCAATCAATACTACTGGCACATCAGCTCATCCAATGCTACTGGCACATGAGGTCATCCAATACTACTGGCACATCAGCACATTCAATGCTACTGGCACATCAGGTAATCCAATACTACTGGCACATCCTTACATTCAATACTACTGGCACATCAGATCATCCAATACTACTGGCACATCAGCTCATCCAATAATACTGGCACACCAGCGCATCCAATACTACTGGCACATCAGGTGATCCAATACTACTGGCACATCAGCGCATTCAATACTACTGGCACATCAGGTCATCCAATACTACTGGCACATCAGCTCATCCAATACTACTGGCACATCAGGTCATCCAATACTACTGGCACATCAGCGCATCCAATACTACAGGCACATCAGGTCATCCAATAATACTGGCACATCAGGTCATCCAATACTACTGGCACATCAGGTCATCCAATACTACTGGCACATCAGGTCATCCAATACTACTGGGAGATCAGCGCATCCAATACTACTGGCACATCAGGTCATCCAATAATACTGGCACATCAGGTCATCCAATACTGCTGGCACATCAGGTCATCCAATACTACTGGCACATCAGCGCATTCAATACTGCTGGCACATCAGGTCATCTAATACTACTGGCACATCAGCTCATCCAATACTGCTGGCACATCAGGTCATCCAATAATACTGGCACATCAGCTCATCCAATAATACTGGCACATCAGGTCATCCAATACTACTGGCACATCAGGTCATCCAATAATACTGGCACATCAGGTCATCCAATACTACTGGCACATCAGGTCATCCAATACTACTGGCACATCAGCGCATTCAATACTGCTGGCACATCAGGTCATCTAATACTACTGGCACATCAGCTCATCCAATAATACTGGCACATCAGGTCATCCAATACTACTGGCACATCAGGTCATCCAATACTACTGGCACATCAGGTCATCCAATAATACTGGCACATCAGGTCATCCAATACTACTGGCACATCAGGTCATCCAATACTACTGGCACATCAGCGCATTCAATACTGCTGGCACATCAGGTCATCTAATACTACTGGCACATCAGCTCATCCAATACTGCTGGCATATCAGGTCATCCAATAATACTGGCACATCAGGTCATCCAATACTACTGGCACATCAGCGCATTCAATACTGCTGGCACATCAGGTCATCCAATAATACTGGCACATCAGGTCATCCAATACTACTGGCACATCAGCTCATCCAATAATACTGGCACATCAGCGCATCCAATACTACTGGCACATCAGGTCATCCAATAATACTGGCACATCAGGTCATCCAATACTACTGGCACATCAGGTCATCCAATACTACTGGCACATCAGCGCATTCAATAATAGAATTCTTACGGGAAACTCTACTTTTGGACTTGTGATAGAACTTTTAGGAATATTTTGGGATTGAATTCACAATAATATAAGTTTCTGTAAATTTTTCACTTTTTATTCTAGAGAAATTAATTATTTGTTCACTTTTACTAAACTTTGCGTTTACTTTTTCCGTTACTTAGTTTAAGACCATATAGTCGTAACAATAATCAATAAATCAAATAATAAAAGCGAATTTCTAAACTTAGGAAAATCAGTGAGCTTGAGTGATTTTATAATACCAGGAAAGCCGTTGATGACTGATACGTACATACTTAAGCCAATGTTATCAGACGATGGACGAATGTCCACGCATTACAAGTTTGATGGACAGTGTTCATGAAAAAAGACAGAGGATAACATGAAAACATATTATGTGCATTTCACTTTATTTCTTTCCCTTATCTATGTATGACTAACGTTTTTTTTTTTTTTTTTTTTTTTTGGGGGGGGTGGGGTTATTTTTTAAAATTGAATCTGTTTTTCCTCTGAAACAAATGAAAGTTGGGATTATGGCATTACATTATTTTGTGTGTGTGTGTGTGTGTGTGTGTGTGTGTGTGTGTGTCTCTACTAATAAGATATAATTCTACAATACTTTGCACAGTTATACGCTAGAGTAAAGAAACATTAAATGAGTCCGAGGGTGGAATCAACCGTCGGTCAGAGGAGACAATATATTTATACAGACAGGCGATACGGAAAGCGTGGCATATGCACGTGTTAGCCATATGTGGATCACATGCTATCGCTCTCCTATTGTTGCAATAGATGATTTGTGTCCGACCAAAAACCTATTTTACCTCACAGAAAATAGCGAGCCCAATAAGAAACAAAGCAAAGGTAATTAAATATTAATTTTAGTTCTCCACATCGGGGTCTTCTATCACGAAACAAGTGGAATTTAGTAGAATATTTGCGTTTATGGTTAGTAAGGGTTATTTGTTAGAGGTTTAAGTAATTATTAGCCGTAAAGGAAATTTTCTTCGTCTTAACCTAACTTATATTCTGTAGCGAATACAGTTTTAAGCCGATTAAAATAACCAATAAACATTTTTCTTTTTACAGAAGTGTGACGGCAGAAGTCTTAACGAATCCCTGTTGACCAAAACACTTTTTGTGAAGCACTGCATATTCATTGAAAAGCAACGCCGGTTATGCTGCCGGTAAGGATGATACGAATTTAGAAAATAAAATCTTCTCAAAGGGTACTTCTAAATACGGGAACATATAAATATAAAAGGAAATGTTTTTTTCCCCATAAGGATGTGAAAGACGGTGCGTGAAGTACATGTGATGAAAATCACTGCAAAGGAAATACAGAAGTAGGCGATTGTTCGAAGAAACGGAATTTGCACTTAAGTAAATGCATTAACTACACTTACACTTAACTTATTCGTAAGTAACTACAGTATAATCTTTCCTCAACCAGGTGCTGTTTAGACAAGATAATTTATAGATAGTCAATATACAAATACTATTAGAATAACCTTATCATGATCAGAAATTTAGCACGTTTACAGGGGAATGTGAGTTTGGAGGGATTGGTTTATGAACGTTTCATTATATTTTCGATTATATATTTTTTTTTTGATTTTATATTGATATGTATTTTTGTAACCATGCTTAAACTGAATGTTGTTTTTTAATTTTTTTTATTCTCATGTCATGAATGTTTAACCCAATCATCATCCGTGTACACACCAGTAACTTATGTTTTAAGGTTCTATATGTGTAAATACATGAATATAAATATTAATAATGAGGACTTTGTATAGCGCCTAATCTTTAGCTCTAAGCGCTTTACAACATTAGACAACACCTATAACATAAAACAAATATATAATTATATTATTACACAAAAAACACCATGAAATTAAAAAACATAAAAAACATGCTGAAAATATTTAAGGTAGTGAACAGTATTAGGTCTTTAAGTTTGTTCTTACAGTCGAAATAAGTGAGTTTTAAGAGCACTCTTGAATGGGATCACTGTGTCTTTGTGTCGAAGTTTAGTGGGCAATTCATTCCACGTTGCTGGGCCCTGGTATGCAAAAGAACGCTGTCCATATGACTTCGTTTTCACAGTGGGAATAATGAGGATACGACTGTCCGAAGAGGAGCGTAAGGACCTTGCTGGTGTTTACACATAGGGGAGGTCGGAGATGTATGTTGCACTGGAGTCCGTCAGTAATGTAGTACAGAGAACAAAGTTTGTGTTAGATTCTGGATCGAATGGATAACCAGTGTAGGGTACAAAGCAGCGGAGAGGTGTGCTCTGATCGTGGTACTCTAAGTCTGATCCGAGCAGCTGTGTTTTGAACTTTATGAAGTTTCTGAAGTAGATATCGAGATGAACCAGGCATAACTGAGTTACAGTAGTCCAGACTTGAAAGCAATAATGAACACACAAAGATATTTACGAATGGAGCTGATGTGTTTCAGGTCAAGATATGAAGCCTTGCATATGCTCATGACATGTTGGTGCAACGTGAGAGTACTGTCCAGAGTGACACCTAGGTTTCGTACTGACTGTGTGAATTTAATCTTGGTGTTGTTGATATTTATTGTTTGAGGTAAAGGAGGTGACTGAGAAAGTCTTTCTGTTGTGATCAGAATGGCCTCAGTTTTATCATCATTCATCTGCAGCTTGTTACATGTCACCCATGATTTCACATCAGAAATGCACCTCAATACACCTTGGATGGTAGCATCAACTTCAGTTGGGTGGCTAGATTGGTATATTTGGGTGTCGTCATCGTACAATTGGTGAGACACTGGATGATGATCTATGACACTTGAAAGCAGCTGAGTGTACAGAATGAAGAGAACAGGTCAAAGAACAGACCTCTGTGTAACACCACAACATAGATTAACTAGGCTGGAGTGTACTCCATTTGCAGACACAATTTGTGTCCTGTTGACCAAGTAGGACTCGAACCACAGTAAGGCCGTATCATGAATGCCAAATACATGCTGGAGACGGTGAAGTAATATATCATGGTCTATTGTGTCAGATGCTGCAGACAAATCAAGGAGGGTGAGGACTGTAATCTTTCCGCTATACAAAGCATAGACAATGCCATTAACTACTTTATGAAGAGTAGTTTCAGTACTGTGGCAAGGGCGATATGCAGATTGTACATTGCTAAAAAGACTGTTTGAATTCAGATGAGATAAAAGCTGGGAAAAAACAATCTTTTCTAGGATTAGTTTACATGAATGTAAGATTAGAAAATGGGCGGTAGTTCTTTGAATCGTTATGGTCTAGTGATGGGTTCTTCAGCAGGGCCTTTACAATGGCAGTTTTGAAAAATGATGGGAATTCCGCGGATGCGAGAGAGAAGTATGAATAACATCAGTTAGTGAAGGCAATACTGGATCTAAGCACTCTAGCACCAGTGATGTTGGAATTGGATCAAGGCTACATGACTTTGGTGAACTCTTCATCAGGATTGTACATACTAAATCCATAAGGACAGGTTCAAATGCCCCTAATGGTTGCCGCTGAAATTCTGTATCTCAACTGTATGGTGACGACGACTCAATTGAAATTGTGTTGTCAAGCTTATCTCTAATGGTCTGTACTTTGTCACGGAAGAAATTTGCAAACAGGTCCGGAAGGTCGACTAGAGAGACGGTAGTTGGAAGTGGTGTACATTTCTTGCTTGACATTAGCTTGTTAGTAATCTTTATGAGCTTATTGCAGCTGGAACTTTCCATGATCTTAGTAATGTAGTGGGCTGATTTCGCTGCATGGACTATGTTTTTGAAGTTCTTCTCAGTGGCTTCATAGATTTGCTTATGAATAGTGAGTCTGATGGAAAACCAAAACCTCTCAGCTTTACGGTGGTCTCTTTTATCAGCGCGAAGCTGGTCACTAACACTGCTATACCATGGAGAACACTTTTGAATTGATACTCTGCACTTGGTGGCTGGGGCATGTTTGTCGAGCAATGAACGCAGGCAGTTATCGAGTTGTTCTGCTGTAAGAGGTAGGAAAGTTCATAGGTTTGCTTGGATGTCATGCATTAGTTTGGTTCTATTTATCATACGGAGGTTTCTCTTCGTAGCAAATAAAGGTGGATGGTTAGGGAATGATACGTCAAGATAGCACATAATGAAGAGGTGATCTCGTGCAAGTTCGTGGGATACCAGGGAGGAACGTAGAATATTATCACCAGGCCTATGAAGAATCCAGTCTAAAATGTGACCATGTTTATGGGTGGGTTGGTTAACTGACTGACTGAGACTGAAAACATTAATGGAATCTAGGAGTTTTGATGTGTTTGGGTTTCCGGGACAGTCAAAGTGAAAGTTGAAATCACCAAGAATAATCAGGTTGCCACCTATCGAATTTCCAAATTCCAGGAGATTCGGAAACTGCTCCAAAAATAGAGATTCAGTCAGCTTGTTTTTTTTTTTCTACTAGGAGAGGGCAGTATATGCAGAAAAAATGGACTGACCTTTGTTCCAGTGTAAGTGTGGTTTGGACTAGTTCATACAGTGTGTGATATAAATTGAAAGTTGTGGTGTGGTTAAGACGTTTAATCATGGAGTTCTTTGTGATGATAACAATTCCACCTCCGCGAGAGTGGCGGCGGAACGACTTGATAGAATAACCGGTGGGTGTTAGATCCGCGCACTTGGGCTCATCGCCTGATGTTTTTAGCCATGTTTCTTTCAGGAAAAGACGTCAATATTCTGGTTGATGATAACATTAACTATTTCTGTGCTCTTTTCCGGTGGTCCTACTGACTGGGCATCGAATAATGCAATACGCAGATGTATCTCTTGGATAGTTGACACAAAGATTGACGATTTAGTAGGGACTGGATTAGGTTATCTAAATTAACGTTCGAATTTTTAAAATGTTGAGCCGGAAAGGGCATAAGGGAGATAACTGGAATTATTTGTCCTGTTCTACGTCGGCCAGCTTTGAAACAACGTTTCTTTTTTTGCTTATGTTTACATTTAACTAATGATGAATGTAGTCCCAGTTCACTTAGTCTAGAGCACAATGTAGTGTGGAGAGCCAAATAGTGGTCATTTAAAGCAATTAATGAGGGTCCATCATAGCATAAACGGGTTGAGTGGCGAGTATCACGTGATGGCGGTTTGTTCAACAACAAAGTAAGTTGTAGCATTGGAGCAAGACAGCTGAGAAAAATTCTAATTGTTCTCGTTTCCAAAATAATGAGATGAAGAAACACATACGAACTGAACAGCAAATGCATGATTAACACAATAACGTAGAAGAAGACAGGCAACAAGCACATATATCATGAAAAACGGCAAGAAAAACAAAACAGCTTCTTCAAGCCGGTTAAGCGATAGTGGCCATCTTGTATATATTAATATACGGTAAAAACAAACAGCAATGGTACTAAACTGCATTACGCAGAGTATCAGTTTTGTGACAAAATCAAATATTACTGACGTGTTCTGCTTATGTGACAAAATACAATGTTACTGAAGTTTTGTTTATGTGACAAAATCCAATGTTACTGACGTTTTCTGTTTATGTGATAGAATCCAATGTTACTGATGATTTCTGTTTATGTGACAAAATCCAATGTTACTGACTTTTTCTGTTTATGTGACAAAATCCTGTCTTTTCACTGACGATATATGTTTATGTGACAAAGTCCTATTTTACTGACGTTATCTGTTTATGTGGCAAAGTCCTATTTTACAGACATGATCTGTTTTTTATGACAAAGACCTGTTTAGCTTACATTATCTGTGTATGAGACCAAGTCCTTAATTACTGACGTTATTTATGTGGCAACGTTCTATTTTGCTGACGTTATATTCTTATGTAACAAAGTCCTATATAACACGATTATTTTGTCATATATTGGTGAGAGAGAGAGAGAGAGAGAGAGAGAGAGAGAGAGTGCATGACTTTATTAATGTATTCTTTACTTTGTAGGCTGGTGGTAAGGAATTATAAAGCGAGATTCATGATATCACCCCCATTTTAGTCTTCCTGCTCGTCCCAGACAGACCCACCTGGATAAGGGCTTTCTGTGTCTCAGTTCCAAATCATATAGTTTAATTTGGCACATAGTTAAGGATAGCTTGATGCAGTTGTTGTCAGTGAGGTGGATGTCGACCTATTTGGATGTTTACTACATATATTTTGGCTCAGCCTTTGAGGTAATGATAACCAGTCAATTCGGCCTGGCTGTAGTGCTTCATGATTTTAACAAGGTCACTGTCTGAGTACATTCTTTTTAAATTTATCCTTTGAATGTACAATTACTTCATAACGTTTTCCATTTTTGACATAATCAATGTGGTTTGCTGTGTAAAATTATTTGTAAAAAGTACCATTTATATCGACATAATATATATATATATATATATATATATATATATATATATATATATATATATATATATATATATATATACATATATATATATATATATATATATATATATATATATATATATATATATATATATATATATATGCATGCTTGGTAAGCAACTATGTTCACATTTATACATGATGTGATACGGGTCATCGTAACGGAATGGCCGATGTACAATTAACGCTCTGTGATAGTTTATCATGTATATATACATATATTCTAGGGTGAACATCTCTTTGAAACTCTTCGTTATGGGAAACCAGGATTAGCTATGGACAAACGAGCAGTTAAAGTATACATAATAGTTACTATATGTTATTACTTTTGGGCTTGTAAATATTTTTCGAATACAATAATTGAAGAGTTCCGTTTTTTTCACAATTTTTTTTTAATCAAGAAATTCTAATCATTCATGTTCCTAATGTCTAGACCACTGACATTTTCATAATTAGTACCGTCGGTACTTTGATCGTAGGTAACATTCCTAGTAGCCTATCCTGCTTTCTTCTTTTAGCAAGTAAGCAAATGTATAAGTGTATATACATGTACATATTTGCAGGTATACCACAAAATACTACACTACTTATTGATTTATGTCTCTAAAATGTCAATGTAACTGAATGAAGAAAATACATCGTTTTGCTGATTTTGTTTAGTAGATAAATGTTAGCTTTATTCATGTGTAATTTTTATAATACATTTTCATGTATGTTTAGATCTTTACCTTGTTTAACGCGTATTTCATTAAACTGTGTTTTGTTCTTTTCATTATATAATTTATTCAGAAAGCATAACTAATCGTGTAAAATGTTGATATTTGTTCAGAAACCATAACGTATAGCATAAGATGCTTACATTGATTCGGTATGAGAGTGTGGAATGTTTGAACTGAAATATAATACAGTTGTTTTCGTTTTTATATTCTAGAAAAAATAGTTTTCTGGGTAATGATTTCAAGTGGAATACGGATATATATATATATATATATATATATATATATATATATATATATATATATATATATATATATATATATATATAATGCTATCTATCCAATATGAAGTATCCGCGAACTTAAAATACCATATCAATCTACGTAAAAACCTGGAGAAATTATGCTTAGAGATATACAGTTAACATTAAAATGCTGTTAGGGAATCAGTGTCATTGCAATCATCTTATATAATTGCAGTACGTAATACTTTAGCATTTCATGTTAAATCTGCCCAACCAAAGCAGATTTAATTCTTTGGTTTTGTACATGTCCAAAAACTACCATATGAGTTGTTCTCAAAATATAACTGGACCGATTGCTTTATCTTTTGATAATAAATATTTACATCTAATATATATATATATAGATTGGTACAAATGACAGGGCTAAGTATACATATATCTTGCAAAATGTTACAAAAATATAAATACAATGTGTTCATAAGCAATGAATCGTAGAATGTTTTTCAAGCAAAATGTATATATCATACTACGCATGTTTCATTTTTTGTCTGTTGAAATATATCCGTCGTGTTAATACATGATCTTTTACCTGTTGAAATATATCCGTCGTGTTAATACATGCTCTTTTATCTGTTGAAATTTATCCGTCGTGTTAATACATGCTCTTTTACCTGTTGAAATATATCCATTGTGTTAATACATGCTCTTGTTTTACCGCATGTGATAGCCGACGAATTACAATAATAACCGTTGGAAACGTATCAATAAAAAATACTGTTTTCTTAAGAAAAGATTTGTCTTGAATAAATGGATCGATTCTTCCAGTGACATTAGCATAAGCTTGCAATTTGGACGAGTTTAAAAGGTCCGAGTTTATTCGAGTGAAATTGGGTAAGTTTCGGTTAATACACGCTGAACAAAGATTATGTACTGATGCGTTGAAGTTTGTCCTTGTTGTGAAATGAGACCAAATTCGGACACATTCGTGCTTTGTCGATGTTCTGATGCAATCGACTGAACAACCAATTAGCGTGTTACAATTTTAATCCTAATTAACGCATCTTGTTTTTGAAGGGACGTAACTCATGTGAATGTATTAACTGGTTTTAACAGAACTCGGATCATTCAAAGTGAAGTGTTATAAATGGAGAAAAGTAATAGTATGGAAAACATGCAAATTTGCGAGTATTTATTATACATTGAAAGGTATTTACAAAAGGATGTATACAGTGTATTCTGTTTACAAAAATATTTCTAAATTTGCGATGAAAAGCTAAATGAAGCCTCTACTAAAGAGAAATATATTTATGCATAGTTTTAAGATAATTTTCCTTGCAGTGCAAGAAATTCGTAAAAACTTTTTTTTTTGCTTGGTTCTTGTTCCAAATTCTAAATTTGGAAAATTTGATTTAAAAATTGGGGGTTAAAGCTCCAGAAATCTTTATTCTTCAGCGTTACAAATTGTTGCTAAAATGCGTTTGGGCTATAGGCCTGTCCGATAACTCCCCCCACCCCCCACCGCTAGAAAAAGACTCCCTTGAAGAGCTATTCGATGTAAAATGTTGGAACTAAAGTTTCACTTCATAAGTCTTTCAGATAAATAATAGTATTTTGGCATCCTTTCTAATAATTAATCATTGTCTCCGATACGTATATAATTAATCAATTTCAGGTCACATAATTCGGAGTTTCCATAACGCATTAAGAAGGTTCTATGAAAATAAAATATGTATATCGAGTATAATCGTTCAATAATGTAACTTACTGCTGTCAGGCCGCTTCGAAGCGGTATCTTAAAGTTGTCTACCTTTTGGAGGAAGTAGTATATATTATATGCATCATAGTCTAAGTCAGGGATCTCAAACAAGCAGCCCGTGGGCTGCATGCGGCCTGCCAACCCGTATCATGTGGACCACAAAATGATTGAAGTCAAAAGCTGTCACGTGAGATAACAAAGGTGATGCGGCCATTGGGTCATCGAAAATGACCTCATGCGGCCCCAAACGAGCACATTAGTGTATGTTATTTGCACCCTAGTCCAACTAGACCCACGATAACTGATTCTAAACGAGCACATTAGTGTATGTTATATGCACCCTAGTCCAAGTAGACGAATGAAAACTAATTGTAGCAGAGCAAATCAAATAAAGGCACATTTAAACACGAGCTTCTCAATTTAAACTCCATCTCACCATAGTCTCATTCAAATTGTCTGGTTTCATCAGATATTTTGCATTGATGCAGCAATATATAACTTTCAAAGCTGAGCATTGACTTTTAAAGGTCGTCTAAGATAAAGACTATGATGTTATTTCTTTCAAACGGTTGTTGTATAGTCGTCCGTTCCAGAACATAATAAGGCATTACACATAATGAACTCTTCAGAACAAATGTGTATATCAATAAACAGTATACAGATCGTTTATAAGGTACATTTCAGGATGATCGTGAAGTAAAGGCCCACCGTCATGATGGACCACCCAGCATTGCTCAGTACTATTTCTGATAACGTCATTCCGTTCTTTCAACGTAGCGCTTACTCGTCTCGGAGTTCGGTCATTTGTTCCAATATTTGGTTCACCATTCTCCTGGTTTATAATTAAGAACCTACCCATCAGTTTTCTTTTGGAGTCACTTAAGTAAATTTTCCTCTTGAATATGTGTTCATGGCTATTTGCAAAATGACCTTTAAAAGAAAAATATATATCTATTAGTTATAAGAAAAGGACAGGTAAATACTAAATCAGAACAGTTTTAAATTTGATCTCATATTTGCAGAGTATTTTACATCGACAGGGTTTATTCTGACCTAATTCGGAACAAACATTACAACTGGCACCATTACAAATGTAATTATTACTGAAACAAGCCATGTGGTCTATTAGTACTATATAAACATGGTATTGTGTGAGAAACTAGCTTGGATTCTCCTGTTTTAACCCAGAACTATCTTCACTAACCGAAGTTCCGATATGATAACATTATCTACACCTTGGTGGATCGAACATATATACTGGTGATTTGTCTTAGCGACATCTATTGGATTTCATGAGTGCGTCCATTAGTATGCAATGCCAACCTACCAATAGCGTGATGCATTCTACATCGGCCGCAAATGGCAGGGGTATTTGACATAAAAAGGATACTTTGGAAGTTTAACATCGAAAGTATGATTATGTACCTTAGGGAAGCCAATACAGGTGAATTGAGTGAAAGGAATTTGTGCAAACCCACACAGGCACCGGAAAATTGCTTATTTATCTGTTCATTCAAGTTGTGTACTCACCTTGTCTCGATCACGTACAAACAGTGTTCACATATAAAAAAAGTGATTTTGATTGGATGCGGTGGCTTGCTGCCGCATTGAATGAAATTCACAGACCCGATGCAAAGAAATATTTGCTCAAAATGCCAAGGTGTAGATAGGGTTATCACATAACAACCTTGGCGAGCGAATGATGACACCGAACATTCAGTAATAAACTTAGGCTTTGTACTATTTGTATTTATGTATTTGTTTTTCTTTTTAAAGCTTTCCTATAATTTCGTAATTATCTGTTGATTATGGGAGATGCTATCGGGAAGGTATTTCTCAACCAGAGTAATTAACCACTCTGTATGAACAGAAGTCATAATGTTCAGAACTCACGATACTACATGATAGCACTGATTATTATCGTAAAATGAATCCTCCCTAATTACTTACATAAAGAAATTCTCTGGATATTTCAGACACATGTGTTTAGTAATTTGAGTTAAGAATAATTCGTTGTATTAGTTGTTTGGATCGTTTTTTTTAAAGGCATATCGTGAAATACTTATATTCGGCTTGGAAAGATTTACTCAGGAATCATACCATTTGTGAAACAAGAAAAAACACGCAATAGTGAAATTTGAGCTTGTGATGTGTGTTCGATTAAAGAATAATTGCTGCAGTATTTGTGATTTAAGAATCATTCAGTTGACAACGACAGAAAACAGGGAAAACATAGACTATCAAGTCACGCTTAGGAAGGTCTTTGATTCGCTCAGTATGACCCCTTGAGTGTTACAGTACCCACTGCGTTGTGGGCTACTTTGAGGTTAATGTTTTTTTTTTTCAGAAAAATAATTATATCGATTAATAGCGGAAATCGCGACACTAAAACAGGAGCTAAATACTCGCTTACGTGGCTCTCGTGGTACCCACGCTTTTTTAAAAGATACATTTCCAGTGTTTTTCCAGGAAAAAATCAAATAGTTCAAGGTTCACATATGATCATTACTGAATGGAATTCAAGAACAATTTAGCTTATTGTTACATGTTTAGGCTCAAATAAACAGCAACACTAGAAAGAGTGAATACAACAAGCTTTGAAAAATTTAACAATTAATTTATTTCCCTGGAAAAATACTGTAAAAATGTAAGAATAATCCAAGAATAAAATTTTAGAAGTACTAATAATAAAATATTCTAATGATTTCAAGTTCGAGTGCCGAAGAATCCAAGATGGAAGGTGATGACGCATGATGTAACCAGTACTGTGTTGAAGTCTACAGTTTCTTTTAGAAAGACAAGAAATAATCTGGTGTTTAAATGAATGATATTTCTTTGTTCCAGTTTGAGTTTTAGAAGGGCTTGTTTTAGGCTGAAATACTTTTCTGCCAGATGACTGTTGGGGTAGAAGTCTTATTTACAAAAGGGACTTTGTGAGTTAAATAAGTAGTACGAGCAGCATTTTCCAAGGTTTTGATCTTATGCTCGTCAAGATAAGTCTTAATGTCCATATGGGCACAGTTCTTGAACTCTTCAAGTAATACAAGTTGTTTGAGATTTTCATAATCTTGTTCAACTTTCATGGCTAAGCACAATCTATCAAATAACTGCTCTTTTTCTCTAGCATATTCGACATTAGTTTGTCCAGCTTCTTTTCTTCAGTTTCTGAATTTCTGCCGATAAGCTTCAGTGACTAACTCATAACCCCTTAATATGCATTCATTAACCGTATCATAGTCACCACCTTGTTGAACTGACAGTGAACTGTAAATATCACTAGCTTTACCAACCAGTACACATTGTAATAATCGAGTCCAAAGCTACCTTGGCCATTTCGAATATTCAGCAAAGTTTTCAGAATAAGGAAAATATTTGTCTACATCTTTTTCTCTAAAAGAAGACACTAACCTAATGTTCTTTGTAAAATCAAAATTTAAATTTGTATTTAAAGCAAGAATGTGCTTTTCACTTGCCAGTTCCATTTGTTTCATTCTACATTGATATTCACTCTTTCTTCCTTATCTATCTGCTGTTCTTGTAACTGCATTTGTTTTTCTTGTAACTGAATTTGTCTTTCTTTCTCTTTTTATTCCGCTTGTAAATGCATTTGTTCTTTTTGTAACTGCATTTGTCTTTCTTTCTTTTTCTTCCGATTGCATTTGTTTTTCTTTCTCTCTTTCCTGTTTCTGTCTCTGTCTCTCTCTCTCCTCTTTCTCATTTTGTAACTGCATTTATTTTTCTTGTAAATGCATTTGCCTTTGTTTTTCTCCTTTATATTTCTGAAGTTCTAGATTCCTCAACTCCAATTCCATCTTGTATTTTAATTCTAATTGCTTTACTTTTGTGTCAGAGTCTGATACTGACTTACTGATAAAAACCAAAGCATTAGTATCCAAAACATTATTTTTTACCAAGTATTGTTTCGTTAAGGAAACCTTTACTTTAGAAAGATTATATTGGTATTTCGATCTATGTTGGACCAGTTTTTCCACCTCTATCATATTGCAAAACCTCGTATTTCAATAACTCAAAAGTTATTTTTTCCCCCTCGATGCTGATAGGTTTTTTTTATTGTCCTCCCTACATTTATTTTAATGGCACAATATTTCAGCTGGTCGACAATTGTTAAACGATTCATTCTTTGCAATTTATACAGGTCATATTGATTGTCGTATATATATATATATAACTCTTGTTCACGAAATATGCCAACCCGATCAACAAAACTTGCTCTTCTGAGTTTAAACATTTCATTTGTCTAGTATGAATGTAGTCTTTTTCAAAATGTGTTTTCTAGTGTCATATTTCCACATCTAATATATAGTGTTCTTTTAAACCTATTGACTACAGAGATTTTGGGGAAGCTTTTTAGGACTGTGTAAGTTAAAATTAGTATATGTTTTCCTTATCTATTAAATTGTAAACAATTTTATCCAAAGATTAATTTCTCTCATCGGTTGATATCATTTCCGGCTTTCACTCTTTGAAGATATTTGTAAAGTCATCATGTATGTCATCTACCATTCTTGTTTTTTCATTCTACTTTAATCCATTGTTGTATATTTTAGATGCCGTATGTCAATAGTCATCGATGTGGCTAGCATAAACTCTTTAATAGGAAAAATATTATTCTCGTTTGCTAGTGTAATGTGTAGGTAGATTGTCGGTTAACCGTTCTTTTAATTCAGCTTATTTTATTTCTTTTGTCCACTTTAAAATATTACTCCAAATGGTAGATGCATATGTAAGCGTGTAGACTTTCGGGATGGTAGTAAAGATGTATTAAATACGTTCCATTGTCTTGCTCTCTTAAAGTCAACCTTAATTAAAGTCAACCGTAACATAATTTCAGAAGAAAGAGATCATTTCGCATATAAAACTACTTGTGAAATAGAATAATAGATAAGTCGGAAACTCGCATACATTTATAATATCAACGTGTATACACGGGTAACTACTAAATAGTCTCTCCTACTTGCTGTTAAAAGCGATATAAGCTGAGATAAACTGCTTACCAATGAGACCTGTTGTTTCCTTGGAGAATCCATCCATTCGTTCGATATACACGTTCAAAAAGTCCGTTCCACTGTTGCTGTCAGTTTCATTGGTTTGATTTACGACATGGCGTTTTATGAGAATTTCAGCCCCAAAAGAGCATCTGATAAGTAGTTGATAGCCACTGTCCTTGATGATAAGTGTATTGTCGCCAAAATTATATGTAAGCTCTCTGGACCAAGGAAACTGGTAACCATCTACCTCGATGGAGTCAGTTGTCATGGTTACGTTGTGATGTCTGGTATTGATGAAAAGTTTTCCGATGTACGTTCTTGGTTCACCATCTTTGTTCAATTTCTGACCAGATTTTATTTCAGCATTGATGGTCATTCCTACAAGAAACTTTCATAATAATTATATAAATCGGAACTGCCGGTTTCTTTCGAATCATCACCTAGTTTTGGGCAGTAAAATATTTTCTGTCTCAACTGAGCCAAATCACCACTTAACACCAGAAAAGATATGAAAAGTTTAAAGCAAGACTATAGTCTTGGTGACAGAATATAATACACATTGAAGTCGCTTGACCAGTCATTTTTTGAAGTTTTAAACATCGTATCCTATAAGATAACATTTCTGGGCCACTCGTAAAAAATACAGTGTCATCAGTTAACACGTTCAAGTTATATAAAGGACTATATGTTTTGGCACACGGAACAGAGAACAGGCAAAGAAAGTTAGGAGTAAGAATTATGAATAACAGAATAATTGCCTATGTCTGCAAGATGGAATTATCTTATGATTTATGAATAAATGATGATTTCTAATTTTTTGCTGGTGGTCGGACATAATTAAAGCGTAACATTGATTTAAGGTTAGGACCATACGGTGTGGAAAGAAACTACACTAAGATAGAAAGCCAAACACATGTCGAAGTTAAAATTTTATTTCAATCTAATGATCCCCTTCCTTCTGAAAGCCACAACAAATATGGAAAAGGGACATCACGTCAGAATAAAATGTTTTCAAAGGTTGTTTCATTACAGATAAACAAACAAGACAAAGAGAACCAAATCTATATCAAAATCAAAATTAAATCATTGAAGTGAAAATTAAATCGTTGTAGTGAAGCAGAAATAAGTATACTAGTACAAGCAATTATTTGACCGTTCCGGTGGCCTAGTTGCAAGAGCGTCCGCCTCAGATGCAGGAGGTCACGGGTTCGAACCCTTGTCGAGTCATACCAGACATTTATAAAAATGGCACTGGCAGCTTCCTCGCTAGACGATCAGCATTAAGAGGCTATGTTAGGACCGGTCGGCCTGGTGTCAGGGTAAAATGACTGGGTGAGACATGATGATACAGGTCTGCGGCGTGATGCCCCAGTCTTAGACATCACTATAAACTGTCGCAGTGCACTTATTGTAGGGATATAACTGAACAATTTTTAAAGCTACGTTAAAAATCCAACACACACATATAAGTGCTTATGATGGGGAAACCGATATAACCTGAGCGCACAGGAAGTGTATGGCTACATGACCTGTGTATAAATTACCTCGTCGTTGAGTAAAACATCACATTACGAAGAGTCTTGTCAGTGAGCAGTCCAAGTTATGACGCGCGATCTCCACCTGTATATTCGCAATAATGTTGTATTTATTAAGTAAAAGAAGGTATTACGTTAAGTACTATAAGATTCTTGTCAGACGTAGGTTCACATCTGAATCTGATTATCACCTTGCACAGTAGTCCCGATAATATAATTTGTATAAAATCAACTCAAGTTGTTTAGCCGTGGTGGTAATTTGAGTTGTGTTAAACCCAGTGTGCTGCTGTCAGTGGGTGACGTTGATCGGAAGAAGATAAAGGTCATTTCGTAGTGAAGAACCAAGGCTTGTGGGCCATCGGGTCTGCAGAGAACAAGAGATTATACGTATCTTTAGGCAGACCAGGAGGGGCAGACCGTTCGTGGTGGCCCCTCAACCATTCGACAGAGCGCTCGGCTGCGAAGACCTTTCGTATTTGCTCGACTCCGCAAGATATATGTCCCAATGTTTCATATCATATTTCACTATTTGATTGAAAACTCATCAATCATATTTCAATATTTGGGTGAAAACTAATCATATTTCACTATTTGAGTGAAGATTCGTAACATTTTACTATTTGAGTGAAAACGTGTCATCTTTCATTCTTTGAGTGAACTAGCAGCAGAGAGGGCGATCAGACCACTTAACGCGTCACGTACGCTTTTTTAGACAAAAAAAAAATAGTGACCCTTCATAGAGGTCAATACCACGTCTACGATTATTGTTTGTCCCAAACAGAATTGAAGACAGGACCCTCTCTGCTGCTATTAATTAAAAAATTGTTATATTAAAAATAATGGTACATCCAGAATCTCATACTGCAAGAATAGCACGAGAACGATTAGAAGCAATTAAAATATTTCTTCCTGTCAGAGACTCATTTAGAAAAAATCTACAAACGCAGCAAGAAGCACAAGTTGAGTACGAAGAAGAAACTAAAAAACTGTTTAAACCCGTCACTGCAGGTACTGAACAAGTTACAGCTGGCATCAAAGAAGATCTTCTTCCGGTATCAAAACAAACAGCAGAACAAAGTGAAAAAATAGCAAGAAGAACTAAACAGACAAAGAAGATTTTACGAGATCTTCCAACTGATATAGCTGCGGCTCAACCTCCACCTGTCGGCGAAGAAATACTTGAAAGTATTGGAAACCTTTGTACTGAAGTCGCCGATGTGCAAAAAGAACATGCACCTGAACCCGAACTAGTAGAAAAAAACGTAGAATTGATTGCAAAATTTAGGAAAGGGGTTGTTGAAGAAATTAGAAATACTAAAGAAGAACAATTACCCGAAGCAATATTAAATATACTATTTAATAAATCTAGTATTTTAAAACCCCGTTATGAAAAAATAAATGATGATAATCTTATTAAATATATATATCGCGTATATTACAACAAAAAACAAGCTAGAGGTCCAGAATATAAAATTATTAAAGAAGAAATAAAAAGACTTCATAGAGAGAGACTGAAACAACTAGAACAAGAACAACTATCCCAATATCAACTTCCTCCACCTTTACAACGTAAAAAAATTTCTGCGCCGACAATGACATATTCACCGTAGATTCACAAAATGGATTTCGAGTAAGTGACTCACCTGACATACTCCCGGTCACCACTGAAGTACTTTCTCCGGTAATGCAACCACCGGTATTTAAAACACCTCAAGATGAACCTAAAACAGGATCTGGTTTATGTCCTGATAATATCATTAATGATGTGTCACGGTTAGAAGTTCTCATAGGAGGAAAACGTGCCGGAAATAATTCACCAGAAATAATTAATGAAGCATCTGATATTTGTCGGCGATTATTTCAAGGTGGTATCATGGATATCGGAGTTTACCGAGAACTTATCGATGAACTTGTTGATGACTAGTTGTTAAATAAATGGTAAATTAAAAAAGATGATCATAAATAATAATCATCGTAAACCCGTACAGGTCAGAGCGGTAAACTCACGATTACCAATCTACAGAGCTACTTGCGGAGATGGACTTGGTGATGTTATTCAGGGATTATTTACAAGGATAGCTCCAAAAGCAGTACCTGTTGCAAAACAATTATCGATGAAAGCTATCGATATTGTTCGTGAAAAAGCTCCTGGTGCAATTGTCAATGTTGCTGGTAAGGCGTTCTCGGCGATCAAAGATTGACTAGCACGATTATTGCGACGAAAACAACAACCGGTAAAATTACCAAGTACTGAAGTGATGCCCGCAGACGTAAGTAAAATAATAAATCAGGCTGCAAATCAAAAACTAGCGGAATTATCTAAAGAGGCAGAAAGAAATATAACATCAAATTTGATAGCAGATCAAGGACCCAATCAGGCTGCAAATAAAAAACTAGCGGAATTATCTGAAGAAGCAGAAAAAATATAACAGCAAATTTAATAGTAGGAAGCGGTCTTCGTCGACGATGATTTAGATCATCATTTGGAAAAATGGTAATTATAATAAAAATGTTCAAGCGCGAATCAGACCCAGCATTTGATATGGAGGCACCTGTCCTTAAGTATGAATCTGTACGTGATTATCAGTTTTATTCCTATGACGCAAGACAACAAAATCAGCGGGGGAGAATCGAATTACAGGTTCATGATACAAGTAGATATTTCTTGCCCGCTGAGGCGTTTATTGAGGTAGAAGGTAGACTTGTAACGAATGTTATAGCTAATACGCCATATGCTGCTAATTTGCGTGTTGGTTTTGTCAACAACGGGATTATGGCGTTGTTTGATAGCGCCACATACATGATTGATGGAAAAAATATCGAATCGATTCAGAAGGATGTTGATGTTGCTACAACAATAATTGGTCTAGCGAGATATTCTGATGATTACACAAGATCAGCCGGTCCAACAATGATGTTTGCTAAAGATATTACTAACCACGCTGATCATGTTCAGTATATTAAAATACGGACACCACGATATACTGCATCTGATCCACAACCGGCTGACTTTGAGCACGCAGACAGACCAGGTGCTGCTTTTGATATTATAGGAAGTGTTAATGCGACTTACAACTTAGGGTTTGCAACACGCCGAGCAGCGTTGTCAGGAAATGATAGAAATTTTTCATGTGCAATTCCATTATCTCACATCTTTGGATTTTGCAGAAATGTTAGAAAGGTCATCTTTGGAGCTAAACACACAATTGTGCTCGTAAGAAAAGGTGATGATAATGATGCAATCTGGCGAGGTGCTGGTGTTGCTGATGGTAAAGTAAATATATCAAAACTTTCATTGTGGATGCCAGTAATGACTCCATCAATTACTGAGGAACAAAAGTTACTTTCTTTTACGGATTCAGGCGGTAAATCATTGCTATCATGGTTAACAGTAACCACAAATGCTATTCAAAGTAATGTTAATGGTTTATTTACATGGCATATAGCATCACAACAGGGTGTTTCTTCACCACGACATATTTTTATTGCGCTGCAAAATAATGACCGGACAAATAATCAAGGACATTCACATATGATATTTGACAATCTTGGAGTTAATGAAGTTTCCTTGCGAATAAATGGACATCAAGAACCAACTGAAGATATATTGTTAAATTTTGATCAGAATCACGTAGCACGTGCATATCATCGTTTAATGTCATTCATGGGACGTGATCAAAATATAGATACTGGTTTGCAAATATCACAACTAGATTTTACAGGTCTATATCCTATTTATTATTTTTCGCTGGAACATCTTGATTTGTCCAAACAGTCTGTCGTTGATATACACTTTCGAGCTCGTGTTACTAACCCACCAGGTGTTGGTGCCTTCTATAGAGCAATCGCGGTCATACTCAGCGATAAAGCCATGTTGCTTGAAGGAGGTAGTGGTCGAATGAGAGTCGTTGATGCACCAGTGGAAAATCTTTAATTATTCAGAAAAATATTATTTATATAAAAATGTCGTATAGTCATGTTAATGTTACTCTGACTCCTGGTCAGGTCAAAAAGCTTCAATCAAAAACCACCAGCAAATGCGAAACTAAAATATCACTAAAACGAGATCAGATGGGTGGTGGTCCAAACAAATTATCGTTGACAAATAATCTGATTAAACATTTCAATAAAGCCCTAGAATCAAAAACTGGAGTTCAATTACGTCTTTCTCCGAGCGCCATCAAGGACATGGTTAAAATAAGTGGTATATTTCCACTTCTCGTGGCTATTCCTGCGTTAATAGCTGCTGCTGCTCCAGCCGTAGCAAAAACAGCCGCGTTAGGTGTTGTTGGAACAGCTGCTGGAATGGCTCTAAAGAAAGCAACTGGAAATGGATACAAAAAAAAGGGACGCGGCCTAAGATTACCGGGATCTCGCTGGGGAAGAGGTCTAAGGCTTCCACGTTAGATGTTCCAGCATCAAATTTTGATTTACTTGATGCTGCTAGACGATTAAAAATAAAAGCCTTTAGAGGTGTTTTTATGCGAGATCAGTTACCAAAACAACCAAACAAACTCGAAACAGGTATTATTAATCTCGACTCGAATTCAGGACCCGGTACTCACTGGGTATCATACGCGGTTGATCCACGTGGAATCGTTTATTTTGATTCGTACGGGATAGCTCCACCTGTTGAATTTATCAAGTATGTTGCACCACTTCACGCAAGAACCTCTGGTTCCAAAGTTTGGTATTCAACGCTACCCACACAAACAATGACAGATCCGCCAATATGCGGCCGTGAGGTAATTAATGTACTTACCGCTATATCAAAATCATCCAAACCGCCACATAAAGTCGTGCATGATTATACAAGCAACCGATTTGTTGCGCGTAAAGCGTTTTAAACAGATCTTGGATCTTAAAATATAATGGTTGATATTTACGGAAGAAGATCTTCCCGCGTTAAGAGAAAATCCGGCGATGTTGATCCGTCGAAGTATGCGACTAAAGATGAACTTGCTGATATCATGAATCTTGCTGGAGTTGATCCAGATGAGGTCGTTATTTTTCAAGATCGATATGGTAAACTAAAAACGAGCAATATCAGATGGAATGATATAGTTCGACGAGTACTCGGTGCAGTTACGGATAATATTCCTGTGTTTACTGACGGTGGTAGAATCAGAGATTCAAGTGTATCATTTACAACCATCAGAGATGAAATTGCAAGAAGCGCTGCTAATCGCGTGAAAAATACGTGACACAATGACAGGTGAACTTAGTATGAACGGGAACAAAATAGTAGCTGTAACAACTCCAAAATCTGACAACGACGTCGCAAACAAACTATACGTCGACACCGTAGATGGTAAATTATCCACGCTGCGGGCCGAGTCTGACGTTCACGTGGGCGCTTTTGCAAGATTTCGCAGAAACCATCAAAGAACCGCAGAAGAATTCTTCGGCACTCCGCACTCCGTTGACATGAAACTTTCTGATATCAAGACGAACATCGACACAACTAAAAAGACAATTGAAGATGTCGTAGCGGGGATTCCTGAGATCGTTAACAAAACCAGTCTGATTAAAATTCCCGGCGGGGTTACCCCCGCTGATATTACCAACATCGTATACACAGTATCAGCGGGATTTTCAACATGGTCGCAGCAAAATAAAACTATCAAATATACCGCAACAGTCACTGGCGTGTACAGGCTGTCTGTGTTCAGTGTTACAAAATTTGAAATATTTACAACGTTTCCATGGCGCCATTCAACTGATAAGTTTTCCGGGGTTGTATCTGTTCTATTAAATAGCGGAACCGAAGAGGAATTTATTTTGGAAGAAGATGATAAGACATTAACCAGAACAGTTTACTGGTGGTGTTTGGAATTTGTAGCTAAAACACCTCAATTATTTACTGCATAAAAATATATGGACGGTGCACAATACAGATACAATCAAGCGCGTGAATGGCAGCGGCCTAAAAGATCAAGTCGAACAATATACAGTAAAAGTAAAAAAATATCGACGACGATTAGTTATCGTTGATGTGATTGTCTATTCAGTATCCGCTGTTGTTGATGGAGCAGGTGTTATATTATCAGCGGTGACAATGATGGCACCAGTAGCTGTAACTATTTGTATTTCAGCAGCAACAACGATTGCAGATGTGCTCAATATCATCACAAAAAAAATATGTACTTGCATGAATGAAAAATTATCCGATTACACGATAAGATTACATACAGCGACGGTCGCATACTCGAAATTGTCCTCGTTGTTATCAGCGAGTCTCAGTGATGGAATTATATCTGATTTCGAGGTTTCAATGACGACTAAAATATATGACGAAGGTATCGGTATTAAAGATACAAGCACTAATAATGACAGAATTACTCCAGCAGATCGTGACTAATACAACTCCGTCAAAGATAACGATGATCTCAGTAAGTTCAACTAATCCTGAATTTAGTATTAATTTTCCTACTGCAATTCCAGTAAAAGAAATAGCACTAGAGCAATTACGAGTATATTACAGCTGGCCAAATATCAGATCAAAATCATTTAATGGTACATCAGCAAATAATTTGCTTGTATTTGCTAACAAGAACAAACCAGATGGTACTCCTGACTGGATAGATGTTGGAATACCCACTGGTAGTTATGAGATCGAACAAATCAATGAGGAATTTCAACGTAGAATAAAATCAATAACCGGAAAAGAAGCAAAAATATCAATTAACGTTCATGAACCGACGCTGTCCTCGACGGTTGAGATACATTCTCCTGATTATGCCGTTGATATTTATCAATCCACGATAAGATCCGTACTAGGTTGGCCGGATGTTCCCCGGTGTATGAAGGACCACCAGAACCGAAGTTAAATGAATTTCTTACGAACGTGAGTAATTATGCAAGTGGATTAAATTATCTTAATGGAAGACTCGCTATCATTACGCTGATTAAATTATTTTTAATCATGTATTTTATGAAAAAATAATTACCAAAGAAATAATTGAATCAATAAGTAAAAAATTTAAGGATGAATGCCAAGCTCGATTTAAAATTTTACAGAATTTATTTTCTAGTATGACACAATTTTACAGCGATGATGTAAAACAACAAATCATTGAGTCAATACAACATTTAAATAAAGTTATATCAGATTTTCGTGATGCTAATACAGCAATTATTGATAGATCGATCATAATAATTACATCTGATGGTAAAATAACAGGTTCAAGATTAGATAATTATTTTAATGATTTATTTACCAATCATTACAAAAAAACTCCGAGGAAGTATTAAATTTTACATTACCAGAATTTGACACAACTGAGTTAAAAAAATCTGTCAATGATCTTATCAACGAAAACTTTCCTAAAATACTCGATGCGGGGAGAAAAATGCCACCACCTTCAACTGTTCTCAGACATGATAATGATCCATACGGCTGCGGCAGGCACGTATCTCCGGGAATCGTTAATATAACCAGCACAATCGTGGTCAATCTGGTTTGTGACGTAGTCGATGGCAGCTATCAGATAGATCTCGGAAAATCAAATCAGGCTCAACAAGGATATATTTTATATACATTTACACCACAAGTTCCCCCTGGAAGTTTAATCGTGCAAGAACCAACTAATCCTGTGTATCTGCGGTGTCACAATAACATGTTAACACGAATAAATTTTAAGCTCACAGATCACCTTAATCGCTTAACTGACATGCGTGGAGAAGAGCTTGTGATAAATCTGTATGTGAAATCTTAATTAATCCAGTAAATATTATATAATGTACCAGCACGTGAAGGTTTTTATACATGACAAAGTAGCACTTGAAAACGCCATCAGAACAGTGTTTTCACAAGACACAGAGCAATTTAGCGTTAATTTAGTTATTGATGAATACAGAAGCGAGGATTTCTTATTAACACAAGAACAGTTAGATGAGCTCCGCCGAGAACATATTATCGAGATCATCTGTAACAGAGATCAGATTCTAAATTATACACACTCCTGTATTAAACTCGATCAACTTAAAAAAATAATATTTCAGAATAAATAAATATAATCACTGATGGGATAAATTACACAAATTAATCAATTTTGTACAATCTGAAATATTTTTATTATTATTCTGAAATATTTTCTTTTTTATGAATCAATCTGATGGGGTGGCTGGTACTCAAAATTATACAAATCAATCAGTTTGCTAATTCTGATGAGGTGGTTGCTACTCAAAAGTATACAAATCAATCAGTTTATTAATTCTGATGGGGTGGTTGGTACTTAAAAGTATAGAAATCAATCAGTTTTCCAAAAAATACTACAAAAAAAATATTTTAGTATTATTCTGAAATATTTTATTATTTATGTAAATTAATTAATTTATTAATTCTGATTGGGCGATTGCTACTTAAAAGTATGCAAATCAAGTAATTTATTAATTCTGATGGGGGTGATTGCCACTGAAAAGTATACAAATCAATCAGTTTTGTAATTTTGATGGGGTGGTTGCTACTCAAAAGAATACAAATTAATCAGTTTTCCAAAAAATATTTTATTATTATTCTAAAATATTTTTTTTTTTAATGTAAATTAATTCTGATGTGATATACAGTGAGGGAAATTATATTACTACTCAGGGTTGCTTTGGTCGTTACCCGCTGGCATAATTTTTCTTAAGTATCTTATGCGGGTCCTGATTGTTTTTTCTACTGCAACAGAAAGAGGAATAAATTCATTTACTTGATCATCGTTTACCATAGCCAGTGACTGAAACATAGCTGCCTGAATCCGCTTTATGAACTTATATTGAGATGATAGAACATATTTATTTTCATTAAGTTCTTCTAACGTTTCAAAATCAGATATTATTTTTTCAGGATTTAGTTCATCAGAATTATTATTTCCGTTTTCTTCTAGTTTTTTAATAGCAGAAATAATGTCTTTGATATTTTCATGGTTCATTATCGAGGGTCGGTGGTTCTTTCCGGGGATTTCCCGGGTTCTTCCTCCACCATTAATACTGGCCACCATGTATAGCCTATCGTGTGCTGAAAAATGGCGTTAAACCTCACAACAACAACAACAACAACAACAACATATAATATATAAATCTTTAAAATAAAAAAAAAAATTATCCCTAGAACCCCTATCGAGTCTTTAGCGAGTTCGTCGGGATGTTTTAATGAAGAGCCCCTATCGAGTCTTTAGCGAGCTCAGATTATGGATGATTATGGATGACGAGCCCCTATTTGAGTGTCTTAGCGAGCTCAGATTATGAATGAAGGACGGCACAAACATATATTATGAAATGAACTTCTATTCGAGTGTTTTTTAGCAAGTTCATTAAGTATGAAATGAAATATATACAATGAATAATTGCATAAAGGACGGCACAAACATATACGCTCAGCAAAACCCCACCCACAATAATCAAGCCCGTGGGTGATACGAAAATATGTATCAACCACCGGTAGATATGGTGGTTCAGTTTTGCTGAGCGGGGGGATTTGGCGGAGCCCCCAATTATTATAAAAATTGCAATTATGCGCAAACCACCGACATGTTGTCAGCTATGGGGATTCGATCCTGGACCGCGAGCGTCACAGTCCAGTACGATACCGATTGAGCTATCAAATCTTATTATAAACATATGCTTCGGAAGTTAATATATAGCTAATAATCATTGAAAAGGAACTAATTTCGAATATTTTTGCTCAAAATACAATTTTGAATTCAAGAAATACGTTTATATAATATATTCTCACCAAACAAAGCTGAATTAAGGAATTTCCTATTTATTATACCACGCCATCTATGATAGAACATCCGGTCCAGATCATCTAATTGCTAGATTTTTTCATCCTTCCTATGACTATTACGAGATTTTCCATCCTCTCTATAACTGTTCAATGGAGAAATATATATTACGATATTTCCCACTCGTAAATCTGTATCATAGTCAAGGGAGTATTTAGTTGTTAATATTACTCGATAAAAAAATAACCACACATACGCACACAAATACATAATCACACATACGTACACAATCTCGCATTATATTTCTGCATTGAACAAGGAAAATGCAACTGATTTTTAATTCCAAACACTATATACACGTATTACTGTAATCGAGTAAATACATGCAGGATCCCTATGCTGTACTGTAGATCTAAAATTAACCCGCCACGATCGATACAGACTAGACGCTGGATTCTGCACTCAGTAAGCTGGAATATACATGTCGGTTTTCTGTAGGTTAGATGAAAAATACATGTATTCTATGTGTTGCGCTGTTCTAAATGTTTCACGAAAAGAACAGAAAAATACACGAACTGTATATTTTTGTAAGTTAGAAATCATAAATCATTTCTGTAATGCATACTGTTCAACTTGCTCCACCAGGCATCACAGACCTTGGATGTTGTATATGACTATGACAATATACCGAGGATCATAAAATTACCTCCCTTTCGTGAGTCAAAAAATAAGTAGTATAATAATGATAATTTCTGACCCAAAAAGATAAATATAATTCGAGGTGGTGATGATAGTTAACAATACTGAAAGGTGATTCTCTGTTTATATTTTTTTGAGAAAGCGGTTTTATATATATTTTCTGTTACTTTTTGTACTGAATATGAGTGAATATCAAAGTATTTCGCAGCAGAACATATCGAACGAAATATAATTACTTCGCCAGTTTCTGTGTTTGTGGAATTTACCGCCCTCTTTCCGATTGTTTTACATCTTCCAGTATTACCACATGCAGAGTTCACGCTTTGTGTGACAACAGGAAGGTTGGATAAACTATTATTTTGAGGATCCCCGTCGACATGATCAATAACAAGATCATCTTTGATCACTCCGAAGAAACACTCATACGGGAATCGATGACACAGATATCTTTTCTTCCCAACTGTAAATCTAAGATAGCCAGTATCAGAAACAACGCCAACCGGTCTCTTCAACCTGCAGTGTCTCATGACACCATTAGGATCTGATTCATAGTTTGTTATTGTGGGATGTGGGACAAATATATTTTGCTCCATATATGCAATAATATTATTTGTTTAAATCATTGTTTGTCTGAAATCTTGATATATAATCCTCCACGGATTTTATAGCGTTTTCACAATTATTATTTTTTTTGTCATAATATCTTTTAAGTTCCCTGAACCGCTTTACACCGCACTTTATACATAATTCTGTTTTTCCTCGCACTCCAATACCACATCGCAGACATGGTATTGGTCCTAGACTTCCTCGTCATATACTTTGTAAGTGCATCCAGCAAAATTCACCTCTACAGGATTTGTTGCATCGATTTACTGAACCGATCATGAGCCATCTGCATTGAGACATTGTATATATATAATATTCTTTATTTAAATATTTGTTTTAATTATATGAATGAGTTTGAGAGATTATCCCAAACTAGGCCTGTTAAATATAAATTCAACCTCGACAGATTATCTCCAGACTTGCCAGTACGAGATTTGGTTGATCCGAAAAATAAAAGTTTGATCAATAAAATTCACGACGCCAAGAAAGAATTTTACACGGATGGTGCATCTCATACATGGTCAACGTTCAAGATTATACGCCTTGACTCTGTCAAGGACGCTGTCAAGGACGCTACAATGAATGACAAACGAGCTGCAACTATCATTAACTACATCGCTGAATACGAGGGCAATCAAAAATATTTCTTTAGAGTAAAATTTATTGTACTAACAGAAACAGGTAGTTGGATTATCAGTGACAAATATGATCCTGTCCTTGGTAATAATAAAATCGCCATATTAAGTAAAAATTCCAGACCGGGTCTGTTGACGGGTATTGACAAACCGTATTATGAGCGAGCGTATCCTGTAACAGCGGTTATTTATGGAATCTATGAGATAAATAAAAAAACCCAACGTTGATAAACTGACACCCATGAAATTTTCAAGGTTAAATTGTGTAGCCGAACGAGTAATAGAACACTTTACATACGCGATGCCTGGAAACGGATTAACTGATTTAAGACGTGAAAAAATAAACTCGTGGGCTGATTCAGTTAAGGATACCGGTGCTACAATAAAAGATGTTGCTGAACTAGGAAAAATGTTAAAATTTCCAATAACCGTAGCGACAATAACGGGAGAAATACTGTATGAATCGAAATATAAATCGAAAGGAGCTCCAATAAATATTATTGATCATAATGCGTATGCATGGACTAGCGCAGTAACAATATTTCCACGTGATCGAACTATTAAATTTTACCCCCCAGATATGGGGGGAGGCATGTTTGATTTTATCAAAGAAATAAGTAAAAACGATCCTGTATTGGTATGGTTATTTAAAAGTAATGAGGAAGGTGGATTTGATCAGTTTGTTAGACCAAACGGTGAAATATATCGAACAGAATATCTCCACGACGAGATGAAAAATCTTGCGGATAAGTTTTTAGAGTGCAAGCACGCGGAAAATACTGACAAATTACTAAATAACTGCTTTACCGTTCCATCTGTTGCGGCTCATTTCGCTAGAGAAAGAAATTCATGGAAACCAACACGATTTGATTTACTCGAGGACGTACGCGCAAGTTGCGTCGAATACGGACACGGCGGATTGTGGAATACCAAATATAATTACAATGATGTTATCTCGGTTGATATGGTTGATGTTATCCGGGAAGTTTTCTAGGATACAGAGATTGTTCTGTGTATTTTAAAAGATTCGGCCACCCTACAAACGAGATGACGCGAGTGGCAATTAATGGACCATTACCTGATTTTGATCTGACTGGATTCGCTTGTGTTGAATCATTCGAGCTTAACGAAAATCTTCACAAGATTTGTTATGTTTGGTTTGGCAGACATTTTTGTGAAAAACTTTGGGCACCTATAGTTTTATTACGATATATGCTAGATTGTGCGGTACTGACATCGTTGGTTGTCAGTGAGGCAATTATATCATATCACGCGCAGACCGAAGTTTGGTTGCCCATGTCAGATTCTATCAGTATTGATGAAAAATGTCCTGATGTTTCCGAAGATGATATTATCAAAGAAGCTCCTAAAATTCTCGAGATTAAACTCAAAACCGCAAAAGATCTCGGTAGAAAAATTATAGGTAAATTTAATCAAGGTGGTGCATATGATCCTAAAAGACATCACGCACGATTAATTATAGATGATGCCGAGTATGATTTTTTAATCGCTGATACAACAGCGAGAAATATATTTGTAAATCGAGAAAGTGTTTATTTATCAGACGGAACAAAATTGGGTACGATCGTTGGTTACATAAATGATGTATCCCCACAGAATACTCATCTAAGATCTTCCATGTTGGTTTATGTTTCTATAAATTTATTATCGATGATTAATAGATTTCCTGAGACCGCAGTCAGAGTCGCAACAGATTCGTTTTATATTTCGAGTAAATATTTAGAATCTGTTATGAAATTCACAAGTAATGATGAACGATGGAGTTCGTGGAGAATAAAAAAAGAAGTATTACACAATTATACAGAATCAGCAGATGTTCCGATGAGACATTTTTATCGTAAGGGTAATAAAATATCAGAAATGTCGAAAGCGCCGTCGTTGAGTGATCCAATAACTAGATATAAGACAGTATATCTCAATGGACCTGGCGGATGCGTTAAGACGACTCGAGCAATTAATATTTTTAGAAATTCAGATATGATCGTGGTGACACCCACACACAGACTTGCTCGGGAAATGAAACAACGGCAAGTACAATCGTGCACGTATCATAGTTTCTTTCGGTGGCGCGGGGATACATGGACTCCTGAACGAATGGGTGAAAAATATATACCTAAAATAATTATTTGGGACGAGATATGTACGGTGTCATTGGATACATTAAAAATGTTTCTTGATTGGTTGTTGACGAAAAATACCGCTATAATAATGTGTGGCGATCATGGTCAACCACCGCCTTTTGTTGGACCATCTCCACATGATTGGTTAAAAAATTTCGTTGATTATTACGAAGAAATAGATGATGATCATAGAGCTCTCGATGCAAATTTAAAGGAGTTTAAATTATTAATCAGATTACAATCAAACAAAATTCAGTGTGAAATAATACGCGGAGTAATCTCAGAGACCTCATTGAATGATTTTTTAAATTTATGGAGACCTACCGATTTGATAGTAGCAAGCAGAAAAATAATCAGAGACGATTTACAACAGCAGTTATTTCAGCTGCATAAAGAAAAATATTCAGAATTGCCCGTACCGTTGTGTTATAGACCATCAGATACACGAAAACAGAATATTAATGTTGATATTCCAGGACAGACTGAGAAGCAAAATCTCGTATTAAATGATATTGTCGCTGTTGATATCAGTGTGGTCGAAGATGCATTATGCGCTGACAAATCTCCATGGGTGTTGGGATACGCTATGACGATCCACTCGTCTCAGGGATTAACTATTTCTGACACACGAGTCTGGATTGTAGACGATCACATCGAGTGGTCAAATTTAGTCTATTTAGCGGTATCGAGGGTGAGAAATATATCTCAATTACGTAGAATTATAATTCCTGAAATAAATTCAACGTCATTGATGATGATATAATAAGAAAAAAAATAATCGGATACAAACAATCTGATAAAAAAAAAATAAACGCGACTTTGATCTTGATGCTAAATTTATTATTGAGTTAAAACAGCAGCAGAATAATCATTGCGCAAGTTGCAATTGTATAATGCTGTGGAGGTATTCGAGTAATGATTCAAGACAATTTACCGTAGACAGAAAAGATAATAGTCGCGGTCATACACGAGAAAATACCATGTTGACCTGTCCCGAGTGTAATCGGAGTCGGGGTGCTGGCACTAGTGCTAGTTAAGTGATCGCGGTGGTAGTTGGTATCCGTGGGAATTATTTGTAGTTGCTCACGTACAAATCCACGTTGAGGAGCAGCGGAATCTAGTCTGTAGATTGCGGGTCTATCTGAGGATCTTGTCACGGTGGATATTTTGTGTGTGGTAACACTCCAAATAGGATCAGTTGCTCTCGCTTTACCACCTTCAAGTTCACCCCGTTCATATAAATATCTAACTGTAACATCACCCAATATTTTTTGTTTTTCAATATCTTTTCGTTGTGTTGGTATATTTTTTTTTTGTAATTGCATTAATGGGTTTCATGCTGGTTGTTCGTGTAATCTCATTATTTAAAGCAGCTATCACGCTTGGTAATCTTGCAACCCATTCACGAGATCTTTTATCTTGAATAAATTCCCTAGCGTATTGATATCCAAATAACCGCTCAGCAAGTGTTCGATTAAATCGTTCAACAATTGCCTGATCACGATGAATTGCAGTATGTCCTCGTCGTATTTTGGTATTATGGTGCTTCATCAACGATGATACTGGACCAAGAAATTCCTTACCAGGATCAACCTGTAGCAGCTGTGGCCATCGCAGACCACCTTGTGGTCCGAGTCCTCGTTGATAAATTCGTTCAAACGCATCGGCTACTTCAGATGATGTTTTCGTTGATAGCGGCTCTGCCTCTTTATATCTACTTGCAACATCAACTACAGTTAACGCGTACTTGTACGTTTGTCCACGCACAGTATCATGTGGTAAAAACATAATATCAGCTTGATGAACTTCATTAGGAACACTAACATCGAAATACGCATACTGAATTCGTTTCGGTGGTGGTAGATAAATTTGCCATATTGCCTGTTTGGATAACCACGCTTTAGCAGTAGAATGTTTAACCGCTGCTGCATCAGCGAGTTTACCAATTGCTGCTTTGCCTCTCCAATATCCTCTTGGTGAATAATAAATTAATTCCATTATATATTACCAGACCCAAACGCTAATTTACCTTTCATCGCAGATCTTACTAACCAATTAGCTAATGATTCTCTAACATTTTTATTTTTTTATAGAATTTAATGCATGAATTAATTTCACATCTGCAATATGCCTGTCTTGTAGATTTTTACTTTTATAAGCTACATCATGAACATGACAAGCTTTATCAATAGCATTTATTGGTTCCTCGCCTGGTTTTGGTTGATCTTGATTATCAAGTCTAATATCGAGTCTGGTACCAGGACCGCAATAAGTATATCCTGGTAGATGTTTTTCTCCTGGGTATTTAGCCCATGGAGCACCTGGAAACTTTGACATCAAATTAGCAACATCACCACCGCGCTTATTAGGTAAAAATGAAAATTTCTTTCTACCGCATACAGCACATTTTCCACCGTACGCTATTTTTGTATTTTTTGTTATAACCGTAGCTAAATCAGTAGTTGGAGTTTTAACTCTACAGCGTAAACAATATAAATTCATATTATAATATATATGGATATAATTGATTTCTCAGCGACAAGAAAACGAGAACCTGTTAAACATCATCCTGCGTTACCGAATTCCATCAGAATGATTATCATAGGACCATCTGGATCGGGTAAGACGCAGTTATTACTTAATCTGATAATGAGATGGTTGAAATGGGATAAATTATATTTAGTAGCACCATCCGTTGATGATCAACGATGTTATGATGTTCTTAAAGATTTTAACGAAAATGCAAGATTACTGGACGAAGATAATGATGTCATAGAGTTTATAACATATATTGATGAAGCACCGTCCGTTGATGTTTTAGACGGATTTATTAATAATTTAGTCGTGTATGATGATGTGATGCTAGATAAACAATCAAATCCAGCCAGAATATTTTCTCTCGGCAGACATAAAAATACAGATGTGATCTATGTTACTAAACGATATACACAAATTCCGAAAGTGATCAGAGACAACTGTAATATTTTAGCTGTGTTTAATGGCGTAGACACACACACGCTGCGAAATATTCATCAAACTTGGTGCAGCGGTGACATGGATATGATTAAATTCAGAAATTTCTTCTCACGAGCGCAAGCTACTCCGCATGGATTTATAACAATAAATTTGCACGATCCTAGAACAAGATATCGTGTAGGTCTTGATAAAATATTTGAATAAATTAATAAATTTAATTAAACAGATATCATTAATATAATGAACAACTGTGCGTGGTTAATTCAAGGAACAACAGATAAATGCAACAAAAGGTGCCGTGGAGAATATTGCAGGAGACATAATTATATTTTAAAGAAAAATCCTCATGCTGGTTCACGAAGTTGTGTTGGATGTAACAACGGCGTTAGAGGATTATATCATTTTTGTAAACATTGCGGTGGAGATCGATATCGAAGTTTAATGATATATTACAGAAAAAGAAAGAACATAAATCCAAAAATAGAAAAACCACCATCAGAACTTGAATATTACTTGAAGAACAAAACAAAAGATTCCCAGGATTCAGATGAAGATTCCCAGGATTATTCAGAATAATATAGCAGCAGAGAGGGTCCTGTCTACAATTCTGTTTGGGACAAACAATAATCGTAGACGTGGTATTGACCTCTATGAAGGGTCACTATTTTTTTTGTCTAAAAAAGCGTACGTGACGCGTTAAGTGGTCTGATCGCCCTCTCTGCTGCTGAACTATATCATTTTCGTGTGGAAATCGTCGATGTTTGCGTGAATAATTGTTTATATTTTTGTATGGAATCACTTTCAATCATTAATCATTTTATCTTTTTACTATTTAAGTTTTTTCTTAAATATCAGGACCCATTTCATGTAAATCGCAATATTGTCTGGTTCGTGCATATTTTGTTAAATATCCAATATTTGGATTTTGTTGGCGCACAAATAAGTCTTTTTCACTGAATCATTCATCAATAAACATTGTATTTTTGTCACCATCAAAAATGTTCTGTCATAATCCTTACCAAACCCGGTTATCTTGTTACACTCCATTATGGAGGCTTTTCCAGTTTTTGTATTACTGTCTCCAGACGTAATCGTATCCTATTATTCAACTTCCGACGCAGTGTCACCCCCTTGGCTATAAATCGTCGCGGTGTCAATACGCCATAAGTTCCGCCCACACTGCTTTAGAACTCACCGATACGCAATACACGAGTGGCGAAGTCCATTTATGTTTCTCGCAACCTTTAACACCAAATATGATAAATAAACATTCTATCACCCAATTCCCATCCCATTCACTGAAACGACATCGGTTTTCTCCTACTATTTTGTTTTGCAATCAAGATAATTCAGGATAATTGGTAACATATTTATCCGTTACATTTTGTACCTGGCTTTACTCAACTGCGGTGCAAGATTCAATTACTGATGGTATTTTCACTGCCAAGGAATTGTATAAATCCTTTTATTTATTAAATACATGTACTCTGGTTTCGCTTTTTTGTGTACAACGATACCCGAGGTTGATTTTTGTATACTGTACAATACTTCAAAATAGTGATTTCGGTTCTTCCTATGCTGCACGTGTGAAGTGCTTTCAATGGGAAAAAAAAGAATGCTTCCAGCGCACAGACAATACATGACGACTTTGCCTGTGTATAAATACCTCACCATAAGATAAAATCTTTACATTACAGAATGTCTTGTCAGTAAGCGCTTTATTTTAAGGACTTGCACATCTTCAGCTGTAGAAGTGTTGTGAATTGTTAATTTTTAGTGTATAAGTTATAACTATTTAACTTGGAGAGCTAACCATAGAAGTCGACTGTAGCAGCTGTGAAGCTGAACCATAGCAGCTGTAGGGCTGAATAAACAGTGTTGCTGGTCGAGTAGCAGGTGATCGGGCGTTGCTGACCAAGACTGTTGGGCGCTGATTTGTTGATTGACCAACCTGGAATACGTACTGCTTGATTGACCAGTGTGACTGGTAGCCGATTGTGCTGGTGACGGAGTGTGTAACTCCATACATGTAATATTTTAGCCGTGGACTAATGTTTGGTGTTTGTGGAATCCAGTGTGTTTTTGGGACTGTAAAGATAATTTGTATATCTGTCCCTTTTGTTTTGTTTTTGTTTGCATTGTCTGAGTGAATACATTTTGATTATATGAGTAGAATACCACAGTTTTACTATTTGAGAAAAACACATCATTCTTTTCGTTGTGAAATCACTGCGAATCAGTCACCTCTTGTCCTTGTACTATGTAAGGTCATTTATTTGTATTTTCATTATTAAGTCCGTGCGTTTTATGTATATTGATCCAATATTTGGATCATATTCACGCACATATTAATCATAAATAATTGCTCATTCAAGTCGTTCGTTAATAAACATTGTATTTTTATCACCATCGAAAGTGTTCTGTTATAAATCCGAAATCCCACCCGGTTAGCTTGTTACAGGCACGCTATCGGGTAGAGAAGTCTACTGGTGTCCTCAAACAAGTACGGCAAACATTACTTTTCAAGATAGTCAAATACTTTATGCTAATTCTGTAAAAGGGAAACACTTTCGTTACAAATGGACGAATCACCCAAAAGCTGGCTCGCCCCATGTTCAACTGGCTATGAAGACCCGTTGCTGACACTGCGATTTCGATTGCATGATTTATCTCAGTGAAGAAACGACAGGGGGATATTTGCTTCTTGACGTTGTTGTTTACAAACTGATCTTCCCCTGTCATTTATTTTAATGGAACAATGTTTTCATCTGGATCAAACCTGTTCAACAATTCATCATATCATTTTCATTTTACAATTCCCCATTCTGGTCTTCAAAATGTTTCCAGTTCTCTTTATGTCATCTTGTTTGTCGTTTACATATAACTCTTGTACTTAGAACATGCCACTCTGGATCATCTAAACCTACTTTTGTCAGATTTTAAATATTTTTCGGTAAAGTCAACATAAACCCTATTGTCCTTTGTTCGTCTTCTCTGAATGAGATATGTATCTTCGGTACATCATTTGAAACGGCGGAATAACACCCACATAACCCTTCACATCTACGCAAGGTTCAATTAAATTGCAATATTACAAATTAAAACAAATCACCTGCAATTCAAACTCCTACTCATAAGGGTGGTATAATCTCAACCAATCTTTTTACCTACCAATCAACCAGAGCTCAAAATAAATAATTAACAATTGTCGTACGTTCATTCTGTTTTGAGACGAATTGGTCAATTCTGCATAATTGCCCCAACACCCTTTCATCTTACCCCGAAAGGAAAATGCCAATATATTTCCACATTTGGTCGTTAATGTAAGTTTTGATTCCATTTACCAAACAATGGAATTATCCATATTCTTAAAGTCGGACAGTATCCTTTTCTTTAATTCCTTACACGTCAGTAATGAAGATCCCCACTTCATATCACTAAAGTGTTCATGGGCGAGTTGACTTGACTTTGGAACAGAACCATTTAAGTTATAGAGTCTGGTTTTGCTATACATTACTGAGCCGTATATATTTCCTGGGCCTTTGTTCAAACACGAGTTAGCTATTCTATGGGAAACTTATCTCATGAAACCAAATGGTTTACTCCCAAATTTGATTGACGCAGAAAACTACTTTCATGTTTCCTGACCCTGGTTGAGTGAATATATAACGTTTAGAGAGACCAAAACGCCTTGTCTCACTTATTTAAATTCAGCACATGATGTATGTGGTCGATATCATGAATGGGTTTCAGTTATTATTTTGTATGAAGTTTGCATTTGAGTTTCTTTGGCTTGGCATAATGTCCCATTTTCCGATCCGGGACTTTAAGTGCGTTCAAAAAAATCATTCCTGTCGTACTTAATTAGAATTAGTTGACTGAGTTCATAGTGTTTTCAACACGAATTTATGAATAGTGGAGGGGGGTTTAGACTATATACCAAAGTAGACAAAGAAATTATGGTGGAATTTATACCTGCATTAACGCTTACAAATATTCGAATCCTGCCCGAATACATTCAACACATAAAAGTAGGTATTAATTTTAGATGTACTGTAGACAGCATATCAATCTATACTACAGTCCAAGGACCTGGTGGTATTAACAATATGATGCAGTCTGCATATCAATATGACATCACCATTCCATCTTACAGCCCAGGGACCGGATGTTATTTCTGTTGCATATCAATGTAAAAGACATAACCATTTGATATTACGGTTCAGGGACCAGACGGTATTTCTTTTGTTAAGAAATATGAGTGGTCCAGAAATGTTTTCGTAAAAGCTGATGCGTGATACACAATCGAAAAAAAAACGAATTTTAATCATGTATATAAAATGGGCGAGATAGCATTAATGTATAATACATTGAAATAACATAATGGGTATTTTGAAAAATATTATTGTTCGAAAAATGTTCTCACATAGGGATACAATAATTACGATTGCAATACTAGTATTGGTTCAGCAGTCCAATGTGCGAACTATTTGCGAGCAAAAAAGAAAAGAAAGAAAAAAGTATGAGAGTAATACAAACGGGATCAAACCTTTGATTGGATCCTGAAGAAGGCGATATGCCTGACCGGGTTTAAACTGAACGTCAAAGCAGAAAGGATGGCTGATGCCAATAATTCGTACCATAAAGTGCGGGTCTCCGCCTAAAATGTAATACTGTAGTTGATATTTGTTTCTAAATATAGCATCTATATATTTTCTTCCACGTTCAATTTACGTCAGGATTAACGACATACCTGTCCATCTTTCTATCTCTCTCTCCATTTTAATTTACCTCATTTCCATGATTTCATTCGTGATAGTTCAATATATTCTATTTCTTTCTTTCTTAAGTTTCTTTTTAAAAAAATTGTTTTCTTTCAATTCCATTCTCGCTTTAATCTCATTTTTGTTCTGCTTGCATTTCATTCATTACTCCTTTCAAATAAAAAAGTAACTATTGAAGGATTCCTATGATTACAATGATGGACCATGATGATTACAATGCATTAATACAAGAAAATTAATTTAATGAGGATGCATACCTCCACCTCCCCCATAACCTCTGCCGGCATATTGTTTACTGGGATTGCGTCGTGTGGTAGAAGGATCGGGCGGCAGAGCATCTGGTAAAAGTAAACAACTTCGCATTTAATATCGGAATACACATATGTCTACAACCATTATAATCCAGTCCACCACCACTCACGCAAGAATCAACTTTAAATCTTGAAAAAATATCATACTTTCTTCAGTTTGAATCTTGAGATTTCCCAAACTTTAATCAAAACCCTAGCTACTAAGAGTATTTATTATTTTATAAGTTGCGGTTATAACATAATAAAAGACAACAATAGGTTTGTCTATTCCTTGAAAAGGTTTCAAAAGGAATGTAATTAACATTCAAAAAATGAAAAACACATACATGCGTAGCTGAACGTTTTTCTGAAGACATTCTTATACACACATACACTTTGAATGTTAAAATTGAGCATAGCAGTTGAAAAATTTAAAATCGTTCCCAACTGAGATTCGAAACATGATCTGCAAGGTACGGCAGGATTTTTGTTTAATTTTGTAAACATTATGATCATTCTAGAAAATTATTTTCCATTAGGTAATAATTTTATTATATAGAAAAGGATAATTGTGACATGAGATCATGCAGAAGACTATATAATCTTGTCACTGAAGGGAAGATTCATTCGTGCTTTAAGATCTAGCACAATCAAGTTGTAGTATGTGTTGTGTCCAGTATTTCATGTCGGGCTGGAATCTATTTCTTCAAATTATTATATTCAAGTGATATTCTCTGGAAATACAGAAGTGCTCTGATAACATTACTGGACAGAGACATTCACTGGAATTTATAATGAATTCAAACTGATATTATATTACTGTGATTCAAGAAAAGACTGTTGACGTATCATCATTATACAGATTATAACAGACACATCGTCACCTTCAGCTTTGGAATTAATTTTGGACTTCTACTAAATTTGATTCAGGAGTTTAAATTATTGGGACCTGTGTCTGTAATTCTAGGATTATTCTGGGATTTAATTTGCAATACCGTCGTACTTTTTTCCTCATTTTCACTTTGTATATTAAGGAAATAAATTATCTGTAGAAGTTTACAAAGTCTGTTACATTTCACTCTTTTCTGTTTCTTTTTTTAGGAGCATAGACTCGTAACAATGCCTTTAAAATGAGATCAATTTAATGAAACAAAAATTAACACCCAGACCCATAACCTCTATTGAGACCACCGCCTCTGTCTCCATATCAGTGCCTGAACGGCCCAAGCAGGGGAGAAGGAATAGGCGGTGGAGCAGCTGATAAAGTACAGGTGGTGGAGTAGCTGATAAAATTATACATTTTTATATTTCATAACGTAATACACAAATATGTTTTGTTTTTGTATCTTGAGATTAACTAAAGTGTAATCGAAACCAAAAGTCGCTATTTTTTCCTTTTAAAAATAATTTCAATTAATGCGTAATAAACGGCAGTATTTGATATGTCTATTCCTTTAAAAGATTTTAAAAAGAATTTATTTTCCGTTTCATGAGTTTGTAATTCGCTTTACGTTACAGTTGGCAATTTTAATTTTGTAAAATATGCCTAAATTACCTTGCCCCGGTTGGCCATCTTTTGCATCACTTAAGTATCTTACATCCGGTGTTGTCACCACCATTGACGTCAGTGGTGTGACAAAATTATACTGCAAAAGAAGATTAGTTCTTTTCAGGAGCGTGATGTATTAAGTTTCTAATTCGAACATAATTTAACCCCTGTTTATAAACTATTTACTTCGTTTAATAAAAACCACCATATCTACCATATTGTATTAACAAACAAACAATGCTGGACTCTATTTTGACAGCTTTATCACATGCACGTATTTTTTTTTTTAGTACAGCCTTACTTCTTACCAGTTCCAATTGTCCAAATAAAAATACTTATAATTTATAATCACCATATTAGCTCTGAGGCAGTCAAGCATGGTTCATATTATAGTATTTACACACAAACACACACAATCAATGAATGTTTACAAACACAAATTATATTATTCACGCACACACGGACACATTATTAATGAAGTTGTACACACATAATATTTAAACATATGCACACACAATTTGAAAATGAATGTTAAAACAGACTCGTGCCTCTCACTAGCAGGATGATTTACTAGTACAGTGGATTATCATATTCTGTTCTTTCCTAATACTAATCTGATTGTCCGTACATTTTCCTAATGCCCACTGTTCAACATTAGCCTGGCGTACATAATGAACCCATAATCACGGGATAATTTCTTCTTCCTCTCAAATTCTGGAGGTGAAAAACAAACAAACCCAAATGTCATCATACAATATAATTTGCAACTATATTCTTTTATGTGATACTGACCTTCGTATTACAAACCAGGACAATACATGACCGTTCTCCAAATTAGGCAACTTATGATAATATATTTAAAAAAACGAATACGCTCAATGTCATTCAGACGCTTAATCTCAATACGTGTGTTCAGATTTCTAAGCAACAGTTTTGCACGAGTTTATGATGGGCACATTTTCAGGTAATCTTTGGTATTTTGGAAACGTGCCTTTTCACAACAATATAACAATATATGAGACAATGCATGTATTTATGAATTAAAAGACTGCACCATGCAGCTTCGTCGTCTGAGAACTGACGCTGTGTGGAGCTATCATTACACGTAACAACGTTATACAGATATGGGGCTCCTGTTAGAGTAATTCTCGTCTATAACTTTGAACACGAATGTAATATTTCTGATCGTTTCTTAACAAAGTACACACATGCAACCTGCATTAACTGCCATGCTTAGTCTCAGGAATCTAAACATAAATATTGTCGTATGCTTCCTTCAAAGTAGCTACTAAGGTGGACAATGAGAAAAATAGTAATTATTCATAATATTGGTGAGGAAATAATAAAATTCATAATGAAATATGGATTATTATTGTTACGAGCAGTGTCAGTTTAGTCGTATAGTGTTTTTGGCGTCAACTGTAAGATATACCTTTTAACAAAATCTGTATTGTTTATATTTGTTTTTAATCAAACATTAATGATTCATTTTGCTATGAAATATACACGTATTAAAAAAAAAACAAGCTATTTTGCTAAAGTGACGTTTAAACACAATATGTTTTTTTATTGTGAATTCTTCCTTATTAAGCTCAAACAAAATAAAACTATTCAATGTTTTATGGTAGGTAACTATCTTAAATTCCCTTTTAAATATTTTCCTCTTTAAAGGATGTATATTTGACAAGGTTGGGACTCATTGCCATAAGCTGCTTTCTTTGTTAACCTTTTTCTCGCTGGTACCTTTACGTTTCCTAGAATGTTTCAAGCACATGTATTTTATCTAACACGACGCAGGAACTTTTGTTTTCTATTGCCTTGTTGTTTACTTCCTCATTTAGCTTCATTAGCTTCAGTCCTAAGAGAAAAGTGTACAAACTGAGGACAGAAGAGAAGAAGCAACATTATATATTGGTTGGAATTAACAAAGAGGCGATACATCATGTTGTGTCGGCAATACATCTAGTTAACTCCGCGACACATCTAGATAAGTCGGCGATATATCTAGTTAAGTCAGGTATCTGCTCGTAATCGTTTACCCTTGTTGATACCGGAATAGAACTGCACCTGATTAAGGAGGATTAAGGAGTATTAGCTTGTGTCGGTGTCTTCCTTTCCCCCCCCCATAAGATGCAGTAGCTCAGTTGGTAGATTGTCAGACTCGTAATCCAAAGGTCACGGATTCGAGGCCCATCAAGGCATGCCCCGTTCAGCTGCCTTGTTGTGTCCTTGGGGAAGCACTTACATGTAGCTCCCATTGCCTGGACATGATATTGCCAATAATGCGTTAAACGTGCCGTTAAAACAACAAAAAACAAATTGTAACTTTCAATACACAGATTAACAAAGAAGAATCGCCAAAGTAATAGACTTCTTCACTGACATTCAAAATTTCAGCTTTATCTAAAGAAGACGATTCCGTCTGGCAAAACTGGCTACAAACGATATTATCCCTCCAGGAGAAGTTTGGATCTCTAACGAAGTTGCAGAAAAACAAAATACAAGATACCCTCGATACGAATTTCTCCTTATCAACCAGTGGACTTCAAAAATATTGATTCTGTTAGTCATCATTTTGACGCTTAATGAAAATGTTGAAAACTGTCACAAATTATCAGGGGCGTTTAAGAGCAATTTAAGTTTTAAACTGAATTGTCTCTAAACCAATCAGTGGACTTCAGTACTATTGACTTTGATAATCAACATCGCACTGACCGTCTTTTGCGTGAGGGCATGGAAAGACTTGTCTAACTCATGAGTCTTTAATGCGAGGGCATTTAAAGACTTGTTCAGCAAACAATTCTTAGTATCAGAGCATGTAAAGACTTGTCCAGCTTGTGCATATCTGATGTGAGGGCATGAAAAGATTTGTCAAACTTATACGAATTTGATGCCAGGGCGTGAAAAGACTCGTTCACCCTGATCATCTTATATTTAAGGACATGTAAAGACCTGTTAAGTTTGAACATCTTCAGTGTGATGGGATGAAAAGACTTGTCCAACTTGAACATTTTTAATGCAAGGGCATGAAAAGAACTGTCCAACTTGAATGTTAGGACATACACATATTTTTCAAACGTGTACGTATTTCGATGCGATGAAAGGACTTTGTCCAGTTTGATCATCTTTAGTGCCACGGCATGTAAAGACTCGTCCAATTTGAACATCTTTAGTATGAGGGCTTCCAAAGACTTGTCAAACTTGTATACTTAGTAATATTAATTGTTTCTTTAAAGATTCACCGATGATTGTTTATGACTTTATATTTGTTAAAAGGTTTATAGCGGTAGTATGTTAATGATTACAGATACGAAAGATTTTTGACAAGAGTGAATCCTTTATTCCTTAGATTAATTAATCAAGTACTAATTTTGGAATATGAACGCGTTTACTACTATTCATAATATAGTTAAGCTTGATTATTTAGTTGTGTTGTCTTGGGGTAATTTCGTAAAGTCTTCATATAACGGTTCTTTTGACATTTGTTGGTTTTCATTTTGATGATATATTTATTTATTCTGCGCATGTAATGTTTCATAGCTTTGCATGTCGTTATGTTTAAAACAAATAAAAATAAACCGCCCACCTTTCTCATCGATTTTCTTAGTCCCTGACTGCATGTTAGCCAATGCTTTTCTGTTTAATCGATTTGATCTAATAAAATTAAAAATTATCCCCATTTTTCTCGTGATGTCATGTGGGCAGAAAGAGTGATTACGAACTTTTCTCGATTCCTAACACCAATGTTAAAAATACCATCTTCACTATTTCTCAACTATTACCAGCAAAATTATTGATAAATTATCGCTTGGAGATACAAGCTCTCATCTGGATTTCAAGACTTGTTCGTCGAGAAAAAGACAAATTCACCCCAAACATCCTAACGTTTCAAATTTCTAATTACTTTGCGGATGTGCAAATTCACACAATAAACAGTATGCTGACACATACATGCACAAGAAGACATTTGTAACTTAAATTGCAATTAACAGCAAATGATCTCATGGTCAACCCAACCAATCCAAAATAAACGAAACGAGAACTGTAAGAAAACTTTAGGAAAGAGAGTTCTTTCTTCACAATGACATATCCAAACAAGAAACTGGCTAAAACGTAAAACAGGTCATAGTACATGAAGTATTTATATACCGGTAATCGTAACCCACATTAGGACAGTATACATGAAAATCATGTTACTACCGTCAATTTCGACCAACTATAAACGTCTGAACGGATAGATGGACAATGGCAATGCCGTCACATGTGCACGTGGACAATGATTTGCATTCTAACCACTGCATTATATATTCATTTCACAATATTAGCTAGTACAGTAAGATAAAAACAATTAAAATCAACCTTTAAAGATAGCTGAAGAGCTCTAAACTTCATCTGTTCTTTTTGCAATGGATCCTTCTCGATAAGAGATTTCTCCAAAATCTGCTTGATTGTAAGGTATGCCCATATCTTCTCAGACATTTCTTCAATATCAGATAAAGATGCCAATCCTTCGACTTGACTGAAATCATGGGCTTTGATGCGAGATATCTTCTTAAGTGTAACAGCGCCATCTATACTGTTACCAAGAATCTCCAAGGTAACCGTGTCAGCCGATGAATCTTCTAGCTTTCCAGCGACTACCATTTCAGAACCGTTGAAATAGTTGCTGAAGATAGATTTTGTTACAGATGATGAATTCACTGCATCACTCAAATACTGGAAGGATACATTTTTCAAGAGGATAATAGCGATTTCGTCATAGAAACCGGATATCTGTAAAGCGGCATCGGAGTCCTCGTATATTTTCCTACCGATACCATTATTTTCAACTGCTACCCTCTTCACAAGGTCGTAGTCAGCAGATTGTCCAAACGCGAGACTGAAGATAGATATTCCTCCTTCGTTGGCCCCTTTGACGTTAGCAAGAATATCGTCTTTGTTTTGTACTCCTGTGGTTGCCTCCCCATCTGTCAGGAACAAGATTAGTGGAGAACGCTCCCCCTCGATTTGCGATGTCTTTAAAACCTCGATGGCTTTCAGCAGTGCGGAGTTGATATCAGTCCCTTTGAATAGAAAATTAACTAAACGTTTTGATATTATGAACCACTAGGTGTAGGAAGTGGATTCGTGTGGCTGAATAAAACAAAATTTGAATCAAACGATACTTTTTGCAGCATTATGTACCCTTATTTATTCAATATGAGCTTCTAATACAGTATATCCCTAAAAACCCATACGTACGATTAACAGGAATCTAGACGTTGATTTTTGTAAACTAAGCGGCACGTCTGGAATTGAGAACATGAGCGTTAAAAATCACAACTTCCATACAAAATAATACTCAATCTTTTTGAGTATATACATAACTCGCAATGACAGTGGACCTTCCTTTGATCCTACACCTACCTGTCAATGACAGTGGATCTTCCTTTGATCCTATACCTACCTGGCAATGACAGTGGATCTTCCTTTGATCCTATACCTACCTGTCAATCACAGTGGATCTTCCTTTGATCCTATACCTACCTGGCAATGACAGTGGATCTCCCTTTCATCGTATACCTACATGACAATGACAGTATATCTTCCTTTGATCCTATACCTATCTGTCAATCACAGTAGATATTCTTTTGATCCTATACCTACCTAACAATGACAGTGTATCTTCCTTCATTCCAATACCTACATGACAATGACAGTGGATCTTTCTCTGATTCTATATCTACCTGTCAATCACAGTAGATCTTTCTTTGATCCTATATCTACCTGACAATCGTAGTGAATATATTAATACATGCATGTACACAGTAAATAAATTAAATGACGTAATAATTACCTTATCAAATGTTGTTGTTTTTTTCCATGTGAAAAACATGCTGGTTATTGTGGTTGAAACTGACAACCGACAAAATTCAAACATAATTATCAATAAAATACTTTATATTCCTTTAAGGGAAAAGTAATTAAACAGAGAATTTATGGTAGCGACAATCAAGATTGGTATACATTTTCAGTAACATAAAGGAAAGTCGGCAATGTTGTTTCGTGAGAGCTATTACAATTTATGAAGCGACCCTCTGGCGTAATTAACAAAGACTCCTAAGAGAGACTGATATCTATCAACGTTTTACATTACCTTCCAAAGAGAGACTGATATCTATCAACGTTTCACTAGACCTTCCTCTGATAGTCTGATAGTTATCAACTTTATACATAACCTTCCTGTCAGAGTCTGATATCTATCAACTTTATACATGACCTTCCTCTGAGAGATTGATATCTATCAACTTTATACATGACCTGTATTTGGTATCAGCTAAGAAAATTATTAAATTGATCTATACTTTTCCTGTGTTTTCTTTCTTGCTTGCTTCAGCATATCATGTCTTCTCATCTGTGATGAATGTTATTGTCTTGGCTAACAACCCGACACTTCTGGATGTATGTGACACATCGTGTGACAATAATCCGACACCTCTGGATCTATGTGACACATTGTGTGAAAATAATTGGACACCTCTGGATCTATGTGACACATTGTGTGACATTATTCTGACACTTCTGGATCTATGTGACACATTGTGTGACACAGACCTAAGTATTTCATGACTTATCTGTTTTGTGTAATTCAAAGCAAACTTTCGAACCGCAGACCTTTTGCTCTTAAATCCTATACTTTCTCCAGCACCATGCGGCCATATACACTATACTACACTTATTTATCTGTAAAATTCTAGGGGAAGACATATTGTTACTGTATTTCAATCTTACTGGCCTAGGAAGCTATTAAAATGTGATTTTGAATCTATACGTATCCCAATACAAGAAAGCAATACATACAAAATGACCGGCTAACTTTATTTGCATTCTTTACTACTTGAATGCTATCATGATCTTAGCTGGCTTTGCAGGGTCGATGACTGTCCTGATTAGGTAAAATAATTGTACCATGACAAAATGTAGTTATTGCATTAATTTGGAAGCTGCACCATTATCTACATAAAATTTCACCCTCTTGTTATGCGAAATTTCCGATCTGTATACCTATTAACACTAGACTGGATACCATTAAAATAGACCGGATAACATTACAAATAGACTGGATACCATTAGAATTGACCGGATGCCATTACAAATAGATTGGATACCATTAAAATGAACAGGATACCATTACAATAACCTGGATACCATTAAAATTAGACTGGTCTTATAAGCAGCATTACACTCTCAATGAAATCCATATGTCATAAACATTTAATTAAGTTTCATTTTCGCACAGTGGAAAGGTTCGAGGTGGTTGTACAGATTTACGACATAAAAAGCGAATAGGTGAAATTTAAAACAATTGTATCTTAAACTTAAAAAAAAATACTGTTCTCAGGAATTTAGTTGACTCGCAAATTTTGTTTATAAGATTATACTAATTGTAGCTAAAATAGGCTCATATTTACTTACATCCACCAGCTGTAAGCTGTCTGACATAATCTATTGCCGACCGCCTACTGCTGGAGTTGTTATTTCGTTGCATGGTGTTCTGCCATAATTTGTTGCCACTGTTAAATTGCAAGATATTAAATCGATCTTCCTCATGAAGCTCGTTCAACATTCGTAACATGGCCTGCTGCAACTGCACAATTTTCGTACCAGACATGGAGCCGCTTGTGTCCAGCACGAACAGTGCGTCCTTCGGTAGGGGATCAATATCTTGTGGGGCGAAAAAGTGCACGAAATATCCATTGACAACCTGTCAGTAAGAATAACAATAGTTAGTTACTTTTCTTTTAAGTACACTTCTAAATTTTAATAAATGCTCATTAACTTTGGGACATTAGCTCTGAAGTTGATCATTATTTCTGTCGAAATTAGATTACTGATTGACTGAAGGATGGATTGATGAAAGGATCCGCGTACAACTGCACATCAGCACATGAAGGACTATTAACTGCCGACGGACCGTTATATAATCTTCTCCACATCTGCAACCCACTGGAAAAAGGCATAATATCTGGGGAATAGATAGATGGATAGACAGAGCAACGACAACGTTTTGCATCATTACCATTTTGGATTACATTTCCGGTTCTGGTTGTTTCGAGTACGTGCGACGTTAATTCCTCCATTCGGGTTTGTTTGTTTTCTCCAGGTTTTTCTGAATGTTCCACACCAAAGACAATTACAATTCATGACCTGAGGCGTTGATAGTAAGAATTCTGATTTATTCCAAGTAATGTTATACATGCCATGCAATACATAAAGTATTAACCACACTAATATCAACAAATGCACCAAAAAGTGATATGCATGCAATGTATCTTCTACACGGTTTGCAACAAAAAAAGTATTCTGGAATTTTGTTTCTGCGCAGGGAAAGGTACGCCCACCATAATTTTGGCAATAACATGTCGATAAGAGCTATCCATTATACAACACTATTACGAAGAAATGGGGTATATAAAGAGAGACCCGTAAACTCCTCATTCATGGAGTTTTGATAGTACAGAAGAATGCACAGCAGCTGCCTTGAAATGAGTCAGGGACATCTTTCACCAATGTATGTTATCACTAAAATACTAGATTTAAATGTTAGTCGATACAAGGCATTACATACCTTCAGAAATGCATTCCCAATGCATTACTTGACAGTCTCCCTCTGACGTAACACCGTTGTATTAGAATGCCTAAATAAAACCAATGTCTGCTGCTTCGTCGGTCAGTCATTCGGTTGGTTTTGGTTGTTGGTTGTGTTGTTGTTTAGATATTTGGTTGGTTCTTGGATGGACGGTGGGTTAGATGGTTGGTTAGTTAATCGGTTGGAAAATAAAATCATAAAAAATATTTTACTAGTTCAAAAAGTTGCAGTTTGTGAGAAAATTCTCTTTTTCTTTACTGTAAAAGTGAACGATCCGGTAAGCAAACGGTATGTTGCTCAGAAAATTTCTAGTAAGACATGACTTCCTTTTTTATGTATAGAATTTTCGCCAAATTGTAAATAGCAAACATAGAACACAAATGTAAGATAAGTTGATAGAACTTATCTTAAAACAGACGTAAACAGAACAAAATATGTACTCACTAAAAGATCACCTGCATCCAAGCCATGAGCAATGTCGTATTCCACGACAAACTGACCGGAAATTCCGTTAGCGGATTTTGCCATTTGCTGCTGCATGCTGGGAATGTACGTGATGTATACACTTTTCTCAGTCGGCCGCTGGATGATGGCGATATCGTTCGTCTCTGTGGTTGAAGTATATATATATATATATATATATATATATATATATATATATATATATATATATATATATATATATATATATATATATACTTTAACAAGAGTTTAGCAAATCTACAACGAAGTAGGAGAATTAGGAAACATTTTGCTAATTATAGATTAAAAAGTTTCTAAAAGATATCCTTTATGTAAGGGGAACATATACAGATTGACTTCGACCAACTCTACTATGTACCATTTTATGAGAACTCTGACTTTGAACAACTCTACTATGTACTGTTTTATGAGTACGTCGACTTTGAACAACTCTACAATGTACCATTTTATGAGTATGCCGACTTTGAACAACTCTACTATGTACGTTTTTATGATTACGCTGACTTTGAACAACTCTACAATGTAACATTTCATGAGTACGTCGACTTTGAACACCTCTACAATGGATCATTTTATGAGTATGCCGACTTTGAACAACTCTACTATGTACGTTTTTATGTTTAAGCTGATTTCGAATAACTCTACTATGTATCGTTTTATCAGTATGCTGACTTCGAATAATTCTGTTATTTACCACTGTGTGAGTATGGTGAATGCGCTGTTGTGTAAATACAGGAAATTTGGAATTTTCGATGTTTATGATAATTTATTTTAGTGTTGCTAAAACTTGTTTTGCATAGTGTGTGTTTTGTGTGTGTGAGCTCTCGTGTGTGTGTGTGTGTGTGTGTTCTGAGAAATGAATAAATAAGGTTCATAGTAACATTTGCGTATGTAGAATGAGCTTTAAAACCAAGGAAAGTTTTAAAAAAAAGCCATAAACAAATTGCAATCCATAAGCGCGACACTGACAGTAGGTATCGACCAACAAATCAGAACTCTAATTTGCAAATATGTCGACAACTACTGTATTATACAGGTTTATTCATTTTCTTCTCCAAAGTGTTTATTCAAATTTGAAATAAATGACCAGCTGAACATCATCTTTATGTTTCATCTGATAATTCATTGGAACTTAAATGGAAGAATCGTCTGCCACATGATTTTCCAGCAATACAAACGTTGTGCAGTCTGCTACTAGATTATCCAGCAATACAAACGTGTGGCATTCTGCCACAAGATTACCCAGCAATACAAACGTGGTGCAGTCTGCTGCTAGATTGTCCAGCAATACAAATGTATGGCAGTCTGCCACAAGATTATTGAGCAATAGAAGCATGTAGCAGTCAGTGAAAACTTTAACGGATTCGTGGTGTTTCTCTCCATCCCATAATCTCCAAGAAAATACACCGACAAAATAAGATACATGAGAATAAATAAATTTTATAATCATTTTAATATTCTTCAGACAGACAACCATCAATAATAGAGCCAAAAAATCTGGATTACAAAGCAAGTATGCCAAAGCTGACATCTCTTTACCATTATCCAAAAGAGACCATATAAATTGACAACTATAAAACCCTTACATCCACTATTGTCTTTCAAAACTATCGTTTCGAATAAAGCGTAGCTGAGGCTGCTTTTACTCAACATGAAATGTACCATTCCAGACGATCCTGTTGATGTATCGAGGTTCAGAGAGAACAAAAAAAAAAAAAAAAAAAGGAAAATGACGAATCTGCATGTAAGTGAAAGAACGATTACATTCGACTCTATTGTCAAATTGAATTATTTTATTTAAATCAATTAATACAAGATGACAATGGGAAGAAGGCAGCTCTCAATATAGTTTCATTTAGCTAATGTGGGGAAAAGGCTACATTATATGAATGCAATGTCGCTGCTGTAGGAAATTAACATGTTTGAGCGCGGAAGACACAAATGATGTTGTCAATCCGAATCAGTGAGAAAGTAGTACTCGTGCCAGCTAGGTGAAAGAGGAATGTATCAGTGAGAAAGCAGCACTCTGCCCAGCAACTGTCAAAGAGGAATGTGTCGATGAGAAAGTAGTACTCTGTCTAGAAACTGTGAAAGACGCGTGCATCAATGAGAAAGTTATACTGTGGCCATCGCTTGTAAAAGAGGAATTTATCTATGAGAAGTATTCATCTGTCTAGGAACCGTAAATGAGGAATGCATCAATGAGAAAGTAGTTCTATGTCAAGCACCTGTTGTTGTTGTTGTGAGGTTTAACGCCATTTTTTCAGCACAATATAGGCCATACATGACGACCAATATAAATGATGGAGTAGAAACCTAGAAAACCTCATGGAGAACCACCAACCGACATCACGTACCCACATTCAGCCTTGCCCAAGACTCGAATCCACGCAGACATTTCAGATGGCAGTGATTTGGAACAGTGAGGTGGCGCTCGACAATTTCGTATTTTGCATAGGGTTAGAGTTTTAAAAAAAGAAGAATTTCCTCACTGGTTGTACTGGCTCTTTAAAAAAAGACTTTGTATATGCTAGGTATAGTTCAAAGAACTTTAAATTCCCTTTTTTGGTGTATGGTTGATGTGTGTAATATGGGTTATAGAGTATAAAGCTTGGCCCTACTCCAGATGTGCACCTTTCAAAAAACTGCTGGCCATTGCACTTTCAGAAGCTGGAATTGTCCAGTTGAACAAAATTCATCTTCCCTATGTTAATAGGTGCTACCAAATTAATTCAGGCTGATTTTTCTAGTACAAGGGAGCAGTCATTTTAGTTAGCAGTGTGGTTAGATCATGTAAAATTTCCTTAAGTACAATATCCAAAGAAATGTCAGCCACATTACATCAAAGTAGCATAGAAGGTATGTCAGCAATCTCTCCACTGTATATGTTTCGGATGCAAACAACTTCACCTTACACACATCACCTTCTCAAGAGTCAAAAGTACATAATAACTAATGAGCGCAACCTGTGTGCTTTAGACCACTCGGCAACTCGGGGATCCCTCCAAATCCTGCAAAAAGGAATGTATTCAAGTTTTAAGTGGTAACTATCTTGGAGTTATATAATAACTGCTTAATACTCTTAGAAAAATAGGACAAGCTATAATAGGGATGCTTTATGTAATTTTTTGAGAAAGTCTGAGGAAAAAGAACGCATCGTAACAATAACGCACCTGTTATATCTATATCAGTAAGAAGATCGTTCCTAATCGGCGGAACTCTGAGCTTGGTTATCTCCCTTGATTCAAATATGGCGACATCTACCCGCATGTCTGCTACTGGTTGACCGGGGTTAATGTAGACTGTGTGGGTGTATGTTCCTTTGTTACGCTTTAGCAATTCTTGGTAAGTGAGACTAAAGGTCACTTTGTCTTGTGCTGCGACATTTACCTCCACTTCAAAGCTGTTTGTCTCCCTTGGCCTAAATTTGCATGTTAAAAATGAGAATCAACAGAAAACTAACTTTGAATATATTTACAGAGTGATTGATATAGAAAGATTTAATATTTTTGGATTTCATTACATCTTAGACTGTAATTTATATAAATATAAAGAGAGTGGAAAGATTATTACATTGCGTAAAATACACAACTAACGTCTTGAATTCATCCATTCAAGATTGGAAATAGTTTTAAGGCGCTTGAAGACTGTTATACATATTTAAAACTCATCTTTAAATTTGAGCACAGAATGATAACGTTCTAGTCACGGCTTCACAATGGCTGCAAGGAAACAATTTATTTCTTACCTTACTGTCGTAAATTGTTCCATTCCTTCAATAAAATACAATGTTACTTTCTGTTCCGTCGGATTGATCATCAGTTTATTGGTATTTAACTATAGCTAAATTTATTAAAACGTAAATAAATTTATTGATTCGCTGACTAATTGATCGGCCGATGGACTGATTCGTTTAACCATCAGGCAAAAGATCAATTTCATTTTTTCTTTCGTTCATTGCTCGTTAATTTTTATATTAATTCCATATTACATTTTTTATTAGTCATTCATTAATAATTCGATTTAATGGCTGAAAGAATGAGTGGTGAGCAACATTAGCGAGTGAGCGATTTTCTTACTAAACACACTTTGGAACTGCTTACTTCTGACTGACATGCCCTGCACTCTGACCCCGTTTTTTAGCCTTGTCGTATTCTTTCTTTGCCTGTTCCTTCTCTTTAATTTTTCCAATGTATATATTGCCACCGATTTCTCTGTTAAAAAGAAGAGGAACATGTTATGCCGTTTTACTGTAATTACAGATAACCTAAACGAGTATCAAACAGCTTAAAATAGACAAAAGCAAGACTCGCTTTTGAAGGTTTCTTTAATATAATACTGTAATTTCGCTCTTATCGTAAAAGTTAAAGATAAAAGATGGAAAGAAACTGTGTTGTGTATTAAATTACAACTTATTAAGGTAAAGATTAGTTCATCACGGTATTTTTTTGTCTACTTTATTTGGTAATTTAAGAAGTTTTTGCTGCATATGTGTGTGCGTGTGAGTGTGTGATTTAGATTTTTAACGTAGCTGTAACAATTTTGCAGTCATATCACTACGATGCCTGCAGTGTGGCAGTTTATAGTGATAACTAACTCTGGAGCATCATGCCGCAGACATGCAGCATGATGTCCCACCCAGTCACATTATCCTGGCACCAGGCCGACCAGTCCTAAAACTAAGTTCTTAATGCTGAGCGCCAAGCGAGGCAGCTGATAATACCATTTTAAGGAATCTTCTGAGTGAGTCGGTTGGAGTTTGAACCAGCAACCTCCCGCATCTGATGTGGATGCTCTAACTTCTTAGGCCACCTGAACGGTCTTAAAATCAAATAAAGATGCATGCAACAAAAGTATCAATAAGTAACGTGTATTTGAATCCGCTAGGATATAATAACAGTAGTGATGGTGGTGGTAGAAGCATGAGATCGGTTATTCAGATAAGCTAGTTCTAGTTGGTAGTTGTTGCAGTAGCGGTGACGAAGGCAACAGCATTACGAGAACAAGAAGAAGGAAAAGGTAAAGGAAGGGAAGGAAAATACGAGGAAAATGATGATCATGATGGCGACGAATGTGACTATGACGAAGAAGATTAAGAAATGACTAAGAACAGGGCCAGCCAGAGTGTCAACCCGACCATATAGGCCAACTAGGCGGTAGCCTAGGGCCCCATGCATCAAAAGGGCGCCAAATGATAAGGAATTGAATTGGGAGGGGGTAAGTGTGCAAAGTCATAATTCGCTTAAAGTATCAAAAACACTCGGTCCTACCCTGAATAAAAGATAACATCCAATCCCCACCTTGAACACCTCTATATCGAATCACCAGCCTAGGTTAAGCAGTTTATATTTGGAGCGGCCAATAAATTGTATTAACTCAACAAGGCTTAATAGGATGAGTTAAGTGCAATTGTTTAATTAATCTTGGTTTAATTAACGACAAAGCCCAATATAGTCAGTCTCTTTCAAGACTAGTGCTGTGCAATAGTCTGGGAACTACTTAATGTGCTGCCCATTGTTTTCACTCGGAAATCACTGCTCGCAGAAAATAAATGTAATAAAAAGGTTCGCCTGGGTCAGACATGCCACGTGACATTATAAACCTGAGAGCCTAACTCTAAACAATCCAAACAAATATGCTGAGAAGTTAGTAGACACACTAAATATTTCAAGTGTGTACTTAACGGTTCCGTTGATAATAGGATTCTCCTACTTTTAACACTTGGTCATGGATATATTTTGTTATTGCTCATCTAGGTTTACTGGCAAATATTAAACACAAAAGGATAAAATATGAGAAAGTTTCGTAGATAACTTACAGTAAGCATGGCAGTGAGTTAGCCCCTCACGGACTGTAAGAATAATTGATATTTTAAAACTGTCCACCACCTAGTACATGGCGGTGCCCAAGGGAATAGTTGACCAATCAGGCAGTGATCCACGTGACATCTATAGCCAGAACAAAGATAAGCATGACCACCAATTAAGATATCATGTATATCATCATCATCAGTGTGTGTGTGCGTGTGAAAATAAATGTTGAGTGCATTCTCAAAATTTCATGAAGAGTGGTTGGAGAAAGGTTATAACCGTTTATATTTGTATTCGATACGATGTAGCAGTCAACTAGGTTTTAATGTATGACAAGCTTTGATTTTTCTGTAAAAATGAAAAACTTCTCATCTTTCCAACGATACTATTGGTCGGTTGTCCTTAGGTTTCGGTTTACTGAAAATTATGACGGTCATCTTGCTAATTATTGTCTCTACAGTCGTATGCCAGTTGTATGTCCGAGTCCACGGAAAACAGAACATAATTACAAAATAATATCACCATTCTCATTCATTTTAGAACATACTTCGACCTTTTATTTGCTGACTTCTTTGATTTTTACCGCTTTCTGTAACTTCCGCGGACCGCCGCTTAGTCACGGCATGTAGTAGTGTAGCTCGAATCAAACCATGTTGTGTTTTGAAGACATTATTTTACATTTTTATGGATGAATTCACTGATCTTTCCATCTGCCTCGCATATCTGTGGTAGATTTGGGCAGGTTTCATGTGGATTTGGGTGGTTTTGGGTGGATTTGGGTGGTTTTGGGTGAATCGTGCTTGAACAGTAAATATTTAAAACTTTACAGCGTTCCGCAAAAACTTTGTAACCGTTTAATGTATACTCCACATTGGTGTTGAAGTACTGTGCATACTTTTGCAGGAAAATCTGGAATTTTATAGAAAGTTCTAACAAAGAAGTACCAAGAGCTAACGATAGTACAATCAAATCTGTCTCGAGTGACCTACCATCTGGGTTACAGAAAAAGGTTGTTATTGATGGGTAGCCTCTACTTATTGGTACATGATTTAAAAATGTACATATAAATTGAATTCTATACTCCATTCCATTGTTAACAAGTGGATGCGATGAAATTTGGTTATATTGTTTAAAGAGCGCCAAGTGATACGAAGTTTCATGAAAATGAAATGTCGCAAGAATACTTAAATTTGCCTTAAACGTGCAATCTGAACATCCTCTGCCCTTTACGTCGTACAGTGCCATTGGAAAGAATCGAGGTTGATCCAAATGTTGTGCAGTACTATACTCACACAAACTGCTCTGCATCGACGTAGACAGACAATGCCAATGCCAGCACACACCATTTTATCCCAGGGTCGGGATAGTTTTCAGTCGTCAATCATTTAACATGCTGAAGTTCTTTGAAACAAGGCTAAAAATTAACAGGTGCTACCTTATGCTTCAAAACTGGACATTTTTCGGATTGTTCATTTTCTTCATCTGAGAATGGCTTCAACAATAAAAAGAGGGAGGAAGATAAACACAAGAGCAGACGTCTGCTGATATGCATTTGTGGCAGTGCCATTTCGAAAAAAGCGAAAGCGCCATATTGGAATTAGTATGCTTATACTCACAGTGTAAAATTGGTCATAAAAGCTTCGTTCGGGAGAATGATGTCAAAGACTGCTTCCTTGGAGTTTCTTCCTGGATTGACCACTCTACTTGTCACCAATGTAGTGGCAAACCTGAACTTGATGTCCGACATGATATGCAGGGAGTAAATTCTGGGTTTCTGAATCAAAGGAAAAGATACGTTTACATTATATAAATGTATGGACATGTATTATGTACTCACACTTTTCTAAGTTGTCAATGTTTCCCCAATTGCCGACTATCAGTTTCCCTGTCCTTAGTGAACAAAATAAAATTGTCAAAGCTCTTGTGTTAAATCGCACCGGCCATCCTCTATTAAAATCCCAAAGAATATGCTAGCTTGTTGCCATATACTCCATAATTAGTAACCATCGACGTCATTCAGTCGTTGAGATATTCGTGTAGCATCTGATTGGAGGAAATGCATGTGAACTCTATTGACCATGGATAATCAAATCTCAGGCTAAATTGATTTGAATTACGGTTCTACAATTTATTATCTTGTAGATAAAAAGTTAACTTTAAATATTATTTGCTTTATATTGTGTTCAGCAAGCTTGGCCATTAATAAATAGAACATAACAGAACAAAATTTTAGTCAATATTTTAGATCTCCAACCTCTAGTACATATTAAATAGCGTATAATACACAGCTCGATATAAATAATAAAGTAAAATACAATTGTTTAGGATTTGCTATTGATACATTTTAACAGTTGATTTCTTAGTTTAAAAGCAAAATACAAAAACCTTGCAACGTTAACAATAGGCTTATTATATGACTGGACATTACATTAGCAAAATTATCCACTGTATAGTTGATATAATAATCTTGGAATCATCCATTTTCTTTAAAATAATAAACATTGGAAATGATATCACCTTGTCTGCATCTATATGCGCCAACTCTGTATTACCGAGGGCTCTACATTATGCGGCAAACGGGATTTTCCGAAAATATTTGGACACGCGCCGTGGAGCAGTCGTTTACAAATGCAAAGTTGTAGCCAGTAAGAAGGAAACTATCTTATAGCACAAATTCCTCTAAAAAGTCAACATTTTTTATTAATTTACATTGAAAAAAATGAATATCACCTTTTTGTAAATTCCATGCAATTCAATTGATCGTCATATAGAGAACTCCGGTCGAACTTGCTATACCTGGTATCGCTTTGATTACGAAATAAACTCAGTATATCGTCTGATGTTTGATGATTATAGGTCATATACCGATGGTCACGTACATGTCCTTACAAGGTTTAGCTTGGAATTTCATTTCATGGTGGCCATTATCCACCCAACTTTGACCAAATGTTGCATATGATCATACTTCTCGTACGTAAATAAGAAAACAATAACAGTTAAACATTCTTAAAATCAGTAATATTTCAATAATAATAATATTAACAATAATAATTTTGTATACATTAATATTTATTTACCCACACCACATTTAAAATTCATATAAAGTTAAATAATATTTGTTTTTAATTTGTAATGTTGCTATTCATGGATTTCCACTTTAATTAACATTTGTGTGTTCGATCTGATGATTGGATCCTTTCGTATTTTTGTGAGGAAATATTCTGCCAGTGCAAGGGAAGACATTTCTTCTCATAGGTAAGTTGCAATTTATGTTTATTATAAACACGCGTGCTACTATATCTAGGTTAGGCATATGCCGCGATAATATAGAGTTGTTCGCCCATGATACGTTAATCTTGGTCAGCCACCACATGCAGTTTAATTTGCATTTTCGTGCTTCGATTGACAAAGATAATGTATAGGAATAAAAAGAGGGAAAGTCAAAGAAACTTTACAAATTATAAGTAAGCAGTAATAGCGAAACAGTTTTAATGTGCACCGATAAAAACCATCAAGTATCACGATAATACAGCGTTCTGATATATATATATATATATATATATATATATATATATATATATATATATATATATATATATATATATATATATATATATATATATATATAATAATAATAATAATGAGGACTTTGCATAGCGCCTAATCTTTAGGAGCTCTAAGCGCTTTACAACATTAGACAACACCTATAAGATAAAAAACATATATATTGATATGATTACAAAACCAAACACCATGAAATTAGAAAACATATATCATGTTTAGTCCAGTACTTTACACATCTGAACATATCCGTTGAACTCAGATGGTATCGTCCACATTCACCGTGACAGATATAATTACTCACAGTTGTTAGAGCGTCCGCCTCTAATGCGGGTTCGAACCCCAGCTGAGTCTTACCAAAGATATAAAAATGGTACTAGCAGCCGCTTCGCTTGTAGTCCGATAAATAAACTCCACAAATATGTGTTGATACTGACGGACGATGTTGTAGGTCTGATGTCACCTGTTAATTAAAATGTGCAACCTTTCTGCATGCAAATCATTCCGAAACAAACCCGCGTACACTTTAGACACATACTGATAACTGGTAACAGCCATATCAAGCGCGAAATTCAAAATGGCCACAGGACAAATGGTTGTGCTATTCCACGTGGATTTACAAGTCACCAAACAAATGATTTTCTCAGGAAATATAATCTACATATCTACAAAAGAACCCTTTAGCCGATGGTAGCTGCACAGCAACGAGAAATACCGTTAATAGTATAACATGTACACCGATGTGTGCAGCCAAATTTAAATGCAGATAATTGCAGCTTTTAATGAATAAGAAATATCAGCCCCTCTCCAGAAAATCAATTTCACCACGGGTGAAGGGCTGATTTATCGGCCTACCTCGCTTGGTGCTCAACATTAAGAGGTTAGTGTTAGGAATGCTTCGCCTGTTGGCAAAATAATGTGACATGAGGTGGGACATGATGCTACAGGTTTGCGGCATGATTCCCCAGTAACAGAAATCCCTATAAACTGCTACACTTCAGATATCGTAGCGATATGATTTGGAAAATTGTTAAAGCCACGTTAAAAGTCCAAATCACGCACACACCTTAGCAACAGACATGTTTTTTGATAATTATATAACCGTGCTCTCCAAATATTTGTTGAAACGTTAAATATCTAGATACTACGGCCACGTGCAAGCAGTCCCATATATGATTATAAAATAACCCGTTTTGATCGGTCTGCCCTTATAATTCTGCGCTCTGCGATCATAATTTCTTAGAAGCCACCAGTTCGAAAGACAATTATTTTCGTTTCTGCTAGATTATTTTATCTTCCTGTTTCAATACAAAATTCATTTATGGCATTAATTTTTTGTTGTAATAACCGTACAATTTCAGCACAGTTATATAGGTCATCTGCAAACAATTTGCAAAGATCTTCGTTAAATTGTCATTGACGAAGATAAACCCCATCACATGTAGTTATATTATCACAAGCACTGTAGTGTTTTCTTAAGCCATCCTGAGTCACATCTTTCTGTTCCCTATCCAACATTATGTTCAAAATAGATGTGAATATCTTGCAGAGAGCATTTAATAGAGAAATTCCCATGTAATTCATACTCCCATTCTTAAATATCCAACATATAATTTTTGACCACTCTTTTGTAAATTCTCCCGTTTCAATATACTTTTAAAGAGTACGTTAAGAAATGAAACAATGGATCGTAAAATCTACTGGGAACAAATGACAGGAATCTTGTTGGGACCTGGAGTTTTACTTTTTAGAGCGCTAACGCTCTCAATTATTTTTTGATTTGTTATTGGTTTATTCATTTCGAAATTGTCATTCTCATTTCTTGCAGTATCCTCATCGTTATTATAATCTCAATCTCTGTTATACATTAAAAAGGAATGGAAATAATCGAACCAGTCATTCGTTGTTACTTTAGACTCGTTTTCATGTACCCTGTTATAATATTTACCCTTTAACACTTGCCAGAATATCTTTTGTCTTTTCTTGATTGTACAAGTTTATCTCTCACTAACGTTTCATGTAATTAATACAATCTTTTAAACGAGTTTCTACTGTAAACGTATGTGTCTAGACGAATAATTCGGTTTGCAAATCTGTATTTTCCAAATATGTTTAAATTTCTCCAGTTTACCATTATCGCAGTCTTGATCCCACTATTGGGGTTGTAAGCTCTGCGGTCAAACTGGGAACTTCTGTATCTGCATTTCAACACAAATTTATTTATAAAAGGACTCAAGCCGTTTTCCTCTTATCGTTATTTAAATGTAATAAATTGTCTTGGACATGCTCAATAAATTTCTGCTCAAAATGTTGGAGAAGACATTACCCATGTATGTCTTTTAATGGAACAAAAATCGCAAATAATTATCGTCGTCAACGTCCTCAAGGCAACGTAGCCACCTTCACTGACATATTCATTTTACAGATAATCTCTTGTAATCCGATCTATTTTACTACAATTATTTCATTTATCAGAAAATTTCAAGCAACAATAGATTGGAAAATGGGAGGATTCGTCTGTCACACAAGTTTGATATAAAGGGAAACTACTCTGCAAGACTATAACGTGTGTGTGTGTGTGTGTGTGTGATTTGGATTTCAACTATTTTTCAGTCATATTGCTACGATGTCCTCAGTGTGGCAGTTTATAATGTTGTCTAGCACTGGGGCATCATGCTGCAGACATTTAGCATCATCTTCCACCAAGTCACATTATCCTGACACCAGGCCGACCAGTCCTAGCATTAACCTCTTAATGCTGCCCCCCCCCCCCCCCAAGCGAGGCAGCGGCTAGTACCATTTTTATAAGTCTTTGGTATGACACAGCCAGGGTTCGAACCCGCGGCCTTCCACATCCAAGGCAGACGCTCTAACCACATGGCCTCACACACACACACACACACACATGTATGTTACACCCCAGGAGTTACTCATGTGATCTGTGTTTTTAAGCACAAAGATGGAACTTTAATGTCCTCAAAAAAGCAAGAAACTCAGCGTCCTGCATAACCTCTGTTTCGCAAAAACCTACTATGTCAAAACGCATACAAAAACCTACTATGTCAAAACGCATACAAAAACCTACTATGTCAAAACGCATTCAAAAACCTACTATGTCAAAACGCATACAAAAGCCTACTATGTCAAAACGCATACAAAAACCTACTATGTCAAAACGCATACAAAAACCTACTATGTCAAAACGCATACAAAAACCTACTATGTCAAAACGCGTACAAAAACCTACTATGTCAAAACGCATACAAAAACCTACTATGTCAAAAGGCATACAAAAACCTACTATGTCAAAACGCAAACAAAAACTTACTATGTCAAAACGCAAACAAAAACCTACTATGTCAAAACGCATACAAAAACCTACTATGTCAAAACGAATACAAAAACCTACTATGTCAAAACGCATACAAAAACCTACTATGTCAAAACGAATACAAAAACCTACTATGTCAAAACGCATACAAAAACCTACTATGTCAAAACGCATACAAAAACCTACTATGTCAAAACGCATACAAAAACCTACTATGTCAAAACGCGTACAAAAACCTACTATGTCAAAACGCATACAAAAACCTACTATGTCAAAACGCATACAAAAACCTACTATGTCAAAACGCATACAAAAACCTACTATGTCAAACGCGTACAAAAACCTACTATGTCAAAACGCATACAAAAACCTACTATGTCAAAACGCATACAAAAACCTACTATGTCAAAACGCGTACAAAAACCTACTATGTCAAAACGCATACAAAAACCTACTATGTCAAAACGCATACAAAAACCTACTATGTCAAAACGCGTACAAAAACCTACTATGTCAAAACGCGTACAAAAACCTACTATGTCAAACGCGTACAAAAACCTACTATGTCAAAACGCGTACAAAAACCTACTATGTCAAAACGCATACAAAAACCTACTATGTCAAAACGCGTACAAAAACCTACTATGTCAAAACGCGTACAAAAACCTACTATGTCAAAACGCATACAAAAACCTACTATGTCAAAACGCATACAAAAACCTACTATGTCAAAACGCATACAAAAACCTACTATGTCAAAACGCATACAAAATCCTACTATGTCAAAACGCATACAAAAACCTACTATGTCAAAACGCATACAAAATCCTACTATGTCAAAACGCATACAAAAACCTACTATGTCGAAACGAATACAGTATGAGGCAAATTAAAAGCATTTTTTTATTTTTATTTTGTTTCTTTTTTTTTCTTGTTTTTTAAGTCCTTCAATATTCCAGCACAAGAAAGAAAAGCATTCAGTACACAATACATGTTCGTAATTGACATTATAGCAGCCGTGAACTGCTTCCCAATCCTATTCCTCGCTGGTTGAACTAGTTCCATTCATATGTCGTCTGGCGTGTTGATTCACCGTATGCACAGTGTTTAGTGGTATTTTCATTGCTCTGATGTTCACGCCGTTCCAACCGAACATATCTCCGCTTTTTTCCCAAATCATATATCTAAACCTTCCCTCCGAAAATCAGTTTATCATAACTGCTTGTCGCCAATTCATCCCTCTTCTTTTCTTGAGTAATAAACTCGAATTGTTATTTCCTCTCCTCTCTTATACGCTGCGTGTAATCTTCTGACGGAAAACGCTGTTTATTGATTCCTTTTCATGCCGCTTGTAGGATACGGTCTCAGCCCTTATACAAAGTAAACTTGTCTATGGTCGGTAGCGATTGGCCCGTGCTATGCGTGCGTTGGTATTTGGACATCAACCTTTGTGCCCTCTCAAATAGTGTAGTTTGTGCGTCATCTATATAAAAGGAGTCCTGTAGGTAAAATTACGATTTTCTTCTCACATACTTTCCATCCTTCGCTAGCTGTGCCTGAAAAACCATGAAAAATAAGATTATTTCTTCTAGATTGTCCCTCAACTTTGTCAATCTGTTGTTATTTTTTCATTTGCTTTACCCGATTCCCCTCTTTCAAATTTTGCTCAAAAGTTCCTTATTTTCCTGCCACAGATCTTGGGAAAGATCGTTAACCTTATGATTGTGTTCAGTGTCAATTTTGTTCACGGATTCCGTTTAGCTAAAATACTTGCGAGAACCTCGTTAATATCCGTTGACGGATGTTGACTTCTGTGTGGTTGTTGGGTTCTTGACCCTAATTGTTCCAGAATCTGATATAGACAGCCATGTCCGTCTCGTCAGCGCCCTACTACTGGACCTCGGGCAAGGGTTATTTTCTCTACGGAACCACTCACCACTAACAACAAAATCCAGTGTAAGCAAATCTTTACAATAACACAAATACCTGAACTTGTTATCCTTAACACTTGCATCCTCGCTTTTACCCTTCTTGGTTGAAGAATGTGCCAATTTTAGCCCGCCATAGTTCATCATGTACACCAATTTTTTCAATTATTTTGAAAAGGGATCTATATCCCGTCTCTATCTTGACATGTGCAAGACGGCGCCTCCTTGGCTTCCTACAGCTAGGAGCAAAAAATACGTAAAGATTGAACAGAAAACTGCGTCAAAAGACACATGAAGTATATGGCCTTAAAACGCTATGGATAAGATATTAATCTATTTTGGTAAGAAAAAATATAATGGCAGTCGCTCTGGTCAGTGGTGTGGACACAAATGAAGGATGGTCTTATGTCACTTGTTCAGGCTCGAATAAAAAGTAACGCAAGAAAGAGTGAAAACAACAAGCTTTGAAAATTACAACAATTTATTTCACTGGAAAAATTCTGTAAAAATGAAAAAATATGAACTTACGGTTTTATAGAAACAAATAATCCAAGAATAATCCAAGAATACAATTTTAGTAGTTCTAAGAACCAAATGTTCTACTGATTTCAAGTTCGAATCCCGACGAAGAATCCAAGATGGCAGACGATGGCGTATGCTGAAATCTGTAGTGTTGAAGTCTATAGTTCCTTGTAGAAACAAGAATTATCACTCCGGTTTTGGAAAGCTTAATAAACTTCTTATAAGAACTGTCTTTGATTAAGAATCTAACATGAGCACATGTATTTCCGGACAAATAACAGAATTAATCCTTTTGAATCCAAATAATTTGAAAGAACTCCAATCCAAGTAATTTGAAATAATCTCCAAGCAGCATAACATACAACTTCCAGTTTAACAGCCCAGCTTCTACTGACAATAATTTTCCAAAACAGAGGTTATATCGTCTTCTAAATGTAAACAGGGGGTCATGTGATCATGTTCTCGAACTCATAGAAATTAAGTACTTGTTAAAGGTCACGTACATCCAGTGTGACCCTGTCGAAAACTAATAATTTTACTCTAAGAAACAAAAAATTAAAAAAAACTTGTTTACATCTTGAACACGAAGTCCCATCATGACCTCGACAACAAACAATCGTTTTAAATTAAAAATTGTACTTGTTTACGTGGTTGCTACACATTTTGAAACAAGGTCTGGATTTAGATCAATAGCTGGTGTTTATAAAACGAACAGTCAAGGTCAAACTATTTTCTGAAAAGGTACCATCTCTAGCGAATAAATTTACATTACAATATCATGTAATGAAAAATATTTTTTAAAAAAACCAGACAAACAATGAAATTGAAATAAATATATATTAAATCAGATATAATTAAATCAAATATACATAACAATGGGACACACTTATTTCATTTTTCTTAGCTAAACAGCAGAACTGCGAAAAAACACGAATTCCAGTTTTCGGTGGAGTCAAGTTTTCCGAGACTGCACACATGGGATATTTGGCTGGTTTCTATCAGCAAGGTATGTAGCTACATCATGTCGAGGAAATGGGAGCTACAACATGTCGAGGAAATGAGAACTACAACATGTCGAGGAAATGGGAGATACGCTCCTTTCCCAATTACACAAAAATGCCGCCCATTCTGGCAGGCCAGAATAGTTATCCATCTTGCAACCCTTTGATTACGTATCTGAAATTCTACCAATGGAGTATTTTCGGCTCTCAAACATTTTAGTGATTAGAAAGTCCCCGAGGTATGCCCTGTATTAGATGTATGCCGTGTATTCGATTGATTTGTGTTTGAGTTATCTCAATTTGAGTGTGCCATCATTATTATCAATTAACACGGAGACTGAGTAAACTAGAAATAGGAAATAAAGAAGGAATAAGGCAGAAAAAAGAATGGGGAAAGTATTATTTAATAAAAATGGGGAAATAATTCATAAATGTTTCATTAATAAAATAATAGGTGGTACAGAAAGATAGGAAATCAACCATAACTGTAAGCGTCCAAGCTTAGCTTTATTTTACTTTTTTCATTACTCCGTATCGCCACTATGTTCGAAATATATCACGGCAAAGTAGTTACTATACAACAACACGATTGAGAAGTACCGATACTGTATGTATCACGATTGAGAAGTACCGATACTGTACTTGTCACGATTGAGAAGTACAGATACTGTACTTGTCACGATTGAGAAGTACCGTAACCTAATGTAAGCGGCCACGTCTATCTTTATTTTACTTTCTTCCATAGCTCTGTATCGCCACTATTGTCGCGATTCGAAATATATCACGATACAGTGGTTACTATACAATGCGTATCACGATTCAGACGTACCGAATCTGTACGTATCACAATGCGCATCTTTTGCTCATTTCGATATTAACAACATGTAATGCGCTAAACTCACACTAGTGCTCTCGAGGGGTGGGGTGGCGATAAGAACTGAGGAGGGAGGGAAACTCAGTTATTTACAAATGTAAAAGTAGATTTTCTAACACTCTGATTATAGGCTAACAACGATTTATTATGGGTGGATTCTAATCTTTGTACTAAGGACAATATTGTTTATTGTTTTGATTCCTACTATGTGCTTTGTGTCTCGCGTATCAGATAGTATAACTGTAAAGCAATCATTACTAATTGGGATTTAGATCAAACCGACATTCTTGTAGACGCTTTAGTACCCCCTACCCCCAAAAACCCCAACAGAACAAAACACCTGTTAATATGGCCATCGGTACTGGCCTTACTATAGTCAGAGTGGCATTATCTTTGTTTAGAATCTACCGCATGTTATATGAAATTTAGAGGGTACGTCGTTTCGTATCGATACGACGTTACGTTATGGAGACATAACCATAACAAGATTCTTAGGATGTCAAATATGGAATGCCATATTCGATGTCCCGTGAACGAAACAAATGTTTAAAAACCAACTTGCTCTACGGTTAAAAGTGCATGTATTCCCTCCCAGTGGATTAAGAGAATAAACGAGAATATACAGCTGGAACGAACGATTGATCCACGCACACTGAACGAACAACTGATGTCGAGCATAGGACGAACGACAGATGCGGGGCACAGGACGAACGACTGATTGCGTTGTTTAGGACGAACGACTGATGCTCGGCAAAGGACGTACGATTGACGTCAGGCAATGGACAGTCGAGTGGCGCCGGGCGAACTACCGACACCGTGCCATCCAATATGTTCATCTCTTGTAAAATTCATACAGGTCATGCTGTCGTTCAGAACCGACTATTCAGTAATGAGTGACATTTTTATACTTTAATTACACATGCCATTAAATAACAATTATTCACTTTATTTGGATCCTAATACATCCATATTTATTTCCATATTTATTTTAGATCATTATTTACACACCACGAGAAGTATATACGATAAAACCAATGTCAACTTACTTCGATATTATTGGACGAGGTCAACCTAAGGTGTGATCCAGTACAAACCGGATTGAATGTCGCGAGCTGTGATGTCACCATGAAAGCAACATGTTTCGGAAAATAATTCGTACTACTCTGTCATTTTGTGCGAGAGGATGGACGTCTCCTTTTAATCACCCACTTCAGTACCAAGATATCACTGCCAAACTCCATAGCGAAAAATTATTTTCGTCTCGAAGTTCTTTGATAACATTTATGGCATCGATCATTTCAACAATCAGGATTGAATCGACGTTGATAAAAAAATTTAGTATTAAAGTTTAGAGCAACAATTAATATTTAATATCATTTGAATCAATGCGCATACACGACCCCATTGACATACACTTAAGATTTCAATTAGTAGTACAGAAGAAGAAAACAACTAAAGGAAACATTTTTATAAAAGCCACATCTGGCCCAACTCAATTACCTAATACAAACAGTGAGAAACCGTGGTGTTTCTTATACAGGAAGATGAAAAGAAATGCAAATCTAAAAGTATAAAGACGTTGCTAAGGAAACGTGTTTATGTAATAGGATTTTCAGATCAAATTTCCAGTTGCAATGCCGCATTAATGAGAACAATCCTATAGCATTAACCAGAAATCGTACCCTTTCTGCACTTGAAATTACTCATAAATATAAAAAAGAAAGCTAAATTTAAGACGTGATCTGAATTTTAGAATAAGGTAAAAATTATATTTGTCGTTCTCAATGTATCTCTCTGTCTGTCTTTGTCTATTTCTCTCAGGATCCGCGGTTGCAAGTGGTTAGTGGGCCGAGCTCGCTACCGAAACAGATCGGCTTGGAATCCTACCATCGAATAAACTTGCTCGGCTACCGCAGAGTGTTCATGATCAATGCACTTTACTTATGCATGTTACCTCGCCAACTGCCACTTGATATAATATGCAAATTTGAATTCATATTAACGTAAACATTTCTCAGGCAGTTTTCATGCTATCTTTAGTGTACACCAAAACATAAAACATATTGACTGTATAAGATGCCTTATACCAAATAGATAGGCGCCGTAATATCTACTCTGGCGATAGGTCAATTGGTTAGAGAAATAATAGGCGTGGTTATATCTACTCTGACGATAGACAAATAGGTCAGAGAGATAGTAGGCTTTGTTATATATACTCTGGCGATAGGTCAATTGGTTAGAGAGATAATAGACGTGGTTATATCTACTCTGACGATAGGCCAATAGGTCAGAGAGATAGTAGGCGCCGTTATATCTACTCTGGCGATAGGTCAATTTGTTAGAGAGATAATAGGCGTGGTTATATCTACTCTGACGATAGGCCAATAGATCAGAGAGACAGTAGGCGTTGTTATATCTTTTCTGGTGATAGGTCAATTGGTCAGAGAGATAATAGGTGAGAGAGATAGTAGGCGCCGTTATATCTACTCTGGTGATAGGTCAATTGGTCAGAGAGTCATATGGATCACTGATATAAAGTTTTTGATTTATCCATGCCAATACTGCATGGCCTGCACGTTTTGCTGCGATATAATGTTTGCATTTCGCGAAAATAAAAGATCGTAGAGAACAATATAAACATCAGACCTTATTTAATTTATATATCGATTTATTCTGAGAAACGTTCACAAGTCCGGAGAAGTTCAAGCAAACTTTTCAAACGAGAGCAGCATAAAATTAAAACACTGCGGAAAGAAATATAAATATCTGACACCGCTAAAAGAACCCGTTATATGCTAGATAAAAAACGTTCTTCCACAGCAGATTTCGTGTAGCTAAACCGACATTTGACACAAAAATAGCCTATTGTCATGCCTTCCGTATGTTAAACTAATACCTCTAAAACAAGTTTCGTGGTAAGTCGAAAAACGGAAATATCTTTGTCCGTGGAGTCGCAGGCGTAAGCACTTTCCGTTAAAGATTATTATTAGAGACATTTTCTGCATTACATTAATTTCCATACTTTGGGTGAGAATATAGCAAAATCTGGAGGTAGTAACATAACATTTCATAAACGGGTACAAAGTTAGAGGCGCTGGGGAAGCCGTGTAATTCCCGATTGCATACTGGATGCAATAGTACATAGAGAATGCAGTAGTGCAAACAGGATGTATTAGCGCATACAGAATTCAGTAGTACATACATGATGTATTAGTGCATACGCAATGCAGTAGTGCATGCAGGATGCAGTAGTGCATACAGGATGTAGTAGTGCATACGCAATGCAGTAGTGCTTGCAGGATGTAGTAGTGCATACAGGATGTAGTAGCGCATACAGGATGCAGTAGTGCATACAGGATGTACTAGTGCATACGCAATGCAGTAATGCATGCAGGATGTAGTAATGCATGCAGGATGTAGTAGCGCATACAGCATGTAGTAGCGCATACAGGATGCAGTAGTGCATACAGGATGTAGTAGTGCATACGCAATACAGTAGTGCGTACAGGATGTAGTAGTGTGCATGCAAGATACAGGATGTAGTAGTACAAGAGGTGCACCTACTGTTTTGTTTACAATTTAAACAAAGCAGCTATTATGAAACATCTGCTTAATTTTATTGTTATTACCACATATATACAACACAGGACGCCAACAAATCGCACTTTCCATACTACAGAAAGCAACCCACACAATCTCGTCGACTTCATTTCACTAGTTTTGCAATAAATTCACAACCGAGCTAGATAGATAGTCCAAAATATCTTAGCTATATATGTCGACTCACACAAACCAGTTTGCCAGATAGTCCAAAACGTATTTGCTTTAAAAGTCAACTCACACAACCTAGTAAGCCAGATAGTCCACCATGTCTTTGTTACAAAAGTCAACTCACACATCCCAATAAGACAATTAGTCCAAAATGTCTTGGCTACAAAATCCAAGTCACACAACCCAGTAAGATAGATACTCCAAAATGTCACTGCAACAAATATCAACTCACACAATTCAGGAAGACAATTAGTCCAAAATGTCTTTGTTACAAACGTCAATTTCCATAACCCAGAAAACCAGATAGTCCAAAATGTCTTTGGTACAAAAGTCTACCGGCACAACGCAGTAAGCCCGATAATCAGAAATGTTTTGCTACAAAAGTCAACTCACGGAATCCAGAAAGTCAGATAGTCAACGATGTCTTAGCTACAAAGGTCAACTCCCACAGCCCAGTAATCCAGATAGTCCTTGATGTCTTTGCTACAAAAGTCAACTCAAACAACCAAGTAATCCAGATAGTCCTAGACGTCTTTGCTACAAAAGTCAACTCAAACAACCAAGTAATCCAGATAGTCCTAGATGTCTTTGCTACAAAAGTCAACTCAAACAACCAAGTAATCCAGATAGTCCTAGACGTCTTTGCTACAAAAGTCAATTCACACAACCAAGTAAGCCAGATAGTCCAAAATGTTTTAGCTACAAAAGTCAACTCACATAACCCAGTAAGACCGATAGTCCAAAATGTATTTGCGTCAACTCATTCAACCCAGTAAGCCAGATAGTCCAAAATGTCTTCGCTACAAAAGTCAACTCACACAACCAAGTAAGCCAGATAGTCTACAATGTCTTTGCTGCAAACGTCAATTCACACAACTAAGTAAGCCAGATAGTCTAAAATGTCTTAGCTACAAATGTCAACGCACATAACCCAGTAAGACCGATAGTCCAAAATGTCATTGCGTCAGCTTGTACAATCCAGTAATCCAGATAGGCCAAAATGTCTTTGCTACAAAAGTCGATTCACACAACCAAGTAAGCCAGATAGTCCAAAATATCTTTGCAACAAAAGTCAACACATACAACCCACTTTGCCAGATAGTCCGAAATGTATTTGCTAAAAAAGTGAAGTCACACAAGCGAGTAAGCCAGTTCCTCAAAAATGTCTTTTCCTACAAAATCAACTCACACAACCCAGTTAGCCAGATAGTCCACAATGTCTTTTCTACAAAGGTCAACTCACACAATCCAGTAAGCCAGATACTCCTAAATGCCTTTGTTACAAAAGTTAACTCACACAATGCAATTTGCCAGACAGTCCAAAATGTCTTTGCTACAAAAATCAACTCACACAAGCCAGTAAGCCATATACTCAAAAATGTCTCTGCTAAAAAAGTCAACTCACAAAATTCAGTAAACCAGATAGTCCAAAATATCTCTGCTACAAAAAGTCAACTCATAAAACCCTGAGAGCCAGATATTCAACAATGTCTTTGCCAAAATGTCAGCTCACACAACCCAGTAAGTCAGATACTCCAACATTTCTTTGTTACAAAAGTCAACTTACACAACCCAGTAAGCCAGGTAGTTCAAAACATCTTTGCTACAAAAGCAACTCACACAACCCAGTTTGCCAGATAGTCCAAAATGTCTTTGTTACAAAAGCCAACTCACACAAACCAGTGAGTCAGATAGTCCATTTATTTCAGTTTGGTCTGTATGTGTTGAGTTCATTTATTTTAATTTGGTCTATATGTGTTGAGTTCATTTATTTCAGTTTGGTCTACATGTGAGGAGTTCATTTATTTCAGTTTGGTCTATATGTGTTGAGTTCATTTATTTCAGTTTGGTCTATATGTGTTGAGTTCATTTATTTCAGTTTGATCTACATGTGATGAGTTCATTTATATGATTAGGGTTTTCGTTTTTGTATAAGTTGTGAAAGATAACACTTATCTTGTCGAGTGTCTGCATTTCGGGCACTGCTTAAGTATACTAACTATTCATGTAAGGAACAATTAATATTGGTCACGATGACCATAATAACCATAAACTAAACGTAGGTACAGCTACTAAAAGACATTAACTATTTCGTACTAATGATAAATACATGTCGGTAATAGGCAACAATTGTTTGTAATTAAAGTTATATAAAAACAAACCAATTATCTCAACAAATTCAGTGAAAAAAAAATACATCAGTACAAACGTATGTGGCGGCAACGATAATTACAAACCGTAGTGACGATGATGAACACTGAGTAAAAAAAAAAGATTAAAATTTACTTGTAAAAGGTGTTATGAACAAAATATGAGAACAAACTTTCAAAATTGAAAGACAGATGGATATTAAACAAAAAAATAAAACAGAGAAAGTCTGGATGGGAAAGAAGTGTTAGAATACCAAGTGTATAAAACCAGTCAGTGCAAATGTAAGCCTCAGATTCCAATGACCGATATACCCGTTTTTTGCTGATTGTAGCAGAATGTGGTTTTGTAGAGGAAAGGGCAAGGTGACAATGGTGATATAATGAATCGGTCATGGTACATTTCTACAGGAAGATGATGCTGATCACGATTAACATTGAAAAGTCGAACTCAGATAAGGTTTTTATGAATGAAAAACTGCATAAAAAATGGAGATTCTTTGAATAAATTGCAATTTTGTACATGAGAAATTTAGTATTATTCAGTGACACCAAGTCTTCCTAAAACATTTAAACTATATTACATTTCCCAAAGCTGATAGGAAATTTGTTCTTGAAAGCTGCTTACAAACCACCCACCCTGACAAATTACTATATATTTTGTCAATTACAAATAACAGTATATATGTAGCAACCATTATGCGTGGAATCTTTATCTGAAACCCTTTTTTCGTGGACACTTATTAATCTGTATGCAAGAGAGAAAAGCTGTTTGTCAGTCATCGTCATCTATCTGACCAAATTCGTGCCACTTGCCTCTTGATCAGCTCCAAAGTTTACATTGAATTTTTCAGTGTGAATGTAGTATATACCCTCTGTCTTAAGGCAAGCAGTTTTCAATGGGTGTTTTTCAGTTTGAACGTTACTTCTGTATTCACAATACACCTTTTTGATTCCGACCCTAAGTTTTCTATCAGAAATATAGATAAAAGATTCTTTCATTAACCTTCAGTGTAGGTAAGACGAATTACACCATTGGGATAAAAAGTTTGCGTCAGACACGAGTCACGGTGGAACTGTTTATATCCTAAACATATTCAAATGAAGGATTATATCAATATTATTTTACTTATTTTCCTCTGCTTGAAAATAATATGGATGGGTCAAAGAATGGATGAATTCATAATTAATAATTCAATATGAACGAAGAATAATATGACTTTAATTACAACAGAGTTAACGTTAATTGTTAATTACATTCATTATATAAAAATTTCACGTATTATCAGAATTTTAAAATATGAAGGAAAGCAGAGAATGGAGCCTTTTATCTGAATACATGAACACTTGTTTAAGACTTTTACGTGTTGTTCAAAACAATAGCATGGATAAAAAAAACGATAATGTGCTCGCTTCGCAACTCTATGGACCAAGGTTTATTAGTGGACTACGGCAAGTGTGAGGGAAGATGGTCACGCGTTACCGTATTACAACAACATTTATGTCGGCAACACCGCGTCGTATAAGTTGGCAGAACTTGTTGCAATCGACGAGAAATAAATGAAGGTAAAAAACACAAACAAACTACTACCACTAAATTATAGCTATCCAGACATGCATAGCTGTAACGACATGTGTATAGCTATTAAGACATTCATAGCTGTAACGACATGTGTAGCTATCCAGACATTCGTAGCTATAACGACATGTGTATAACTATCCAGACATTCATAGCTGTAACGACACGTGTAGTTATCCAGACATTCATAACGACATGTGTATAGCTATCCAGACATTCATAGCTGTAACGACATGTATATAGCTATCCAGACATTCATAGCTATAACGACATGTGCATGGCCTGTTAAAGACAATCATATAGGACACAGTGAAAGGAAAGAGAAAACAATGCAGACAGAAGAATAGGTGGTAAGAGAGCATCAAAGAGTGGACAGCCATGAACTTTGGAAAGTCACAAAGAGCAGTGGAGAACAAGGCTAAATGGAGAGAGACTGTCCAAAAGTCATCAAAACCGTCCCTACGACCAGCCAGATTGCGAGAGAAATGAAGAAAAAAAAATGAAAGTAATAGAATAAGAGGTAAAACATATCCAACGCATAGCGAAACTATGGCTTTTTGAGTAAGTTATCTGCAACACAATCCTTTTAATGGCCAATCAGTACAAAATAAATTACAGTTTAAAATATTCCAAAAGAATATGCATTTTGTATGCACATGTCCGGTATGCATCCAAACCAGGAAACCACCAATCCCAATGTAGATCTGTTTTTTGATCATCCTTTACAAGTGGACCAATTATACAAACATATGCTCATGTCCGCGACATGATTATAAACTGCCACACTGCAGACATCGTAGCGATACGAGTGAAAAATTGAAAAATCCACATCACACACACATGCTACACACAAACACACTCGATAGATAATTTAAATCTAATCACTAAGATCATAGTTATTTTTATCTTTCGCTCGAACGTATATAGAAAGCTCCTGTCGGTCTCCCCCACCCCACCACCAGCCCGCAAAAATCGAGAAAATAATGACTTTTAAAATTCTGCGAAATTCCAAATCCACTTCAAAACCAATCTTTTAAAAATCCGCCTTAAACGGCAAATTCCGCGCATACGTCATCGCGAAAGAATGCGTCTTTTTTGCAAACTATTACACACAAACATACACACACACACACACACACACACAGATATATATATATATATATATATATATATATATATATATATATATATATATATATATATATATACATATTCGGCGTTCACATGCTTTTGCGATCGAAATCGCCCCCCCCCTTTTTGCTTTGCATCTGGGTAATATGCGTTCCCTCACTTTTTTATTTAACACTACACCACCCACCAACGCCTTTGTGTATACATATTGGAGAGTTTACTCTACCTTGCAAGTAATTTAATTTAATCTAATTTAATTTACCTATATGTTTATTAAATACGTAACGAAGACTACGTCGTTTAGGTGAACCTGGCTAGTTACCGAGTGATGTTTTTTGACATGATTGTTAAGACCTGATGACTAGGTTGCCCTATTGTAGTGACATGTCAGTAAGACAACCTAGCTGTGTTATATATTTCGCCGTGACGACGGCACAGGGGTTCGTATCGTTGCTTACAATTAACCTGTCATACATATACTATCAAATAACTACAAGGGAGGACACTTCTCTCCTTTCACGCGCGACCCATTTGAGAATAAACGCTGTTATTCCAAGCTACATTTCGCGTAGCCTAAAAAATTTGGTACCTGTATTTAGCTCAGGCATTTGACCTTGTATGCGTATCCAAAGTTTGGCTTCGTATCATACCTTTAAGGTATGCCAGACCATTTTCCCACACGACTGTTCGACGTGGCCGTGACCGCACCCGCTTAATATGCAAGTGAGATCCCGCTAAATGGAATACTGACCTCTCATTGGTTAAAAGAAAATAACGTCCTGCATTTATTTATAACTTATTTTTAGTTGAATACCTGAGCTAAACATCTACACAAAATGTATTACGCCACGCTTGAAATAACAGCGTTTATTCTTAAATAGGTCGCGCGAGAAAGGAGAGAAGTGTCCTCCCTTGTAGTTATTATACAGTACATTTATGACAGGTCAATTTTAAGCAACGACAGGAACCTCTGTGGATGACGGTAATGTAATGCGTCATTAATACCGATACACATGCACTTTAGTCACAGAAATCAAAACTCACGCTTGACTCGTCTTGTGCATATATTCCCACCTGCACTGCAAGAAGGAAAATGATCGATGCAGCAAATCTACACCAGACCCTCGATCCTTGACTAGCCATTTGTGAGATCCCTTGGTCACCTTTGAACAAAAAAGCATTAAAGATCACACAGTGCACGTATCTTTAATTTCTTACGTCAATGTTGAGTACTGTGCCTAAATCCAGCCCCAACCTGACGTGCCAGTGCGTAAGGCATGATATTAAACAAATTTCATTACGAACACAGGAATTCTCGCTGGCTGGTTAGCGGGAAGTCGACAAGATATAAATAGAAACATGTGGGAAAGAAACTAGTGCCATTTAGTTAAAGAATTTTGCTTGGTTAGAGTTTCGTCTGCTACTGCTAAACTCTCCGTTCGGTAACAAACAAATAATGTTACGTGGCAGAAATATTTAGAATCAAAATGGTAAATAATGACATTGATTGCAAGACTATATTTTATAAATGAGTAATACTCGAATCGGTTACCCATGAATTAATATAGTGTATGTTGTTGTTGTTTTTTGGGCTTTATCAACACTTTTCAGAGCAAGATAGGCTACAAATGGTGGAGGAAGAACGCGTGGGTAACCCCAGCAGGGACCACAGACCCCCGGGAGCTACTGGAAGTTTTGACACATACATTGGCCGAAGCCGAGAATCGAACCCACACGAACAGATATGCGATTGCAGTGATCGGTTCAGGCGAGCGCTTTAGACCAACCGGCCACCCGGGGTTCCCATGTAAGTGGTAAACAGGTAACTATTTATATAATAGTAGTCCATGGTCGCCCGCAGAACATTTTTAAAAGGAGGAGAGGCAACAGGGAAGCACGAAATACCCCAAACTACAAAAAGACTGTTACGAATATAGCCCATACTACTGTTTTGTTACCCAAATCTAAATGTCAAAACCCCAAAAAAGTATGCTGTATGTGAATCCGGGGATAAATATCTAGATCACATGAAGAAAGAACACTTTGTTGATGCGGCAAAACTTGTATAATCGTAATGCATGTGGTCAGAGGTAATCAGAGATTATTTCATTAACACTTGTTAGCAGTACTATTTTAATAATTTCAAGCATATTTTGTTTCTGTCACTGCGGGATGTATCAATAAATTGGTTTGTCTACCTTGGCAGATTGTCAAAAGTTTCATAAACTATTACTTTCATATTCTTATTAAGACGCCGCTGTCTTCGGTTCTGTTATATCCAGGCTGTGTGCATTTAGAGGACCCACCACCACCAAAAAAGCCCCCCCCCCCCCAACAAACAATTACATCTGGTAAGTATAAATTACTTGAGAAATCAGTTTCTTTCTTGATGAATGACAGCACTTGGCACGAAAAGATTGCCGATGAGAAAGAAAAAAATCTCGTTTCCCCAAAAATTCTACAGACCTAACTCCATACAGAAATAAAAAATGCCAATTATGTTATATCAATAAATGAAGCATACAAGCTGAAGTGACCGAATTATTCTGCTGGTCGAAAACCAGGGCAACGCAAACGGTCGAAAGCTGAAAGGGAAACTAATAATAAACATCGATGACCAGTCTGATTACGAATGTACCTTACGCGAGATGATGGATTATGAGGCGCCGTAGCGGACAAAAGCTGATCCAATGAGAAAGTTGCAGTTGAAATTTTGATTTCGTAGTTCTAGAAATCCAATATCACGTGTTGGATCAAATTGCATGTCCTTAAAGTTCCATTTTCTAGATCAAACTTTTAGATCTTATATGTTGAATTATACAGTGGTGGTTTGAAGTTCTAATACCTATGTCAACGTTTTACAGTGTGTATTTTGAATTACACAGCGCTGGTTGAAATTTCAATACCATGTGTCGAGAATTCCTAATTCACGCTTGAATGTAACTGTTTGTGATGAAAGTTCCATTTCATATGGCGATCATTTAGATTTCATCTGTTGAATTTCACAGCAACGATACGCAGTCTCCTTGTTTAAAAATAACGCGGTCCATTCACGAGAGCGAATTTTTTGCAAAGAAATTGATAGTAATTTTGGACCTGTGAATGGCAGCTTTTAAACTGTAAATGCATGAAATGCAATGGCGCCTCATAATTGATTAAACGAATGACGTATCTTAATATTCGATATTATTTTAAATTGTTTAAGTGGACATTGTTTATGTTAATTTTAACACCAACACATCATTTCACCATATATAAACAAAAATTCTGACAACCATAATAAAATATCCAACCACCGCTGTGTAATTCAACAGATACGCTCTAAAAACTCAACATATGAAATGGAACATTAAGCACAATCAATGTGATTCAGCATGTCAAATTGAAACTCTCGACATATGAATTTAAAATTTCAACAATCGCCGTGTAATTCAGAAGATATAATCTAAATATTCGACATTGGACATCTAATTTTCAACCAGCTCTGTGTAGTTCAACAGATGAAATCTAAATACTCAACCTATGAAATGGAATTTTCAGCATAAACCAATTGAACCAATACGCACATTACGAATTCTCAACGTATGACATTGAAATTTCAACCACCGCCTTATAATTCAAACAACACACTCTAAACCCTCGACATAGAAAATATAACTTTCAAGTACTACAGTTTATTTCAACAGATATAATCTAAAATCTCGACCTAGAAAATGGAACTTTAAGGACAAACATTTTTGATACAAGACGTGAAAAAAAAAAATTGGAATTCTGAACATACGACATAAAAATTTCAAAGGCAACGTTCTGATTGGACCAGCTTTTTCTGCTACGGCACCTCATAGTTTGGCAAAGAAGCATGTTTCAAAGTGAGTGATATGTTTATTAGTTTGACCTTTATTATTGCACAAAGTAGCATAAATTATGCAGTAGATAATATTTATACTTGTTTTTAAGTAAATTATGAAAATCAATTTTAAAACGGCTTGAGAACTTGCTGGTGTAAAAGAAACTTCAGTCAAGAAAATGTTAACACAATAATTTTAAAGTTCTATTCTGTTCGTGAGATGGATTTGATTAGTGATGTATGTTGATGTAAGCAAGTAAAATACATGCCTAATATATCGGAAAATAAATATATGAAAACACCATTTCTGTACTTCTTATTAATGATAGTTTTCGTTCCCCACTTAGCTCAATGACTGAAAGAAAAGTGGCATTCAAGCGTCTCAATCATCAAGAGGATGAAGCATTCTTTTTAGGACAAACGAACATTAATGAGCACGGTCCCACAAAACAGTCCTGGCGCCACACCCATGTCAGATGTAGTTACGGATCCAGTTGCTTTTATCCTCTCAGATAAGTTTATGTTGTTGGATGACGAGGGCCATGGAAGTATCATCCATTTGCCAAGTTGATTTACACTATTTTGTGACATATACATTAAGTTCCCAACATTAGGTTAAGGTCATGCCATCGTGAACATATTTTGTTTTCGTTATTACCGCAATATGAGAGGAACTCCCCTTGAACGACATGGAATCTACATGACTTCTATTTATCGATTATTTCCCGTAATCATCTGATTTACATGTGATATTAAATGCATATTAACATAGAGTAATTAATATATATATACCTTGAAGGTCACTGTCTTTATTTACTTATTAGCCTATTGCTGACCATTAGACCAGATCAACCATAGCACTCCGGTTTATTTATAGTTGCAGAGGAATTTTACATTATTTCAAAGCAAATTGTGAGATGTGACAAAAAGTTTGTATGTTGGTAGTCTGTATACTGCACATGTAAGTACGTATGATTAAATTGCCGTATACATCGTTAGCCTATTAAGAAGGCTTCTCGATTTCACACAAGGAATAACTAAAATATTAATTCATTGGTTGGTGGTTAAAGACACATCAAAACATGAAAGGTTATAACGTGCTAAGGGACACACCACGGTGACTGATCCATCCTGGTCTGATCTGTATCGTTCTGGTCACGAGTCAAGAACTGTAACCACTGAGCTACCGCGGCTTAAGAAGCTTTGTACCTTACAATAAAAGGGTCATAAATCTCTCCCATGCCGCCAAAGCCTGTCACTAAGTCATTAATGAACTGATTACAAATTTGCCTGTCACAGAAGAAGGCAAGATATAACTTGGTTTCGCCTTAGAACGATTTGATCATTTTCGTCGTACATGCGTAAAACGTTACCTGGGGTGGATAATTGTTTTTCTAGCATATATTTCGTCGTAGATCGCTTGCAGCGAGAGACACAAAAAGCACGGTATGCACGGGTATTTTGCCCTTACTGATACTCATTCTCCTGCAGATTTAAGGCAAGTTTATTTTCTAATTGACACACTGGTCTTTTGGGATCCTGTCAAAGAGTGTACGCTCTCCATTTTGTTCTGCAGCCATAGGGGTAATTATTACATTTTAATTTCATTTGGTATGTGAAGCATATTCAGTTGTAATGTCGTAAAATGTTGTGTTTACCACTACGCGGATTTGAAACATTGTATACTTTTGAACTCTTATAAGTAGCTATTAAGAGTTTAATTTAGTTGCCTGTGTCTTTAGATTTTAATTCCGTACCTGTTACTATGAACGGTTTGGATTTAATTTAGCTGTCTATGTGTGTGCGGTTGCATCAGGCTGTCGGTCTGGCTGTCTGTATGGGGATGGAAGCAGGTGCGGGTATCATGACCATACAAGGACGGAAGTGCTGATTTTTAAACTTGTGCGCATGGTGGATCAATGAAGGGGATGGGGGTGTAGCCATTACAAGTTTGGGCCAACCCAGGAATTCAGGAGAACTGTGTGGTTTGACAATGGACATCTGAACCAGGTCAAAATATTTCGTTTGCAAGTTTATACAAGTATTTATATGAGTCATACGTGGTTATGATTCGTATAGACTGTATAAATGACTATGAGTCACGATTCATGTTTGGTACAATTGTTATGTCGATTACAGTTGACCATGTTTGTTTCATTTGTTTGTTGTTTCAATTGAGGACATGGAACATGTGGCGTGTTTCAAATGAATACAATTGAGTTGCTTTCATTAATTGAAATAATATGAATCTTACTTTCATTACAGGAGATTTTATGAATTTTACTTTCATTACATGAAATTATACGAATCTTACATTCATTACATGAAAATATATGAATCACATATTTGTTTTCCCATTTGTCAATGTTTGTGTAAAATAAATGAATGAGTTGTGTGTTTACAGCTTGAGAGAATCACACTGTATTTTGTAGAGGATATTCATATTTTTATTCAGGGCCAAATGGATTTAAAGGGTCAACATACATAAACAAACAATACACACTTATACTACACAAAGACAAAAACATTTTTAAAGGCAATAGTCAAAGAGTATATCTTTTCGAGGCAATTGATTGACCCTAAAAAGGGCCGTTGAGTCTTCTTTCCTTCTTCTATTTCCTCCACTTCTTCCATCATCTCCTCAGCTTGTCTACTAATTTCTCTTTCTATCTTTCTCCGTTGCGGATCCAGTCAGGATGCCCCATTGCTCGAACCTTTTCTGGCACTACATCCAGGTGTTCTTAAGTCGGTTGAATTTGTCTTCTTTTTTTCCTTACCCTTCTTTCCTTCACCCAGCTGGCCTTGATCTTTTTTTAACTTCATCTACCATTACTTTCCTTACAAGGTTCGGAGCTCTTTTTAAAGCATATGCTCCACCTATCACGCTTCTTTTTGGTGGATAAGACTAATCTGTGCAGGTCTCTATCTTCTTTAAAAAATATATTGAGGTGCTGCAGTGAAATCATCGGCCTCCTTCAATTTACCCACTCCACAATATTGAAAGGTGAACAACCCTTTCGTCTTCATCTCTACCTCCAACCAACTTTGACAAGTTCCCTTGGTTTTTAACGGTGTCACTTGCTTTGGCACGAATTTTAGACTGGCTTTGTATCTCCAATAGGCTGCTATTTTTCCTAGAACATACTCGGTCTCCACCAATCAACGCCAAGCATCTCTCAAATCTTTCACGGGGCTCATTCTTCTACATGTAGACGTGTCACAAGGGTAGCCAGACTGAATGACATCCCTTATATCTATTCGGGCATGTGCGAAGGTGTATTTCCCAAACCACGGGATCTTTAATTCATCAGACGAGAGGGAAAGGAACCTCACCCTTGTGGCTTTTAATGCGAGCATTGCAGGCCTTTTAGTTGTCATGTCCAACCGAGGAAGATGAGGAGGGGGTTCCTGAGCTGGCAAGGCGCTACCGCCCGCTACAAGATTTTAGTCTACTTTTACCAATCTTGCCTTGTATACTTTTCAGACACACTTCTCTACCGTTTTTACACCGACTTGTGACGACCGGGGGGAGGGGGAAGGTGGGGGGGGGGGTGTGGAGGGAGCTGATGGTTTGGACTTTTACAACCTGATATTCTTAATTTGGGGCCCTATGAGTCATATTTGTATTTGTTACCTTGTGTATCCGGGCAGGACAGTCTTGGGCTTGTAACGACGTATGATAATTATTTGGGAGACTTTATTTCTTCAGTATGATTATAGAATCTTACTTTTTGTCACCTTATGTAGCTGGATAAACAGGTCAGGGTTGTTTTCAACTACTTACATTTTTTCTTTCATGATAGTGATTAGAGGCAAGTAGGTAATAAGAAAAGGTGTTCGGATTCTTAATTACTCTTTCGGTTAAGTTATTCGTATTGACATTGTTACTATTTACTTGTCTGGTATCAATGTTCCTCTCTGTCAGTTATATAGTTGTGTATTTGATTTGATGTTTGTTATTCGCATTGCTTGACTATCATTACCGATGTCCTACAACCTGTTACTTGTGAACTTGCCATAATTGTTTGCATTTATTTCAGCTGCCAAACGTAAGAACGGCAGAGAGTTCCATCTACCGATACCGTGTTCGAGTACGCGTACAGGCGTGATCAGGCCCGAAAAACCCGGTGTCCCCGGTCCTTCATCAGCTGACCTGTCCTCACTGCCCCACTTACAAGGTCAGACAGTTCCGTGTTCATTTGAGCATATTGGCGTATGTAAGTTGAGGGCTATAATGCATGTGTGTGTGTGTGTGTGTGGCCGTGCTAGGATACCTACCTGGAATGAAAAGACCTATTTTCATTAATGAGGGGGCTGTTATCTATACTTTATCTTATTTTACCTATATCTGTTAGAAAATTCAAAATATCCAGATAGGTATGTTCTTTATTTTTGGAAGGTGACATCAAAAATACCGGGAATGTATATGGTTCTTGTATCTTCTTTGGTTACATTAAAATCTTTTCCTCTTAGTGGTGTAGAATGGTCATTCGTTGAAAATGTGACTCAAAGCTACTTTTGGGCACTGTGGGCAGTCTGTTCCCCTTTCTGCATTTTTTTGAAGATATTTATCGAAGGTGCCTGCCAAAAGTTTTTATCTTGTTATAATTCGGTTGATGATTCTTAGGTCTTGATTGTTTCTTGGTTGCGGGCTATTATATTTCGGTTGAACCTTGGCTGAGCTGCGTACAATGTTCCTCCTTTGATGTTGTTATTCCAGATTGTTGCCATATGGTGTCTAATAATACTGTTTATTTTCTACACGCTGTGAAATCGACATTATTGTAAGATGGGTTTTGAAGTTTTAATCTGGCCTTTTAGTATGTTCTTTCGTTCCCGGAATCTCTATTTGGAATGATATCCACATGAATTCTCCGACTTGCTGATTTTGTTCTGCTCCTTTGAGTATTAGTTTCGTTCCTGCTATGTAAATTGCTGTTTTCCAGGGATTTTAGAACAATCAGCGATTCGCTTAGTATGACAGTTTTGTCTCTTTTGTTATCAAGTACCCATGTAAGGTATCTATCACATGTAAGTTTTGCACTGAACGCTAACTGGAAAATTTGGAATGCATTTCAATTCTTATTAGTCGGTAAAGATGGGATCTTTTGCTACGGAAGCCCCTTTATATTTTGTGGTATTAGGCTTTGCTTTTAAGGTTGTATTTTGATCTATTAGTAATCATACTTTCCATTTTTGTGCATAGTCCCTGGATGAAGATGTTTCAGTTTACGAATGGCGGAAAGCCATTAAATCTAAAACAAAATCTCCAGGATAGGACACCCTGGGATATGAAATATATAAGAACCTCCCATATAATATGGCGCTAATGATACTAAAAATATTCAATGCAATGTGGAAAACAGCAGAAATAATCAGTAATTGGAAACAGGCGATATATTAAGTTCCATACCCAAAACCGGCAAAGGTCCATCTTATATCAATTCATATAGACCAATATCACTTACAAAATATTGACATCTCGACTAACTTCTATGTTGGACACGTCTTAGTTTTGAAAATGGAAATGATTTTGAATTGTTGGCTCTGTTGCGGGTTGCATTGCTAACGATTCTAATGAATAAAAGTATGGGTCCCTGACCTTGGAATAATGATGTTCGAGCCTGGATCGGATTCCAGTGCCAATGGTGAAGGATACATGGCAGTCGTTCTACTCATAGAGTAATTTATATCGTTTCCCACTTTACTTAATATTTCCATACGGTGCAGGTAGAGTCGAGCTACGATGATAGTTTTGTAATTGGGAGAATCGGCCATCAACTGGAAGGCGGCCCTGCTTCGATTCAGTCTCCGGCGGACATCCACTCCGTTCAGCAAATATGTGTCTTGCAACCGCATGTCTGAGTGCACACGATCCACCAGTTCTAAACTGTGCCCATCTTTGATTTTGTTTCAACATTCATCGGAAACCAAATTGTCGTCTGGACTGTCGTTTTTAATAAAATCGGTCTCTTTGAATTTACGTGTCCGCTTCAGGTGTCATTCCTCGCAAGCATCCAAATTGGCGTTCGTGGCTTCTTTTCCATTAATTTTCTAAGTATCCATACTGCTGCTGACCAGTTGTTTTTTCAAGTATAAAAACACTTCGCTAAACAAGGTATGCAAGAAATTGTTGATGGGAGCTACTTCCTTATAGCCGTCTATAAAATGTATGGTTGGATTGAGAACTTTGACTTTCAAGTACAGGTAACTCGATGTAATATTCGATCAGACCTTTGACTTCAAATTTAATGGGGGCTAAGGAAGTCAAAGAGGAGACGGGATGAAATTGTACCCATTGGAAATCTTGCATCGTAATCAAGGTGGCTGGCATGGAAAACAGAGCCAGTTCCGACTTGGAACATTCGCAAGAATATCGCTGCATCATTTTCTGTTGAATAATCAAAGATGTCTAATTCATTGGCTGTTCTTCTTCCCTAAGTCCTGCTCGCAACGTGTTTATGAACTTCAGAAAGTTTTCTTTGTCATTTTAGGCCATGTCCTTGCTGTGGCGTCAACGAGGAAGGAATTCCTCAGTCGGCAGAGCAGCGAGTTTATAGGAGCACACGTCTTTTCCAGTTTGAAGCTACATACTTTGCATGCCCTCAAAAAGGCCTTTTCGGAATTTCTTTGTCGATGTTGACATTTTGGAGAAATTATTTTTCTTGCTTCAAAACGGCATCTTTCAAAGCATGCAATTCTCGCGTCACCATCGATTTTTCTACAGCAACCATCGAAATAATCGCAGGTTAGATCATATCTCCTAAACCATGTCCTCGTTTTCGAGTGACACCTCAGCACACAGGTTACAGGACTTACAATTCGCTAGAGAATCGTTTCAAATATGCATTTTCACCCTGACTTTTTCTTTCGAGAATAGACTATTTTGTACCAGGTCTCCTTTTAGACTAAAAGCAGGTAAATAATGAGGTTTTACAAATTCACCTTGAATGTGATACTTGTTTTCACACCCATCGTAAGCAGCGATGGTATAATTCACTTTGAAAAGAACGAGTCACAGTAACGATGTGACTGTGTTTTCCAGCACGTTATACTACACCACATCGGAGTAGACAAACATCAAATTCAGTCTTTCGCTCAGTTGCACAGAGTGTTTAAAATTCTCGAAAAAGTGTTTTTTGTTTTTTTTTGCATTTAATGACTGTCTTGGGAGTCTTAGTGGTGTTCAGAGTCTATGCTCTTATAAGTAACATAAAAGAGTGAAGACAACAAGCTTTGTAAAATTTAACAAATAATTTATTTCCCTAGAGTACAAAGTGAAAAATAAGAAGATAAAGAACAATTTCGTATTGGGAATTAAATTTAAAAAATTAATCCAAGAATTAAAGACACAAGTCCTAGCAATAAAATGTCCTAAATAAAACTTGTTTCTAGTCCAGAAGAGATTTAAAATTGAAGGCGATGACGTGTCTATTATGGCCTGCGAGTGCTGACGTGTCAACGGCCTCTTGTTGAATCACAGAAAAAATATTCCAGGTTTGATTTCAGTATAAATTCCAATGAATATCTTTATCCATGAACTTTACCCAAACATTTTTGTATTTCCAGAGAAAATAATCACTTGAATTCAATAAATTGAAGAAAATAAAATTCATCCCAAACTGGTCACAACATATTACAGCTTAAAGTACTAGATGTTAAAGCACGACTGGTAAAATCCCCCCAGACACAAGATAATGTAGTTCTCTGCTTGACCACAGGTCACATTAGCATTTTCTAAAATCAACCTTTACGTAATGGAAAGTAACCTTTTAGAATGATCTAATGAGCCTTGTTTATTTACAACACAATAGCCTACAAAATTCACTTAGGAATCTTCAAAACCCTGACCCTGATCAAGATGTTTACCACTTCTTGATTGTCTGAAAAATAACTCGGTTAATAAGCTCATACACATAAAGAATAAAGAAGCTATTATTAGTTGTTTACATAAATGAAATTAAAAATATACAAAAGTCAATCAGGCCAAGCAGAAATGAATTCAGTTTTGGACAATGTCATGTCCAGCAAACAATGTTGCATTACAATAAGATGTAATGAATTTTTAAAAAAAAATAAAACTAACAGATTAACAATTAAATTAAATATACATAACAAAATACGAACATTTCTATATGAAAATTAATTTTACAGATACTTCAAGTTTTGCCAGATTTATATGACGACACTGGTAAATTTGAAATTCTGATGGCATAACTGGCAAATTTCATGTTTGTAGTCTGTCTGACCTTGACCTCTGTCTGGATGAGTTGGAGTCCCAGCTAGAGCGTCACCTCTGGATGAGTTGGAGTCCCAGTTAGACCAACGTGGATATATTAGAAAACTTTACAGTAGCTTCCCGTGGATATGTGGTACATGCCTGAGTTTCCCGGGTTTATTTCTCCACCAAATATATAACCTATCATGTGTTGACAAAAAGGGATTAATAAGCTTCACAAAACGAAAACAAACTTGAAATGTTTAGGTTATTGCAGTGCTACGGTTCCATTGATGTATTCAGCCAATTCTTTTAGTGCTACTGTTCCATTGATATATTCAGCTTTTGCAGTGCTAATGTTCTATATAAAAAATTCGCACTATATTTTCTTTAATCCGATTTAAACATTCTCTCTTCCAAATGACGATACACTAGAGTCCGATTAAATAAATGCTGATACTCCAGAGTTAGATTAAATTTATGACTTAGCATTCATTTTCAGTTTAAAATTGAATACATTTCACGCTACTTTATCAAATATTTAGATTGACTGGCACTCCCTGACATAGAATTGGGACACTTCACACACACACACACACACACACACGGGCGAGCGCCAACCAGGATTGTACACTAGGCCTGCGATGTTGCACTCCTTAAACATAGACTAGGCAATTTGCTCACAGTATTGTTTCATCCAGATCATGCCAACACATTTTATTCTTGATTGAAATTAAAGAGTCATATATAGTATACCTCACTTTCATTTAGTGTTGCATTTTACACCGACCAATGGGTCAACCTCTGTCAAAGTTACACCGACCAATGGGTCAATTTCTGTCAAAGTTACACCGACCAATGGGTCAACTTCTGTCAAAGTTACACCGACCAATGGGTCAACCTCTGTCAAAGTTACCCCGACCAATGGGTCAACTTCTGTCAAAGTTACACCGACCAATGGGTCAACTTCTGTCAAAGTTACACCGACCAAGGGATCAACTTCTGTCAAAGTTAAACAGCGAGAAGTCAGAAACTAAAATTAATGTTGTAAGTAACGTATTTATTCTAAAAATATACAGTTTTTAATGTTTATATGTCCGATGGCAGGGTTGGAATTTGAAATTTATTTTAATCGCTCTTAAGTGCTACAAAACGTTTTTAATCCCATTCAAAACTAGCCTTGAAAAGAATAAACAAGAAAACAACACACATATTAGCTTTAATGAAAAAATTCCCGACCTGTTGTATCAATATTCTTTTTATATGCATATACAACATATATATTATTCAATAATGAAGGGCCAGATATAGATAATAATGGTCATAAATATGTTTAGTGTATCTCTACATAGAACAAATTGTACAAATTAGTGGAATCGAGCACATGACATTTCTCTATAGAAAGGGTGGTCGACTTAATGGTTTTAATTATAGAAGAATACAGCAACTGAGTTGTATTAGTGTTTAATATATTTTATTATATTGCTTATAATATCCATTAAGTATCATACAAACGTTTTATAATATTAACTTTGTATACCAACCTGTAAATACGTCAGTTATCTTCAATGTATTATATTCTTTAAAAATTCACGAAGATTCAGTAATCAGTATAGAGTTTACATGTCCATCACACACACACACACACACACACACACAAAGAGGGAGATAGAGGAGGAATTTTTTAAAACTAAAACAATCTGTAGAATTGTTGCGAACACGTTCGGCTCTATATCTTAGCCTTACTTATTGGCATTAATTCCGTCATGTACATCACTGTCCCACTAATCAACTTGTGACACATGATTTGAATTTGTTCACAATTCTGTCAAATAATGCATTCTTTCATATTCACAGATAAATATGACAATAGTTACTGACACAAATATAATATTTACAGAGGAAACTGTTTTGTTTATTTAAATTAATGGTTTCGTCCAAATTACAGGTCTTCTTCTAACAATGATAAATAGTAAGGTTCCTTTCACACTCAGTCTCATATCTTGCGGTCATTATATGACAAGAACTCAGCACCATCATTTATCAATCTACACTGTGAAGAACAGTCATAATGTACGACTTAAATAAATTAAAATATTGTATATGTGAATCTGTCAAGAAATAATGAACGATACATTAGGACCTTATATAAAGAGTCAATTTTAACCCTCTCTGTAAAGATGACAAATCTAAGAAAACGTATTACTTGACAGGAGATTTCATTGTTTGACTACTAATATTAAACTGTAATTTGTTTAAGAATGGATATTGTTTGCGATAACACTGATTATACTAGGCCAATGCTGACTCTTTCTCGTACTTCGTCAAGGCTAGTGTACTCCATGTATGATAAAACCACTAGAAAAAATACGATATAAACCAGAGGTAGGCAACTTATGGCCCACGGGCCGGACGACTTACCCAAATTCATATAGTGCTCACTCTCCACTACGAAAAATATTGTTCACCTCTATCATAGACTGATAACCCAGGGCAATATATTTTTGTGTACGTGTAGTAATATGATTATACGAGAACACAACAAAATCAGTAAAATACTCATAGCTTTGAGTCACCATCTCGCACAGAAGGATATAAGAACATTAGCAATCAAAATTAGTCTTAGGTGATATTATTTCACAACTAGCAAATTACTGGACCAGTTATACCAAGGCAATAGCGAAGCTTCTTTGGCTTGAGCAGATGGCAGTGAACATGTGTATATATACAAAGCCTCAGAATTAATATATAGGTGGCTGTTTGGTCCAGGAAAAGTGCTCATGATAATGAAACAAAATATATGTGGTTCGGATTATTACAAAGCTGATATATTTTTCTCTATAAATTAAAACCACCGTTTTCCGTATAGGACACTACATAATGTAAAGATGATCAAGTACACCCTGTGTTCAAAATAAATAGAACTTTCTCAAGCAGGAACGTGTGGACAACATACAAGGTATCATACATGTGACAAAGTTGTCATGTAAAGTATGAAGGACCCTAGACATGAATTCAAAATCATTGTAGGGAGACGCTGGTTCATAAAAGATCAAGGATCCAAGCGTGGCACAAAAATTGGAAACACCAATGGGCGACATATTTGCATCATTCACAAGTTTGAGTGCTGCATAAATATATGAATAGAAAACTGAGCATGAAGCAATGCGAACTTGAAGGAGCAGAAAAATACAGATATTAAGAACAGTCTAAAGAAGAGCTTAAATAAAGCAAAGGAAAGTTGGTTTGGGGATAAATGTGAGAAGTCGAGACAAGCCTGAACCAGAATAAAAATAAAGAGGCACACCAGTTGGTAAAAGACCTGCCAAGATAGAAAAAGGAAAGTTCTACCACGATCCAGGACAAAGCTGGTACGAGTCTCACAGAAGATCAAGAGATTCCTAAGAGACAGACGGAATAATGTTCATAGCTTTACAAGCAGGGGACTTCTGGAGTCCCAAGCTCTACTAAACTCCCCACTGAGTACAACAGAGGTTGAGGACCAGATACTCAGGGAATAAGTAGAGGCTGTAGTAAAGGTACTAAAGAAAGGAATGTCAGCTGGGATAGACAATATACCAAGAGAACGTGGTCAAGCAGGTGGAATCTCTACGATAGATGTCCTCACAACATTCTGCAACAAATCTGGCAAACATGAGAATGACGCACTCCATGGAGACAGTCTCTGATCATCATTCTTCCTAAGAAAGGGAATCTGCAGTTATGCCAGAACCACCCTCCAATCAGCCTTAACAATTAACCAAGCAAGGTTATGCTTAAAATCATCCTCAACAGACTGAAACCTCAAGCAAAGCACAACATTGCTGAAGAACAGGCAGGTTTTGAAAGCAGGCCATAGCGCTATAAAACATATCTTCAGTCTTAGAATCCTATGTGACATGTATCTGCAGCATCAATAGGACCGCTATCATATCTTCACTGACATCAAAAAAGCTTTCGATAAGGTATAACACGAATTATTTATGGCCACCATGTGGAAATAGTACATAAACGCAAAACTAATAAGCACAGTAGAAAAAGCAGTATGAAAAGGCGACTAGCGCAAATTATCGAAAATGGCAATATAGGAGATTGTTTCAGATCAACAGTCGGAGTCAGACAGTGATGCCTCTTCTCACCCACTCTATTAACCATCTACCTGGAAAGGATCATATCCGATGCCTTGAGAGACTATGAGGGAAGTGTCAGTGTTGGAGAAACCTTTGCGAATCGTCTCAAACAGGCATCACTAAGGCATGGGATGGAGATCAGCGCTGAAAAGACCAAGCTAATGACAAACAACCCAACAGGCGTCCAAGATGAAATAAGAGCGAATGGACAGAAACTGGGAACAGTGAAAAGCTTCAGCTTATTCGGTGCTATCGCCTCGAGGAACGTTCTAAACCTGACGTTCTTTCCATGTTTGCTAGACAACAACTGCACATGCGTATTTGGAAGGACGGCATTATCACTTGGGTCCAAGATCAAGTTTATGCTACACACACCCACGTCGTGTCCGTATTCATGTGTGCCTGTGTAGACATGGATCGTGACAGCAGAACTAGAGAGATGAATCCATGTCTTAAAGAAGAGACATTATCGAAGGATCATGAAAAGTGTGTACTTAGACAACGTCTCTAATGAGAAGTTGTGCATTAAAATCCAAGATAAAATTTCACCACAGCGTAATCAGGGGCTTCACATCCCGCTGTGAGATATTCTTGAGCAGTCTGACGCGATTGTAACCTATCTTTGTTGCGACCTTCATTCACATTTGGAATCAATTATAGACATTGCTGAGCAGTTTCACGGCGTCGCTTTTCATACTCTTCTATTGTATCATTGCCAGACATTTTTATATGGTTGGTTTTTTAATGTTAAATTTATGCATCTAAACCAACTCGATATTTACTCCCACAACTTACGGTCAAATCAACCGCAAACAAATATATACGGGTCTCAGATAATCTGCGACAACATGTCACGAAATTCATTCCACGTGTTGTCAGAGGCACATCAGGTTCAGGACCATGCGCGTCAATACCACAAAATATAATTTGCCTGTTACAGTTGTCACAAATCACTTTTGGCACGTATGGGTATCGATGAGTTAAATGGAAGATTTCAGTGTTTTTGTATCGGCTTCTTGAACATATCTTGGCCGGATTGACGTGATTTTCAACCATCCGGTCGTCGTACACTTCAAGATTGCTTCTGCTTGCAATCCAAATCGTTAATAGATGTGGTTTTGTGAATAGTGGAGAAAATCGATGGTGTACTACAATGTCGTCTGAGCAATGCTATCACTTCTCGACGATCTTTTGTTACTCAACTCTTTTTGAACATCTTTTAAAACATCATTACACGGTTCATCATGGGCAGATGGCGCAATCATGCACAACCAATCCAAGGTTAACCATCGTAAAAAAAATATTCAAAAGCAGTTGTGTTTTCCTGATCCAGCAGGGCCAAATGATGAGTTCACAAACTGAGTTGGGAGATACGGTTCCGTTACCATTCTTAGACAGTTTAGGCGTTCCTTATTAGAAAAATTGTCGACCGAAAAATCGTTGTTTTTACCAAGACCATTTACGAATTTTCTTTTGGGTGATGCCCTGAATAATACGATTGTGGTATACATTAGAATCAAACCTTCATATTGTGTGCGATGTCGTGCAAAAACACGTACAACAAATCCAACTCGAGTTCGATCACATAATGGACGAGTATCAAGTTCTGGAACTTGTGCTCAATGTGGATCAAAAACGTTCACCTTCACCAAGAAAGTCACAAACGGTTTTTAAACGTTGGCGGTGATATCGCGGCTACATTAACAAAGTTACTATGACCATCATGGAGTAAATATCTCGGTGAACTGTTTCTTCTGCCATACAGTTGCTGTAGACCCGGTACACGGCTAGACATACGATTCTAATAGCCATCCAGGACCTGGTGAAGTATGGCAATGCTGATATGACCTTGCTTATAATGCATCCAATGATTTATGTGGCAGTCAGCGCCCCGACGTGCATCTTATTCATGACTTAAATGCGTTTAATACAACACTGTGAAAACGAATGGAGGTATGAGAAGTTATGAATGGGGTATGAAAGGAGGTATAAGTTTCAAGATTGCACTTCGTGATGGACAGTCTCTTAGAGGCAGACAAAAGCCTACTAATCAAAATCAGAATATTGTATCGATCTGAATTAAACAAACAAACAAACCATGGACACAAATAGCCGGACAATATCCAAATTATATTACAGTCTGTGTTGGTACAAGAGAGGTGAAGCCTCCGTGGAACTGTTAGCCATTGCAGCCAAGGTCACTGATACGATTTCTCGAACATGGTTGGCCAGGCAAGCGCTGTCCCAAATTCCTTTACCAGTACAAATAAAATGTTCACGTGGTTGGTTTAATGTCCAAACACTAAATGAGGTGCATCATGCAGATTTGTTATTTCTTCCACATGATGGTGTCTATGATCGATAAGGCATTTTGTGCAAATGTAAATATGCCCTCACTACTGTAGATGTAGCCAGCAGATGCAAAACTAGCAGAGCTGTTAACATCAAAAGATTATGCTAGTGTTGCAGATGTCAAATCTCCGCAGCAACCATTGCCTTGGTGTGACGGGAATTACTATTACATTCACTAATGTCGGCACTCCAATCACAGCTGTTGTTAAAGCCATGACAATAGTAATCGATCGGAACATGACAATAGTAATCGATCGGAACATCGCTCGGCTATTTACGCCAGATCGTGAAATAATCTCAGAAGTAGGTTTAGGAATACGCCTGAATTTGATGTGTCTGATGATTCGTCCCTGGCAAGAGTGTGTCATAAATGTTACGACAGTATAGGCCGAGACTGTTCCCATTGTGACTTCGTCTCTTTCCACCAACATATTGTTCCATGTAAACGAAAGTAGTGAAGAATAAAGTTCTCAACAGCGACGAATTACATTCGATGTTTCTTTCTCAACTTGAGGGAAAAGGCCGAGGATATTCCGACTGAGTAGCCGTGTGACTGGCGGTGCTAGTAAAATAATTCAGACTCAGGGTTCTCTCTATACAACTTTCTTGTTGTACTCAATCGCTTTGAATAACATTTTAACTGGTACAAAAAGTTACGATCATTAGATATTTCAAAGTTTTTGAAGAATATTGTTTTATGACAGATAGAAAGAATGCTTTCATAATAGGTCTATTTTAAATTAAGAACTATTATTAATTTTGTTTTCTTTTAGTTTATTTGAAGATTTACCAATGAATGATGTTTTGCTTTGTATTATTATATATGTCAGAGTGAGATATACAAGTGTTTCCATATTAAGGTCCGTTTAAGTTTTCCTTCTTCTTCTGCTCCTGTTGACCTTTTGTCTTCTTATTTAGACCCACCCCCTCAACGATTCATGGATCCTCTCTCTCTCTCCCTCCAGGGTGTATTGCATACATCTTAACGCGTGAACCGTAGTCCCTCTAGTGTAAATTTATGCATTCATTGAGGTGTCATACAGAAATGCACTCAAACAACCTCCAAACTACAAAATGGAGTCTTCAAGTATTAACTTTTTAATAATTAGTTTTCTGCATGAATGTATGAAACTCAGTGAATGAACTTACATGACCTGTTGCTATGTGTCCCACTGTATGCCAGTAATACACTAGGGCAGACAGTACACATTTGATAGAAGAAAAAAAAAACACACACACAAAACTAGTGATTAAATATACTTACACAATTTTTACAGGAGCATGTCTGGCTCGCATCACGATCAGGTTTGAAACAAAATGGATAAATTGGGCGTTGATTAGAGTCGAATGCAAACCGAAATTAAGTGACAATCGAAAATTGGATACAGCATCTGCTACGGAAGTATACTGCAAGCTTGTCAAGGCCACACAACACTCTACCTTGGAATGCAGAGGCAAACAAAATGAAGAACGAAAATCACTACAAGTAAACTCAGTCACTGAAAAGTTAGCTTAGATATCTTGTGATCTGACATCTGTCAGATACAACCGCTCTGTATTTTCAGGTTAATCCACTTCATTAGTATCAAGTGTGTTAACAAAACTAAAGTCTACTTTTAGACTGAAGTGAAATTTTTGCCGGGGGGGGGGGGGGGGAGGGTCAAAGTCACAGTTCGCCTAAAGCTCCAAAAGTGCTTGGGGCGTTCATGTCAGCAGTATTGCTTCAATCCTGTGAATATGTCCATTAAGTAAGGTTGACTAACTCTGAAACTTACTTTTGTATTCATTATAAAGTTTCGCTTAAGCTTATGTTCAGCACTGAATTGCGTGCCAGAATCGCCCCAAAAAGGACGCGCAACTTTTTGAAAAATAGTAATATCTGGATACCAAATAATTGTTCCATTTCTTTATGTCGATTATTCATTTGGACAATAAATAAAGACCATTCAAAAGAGTAGTGTATATTCAAAACATGTTTGTTTAGGTGCTATTGATACTACAAAAATACCATCTGACATGGGGCGATGTATTTATTACCCCAAACTGAAGCTCAGATATTAATACAATGCGGATGTTTGATAACTGAGGAAATGAGAGTTGATAAGTTAAGATCGCGAAACGGGAAAGATGTCATTTGCACGAAGCTACCTGACATTGAGCGGTCACTCAGAAATTTAGACCGGACGTTTGATAATTGATTGATAATTATCAATAAAACCCGAATTAAATAAATTTATTACTAAAATGAACAACGACGTGGAAATCTCTTGGCCCAGGGTAGGGAGAGGGGTAGCCAAGATTTGCAATTGTCAGCGATATCCGCATAGAAAATTAAAACTAAATCAGATTTGCTCTTATTGGGGTTTGATATTAGAAAACTATGTTTATGAATCCTTATTTTCACGGGTCATAAAGGAATTCCTTAAAAAACAAAACGAAATGATACTGCTATCAATTGCATCTTTTCGATCTTTTAAAATATATGTTTTCTTATTCACCAATAATATTACAGAATTTATTTCAAAACTTGGTGGGGCCCAAAGTGGCCGAGTGGTCTAAAGCGCTCTCCGTTACGGATCACTACCATCTCGCCAATGTCTGCGTGGGTTCGAGTCTCAGATTCAGCCGATGTGGGTATGTGAGAAAGCTAGTCAGTAGCTTCTCGTTGGTCGGTAGTTCTTTCTGGGGTTTTCCCGGGTTTTTCCTCCACCATTAATACTGGCCGCCATGTATAGCCTATCCTGTGCCGAAAAATAGCGTTAAACCCTACAACAACAACAGCAACAACATCAAAACTTTGTCGATCACAACGCACCGGCAACGACATTTTTACGCAATGGCAACGACAAACAATGGCTAGATCAGGATCCTTGGAAATGGTCGGTGATTAGCTTTTCTGTTTTATTCATACAAAGACAGTGCTGCTGCTGCTGACAATATTCGCACGGATTACCTGTACATCAATATTTTAACTCATACAAACCCTTTCCGTATGAAGAAATTACTTAGATTCTGGCTAAAACCGATTATTGTTTGACAACCACGCCGTTAAAATTGCTGTTTTATTGGATCTAAATCCGATTGTTACGAGTCTATGCTCTTAAAATAAGGAACATAAAAGAGTGGAAAGAACAATTTTTGTAAAATTCAATAACTAATGTATTTCCCAATAATACAAAGTGAAAATGGAAGAAGAAAAAAAAAACTTACGGTATTGCGAAAACATTCTAGAATTACAGATACAAGACCTAATAATGTAAAGTTCTGAATAAACTTTTGTAGAAACCCAACTTAAGTCCAACACTGAAGATGTTGATGTGCATGTGTTGTTGTTGTACCAACAGTATTTTGTTGAAACTCAGTAATATAATTCTAAGTTTAAATTCACTATAAATACCAGTGAATATCGCTGTCCAATAGTTTATTTTTTATGAGTAATCTGTATTTCCAGAGAAAATTAATCACTGAATTAAATAATTTTAAGAAATAAATTTCAGCCCAAATGAATACTGAAAACAAAAATAATACAAATTGATTCTGCTAGATCTTAAACGTGAATGAATAATCATTCCAGTAACAAGATTATATAGTCTTCTACTTGACCTCATGTCACAATTAACATTTTCTATTTCAGAAAACCTATTACCTAATGGAAAGAAAAAAAACCTTCAAGAGAGTTCTTAAAGTTTACAAAATAAAATGTTAGTTATTATTATAAATTTATTACGATAATTATAATATAGAACCTGGATAATGTCAGATACGCCAGGTAAATTGCAGGGAAATCCCAATAACCTTGACCCAGACCCAAATAAACATATTTACTTCTATTAATGATCCTGATAATAAACCCATACACATAGACTATTTTAGCTATGTATTATTTGTTCACATAATAAAATAATTTTTTAAAAAAATCAATAATTTAGGTCAAGTAGAAAATAAACTTATTTTGGTCAAGGTTAAGTCTAACATACAATGTTACATTACAAGGGCATATAATGAAATAAATAAATTAAAAAAGCTAACAAATATTACATATACATAAAAGCGAATAATGTTTAAGAACCTCGCCGTTCAACTATCTGTTTTACTGACTCTAAAAATGATTATTATTTGACATCCATGTCGTTAAAATGGCTGTTTAACACTGGTTTTCACTTTTCGGGAATAATTTTGAGACCGATATACATTTTCCTTTCTCATTATGACAGGAAACATTTAATTTAACACGCTTCAGGCAGCTTTATATATAAAGCAGTTGTATGTATTATCCTGTGACTGAGATCACATAAAAAGGCGTTGTAAGACGACATTGCCTCAACGCATATTCAATAATGTTTTAATTGTGTGTGAATATCTCTCGTGACTTTTTTGCTTATTTGTTGTTAGAACGGAGCCATTCGTTTCTAAAAGTGTAACGTTTTCATGTAGGATTGAACTCAAAAGAAATACAATCAGATACCAGGAAACTGCAGTCAAGTATGAGATAGCCTTCCAATTAAGATCACTGTTGGTCGATACTACATCTCGCACCTTCCTCCAACTATCGCAATATATAGCAACTTCTGTATTGTACTACGATGCCTGCAGTGTGGCAGTTTATAGTGATAACTAACACTGGGGCATCATGCCGCACACATGTAGCACGGTGTCCCACCCAGTCGCATTATCCTGACACCAGGCCGACCAGTCCTAACACTAACCCCTAAATGCTGAGCGCCAGGCGAGGCAGCTGTTAGTACCGTTTTTTTAAATGAGTATTTAGTATGACTCAGCCGGGGTTCGAACCCACTACCACCCGCATCAGAGTGAATCGGATCAAGTCCAATAGCTGTATTTATGGCATGGTATTAGAGCTATATTTAATTTAATATTTAATATTATTTCCTACGCACACAGAATGATAAAATACATGCACGAATGACTTCTGTGAATAATGAAATAATCAAACAAAACGATAGATCCCCAATACTCCACCGATGGAAGAATGAAATCACCGACAATAATGAACTTGGTATATTTTCAAAACTAAATATTTTATAAAGCAAACATTTTTAAAAAAAAATAGTAATGCTCGAAAACTTTTTAGAACCGTATGAATCCAAGTAGTTTCATAAAATAGCCATCGTTATATGTGATCTTTTCTTTTTAAAAAATAAAATAACGGCTTTGTCAAACAAAAATATTGTGTACGTGCTGATTGGGTCCACGTTACCGTAAATCCGGATTGCGCGGTCAATGGCGTTCCTCGTTCCTCTATGTAGGAACCACGGTGGCAGTAACTAGCATGCCAAACACGCAACACGCGGGTTCGAATCCTACCAATGAACCGGCTCAGGTCGTTTTCTGTGGTGTAGTTTTGGGTAATGCATTTTACTCGCATTGCTTGATTAATTGATTAATAAACCACAAGGGGTGGGGGTGGGAAAATCATATAATTCTTATAGGGATGTATCGTGTGGAGTCCCATAGAAGGTACACATTTATGTACAAGACTAATTTTGAATTCACATAATATTAATGCACTATTCATTTGCTACTTGTTACCAACAGTACTCGACGAAATTGGGTGCAAAAGACGGCCCATGCCAATTAACTAAAGAGAGGTAATCAATTTTTAATCACGTCCCAAATGTATGATTGGAGAACAAATTAACGGTCTTAAACCAGATACGACTATTTATAAACCTGCACATTCTACGCAATTACCGTATATATTTAGAACTGGATAAACCGTCAGTAGCTGAAGGACCGCCATGCTTGAAAAACGCGTCCATACGCGCAGTCCGTGCCCAAATACTAACATATACGGAGTTATCTCCCTAAACCGCCCCCGGACGACAAAAGAGAAGTGTTACTTGAATTGACTGGATCTAAGTTGTAATAAAATCGGTGTACAATTAGTTTTAATGAAATGTGAACCACAAAACAATAAACCCAAGGTCTATAATCCACAATTGCCTCGATTATTTTAAATCACGTGCTTATGGAGAGTTTGGAAAGTGGCTATATATTTCGAAGATACCTGTCCACCTATTCGATATTGACATAGCGTTTATCCAACGTTAAAGTGACACGGCCATGTATATAAACGAGTGGATGTGAGTGAAAATAAACACCTATACATTACACTCTATTATAATGCCAACACTGCATAACTTAAATCAATCGATTGATCTAAGTATTTAGCATTCCTATGATACAGTGACAGAATTGTACTATTTAAGCAGAGACACACATGTATCAGAATACAATTCATGTAAAGCTACACGTCAACAGCGGTTAAGTTCATACTCAGACAACATGGCCATATATACCGATTTTTCAAGCTGGAGAGGGGGCACTTCCGGAGAGCATGAATAGAATGTTTCTGATATAACAGATTGACAAATTTCTTAATTTGTCTGGAATTGGTACATTATTTTTAATACCTGAATTTTGAAATCTAATAGTAACAACCAAAGATTTTTTGTTATGTTTTGATTCACTTTGTTTTAGTCTTTGATTTTAAGTACAACATAACTTTAACTTTGAATATACGGAAATTAAACTTGTATGAGAAACCATGGAAATCTAAACAGTCTAACTGATGATTGAGTAGCCATCTCCAAGACGTAAACAAAAGGTGAATGTTAAGACAAGTAGCTTCTCACCCCAGGTTCTTCGCTTCTCGGGTTATCTAATAGGGAAATTGAGAATGTTGTTCTTTTAGGACAGGTGACTGCTTTAAAGCAGGGGTTTCTAAGGCAGGTTCGACTGTTGACGAGAAACGTGTTATGAATAATCAAACTGGATGTTTTGAAATGTGTATCTTATTGCATGTCTTGAAATGTATCCCTTCAGTACAGCTTATCAAAATGAGAGAAAAAACTGATGGGTTTGTAAATTAAAAATACAGTCCACAATTATACTTAAGTTTAAGTTTAGTCTGATAAGGACTTCGTCAAGCTTTTTTAAAATTTATACAAACATGCATAAGAAAGAAAAATAAAATAAAATCAAGAATACAAACGCAACAAAATAGTTCAAAGAATATAAAACTTACATATATTTCTTTTGTTGTCACAGTTTCCTGTTACATCGCCAGTAATACGCCACCCACCAACCCCCTCCTCAAAAAACCGCCCAGCAAAAACAAATAAAAATCGTTCAATAACTGGCTAATGGTAACAGTAGCTAGGTAAATGTTGCTGTGTAATTCCTGTAATCCAGAGATGGTCAAAGACTCGAAATCTTTCAATAAAAGAACAACCTAAAGCAGGTATACGCTACCTGGACCTAAGAATCGCATTTCATCCAGGAAATATGGATTTTCATTTTGTACATGGCTTTTATGGTGGTCTTATTTTACCAGCAATGCACGAGGTAAGGATATTTTTGGAGAAGAACTCGCGAAAATGGTGACTTTGGGCTTTAATCATTTCTACAACATGAAACCCACATCACATGAAACATTGCTCAGAGAAAAAAGAACAATTTTTAACGCTTTAACTAACCCCCTGCCATCGCGTCTAAGGATGTCATGACCTTGACCTCTTTGTGGAACAAGCAAGGTCGGGTCATAATATGTTCCCAACACGATGTAAGTAGTGCCAAATGCAACCTCTTCTGGTCGAAATACAACATGAAATCGCCTTGGGCGAACACAAATTCCACAGAATCGCTGATAGCTTTACACGAAAATATATGTCAATAAACACCGATATACGTCCGACGATTTGTACGTATGGCAGGGTTTTTTATCACCAGCTGGAAAAGACATTGTTACACATCTGTGTGGCTCTCTCGATGAACATTTTTCAGCCAATGGATCCAAGGCATTTGTCACGTGGTTGAAACAAAAGAAACCTGGTGAACAAGAGATCAATATATGCAGTGTTGACTTTGTGGAAAAGCATGATTTTGTACCCAATGTTATTGGCTTAAATGACAAAATTCCCAAAAACTAGTCAAGGGTATTGCTGAGAGTAACTTTGCTTGATATTAGTATGCAAATAAAGCACATAAAATAGAACCGACAGAAATGGTAGTTCTTTGGTTGCAATGGAGTGAACAGGGATCCTTAAGACGCTTGTTTTATCTAATAATGAAGTATTGATGTTTGCATGACTTACAAAGCCCTGCTGTATCTGACATGTATTTTATCATTATCAGTTCTTTCCTTGGATGTCAGATTACCAATATAAGAATCAATATGAACGTGAATGGTATTTCCTCAATATATTAAAACCAATAAAACTTCCCAGTACGCGAATGGTTTAGCTAATCACTCCGTTATAACAAAAAAGAGCTTTCCTGATTCATGTTAAAAGATGGCATATCAAAAATATTCTCAAAAGAGCCATCATTGATCAGACCTTTAATAATGGGGCAATTATCGGTGGCCAAGCATTTAGATAATAAAAAAAACAACACAACTTTAAGTTTCAATGTGACTTTCTGATAATAGTGTGCGAACCCTTGCTAAGTTTCAATACTTTTGTTAAAAAAATTTAAACATAAAAAAAACAATCGCATGTCTGACTGTAAACAAGGATAAGGCAAATATCATTGCTTTTAGAAATGGCGATAGACTTAAGAGCTCTGAAATGTGGGTGTCGGTGTGGATTTGGATTTTTAACGTCGCTTTAACAATTTTTCAGTCATATCGCTACGACGTCTGCAGTATATAGTGACGTCTAGCACTAGAGCATCATGCCGCAGACAAGTAGCATGAAATCCCACCCAGTCACATTATCCTAACGCCAGCCCGACCAGTCCTAACAGTAACGTCTTAATGATGAACGCCGAGCGAGGCAGCTGTTAGTAACATTTTTTAAATAAGTCATTGGTATGACTCGGCCTGGTATCGAACCCGCGACCTCTCGCATTCGAGGCAGAGGCCCTGATCACTATGACATTGGAGCCGTCAGTCTGAAACTGGGACTTATCCTACGATAATTTAAATTAAATTCAACTTCGTACAGCTATTTGGGAATAATGTTTTAAAGCAGATTGAATTGGCCAAAAGCAACTGAAAGGTTTGGTATACCACCTAATAATGCTTTAATTTTAGTCAAGAAATTACTAAGAAGACTCGGACCTCCATCACTGAATATTGTGTTAAAATTAGTTGACGTTCGTATGAAGCCCATTCTATTCTAGGTATCAGGGTTGGGGATTGAAGAATAGAAAATCCGTAGAGAAATATGCCTAGCTATATCTCAGGTAATGCTACATGATGGTAACAGCTACATGATGGTAATGCTAATGATGGTAATAGCTACATGATGGTAACGCTACATGATGGTGATGCTACATGATGGTAATATCTACATGATGGTAGTTCTACATGATGGAAAACGCTGCTGGATGGTAATGCTACATTATGGTGATACTACATGATGATAATAGCTACATTATGGTAATGCTGCATGATGGTTATGCTACATTATAGTAATTCTACATGATGTAAAAAGCTACATGATGGTAATGCTGCATGATGGTTATGCTACATTATAGCAATTCTACATGATGAAAAAAGCTACATGATGGTAATAGCTACATTATGGTAATTCTACATGATGGAAAAAGGTATATGATGGTAATGCTACATGATGGTTATAGCTACATGATGGTAATAGCTAAATAATGGTAGTGCTACATGATGATAATAGCTACATGATGGTAATAGCTAAATAATGGTAATGCTACATGATGGTAATAGCTATATGATGTTAATATCTAAATAATGGTAATAGCTAAATAATGGTAGTGCTACATGATGATAATAGCTACATGATGGTAATATCTGAATGATGGTAATAGTTACATGATGGTAATGCTACATGATGGTAATGATACTTGATGGTAATGCTAAATGAATGTAACGCTACATATGGATGATAGCAAGAGAGAATAACTTGGACAACGTACATTAGACAGCTATTTTGTAAATGTGGGTTTGGTTTTCATGGATATCACATGATATTGACACTGATGATTTATTTATTGTGCAAATTAATAATAATAATAATAATAATAATGAGGACTTTATAGCTGAATGATGGCAATAGTTACATGATGGTAATGCTACATATGGTGATAGCTAAATGATGGTAATGCTACATGATGGTAATGCTACATTATGGTAATGCTACAATATGGAAATGCAACACCATGGTAATAGCTACATGATTGTAACGCTACATGATGGTAATAGCTACATTATTGTAACGTTACATGATGGTAAAGGCACTGGGTGATAGCAAGAGAGAATAACCTGGACAACGTACATTAGACAGCTACTTTGTAACTGTGGGTTTGGTTTTCATGGATATCACATGATATTGACACTGATGATTTACTTATTGTGCAATTTAGACAGTGTTAATGGATTATAACTTGACAGAATGGCAAGATGAAATAAATGGATCAAAAGAATTATAAACCTAAACAAATATGACACCTGTATACTCTCTTTAGATTAAGATAACTTCCTATACAAACAGTTATAGGTAGACACAAAAAAAAAGGAGAGAGCACGTAGGTTATGTTAACGATGTCACAGGAGGGTAATTGAAGATGACTTCCAGTTCTTCACGAAATGCTCAAAATACCATTATGAATACCAAAATTTATTAAATACTTTGCAATTTACTATGTAATAAATCGGTATAAGTAATCGGAAAAAACTGTTGTTTATATATTTTGCCTTCAATTTAAGGAACAATACTTTACAATGTGTTATGTATTCTGTCATTATGTATATTATGTAATATGTATCTGATTATATAATTTACCCCTAGGGGTGAAACGATACACTTGTGCACGTATCGATTCGATTCACGATACGCTGCCTGCGATACGATACATATCGATACACATACGTACTTGATAGTCTTTCCAGGTTTGGAAGGTAGGTGGTACCCTTTCATGTATATTGACATTCTTAGTTGTATTTTCCAGTTTTCAGACATATAGTTATCATATGTGCAATTGTAATTGATAAGAGATCAATAATACTTTCAAACAGACTACCTGTTGGTTGCAGTGAGTTTTATATAACATTTTAGGCCATTTAACTCTACCTGTTTTGTACAACATAAATGACTTGAAAACATATTATTATCAATTTCGTGTCTCAGTTACACTTGAAAGACATTTTAAAGACGTTACGATGTTGTCTACCAAACAGAATACATGATGCAATTTCCTCGTGCAAAGAAAATCTCATTTAGAACAAATCCGGGCATTGGGAATAAGGTTGAATACCTAAAAAATCTATCACATTTTATTTATGCAGATGCAAAAGCCTACTGCAGCCACAGGTACTTGTATTTGTTAGTGAAGAAGGAAAACTGTCGACTACACCCATTCCTATTCTACAATTTTCATTTAATTACACAGGGTGATAAACTTGAGCAGTTTGAAATCTGCCCCATCGTTCTTTCTATGCTAAGTTCATTTATTCCATCAGCACCTTCATTCACTGGTTTAATATCTCTGCATAAAAAAGAGAAATTCCAAATTTGTTTCCCATATAATATTTTAGGGAAGATGATGACATGATTATATCTTAAGAGAGACCCCCCCTTGTCAAAGAAAAAAAGCTAGGGATGAAGAAATGGTCATAGGTCAATATTTATATTAAATATAGTCCATGCAGCGAAATCAGCCCACTACACTACTAAGATCATGGAAAGTTCCAGCTGCAAAGAGGTCCTCGAGATTGCTAACAAGCTAATGTCACGCAACAAATCAACACCACTTCCAACTACCTTCTCTCCGGTCGACCTTCCAGACATGTTTGCAAATTTCTTCCATGACAAAGTACAAATTATTATAGATAAGCTTGACACCACAATTTCAATTGACTCGTCGTCACCATACAGTTGGGATACAGAATTTGAGCGGCAACCATTAGCAGCATTTGAACCTGTCTCTATGGATTTCGTACGTACAATCCTGATGAAGGGTGCATAAAGGTCATGTGAACTTGATCCAATTCCAACATCACTGCTTCTTGAGTGCTTAGATCCAGTATTACCTTCACTAACTGATGTTATTAATACCTCTCTCATCCGGGGAATTCCCATCATTTTTCAAAACTGCCATTGTAAAGCCTCTGCTGAAGAAACCATCACTCGACCATAACGATTTAAAGAACTACTTCCCAGTTTCTAATCTCTTATTCATATAAAAGATCTTGGAAAAGGTTGTTCTATCCCAGCTTCTCTCTCATCTAAATTCAAACAGTCTTTTTAGCAATGTCCAATCTGCATATCGCCCTTGCCACAGTACTGAAACTACTCTTCTAAAAGTAGTAATTGACATTATCTCTGCGTTGGATAGCGGAAAGATTACAGTCCTCACCCTCCTTGATTTGTCTGCAGCATTTGACACAATAGACCATGCTATATTACTTCACCGTCTCCAGCATGTATTTGGCATTCGTGATACAGCCGTATTGTGGTTCAAATCCTACTTGGTTAACAGGACACAAATTGTATCTGCAAATGGAATACACTCCAGCCCAGTTGATCTACGTTGTGGTGTTCCACAGGGGTCTGTTCTTGTAACTGTTCTCTTCATTCTGTACACTCAGTCGCTCTCAAGTGTCATATATCATCATCCAGTGTCTTACCAATTGTACGCTGATGACAACCAAATATATAAATCTAGCCACCCAACTGAAGAGTTGATGCTACCATCCAAGGTGTAGAGAGGTACATTTCTGATGTGAAATCATGGATGATATGGAACAAGTTGCAGATGAATGATGATAAAACTGAGGCTATTCTGATCGCAACACAAAGACTTTCTCATTCACATCCTTTACCTCAAACAATAAATATCAGCAACGCCAACATTAAATTCACACAATCAGTATGAAACCTAGGTGTTACTCTGGACAGTACTCTCACATTGCACCAACATGTCATGAACATATGCAAGGCCGCATATCTTGAGCTGAGACGCATCAGCTCAATTCGCAAATATCTTTCAGTTGATGCTACTAAAACACTTGTGTGTTCATTAGTACTTTCAAGACTGGACTATTGTAACACAATTATGTCTGGTTCATCTCAATATCTACTTCAGAAACTTCAACAAGTTCAAAATACAGCTGCTCGGATCATACTTAGAGTACCACGATCAGAGCACACCTCCCCGATGCTCTGTACCCTACACTGGCTATCAATTCGATCCAGAATCAAAAACAAAATTTGTTCTTTGTGCTATGTTTTACTGTCGGACTCTAGTCCAACATACCTATCTGACCTCACTCATGTGTACACACAAACAGGATCCTTACGCTCCTCATCTGACAGTCGTATACTCATAATTCCAAGTATAAAAACAAAGTCATATGGACAGCGTTCTTTTGCATACCAGGGCCCAGCAACGTGGAATGAATTGCCCACTGAACTTAGACACAAAAGACACAGTCATTACATTCAAGAGGGCTCTCAAAACTCACTTATTTCGACTGCAAGAACAAACTTAAAGACCTAATAATGTTTCGTACCTAAAATATTCGCAATATGTTTTTTATTTTTTAATGTTTTTCTAGTTTCATAGTGTTTGTTGTTGTAATAATATTATTATGTTTTTTATCTTATTGGCGTTGTCTAATGTTGTAAAGCGCTTAGAGCTTCTGCAGATTAGGCGCTATACAAAGTCCTCATTATTATTATTATCTAAACTTCAATATGTCTCTTTCTTCCTGCTGCACTTTCTTATAACTCTACTGAAATCAACATCTTTGACAGATGTCAACTCTGGCTGTACAAACATCAATGTGTTAATTATTTCTGAACATACTATGCTCTTTTTTCTTTGTCAGCTTGAATATGTTGGAAAACTGATCTTCATGACTGTTTTGAAGTTTCCCTGAGATCACAGATATTATCTTTTGAATACATCTGCTTCAAAATAGGATTTTTCACCAACATAAACTCCTTTTGTTAAATCAGTAGTTTACTGACTGCTATGCCAAATTTCTTGTCTGTTCCGAAATTCTGTAGGTGTGTATTTAGTCCATTATTGCTTGTTGAGACAGAGGTATTAAAATAAATGTCTTTACTTCTTAATTGCATTTTGACCCCTATTTTAGTCAATTTATCTTAACCCTGATATGGATACATCTATGTGGTTTTGTAGCAAGTGATCCGCAGGGCAAATTTGATTAATTAAAAAATGAAAATTGCATTATAATCTTAAATCGTAAATTTTAATTAGGTTCAGTATTATGCCCTTTGTACATTTAATTTCAAAATATCACTGAAAGGTTATGCCGTCTACTTTTGTCCATTCAGCATGTACATCTGACTCGTATTTAACACCATATTGGGCAAAAAATCACTCAGTGTTGTCTCCGTTAACGCTCTCCCAGCTCCAATAGTCTGATATACATCATAACTTAAAAAATTATTGTCATCATCACTATCATCAACAAGTATTTGCCAAACAAAATCGTAATGAACCACACCGGGAATAGGACATTTTGGGTTTTCTAGGTAGCCCGTATGTTAAACACTCATCTGTAAAACTTTCTTCATGAACGATTCAAACTACTCGATAATTTTTATTCCTGGGCACGTTGTGCTAATCAGAGTTAGTATCACAACCAGTCATACCGAACTTGAAAAACCCAGTTATGGAACAGTTGGTACCCGAAAAACAGACGTCTGAACAAGAACGGTTAAATAAAAATGGTATACTTCGCTGTGCACATTTTCATATGTGGGACTTTCAACGAATTTGCGGGAGGTTTCGCGTTTCACTGTTCTCCAAGCGAGCGAATTCGTACAAATTTTGCACGATTCGCTCAATGGTACACCCTGACAGCATATCCGCTTCAGTACTTGACATATCTAATGATGTTTCCGCGAAGTCTCTCTGCAACACTTGCTGTTTGTCTCGCACAGAATAAGCTACATTGATCTTTGATTGGTGATTATTGTTTATCCTGGAGCGGAACAAGCAATAACAACAAATGAGAATTCAATATAACATATTTCAACGTGCAATAAACCGGAAGGGGAATTTTCAAAGCAACCCAAGAAGTCAGGGTACAATTCAAAGCAGAAACTTCGCGTAAAAGTGGTTATTAAATGATGAGTCAAGTACTTCATTAAACGTGTGGAACACGTTTGGAATAAATATATAGTATATGCTGAACATACGTCTGGGTTAAGATAGTTAGCATGAAATGGGAGTGGGGCAGATTACGAGCCATGTCACTTTGTGTTAACTTGCAGATGGCGAGTGCCTGTGACTGCAAATGCTGTTTCAGATGGATCATAAATTTACTGAATAATAAGACAACTAATAATAATTATTCATGAATGTTCATCCTACTTACCACCCTACTGTAGACTGAGAACAGCAATGTGCATCTAGCCCAGATATAAATTTTCTTCATTGTATAATTTTGTACATGGGTCAATGACCTTATAAGAAAACAATACAGTTCTATAGTAACAATTTGTCATAAGCTTACCTTCTTGTCATTTCTTCTGTCTGTTTTTGTATCTTTTGAAGCAAGCAAAATTTAGGAATTTGACAAAACATCTTACAACAAACTGTTTTATAGCACAAATATCCTGGAACTATCTAAATGATCTAATCAATTGTCAGTAAATAGTTGTTGCCAACCGTTACTGCCTTGGGTCTTCATCAGCTTCCTTGGGTCTTCACAAACTGTGATATATTAGTCTCACTCTTCTACTCGATGTAAAAGTGTCATCAAGTATATCAGCATCACATGTGCCATGCTTTGTTTCAGGGGGTATTCCCAATGTTTGACACGAGTTATCCCCCCCACAATCCAGCAGTCCTCAGCATCTTAATTGACTACAGATGACTGAATACACTTTTAACAAATCCCAACATTCATAAAGAGATACCAAATATTGCTTTATACAGTACCTCCATGAAATTACACTGAATAATCACTTCCAACCATTTCTAACTTTGATTTTCATCAACTGTGAAACACAAATGCTAGCCCTTGTGGTCATTAGTTTCAAATACTTCGAGCTACTGTATATTGATGTCAAGACTAGGTCAAGGCTAAAACAAGGTCAAGGCTATATTAGGTAAGTGAACCCAGTACAATAATTCAGACACATTAATTTTAGTCCTCTACTATATACAAAAGTGTCACCGTGTATATCAGCATTACATGGAACTATCAAGATACTGCGTTTCTGTGGCCATTCCTAAAGTATGACACGAGTTACTCCCCTGAAATATGGAAATCCTCAGCATCTTTATTGACTGCAACTGACTGAATACACTTTACAAAATTTTTCCAACAGATAGAGATAAAGATGTCAAATATTGATTTACACATGCCTCCTTGAAACAAGAATTATATAATAGAAACTGCTCAGGTTTGAGAAGTTCAGCTAAATCATATTTTTTTTTTAGAATGAAACTTTTAAATTTTTAAAAATCTTCCTTATTTAATAGGTCAGATTTATTCTACTTTTAGATGTGAGTAAATCAACAGGACAAAAAGGACAAATCAGTGACACCTATTGGAGATGATGACATACCTAATGTACTGAAGACAGTGATATACTTTTGAGGACAGTGATATTCCTTTTGAAGACAGTGACATACTAACTATACTGAAGACAGCAATATACCTTTGAAGACAGTGACATCCCTACTGAAGACAGTGACATACCTTTTGAAGAGAGTGACATACTAACTATACTGAAGATAGCAATATACCTTTAAAGACAGTGACATCCCTACTGAAGACAGTGATGTACCTCTTGAAGGCAGTGACAGCTACTTAAGACAGTGACATACGTTTTAAAGACAGTAACATACCTACTGAAGACAGTGGCATACCTTTCGAACAGTGATATAACTAGTGAAGACAGTGGCATACCTTTCGAACAGTGATATACCAAATGAAGACACACCTTTTGAAGACAGTGACATCCCCACTGAAGACAGTGGCATAACTTTCGAACAGTGATATACCTAGTGAAGACAGTGACATACCTTTTGAAGACAGTGACATACCTACTGAAGACAGTGGCCTACCTTTTGAAGAGTGACATACCTGATGAAGATAGTGACTTAACTACTGAAGACAGTGACATCCCTAATGAAGACAGTGACATATCTTTTGAAGACAGTGACATACCATTTGAAGACAATGTCATACCTAATGAATACAGTGACATACCTACTGAAGAGAGTGATGTACCTATTGAACAGTGACATACCTAATAAAGACAGTGACATACCTTTACAACAGTGATATACCTAATTAAGACATTGATATCCCTACTTAAGACAGTGACATACCTTTTGAAGGCAGTGTCATACGTAATGAAGCCAGTGACACACCTTCTGAAGACAGTGACATACCTACTAAAGACAGAGGGCCACGAATGGCCGAGTGGTCTAAAGCGCTCTTCGTTATGAATCACTGCCATCTCACCTCTGTCTGCGTAGGTTTGAATCTCGGATTCGGCCAGTGTGGGTATGTGAGAAAGCTTGCCAGTAGCTTCTCAAGGGTTGGTGGTTCTTTCCAGTTTCTTCCTCCACCATTAATACTGGCCGCCATGTAAAGCTTATTGTGTGCTGAAAAATGGTGTTAAACCCTGCAGCAACAACAACAACAACAACTAAAGACATTGACATACCTAATGAAGACACTGACATCAATACTTAAGACAGTGACATACCTTTCGAAGGCAGTGTCATATGTAATGAAGCCAGTGACATACCTTTTGAAGAGTGACATACCTATTGAACAGTGATATACCTAATGAAGACAGTGACATACCTACTAAAGACAATGGCATACCTTTACAACAGTGACATACCTAATAGACACTGACATCCATACTGAAGAGAGTGACATACCTTTTGAAGGCAGTGTCATACCTAATAAAGACAGTGACATAACTATTGAAGATAGTGACATACATATTGAGGAATCTCTTCAAGTTTTACTGTTGTAATACAAGTGAACGATAATTAAATATTGTCAGCCACAAAGAATGCAACATCTGATGTCTGCTAAAAAGAAACAATATAAACAAGTTGAATGCAAATTAGGCATATACCTTTCAGTACTTTGATTTGAAGGTGTGCAAAGAAGCTTATAGTTTCAGACAGTTAATCATCCTATACTAAGGATTTGTGAAAACAAGGTGCAGGAACACACTGCATACCTGTATATATCTAATGTATGACTGATGTGGAATACAAAATTGTTCACAAGTTGTTAATCGACTTAAAGTAATTCATTGGCTACTTGATAACTGATAATTCATTGGCTAATTGATAATTTCTTTCATAGAAACATCACTTTCTAGCTTTTGTGTAACATGCATAAGATGTGAAAATATTTCACTATGGTCTTACAAACCTTGTTGTTGTTGTAGGGTTTAATACCATTTTTCAGCACAGGCTAGGCTATACATGGTGGCCAGTATTAATAGTGGAGGAAGAACCTGGGAAAACCTCCGGAAAGAACCATCGACCCACGAGAAGCTACTGGCAAGCTTTCTCACATACCCACATTGGCTGAATCCAAGATTCAAACCCACACAGACAGAGGTGATCTTAAGAACCTAAGAACATACTTTGTCTCAAATACAAAATGTGCTGAAGTGTCGTATTTGAGGTTAGGACAATGAAAGCTTCTTTCCTTTTGGTGTGATAAAGGACCCTTTACAATAATAGCTCTGGGAGAAAAATATCATGCAAGGATGGGAAATATAGGTCACACTGACTTAGGAGACAAGAATGATGCAGTGAGATTCATATCCTCATTGAATTGGCTGCCATTTTTATACAAAGAAAAGTCTGGCCAAAGTGAAGCAAAAACAAATTATAGGTCAAACTGACCTGGCTTGTTCTGTACAAATGCATTACCAATAAAGTTACTGGACTAGTCTAGTTGTTATTGATATGATCTGGATTTTAAAATGCACGCTTAACACATATTTATAAAGTCAACATCTGGCTATCTAACATGTGAGGAAATAAATAAGGATGAAAACAAGCTTGCATTTTTGAAGAAATAAATATTTTTATTATTCATCCTGTATCTAGTTTGAATGTTCATCACATCATTATTCTTGAAACAATTTTAGAACACATTTTCTATTAATAGAATTTTAGAACATATTTTCTATTAATATAATTTTAATACACATTTTCTATTAATATAATTTTAGTACACATATTTTATTATAAAAATTTTAGTACACATTTTCTATTAATATAATTTTAGTACACATTTTCTATTAATATAATTTTAGTGTACATTTCCTATTACTATAATTTTAGTACATATCTTCTATTAATACAAGCACACATTTTCACAACATTAAAGATTAACTATTTCACATGCAAGTTTGGTACAAGACTACCCTAAGAAACAACTGAATGGCAAAAACAAACAACTGTGCCTTGGTATCAAGGTTCTCACATACCTCTGTACAACCCCTCCTCCCAACACACACTCACAAACATCTGATTTGCAAATAATTTAACTTAAAACTTGACACCTTTGCCATTACTGTCATTGTTGAAAGTGTGGAAACTATGATTCAGCATATTTACACAGATCAGATATTAATGCATTGGTTCCTTATTGTAATGATGTTCAAGGGAGTCACCTAAGTGTTCCTTACTACAATGCTGTTCAAGGGAGTCACCTAAGTGTTCCTTACTAAAATGCTGTTCAAGGGAGTCACAGAAGTGTTCCTTAATACAATGCCATTCAAGGGAGTCACAGAAGTGTTCCTTACCTCAATGCCATTCAAGGGAGTTACAGAAGTGTTCCTTACAACAGAGCCATTCAAGGGAGTCACAGAAGTGTTCCTTACCACAGTGCCATTCAAGGGAGTTACATAAGTGTTCCTTACTACAATGACATTCAAGGAGTCACAGAAGTGTTACTTACTACAAGGCCATTCAAGGGAGTCACAGAAGTGTTCCTTACTACAATGCCATTCAAGGGAGTCACATAAGTGTTCTTTACTAGAGGCTGTTCAAGGGAGTCACAGAAATGCTCCTTACAACAGTGCTATTCAAGGGAGTCACTGAAGTGTTCCTTACTACAATACTGTTCAAGGGAGTGACATAAGCATTCCTTACGAGAATAATGTTCAAGGGATTTACAGAGGTGTTTCTTTCTACATTGCAGTTCACGAAAGCCACAGAAGTGTTTCTTACTACAATGCCATTCAATTGAGTCACAGTAGTGTTCCTTACTACAATGCCATTCAATGGAGCCACAGAAATGTTCCTTACTACAATGATGTTAAAGGGAATTACATAAGTGTTTCTTTATACAATCCTGCTCAAGAGAGTCACAGAAGTGCTCCTTACTACAATGTCATTAATGGAGTCACAGAAGTGTTCTTTACTACAAATCTCTTCAAGGGAGACAAAGAAGTGTTCCTTACTACAATGCCATTCATGGGAGCCACAGAAGTGTTCCTTACTACAATGATGTTCATGAGAGCCATACAAGTGTTCCTTCCCACAATTATGTTCCATTTATTGGCATTTTTACCTTGAATTTTGTAAAATTAATATATATCTGACCTAATTACTTGACTGAACTGCTGACATAAACAGTTCAAAGTAATGTATTTCATTTCTACAGCACGATGGATAAACATTACATCTTTTCAATGCTGTGTGCAGAATAGGCCGACATATCGCTTGTCAGGAAAACACAGGTTGGTATCAACTGTGTCCATAATTAGTATTATTTTGAACAGAATATTCTGGTGACAATTGCCTCTTAAAAATGGTAAGCATTGCTGCATTATATTTTCATCGGTCGAATTTGGTACGCATTTTGCTTCAATACTGGAGACGGAAACCTTAAGTGCGCAGAAATGCCTGACAGCATTGTATATTTGTCAAGCATGTCACAAATGGCAAGTATTATCGTGTTCAAATTTACACTGTTTTAAATTTGTAGACCCATTAAATTCATGTTGGTAATTATTAACCCTTGTGCTTTTTGTCATTTTACTTCTACCACAATCAAATCTATCTATTGTTCATTCGTTCATTTGATCAACAGTATTTCTCGAAAAGAGTGTTGATATTTTGTATTAAAATACCTGTCTAATTTGGATCAAATAATAAAACTAGAATGTATCCAATTCAACACACAAATTAGTGATGTAGTACACAATGTGTGAAGTGATACACATGTTAAGCGAACGTAAACCATGTGGAATAATGTTTTGATGATCTCCTAAAATACTGTAATTTATCCTGAAATTAATGTTGCTCTATGAGAAAAAAATAAACAAAGTACACCATTAAAAAGAGGCATTTATTCACAGTTAATCTCAGCACGATTGTAAATTGAGTATTCAACGCTATTACCTGCCAACCCACCCACCCCCTTTTGCCTTTACGTTGATCCCTTTATTTGTTTTGGCTTCTTTTATAGGTCCCTTGATTACTTGCGCCTCACTTATAGTGCAGTCGATGTTTTTGCACCCCAATGTGCACAAGTTATCGAGGGAGAGGTGTATTACACAATGTAAAAGGACTATTGATTATATCCAGATAATATAGAGGTCTGTATTACAAAAACAGGGTACACTGTACATAGCATTAACAGTACCTTATACCAGGGTACACTGAACATAGCATTAACAGTACCTTATACTGGGGTACACTGTACATAGCATTAACAGTACCTTATACTGGGGTACACTGTACATAGCATTAACAGTACCTTATACCAGGGTACACTGTACATAGCATTAACAGTACCTTATACCGGGGTACACTGTACATAGCATTAACAGTACCTTATACCGGGGTACACTGTACATATCATTAACAGTACCTTATACCAGGGTACACTGTACATAGCATTAATTGTACCAAAATACAATCTATAACCATAACCACCTTGTAAAAGGGACCTTGTTTAATAAGGCAACTTGTACTGAACAAAAAGTGCATAATTGACAATATCTATTTTGGGCAGACATGCCTCATCTAGTGAATACTGGTAGACATATTTTGTCCACAGGAGGTATTGCTGATTGGTTACTTACGTAGTCATCCGTTTGAGGGAGATAATATTCTGACTTTTTCAAACAAATTTTCACATCAGTTTATTAAACGTCATGGCATAGCTAAGTTTACAATGCCATGCAGCACATAATGAAACACATGCACTGTATAATCAGATAATGTCCCAAAATCAATCAATGTACATGCAGTGTATAATCAGATAATGTCCCAAAATCAATCAATATACTTCAAACATGATACCAGCCTGAATCACATTCGGTCACTATAACATTTAATACTATATACTGCTTGTAACACTTTCGTAAACAGTCAACAGCGATTCTTTCTAACCTTCTTTTGTCACTGTGCAAGATGACAATGGACGCCCAACTGTCATTGTGTTGTCTGCCTGCAAAAAACGAGGATGTTCCTGTCTTAGAGGAAAAAATCTGATATTGAACCAGAGGATTACACCCCCTATGTCCAACTAGCCCAGGTAACTAAATATCATGTTTGGGCTAGTATAAATCATAGAACGAAAAGCCTTTTGTTTGACATGGCTTTCCATGCATTGTTTATGCCTGGTTAGTAGGTCAATATTGCTATTATTACCACCTGACACTGACCAACAGCTTTCCATCCATCCTTTATTTTGGGTTTGTAGATCAATATTGGAATTATGGCTTGACACTGACCAATGGCTTTCCATGATTTCCTGTGCTGGGCTAGTAGGCTAACACTGGAATTATTGTACATCAAAAGCCAAATGGTTCCGGTTTCTGATCAATGGTGCTTTTTCATACCAATCTTGTACATCAAAAGCCAAATGGTTCTGGCTTCTATTTCATGATAAAATATTGTAAATCTCAAAGATAACATTTCATTGGGTTTTTTTATTCTGGAAAGTTTTAATCACTTTAATAGAAACAAAGTGACAAACTGTTACTGTTAATCAATAGTGTTATGTTTCTAATTTTTTTAATTCACAAGCATTTAATGATTCCAAAATAATATATTTAAGGAAAATAAAGCATGCAAAGTAAATTTATCACATGATTTCTGTGTTAAATAGGTTACTATATATATATATATATATATATATATATATATATATATATATATATATATATATATTTGCTTATAAGATGAGTACAACTGCAAACTGCACAGACCCAGATCTGAAATTGCATAATACACATTTCTCTCGATAACTCGCACACAACAGGGTCCACAAACATAGACCGCACTATCAGCGAGGCACAAGTTACTGAGGGACTTCCAAAACTTGGATAAAATTGCTTTGACTTCGAGAACACCATGTGTGTGTGGGGGGGGGGGGGAAAGCAACGTTAGGGACCTGGGCTGTTTATTGACTGGATCCTCATTTTACAATCACGTCGATACTACATTTTAATAATGTGTTTTTTTCTAAGAAAGTTGTTTGTTATTTTGTTTAAATAGCATTTATTTTCAAAATGTTCAGTATGTGAGAAAGCTTGCCAGTAGCTTCTCGAGGGTCGGTGGTTCTTTCCGGTGTTTTCCCGGGTTCTTCCTCCACCATTAATACTGGCTGCCATGTATAGCCTATTGAGTGCTGAAAAATGGCGTTAAACCCTACAACAACAACAATAAAATGTTCAACATATGAAAGATCGTTCCAACTGGTTTCAACAACCATCACGCGAAAAAATCTGTGTATTACATACTGCTTTCTGTTTTCTTGATGAGTCTGGTTCCCGTAGTGGTGCTTAATATTATTTTGCCAAAACAGGAGTCCCATGAGCTAGGAACTAAACTAACTGTTGATACACTGCCAAACAAGATTCATTTTCTTCAAAAACATGCAATATTTATTTCATGTGACAGTGGTCTGTGTCAAAACTCAACTTTTCTATTGTTTAATAAGTACAATATTGATGTTGTGATTTCACTGAAAGTAATACTGAAACTTCTTATCATCCTTGAGGATATCTCTTAGTGCTAGTTCAAGAATTCTCTGAAACTCACTTGCCAACAATGGAATGTATTTGTGAAATCAAGCTCTTTATTTTACGAAGTATTCATTTCGCATGGCTGCCTTGTTATCTTTGATCACACTTATGAAAGAGTCGGATAATACAAAGGAGGTCAGCTTTTAAATCAGTACAACAAATACTTCAGGAAGTCAGCTATCAAAACATGGTTGGCACTTAGTTAGGTTCTCGGAGAAACACTCGTGGATATAGCTGTTACGGTAGAGTGACGCATTTCAAGTTGAATTTCAAGAGGGCACATCACATTTATTATGATTACACTTAAAAGAAACTAAAAGATAGAACTAGAACAAAAATTTCAATTGATACATTGTTTAAATTTAATCTGTATGTATTAAAGTACTGCCGCCACTCGGCGTAAGTCACATTTCATTGATCAAAATTTCCTTACGAATAGTTATTTGTGGTGTCATTTGGAAAGAAAATGTAAAAAACTGTATGATCTATTTTTAAATTTGATAGTGTAAATTAAAATTTCCAGGTCCTCTCTACTGTTTTGTACGATAAAACAAGTGATACATCAAAGTTTCCATTACCAATTTATGGAGTATTTTCTGGTTTAAAAAATGGGATCCACGCCTGACCCTGCATTATAAGTGGATTTGCGAGTTATCAGAGCACAAGTTATTGAGGGAGTGGTGTACAGTGAAAGATCTAGTTTTATGCAATTTGTTAGGAGTAATCAGTAGAACAAACAACATAGACCCTAATCTGACAGAATAAAAACAATGAAGACCCTGATCTGACAGTACATTATGCATTGGCAGATCTGGATCTATCTTCCTTGCAACCGGACTCGACTTGTAATCAAGTATATACAGCACAAATATCATACTCTTTCAGTATGTAACATGTTTAATAATATGGCATGATATAATAATTGATGTAATTATGTAATATATGGCACAAAGGTAATATCAGTTACATGTTAGTAACCAGAGTATAAAGAATGTAATCATCATCTTGAACATCATACACCTTGAGCTGAAGTGTGTATTAGATACAGGATGGTCATAACAGTCCATACCCAGCATAGCTACAGGTAATGAAGTCATTACCTAATAAAGAGTCCATACCCAGTATAGCTACAGGTAATGAAATTATTACATAATAAACAGTCCATACCCAGTACAGCTATAGGTAGTGAAGATTTTACCTAATAAACAATCCATACCCGGTACAGCTACAGGCAATGAAGTTATTACCTAATAAACAACCCATACCACAGTACAGCTACAGGTAGTGAAGTTATTACCTAATAAACAGTCCATACCACAGTACAATTACAGGTAATGAAGTTATTACCTACTAAACAGTCCATACCCAGTACAGCTACATGTAGTGAAGTTATTACCTAATAAACAGTCTATACCACAGTACAGCTACAGGTAGTGAAGTTATTACCTAATAAACAGTCCATACCCAGTACAGCTACACATAGTAAAGTTATTACCTATAAACAGTCCATACCCAGTACAGCTAAACATAGTGAAATTATTACCTAATAAACAGTCCATACCCAGTACAGCTACAGGTAATAAAGTTATTACCTAATAAACAGTCCATACCCAGTACAGCTACAGGTAGTGAAGTTATTCCCTTATAAACAGTCCATACCACAGTACTGCTACAGGTAATGAAGTTATTATCTAATAAACAGTCCATACCCAGTACAGCTACAGGTAGTGAAGTTATTCCCTTATAAACAGTCCATACCACAGTACAGCTACAGGTAATAAAGTTATTACCTAATAAACAGTCCATACCCAGTACAGCTACAGGTAGTGAAGTTATTCCCTTATAAACAGTCCATACCACAGTACAGCTACAGGTAATAAAGTTATTACCTAATAAACAGTCCATACCCAGTACAGCTACAGGTAGTTAAGTTATTCCCTTATAAACAGTCCATACTACAGTACAGCTACAGGTAGTGAAGTTATTACCTAATAAACAGTCCATATCCAGTATAGCTACAGGTAATGAATTTATTCCCTTATAAATAGTCCATACCACAGTACAGCTACAGGTAGTGAAGTTATTACCTAATAAACAGTCCATACTACAGTACAGCTACAGGTAGTGAAGTTATTCCCTTATAAACAGTCCATACTACAGTACAGCTACAGGTAGTGAAGTTATTACCTAATAAACAGTCATATCACAGTACAGCTACAGGTAGTGAAGTTATTCCCTTATAAACAGTCCATACTACAGTACAGCTACAGGTAATGAAGTTATTACCTAATAAACAGTCCATACCCAGTACAGCTACAGGTAGTGAAGTTATTACCTAATAAACAGTCCATACCACAGTACAGCTACAGGTAGTGAAGTTATTACCTAATAAACAGTCCATACTACAGAACAGCTACAGGTAGTGAAGTTATTACCTAATAAACAGTCCATATCCAGTATAGCTACAGGTAATGAATTTATTACCTTACAAAAATTCATAAAAAGAATACATAAACTTATTTGTGGAACTAATGACATAAAAATATCATCATTGCTGTTCATACAACTGTTTACATACATCATGCTAACTGCAAAAGTTACCTCCCTTGGTACAGAAAACTACCTATCCTAAGGGCTGTTCCATTTAAACATACATTGGTACCCAGGGCAGGCAGTTTAAAAAAAATATATATGATAGGGTTCTTTTAATTTACATTTTAAAATGATAAGGAAATTCTAAATTGCATTTATGGGTGAGGACCCCATTTCAAAATTCCTTCCCTGGGTCTCATGTTTGTTTTAATGGAACAGCCCCAATGCAAGGCTAATGAATCTGCACTGTTTAGTTAAAATTTTGCTTTCTTTTGGGAGACAATTTCAGTTAATAGTAAACTAAATAGTAACTCCTTTCTAGGTATAATAACATCATTTCATATATATCAATAAAAATTAGGCATTTGCATTTTGGCTTTTGAGGCAGAAGATGTCTGCCATTTGGTTTTAGCCAGCTATGTATAACAATTTTGAAAAGAAACACTGGATTTAATAACAGAATAACTGATTAATCAATTTCAAGGAATTTGTTTGTGCAAAATAATATTCTAAATCAAGACAACACAAATGTCAAGAACGTCAAGAAAGATACATTTACAAAGAGAAAGGCAAAGCATATTTTTTATTTATTTTTGAGTGCAAGTCACGTTATCTCTTGTAATATTTACACCCCTTTATAATAATAATCGATAAAAAATACCGGATTTTATGTCTTCACTACTCTCTTCATACCCTCTTAACTATGACCCAGGAATAATGACCCAATATCCATAGCAGAGTTCCCCCTCCACAGGCTACTGCCCAGGGATAGCTGAGGATGGATCCCAAACATTACCCACATGCACAAGGTTACATGGGAGGAGAACCAAAACATTATGTGATTTTCAGATGGTTACCTGGAGAGGAAGAAAATAATTACCACTCTTACACATGGTTACCTGTCGGGAAACTAAAACATTATGACCCTTGAACATAAATACTTGAGGAGGAACCATAAAATTACCCTGCCCATTGCATATGATCATCTGGGATGGGAACACAAATATTACCCTCTCACATATGGTTACCTGTGATGAAAGTGAAACACTACCCCACTTGCACAAGGTAACCTGGAGAGGGAACCTAAAACACTACCCCTATTCACATGGTTACCTGGATGATTATGAAAATCCTAATTCTATATAAAACCTCTTACCATTACATGCACAGCACCTTTCATCCATTTGAGTCATCTAACTTCTGTCTCTTTTCACCATCCGGTACCACTTCTGTTTGTATAGTAACCTCCACATCATTTTCATCTCCCTTAGCTGGTTCAACCTCACTGGCTATCATCAGAGAAACAACATTATATCGTATCTTGTCAAACTATAAAATCACATACTGTATACACCTTTCCCTCGATAACTCATGCACAACAGGGTCCACAAATACAGACCACACTATAAGTGATTTACTGAGGGACCTCCAAATATTGAAAAAATCGCTTTGACATCTAGAAAACGGTAAGGGGAGGGGAGCGGTATTAGGGAACTCAGCTGTTTATTGACTGAATCCTCATTTTACAATCATGTCAACGATAATTTTTAATAACGAGCTTTTTATAACGAAGTTGTTTGTTATTCTGTTTAAATAGCATTTATTTTCAAAATGTCCAACATATGAAAGATCGTTCCAACTAGTTTCAACAACCATTACATATATGCGAAAGAATCTGTGTATTACATCACTACTTTTTGTTTTCTTGATGAGTCTGGTTCCCGTAGTGGTGTTTATTATTATCCTGGCAAACTGGGAGTCCACAGAGCAGGGAAGTAGTTGATACACCACGAAAACGAGATTCCTTTATTTAAAAAACATTTATTTTGTGAGACATCTGTCTGCATTGATACTTAATTTTTGTATTGTTCAATTAGTACGATAATGATGTCGTGATTCATTTGGAAGTAATAATGAAAGTTCTTATCATCCCTGAGGATATCTCTAAGTGCCAGTTCAAGAATTCTCTGAAACTCGCTTGCCGACAATGGAACGTATCTGTGAAATCAAGCTCTTTATTTTTAAATGAAGTATTCATTTCGCTTGGTTGCCTTGCTATCTCTGATCATAATTATAAAAGAGTTGGTTAATTTAAGGTAGTTTATGTTACTTACACAATACAGTTAATAGTGCTTGATTAATCAAATGAAGTGACTTCACCTGACATACGACCACGACCGCTAGATTTTAAGTTTGCAAGATTTTGGTGCCTTTTAACTTTTCTTTTATTCCACCTCCTTTAATTGATTCAAAAGACATAATTAACATAGTAATACAAAGGAGGCCAGCTTTGAATTCAGTGCAACAATACAATAAATACTTCCAGAAGTCAGTTATTAAAATACTGTCGGCACTTAATTAGGTTCTCAGAGCAATGCTCGTGGACAAAGCCGTTATGGTACATTGATGCACTTTACGTTCAACTACAAGAGGACACATTGCATTTATGACGATTACACTTAAAAGGAACTAAAAGATAGAACTAGAACATAAATTTCAATTAATAAAAAAATTATTTAATTTGTATTTATTTATTAAAGAATACTGCTTCCACTCGAAATAAGTGACATTTTCATTGATCGAAATTTCCTTACATATCGTTAATTGCAGTGTTCTAGGAATGTCGTTTGGATAGAAAATGTAAGAATATTATATGACCTATTTTTAAATTTGATATTTCAAAGTGTTGATTAAAATTTCCAGGTTCTCTCTACCGTTTTCGATGATAAACGAGTGACAAATCAAAGTTTCCGTAACCAATTTTTATCGTGATTTTCTTCATGTTCAACAAATAGGGATCAATTTTTAGGGTATTTTCTGGTTTAAAAAATGGGAGCCATGTGACCCCACATTATAACCAGGTTCGAGTTATCAGGGCACAAGTTATTGAGAGAGTGGTGTAACTCTGTTTTTAAAAAAAAATAATATACCATATACTGTACATTTCTATAGTGTCTATATACCATATACTGTATATATATACCATATACAGCATAATCCTAGAGTGTCTAACTATATACCACATACTGTACAACCCTTGAATGTGTAACTATATACCATATACTGAATAACCCTAGAGTGTTTAACTATATACATGTACCATGTACTGTATAACCCCAGTGTCCTAGTATATAACACATACCGTATAACCCTTGAGTGTCTAACTGTATACCATATACTGAATAACCCTAGAGTGTTTAACTATATACATGTACCATATACTGTATAACCCCAGAGTGTCTTACTATATAACACATACTGTACAACCCTAGATAGTCCGAGTTTCCTCTGAGACTTGCCACCCCATTTTTCATATTTGGACATTTATGTTGGGGTGTAGGGTCAGAGCGCATTCCCTATTAAGTGACTTCTATATAATATGTCCAAATTCTATGTACAACAACTTGGGAAATTTGCTTATTTTCGTTATCATGTGACTATATGACCTCTGATGTTATTGACATGTAGGTTCCGTGATTTGTTTAGTCATGTGACTCGGAATGCAAATGGCCAGATCCAGGTCAAATTTCAACAACGACGTACTTTCATCTAGTCTGTCAGTGGATTAAAGACATGACAAATGCTATGCTCATGATTTTTGAGAAAATAAATCATATTCCTATCGATTTCATGCAGATATATCTCAATGAAAGGTCGTTGAGGTGTGCTGGATTGGCTAGAAAGCAGTTACCCCATGCTGACAGAAAATGGTGTCGGCGAACTCCAGCTTTTCGATAGGGAATGCGCTCTGACCCTACACCCCAACATAAGTGTCCAAATATCAAAAATGGAGTGGCAAGGGTCAGAGGAAACTTGAACTAAACCCTAGAGTGTCTTACTATATAACACTTACTGTATAACCCTAGAGTGTCTAAATATATACCATATAATATATACTATCATCTGTCTGTCTGTCAGTTTTGTGTGTAAATGCCTTTCTCTTTTTGTCATATCTCACAATTACAGTATTTCTTATATATTCGTTTGAATTAAAGTTTGCTTCTCTCTTTATGGAGTTCAATTATTTTGCTGTGCATCTGTCTGTCTGTCTGTCTCTTCAGTTTTCTGTCTACATGTCTTTGTCTTGTCTCTCTCAGCAAATCCATATATTTTTTAAAACTTTTGTTTACTAAGTATATTTCATCTTTCAATACAGTTCATTTATGGTCTTTTAAGAACCACTTCCAAAGTTAAAGAAGAAAGAGAAAGAGTAAGAGAACAGAGTACTGGCTAAAGATAATATGGATTATCATAAAAGGAAGAGAACAGAGTACTGGCTAAAAATAATATGGATTATCATAAAAGAAAGTGAACAGAGTACTGGCTAAAGATAATATGGATTATCATAAAAGGAAGAGAAGAGAGTACTGGCTAGAGATAATATGGATTATCATAAAAGGAAGAGAAGAGAGTACTGGCTAGAGATAATATGGATTATCATAAAAGGAAGAGAAGAGAGTACTGGCTAAAGATAATATGGATTTTCATAAAAGGAAGAGAAAAGAGTACTGGCTAAATATAATATGGATTATCATACAAGGAAGAGAAGAGAGTACTGGCTAAAGATAATATGGATTATCGTACTGTCTAACTTCCTCAATCTTGACCATATCTGTATTCATGACACATATCTAATATTTTTTTACTGCTCTAAAAATATTATCCAAAAGCAAAATCAAGAAAATATACCTGTCTCTGACTGCTTGTTTTCTGTTTCCTTTTTTTCCTGTTTGGATTTTAGAAATGCTCGTTGCATGCACAATTTCTTCGTACAAAGAAGCTTGAATTCAAGGTCTTTGGATGCCTTCTCTCTATTTTCTTGGGTTGAACTCTCTCCTGTGTTGACATCCCCTAATAAAACAAAATGACACAATAAAATCTTAGATTCAAAGCTTATGACTTTGGCCTGGAAATTCTGTATGAATACAATTCAATGACAGCCATCCCTCACTACAAAAACACTCATTATAATACCTCCCCTCTCATAATGCAAGTATGGTCACTAATGCAGCCTGATGAACTGAAAGAACTGTGTCATTAAGTATAAATATCCAGTTTTGTATCTTTATGCACTGTTCTGATACAATCTTCATGGAACATCCATCAGCATATGGTGGCATCACCTATAAAGTGGGCCACTTTTATTAACATAATTATGAAAGGGGCAACTTTAACGACTCCCATGAAAATAAATACACAATGGTCCACTTTAATGACTCCCATGTAAAGAATTATACAATGGTCCACTCTAATGGCTCACATGTAAAGAATTATACAATGGTCCACTCTAATGGTTCACATGTAAAGAATTATACAATGGTCCACTTTAATGGTGCCCATGTAAAGAATTATACAATGGTCCACTCTAATGGCTCACATGTAAAGAATTATACAATGGTCCACTTTAATGGTGCCCATGTAAAGAATTATACAATGGTCCACTCTAATGGCTCACATGTATAGAATTATACAATGGTCCACTTTAATGGTGCCCTTGTAAAGAATTATACAATGGTCCACTTTATTGACTCCCATGTAAAGAATTATATAATGGTCCACTTTAATGGCTCACATGTAAAGAATTATACAATGGTCCACTTTAATGGTGCCCTTGTAAAGAATTATACAATGGTCCACTTTATTGACTCCCATGTAAAGAATTATACAATGGTCCACTCTAATGGCTCACATGTAAAGAATTATACAATGGTCCACTTTAATGGAGCCCATGTAAAGAATTATATAACAGTCCACTTTAATGACTGATGAACATCATTTTAAAGTGGACCAATTTACTGGCTTCAATGTATTGTGTTATGATGTGTAAAACTTTTATAACTCATCAGCAACATTATAAAGTGGGCCATTTCTACAACTTCTTGGAACAGCATTATAAAATGGACAATAACTATGACCTCCTTCAATAACATTAAGTGAGCCACTTCTATGACTTCCTTGAAAATCGTTACAAAGTGGGCCATTTATATGACTTCCATAAACATCATTATACAGTGGGCTGTTCCTATGACTTCCATGAATAGCATAATAAAGTGGGCCATTTCTGTTCACATCCCTGAATAGCATAATAAAGTGGGCCATTTCTATGACTTCTCTGACCAAGATTATGTAGGCTATTTCTATGACTTCCTTGACCATCATTAAAAAGTGGGCCATTTACATGACTTCCTTCAACAGCATTAAAACATGGGCCATTTCTACGAATTTCTATGAATTACATTATAAAGTGGAGCATTTCCTTGATTTCTATGAACTGCATTATAAAGTGACATATTTTGACGACTTCCAGGAATTATACAGTCAGAAATTTATATAACTTCCATGATCAGCATTATACAGTGGGTCATTTCTATGACTTTCTTTAACTGTAATCAGATAACTTTTACTGCTTCCATAAACAGTGTTTAAAAGTGGACCACTTTTCTGACTTTTATGAACAGCATTTTAAAGTGGGCCACTTTTATGGCTTTAATGAATAAAGTTAAAGAGTGGACCACTTTTACGGCTTTCATGAATGGATTTATAGAGTGGACCATGTTTATGGCTTTCATTAATGGATTTATAGAGTAGGACACTTTTATGGCTCCAACGAAAGGAATTATAGAGTGGGTTACTCTTACGACTTTCATGAATAGAGTTACAGAGAGGGTCTCATGAATGACATTACAGAGCGGGCCACTTTTATGGCTTTCATGAATAGAGTTATGGAAGGGGTCTCATGAATGACATTACAAAGTGGGCCACTTTATGGCTTTCATGAATAGAGTTATGGAAGGGGTCTCATGAATGACATTACAAAGTGGGCCACTTTATGGCTTTCATGAATAGAGTTATGGAAGGGGTCTCATGAATGACATTACCGAGTGGGCCACTTTTATGGCTTTCATGAATGGAGTTATGGAAGGGGTCTCATGAATGACATTACAGAGCTAGCCACTTTTATGGCTTTCAACAAAAAACTCATAAAGATGGAGAACTTTACAAGGCTATGTTTAGTGGAAGTACATTGACAGTTATTCTTTTCACAATGGATACTCATGTACTATTTACACTCTGTTCACCAGAAAGAAGTAAAATTCCACAAAAATTTCCTTTTATTACAACTTGGGTAAAAAAAAATTAAATGTTTTTGTCACTTCTATTCAAGTAAATGTTCACTTCTGTGAAGACAAGACAAAATACTTTTTACAGTTTAAATGCAGAGAACAAAATCACAAAATATATACAAATCTCATTTAAATGAAAAATATTATTTGCAAACACACCTCTTGAAGAATTGTACTGGGCAATAATTGTGACAGTTATCTTTTAAACTAAAGATCAATTTAATTTCATTAATAAACAAACTGCTTTATACAAAAGAATCTCAAAAGTTCTAACTAATACTCCTAAAAAATGTTATTTTTATATTCAATGAAAATAAAATAAGAATAATGTAATCCAAAGAACCCATCATTGCTCAAAACTGAGTAGGAATGAGCAGTGATGTTAAGGAGTTTTGTGAACAGTGATGTTGAGGAGTTTTGTGAACACTACACCTGATTGTCCAGGACTGCTCAAAACTGAGTAATAGTGAGCAGTGATGTTGAGGAGTTTTGTGAACACTACACCTGGTTTTCCAGGACTGCTCAAAAACTGAGTAGGAGTGAGCAGTGATGTTGAGGAGTTTTGTGAACACTGCACCTGGTTATCCAGGACTGCTCAAAACTGAGTAATAGTGAGCAGTGATGTTGAGGAGTTATGTGAACACTACACCTGATTTTCCAAGACTGCTCAAAACTGAGTAGGAGTGAGCAGTGATGTTGAGGAGTTTTGTGAACACTACACCTGGTTATCCAGGACTGCTCATGATTCTACCCTTAAAGTGTGAAATTATCAGTAGACTTAATATTTCCTCCAAAACGATATTTTCAAAGTTTATTTTATAAGAATATTATTGTTTGATTATTAAAATTCAACAGAAACTAGTTGCATGTGCTATATTGGTGAAAAAATATGCAGGCAGATGAGAACTGTAGACAACTTGTCCTGTACAAGTGAATGTCTGAGATAATATGCTGTAAGTAACCTGTCCTACACAAGTGAATTTTTGAAATGCTTGAAGTAACTTGTCCTATAAAAGTGAATGTCTGAGATTATATGCTGTAAGAAATTTGTCCTGTACAAGTGAATGTCTGAGATAATGTGCTTTAAGTAACTTGTCCTGCACAAATGAATTTTTGAAATGTTTGAAGTTGTCCTGCACAAGTGAATGTTTGAAATGTGTATGCTCAGCCAAAAAATGCAGATCCAAAATTTCCAAATTCAACACTCTATTTGTAATCCATTGCCAAAGTAAGGTAGGTAACTTACCAGTCATAGGTTTTTCTTCAAACAACATGCAGGTGCCCAGTGTGTCCTGATATTCGCCAGCAAAAATGTAGTGGTCCAGCTGTAAGATAGGTCTGTCTGTATCTATACCCTGTAAAACAGCCATAATTAAATATCAGTACAGACCTGTATATATACCCTGGAAAACAGCCATTATAACTAAATATCAGTAGAGACCTGCCCCAATGCGTAGACCCCCTCCCCCATCCCAAACACAGACAATATGGCAATTGATTTGTCTGTATACATTATGTGTCCTAATCCTATGTACAACATTTGCCAAATATATTTAAACATGTTGCTGTTATTAGAATTTTTTGCTGTTTGAGCTGTGATCATAACCCACAGACCCCAGGGAAATGTGCCATATACCCTTCTTACAGATGATCATCACATGGGCAGCCTTTGTAGCAAGTCAGGGAAATTTCTAACCAGCAGTTTAAAAGAATAAAATTGGCAGAGAAAATATGTTAAAATGTCAATGCAATTACAAATTCTGCATATTTGATCTGACCCTTTCCCTGAGACCCCAGGTCAATAGTCAAAAAATTACACCCTCTTTCATTTGGTCATCACATATGCAGCCTTTGTATCAAGTCTGGTGAGTTTACAACCAGTACTTTGAAAGGAGATGTCATTATAGACAGATGGACAGGCAGGCAGACAGACAGACAGACAGTCAAGGTATGACAATATCTCCATGCTAAGCATGCAATGATCAGCTACAGTTTATGAGTAATCCATCTGGACAGCTGACCAATCAGATTGCTGCTAGACGTTAGACAAAAGTTATTGATACTTGACATAAGCTAGATGTTAAGCAATGTTTGGGTTAAGAGATTATTATCAGTTAAAAATGCATATATATATATTGAAGGTGTAAACCTGCATTTACTTGGCATACAGATATTCTCAAAGTCCAAACCTGAATCAAGGACTAGTAAGCAGTGAAGTTTTCCTAAGCACAGCCAGTTTTCACATGGTTAAGTCAAAAGCTGGAGTGGTTTCCTTGGCACAGCCAGTTTTTATGTGGTTAAGTCAAAAGCTGGAGTGGCTTCCTTGGCTCAACCAGTTTTTTACATGGTTAAGTCAAAAGCTAGAGTGGTTTCCTTGGCAAAACCAGTTTTTGTTACGTGGTTAAGTCAAAAGCTGGAGTGGTTTCCTTGGCACAGCCAGTTTTTACATGGTTAAGTCAAAAGCTGGAGTGGTTTAACTGAGCTCTGAATAAGTTTGTTTCATGACCAAACATCCAATTTCAATCATGTATTCTGATGAGGGACTGTATATTTAATGCAATATTTGTCAAGGACACCCAGCACATGGGATTCTATATTGAAAATTACCTCAAAGGTCAGTAAATTTCAACACATATTTAGAACAGTCTGATAGTAACATTTACTGCAAGATGAGCTGGGGATGTCGAAGGTAATTGTTGACAATAATGTTTAACACCATATTCCCAGTGCAAACTATCAAATAGTAAGCAAAGATTTATGACAATACATTTTACTTAAATTTACATTTCAAAAGGGGAAATGGAAAAGACAGGCTTTAATACATTTCTCTAACACTTACTGAGGTCACAACCATTGGTAAATTGTGATGCTAAACTGGTCTTTCACATAAGAAAATATACTGATATGGTATGGACTAAGTGGTAACCAGTCTACTTGACAAATCCAATCACCTCAGTGCATGGATTTACCCTAAAAAAATGTTTATAAGCACCCAAATGATTCACAAGGCCCTTGTATCTCAAATGAATGAAAAGCTCTGCATCCTTCCAAAATTCCAATATAGAATTCAATAAATTGAATTCACAATCAATTCAATTGCAACTCAATACCATATTTTTTATGTCATGAAGAAGTGGTGGCTGAAAATTCTTGATTTTTCCCCAATATTATTCAATATTTGCAAAATGAAATGGCTTTTGTGACAATCCATATAAATCCTTCCACCTTTTTACTTGTATGACAGAAAATAGTAGTGAACTTATGACAATACTTGTAAATCCTTCCCTTTCACATGTGTAACATGAAATGGTAGTGAACTTAAGACAAGCAAAAAATTCCTTCCCTTTCACATGTGTAACATAAAATGAATGTGAACTTACCAAAATTTTACAATCTTTGGCCTTTGACAAATAATCTGTCTCCATAATGCCAGATAATTCCACAATTATATGGGTTTCCTGAAAATGGAAAAACAAAGTTCATATTTCCATGTGCCATTTGTTCACACGATTTCTGCTTTGAAGAAATTAAAATAATTGCATAGCAAAGTATACATTTGGTGATTATTACTTACAATCTTATGAAGACCTGAAATAGAAAATACCTAATTCTTTATGCAGTTTAAGTAAAATCATCACTCAAGGCAAAGATAATAATTTAGGATTATTTTTTTTTAACCCTAAAAGCATGCAAAATGATTAAATGATGAAATCTTTGTATTTGGGCTCAACAGGGGTCAAGCTAGACTGGAATTTCAGGACAGAACAGGAAAATGTGAAAGCTGGACAGGGACAAGTGGAAGCAAAGCAAGAAATGCAATGTATTTTTATGAATGTGCGTGCTGGTTTCGTTCTTTTATTTGAATTATGCCAACTGTTTCCCAGTATGAATATTTTTGCATTTAACACTGGTTTTAAGCAATAATGTATTTACAAGTAGAAAATTTTCTCAGTTGTATGTACACTGTATATTATAAACACGTCTGACAGATGTTTATACAATATCATATTCATATGCAGTATAATTGGGCAAAATGACTCAAAAAGAGATCAACAGAAGCAATACATTGTGATGAATTTGACTGAGTAACTAGATTACAGGATTGTAATTAGAGGTTACTAAAAATGCTTTATGAACTACTGGTACCCTTAATTATGATTTTTTTTTTACTTTCTGAAAATGTAGCCATTACATACCCTGAAGTCTTTTTCCTAATAAGTTCATACTGTGACACAAGCAAATGGGCCTGTTTTAAAGTTGCATTGGCCTACATTTCTGTAGGCAGGAAAGCGATGGAAGCCAAGAATAATGAAATGAGTTAAAACTCCTGTATAATTCTTTAACGAACCCAATAAAAATATATTAATGCTGACAAAGATATTTTGAAAGCTTCGTTTCATTCAAGATTCTTATAATCCTTTAACCACATTAGGTATTCCTGACTTCTATAGCATTCCAGCCAACTGAAATATAGGTCAATGGAATTTTAAAACATGTCCATTTGCTTGTATGGGAATGATAATTTGTAAGGAAAATGATATCAGAGTAAGTAAAATCTGACTAAAACATTACATCTTTAATTTGTAGAAATGTGCCGATATGGTCTGCCAAGTGTGTGAGATATTCCTGAAAATTTAACTTATTGTTCCGATCTTAATCGACATCAAAACACGCTACACATTGCCGTTATTTGGGTGGTAAGACTTTGATGCCTAAAACATAAATTTCATTGTAGATTTACCTGAAGCATATTTCTCAAAGTATTTAAGTACGTTAACACTGACTACTTAATAATACCTTGAACAATGCACATAGTGCCCACAGGACTTGTTACAAAGAAACTTAGGATTATCTACCACAGGTTCTACCCTCCTAATCCCTCAGTTCTTTGATGGATTTTCTTTGTAACAAGCCCCTGTACTAGTCCTACAATGTAAGACACATCATATTTATTTATGTTTTAGTGCTATGCCTTACTACTCAAACAATGGGCTTGTTTAGTGTGTTTCGATGTTGGTTGACATTGGAACATGTAGTCAAAGTTTGAGGAACTTCTTACACACTTGGCAGCCCATACTGACATTCTTTCCAGAAATTGATATGTAATTAAATATACTTACTGTGCTGTTTTTATCCCGGTGGAATACAAATCTGACATTACCACATGGAAGCATTTTCATGCTCCATTGAAATACAGCTGAATTTGTTGAAATGCGATGGCAGTTGAGGTAGGCCGAAGTAAGTTCAAGTAGGTTCATGTGGGGGATATGTTTCTTGAACAAATCGAAATGTTGCTTACAGTTTTCATAGGCATAATATATTTTTATTCATTTCGTTAAAGAATAATATTTCAGCTTAACCCTATTTCAGCATTCCCGGCTTTCATCGCTTTCCAACCAACTGAAATGTAGGCCAATGGAACTTGAAAACAGGTCCATTTCATTTAAGAATTTGAGTTTATTAGACAAAAGACATAAGAGTAAGTAAAGTCTGACTAAAACTTTATGACTTTATAGAAAAGAATCCTTACTGGCTGCCAGCTGTGTGAGATATTCCTGAAAAATCTGACTTTCATTACGATGTTAGTCAACATCAAAACAGTGCCATTATTTAGGCACTAAGACCCAGACATCCAAAACATAAATATCAGCATCAAGGTCTTACATGTAGGACACAGGGTACTAATGGTATGGAAAATGGGAACCAGCCTGGAAATGGGTGAACATAAAATAAATCATACAGGGATGGTCCTGGCTTTTAAAAAGCTGTCGCCAAAAAAATCGCCAACCTCAATATTTTGTCGCCAATTTTCAAAAAGTGTCGCCAGAACAAGTAGTGTACATTTTTTCAAGTGTTAATTTAGTCTATTAATGTAACAGGCAATGAAAATTACAAAAGATGGGTTAGTTAATACTCTAATTACAACAAGCATTAACAAAATGTTACAAAGTGTTACATGAAGATCCGTCATGATTTTAGGGCTGCCCACTTGCTGAATGCAGTTTCAAAGTCTAATTTTTCACATCTGTACATGCTGATTCTCATTAAATTCTCGAGAGATGAGATGCAGAGTTTATTTCTGATTTCATATATGGGTTAGGCTGACCAGGATTGGTTAATAATGTAAGTTATGTTGTAGGAAAAAGAATCTTTTAAGAGCTTATTCTAGTTGTAAGTGGAAAAAAACAAAGACTTTGTTTTATTGATGAAATTTCAGTCCTTTAACAGTCTTGAGTTTGGAACACTCATTACTAAAATGAGCACCTGATTCTTTGGTGCGGAATTGAAAGCACATGTTTCAAACACATGCAGGTCCAGAAAATGCCGCGGATCCTTCCCTCTATACAAAAGCTAACATCCAGGTTTCATCTATGCTGATAAATACAGGTTTGATCATGAGCAATCAAAAATTTTAAGTTATTTAATTTTGAATATCATGGTGTTTGCATGGGCTTATTATGAGAATTGAATTAGTGCCATGAGTATTATAGGACTACCTTGTACCAGTGCCCACCACGAAAACATGTTACAAATCAGTAAAACTAATTTTCTTATGTACAAATAAAAAACGATTTGTTAGTTTATGGTACCACTATATTTTAATATACCTCTTCTTCATATTCTGAATCCTCTGATGCCATAATAACTGATAGTTTTTTAGACAATGACTTGGCGTCAAGTAGACCAATGTTATATCACGCTTCCCCTGCTGACAAGCTTGTAGAGTAGCTCCCCTTGAGAGACCAAAACTTTGGCTAGTCCAACAGATTTAAAACTGAACCGGATGAAAAAAATTGCGAACTTCCTCCACGGTATCTAATTCCATTACCTGTCTTCAAAATAACAAACAAGCAACAAACAAGAATATACACAAACGCACATTTATTTCTTTCAAGCGAATCCCCCCCCCCCGAATTATCTGTGCTGAAAATGTAGTTCAAACAAGTGTGATCTCCTTGGCAATTCCTACTGTCTAGATCATGACCCAGGGGTCGTAACCCAAGTTCGTTAAATATATTACAGGTCATTCCTCTAGGACCACTTGTTAAGTTTGATCCAAAAACATTTAAATATTCACTGTAATTACGTTTTCATAAAAAAATATCATCGCTTTTATGGGAACTCATCGGAGGGCACCAAAATTATATTCTTCTCTTGGATGGTTACCACATAGCGCATGTTTTCATTTGCAAAGTGAAGACTATTTGATAAACTAGACCTATTGCATTATTTAGACGTTTGTGTTTCAATATGGCAGTAAAATCACGAAATATTTATGACACTAACATTCACAAGCTGAATGCCTATATGCGATTTTATTAATAATATACTCAACACAGGTATCAGTCTTGAGTTAATATGCCATATGTCTTGTGTTGCCTATATGCGATTTTGTTAATAATATACTCAACACATGTATAAGCCTTGAGTAATATGTCATATGTCTTGTGTTCACAAATCATTATTTAACCTGAAAACGAGAACAATAATTGTTTTGTAATACTGAAGAAAAGATAAGTGAGTGGAAAAAAAGAAAAAGGAAGAATCTAAGTAAATTTATTCAGAGTCAATACACATATTTTGAACTTCTAGTAGTCCAAAACATTCATAGTGTTATATGACCTTCAAGTCAAAGTCGCATGATGGCAATATTACATGAACCTGATGGCAATATATTGAGTGCCTCAATCTGGCAATGATTTATTACTGAATTTATCAAACGAATTGAATACTTTCCAGTTTTTGGAAGTCTTGGAATTTGCATTTAATTCTGACTCAGATACCGCACGTCTCAATTCTCTCGCGTGAAAATATTGTCCTATATGTATACCGAAGCAATATTGCACAATTTGATAACCAGTAACAATTATAAGTATTCTGTTGTTGTTATACAAATTACATTTAAAAAAGAAACTGTCATTTCAGTAAAAAGAACATTTGGCACATATACCATCATTCTTGGACAATGAATTTCCGCCGATAGAACTTCCCATGTGATGTCATATAGTTCTTTCAGTCGGGCCATTTGGAGCTGTTGAGCCCCAAATACATTAATTTTGATGACACAACAATAGTAGTGAAGGGGGGGGGGGGAGATTAGCGTCAATGGGAATTAGCATTAAAAACACACCTGGGTCAGATTAGCGTCAAGGGAAATTTAACATGGAGAAAAATCGTGGGTCAGATTAGCGTCAAGGGAAATTGAACATGGAGAAAAAATCGTGGGTCAGATTAGCGTCAAGGGAAATTTAACATGGGAATAAATCGTGGGTTAATATACGTACAAGGGGAATTGAACATGGGTTTTTTTTTTTTTAAATTTTTTTAAAAAAAAGGGGTAGGCAATTGAAAGGCTATCTCTTTTCGAGAAATATGGGGGCCCTGAAAAGGGCCTTTGGGTTTATGTTAATGTATTCATTAACATAAAGGGCACCGCATTGGTCTTCTTCTTGTCCTTAGGCTGCGTCTCACTGTTGGTCCGTAAATCAGCACTCTTTTCAGGCATCCTAGTCTTTCAACGTAGATCCTACGTATCCACAGGCTGGTGTTTGTCCTGTGGACAACGGTCCACTTGGATCGGACATACATGAGCAAGTCTGTCCGAAACATCATGGAAGACACAAGGGTGGATGACTCAACTGTGGTCCACATCTTGAAGCGACGAGAACAGGTGAATCAATGCAGTGAACTGCGCTTATTTATAGGCAGAGGTAGGATTGAAACGGATTGAGTTCATTCACCAATCCGAACACGCGTTACGAAATTCAGTCAGCCCGCATCCAATCCGAAGAGAGCAGTCTGTCACGTCACGTAGTCTATATAGATTCGCTAGCGCTTGTGTGCAGTCAATCTATGCGACAGTGATTCAACATGACGGAAACTCAGAAAACGATCCAATGGGGTGCACCAACAGGGGAGACCGCCCAAGGCAACCCGGACTTACTTTCAGAAGAGGTGAATTGGGATTTTGTGGATTTTTTCTCCTCGCAAGAATTTGTTCCGGAACCTTCGTTACCTTCTTCATTACCGCAAGTGGAGAATTTTAGACAGAGACAGAAAGAAGAATTGGAGAAATTTATACAACGACAAAAGGAAGCGGAACAAGCTTTTCTCCTACAGCAGCAAGAACAAGAAGAGGTAAGAAAAAAACAACAGCAACAACAGCAAGAAGAAGTAGCAGCAAAGAAACAAGAGGATGAAAATCAAACGGTCACGGTACTGTTGGACATTTTAGCGGAGTTAAGAAGTCTGAAACAAATGTATCAGACTTCTTTATTACGACCGAAGAGAATACGACCTTCCCGAGCTAAACACGTCAACCCTGTGACTAAGCCTACCGTACCACCCTTAGTGATTTCAACCCAATCATCATCAACATTACGCAGTTCAGAAGTAGGCCTTGGCCGTGGCAAAGGCATAAGGCAGTTAAAGTTGATTGCTTAAACTCACCCCTGCACCATAAAGAAAAAAAGGCCCTTTTCAGGGCCAGCCATATTTCTCGAAAAGAGATAGCCTTTCAATTTGCCAAGAACTCAAAGAAAATATTAAACAGCCCATTTTACCCTTATAGTACGTGTCTGTGTATGAGTGCGTGAGTGTACGTTCTTATTTTAAAATCAAAACTCAAAGACACTTACCTTATATCATTAATTTATTCTTTTCTCCATTTTTACAATCCAATTCATAACACAACACTTTAATTAAAAGTTCATTGATTTCTTCTTTCTCCTTGTTTAGTCTCTCTGTTTTTTGAATTTCTTCACCGTCACACGCTTTTCCTCTTCTTCTTCTTCCTCCTCGCTTTCTTCCCTTCTTTTCTTCTCCTGTTTCTTTTTCTTCACCTGTCTTCTTTCTTCCTCAGAAGAATCCCTCTCTTCCTCTGAAGAATCCCTCTCTTCTTCTGAAGAATTCCTCTTTTCTTCTGACTCCTCTTGTTTCTTTTTTGGGCAATCTGGAGACCAATGTCCTTTTTCTTTACAATAATAACAGGTATCTTGACTTTTGTCTTTTTTATCCCCTGTTTTTTTTTCTTTTTTGACGGTCTGGACATTCTGAAGACCAATGCCCTTTCTTCTGACAGATATAGCAAGTATCCCGACTTTTATCTCTAAAGGAAGGAGAGTAGTCCGTAGGCTGGTCTGAAGAGAATTTTCTAATGACCCCTCGCAAAGCTCTGACGAAACGTTCCATCTGGTTAGTCTCTTCCATCGTTCTCCTCGGTTTGAGAGTGAAATGAATAGTGAAAGGACAAGACACGCACCCTTTTATATACGCTGGTTTGTCATGACTATAAATTAGTCTATGGTGTTTAAACTTTAGTCATTTGACTTTTTGCTATCGAGATGAAATGATCCAATTCATTTGAGAAGAAAGAAGAAGAAAGTAAGAGGCAGAAACGTGATCTATCGCCTCGTATCAGGGCTGAAATCTTGGCACAAATTCATGCAGTGATTTTGAAGAGGACATGAGTGAACCAGAATTTGAAACCTCTAAACCAAGTTCACCACCCTTAGTCAACCCTGAAAAATACTATTCCATTCGAGAGACGGAAAAGCGCTCCTCTAGAAAATTTAGAACCACAGCTTACAAATACACGGTGAAGTTTAAAGATTTCAAGGCTGAAGTGCCGTTAGAGAAAGCAGAAGTGTTCATCACTGGGGTGTGGGATTCTTTGCTCACTGCACTCAAGCAACAATGTCAACCCAAAGAAGACGATCGCTTGAGACTTTCCATACAACACGACGGTTTGAAATCCCCTGTTTGGATCGAGTTTAGCACCCCTGCAGAATTGACCGCTTCCAAAGTCATGGACAAGATTCAACACGTACAACAATCTAATGATCAGTTTGACATCACCGATGGTAAAGCCACACTGGACATGACCCACGTCTCTCCTCCTCAAGGAACTGGATACAAAAAGATGTTATTGGTGAACGACCTTCGCAGCACCAAAAAGAGTCTCGTCCAAATTAACAACCCTCAAGACCAGATGTGCTTAGCCCGAGCCATCGTGGTGGGACGAACCTATGCCAACAAGAACGACACGGCAGAATGGAAAAGAACCTGGAAAACTATTCAACAATCCGACCGAGCCAAACAACGAAATGAAGCAGAACTCCTGTTACAACAAGCCGGACTGTCCAAAGACACACCCTGTGGCATTCCTGAAATGCAAAAATTGCAAGATGTCCTAGCTCCACGATACACCTTGAAAGTGCACCCTCAAGAAGTGCGCGGACCTCTGTTGTTTCGAGGGAAAGACTTTAAGGATGGAAAATACATTCATGTCTATTATCACGATGAACATTTCGATACCATTACCAGTATCACCGGATTCCTGGGATACAGTTATTACTGTGAGAAATGTGACCATGGTTATAACAATCGAGAGCAACACAAGCATTGTGGATCGAAATGCACAGGATGTTTGGCCTCTTCACCCTGTCTGAGCGAAGAACCAGTGCCTTGTTCAACTTGTCTGCGCACGTTTGTCAGCCCTACCTGTTACCAACAACATCTGAAAACGCAAGGTTCACAGAAGAAATGCGCTTGTCAACTGCTGAGATTGTGCTCTACGTGTGAACAAGTCATACGTACCAATAATACCAAGGCACACGTATGTTCAGGAAAGAAAAAATGTCACATTTGTCACCACATCGTGGACTTGGAACACCAATGTTACGTGCAAAAATTCCAACCCCCACCAGAGAAAGAGGACGGTCACTAGAAGAAAGGCAATTTCATCTTTTTCGATTTCGAATGCATGCAAGAGACCGGCATTCACATTCCTAATTTCTGCGTGGCTCATCGAGCGTGCGAGAAGTGCATTCAAGAACCTATCTTCAGTCATTGCCCTCACTGCAGCAAAATTCCCGGACGGCGTGAAAAAATCTTTGGAGGACTGAACACGTTAGCCGATTTTGCCCAATGGGTTTTAGACCCCGTCGACAAGACGTGGAGCCAAGAGGACATCGAACGTTACGGAGATTGTCATCGTCATGCCACGGTGATGGCTCACAATTTCTCTGGATACGATGGACAGTTTCTTTTGAGGTACTATACGGAACAAGGCACCGAACGTCCTAAAGTGACTTTGAACGGAGCCAAAATCATTTTCATGCAAGTGGGACAAGTACAGTTTAAAGATTCGATGAGCTATTTGGCCATGCCTTTGAGTCGAATGCCTAAAACGTTTGGAATGACAGAAATGGCTAAAGGGTACTTTCCACACTTTTTCAATACGGAAGCCAATCAACACGCCGTTCTACCCTATTTACCTGAGGCTCACTAGTACGACCCCGAGAACATGCGTACCGAACAACGAGAAGCTTTCTACGCTTGGTACCAGGCTCACGCCTCGGACCCTTTCGACTTTCAGGAAGAAATGCTAAAGTGTTGTCGTTCCGACGTGGACATTTTACGGCGTTGCTGTGGAAAATTTCGAGAACTGTTCATGGAACACGGAGGGGTCGATCCTTTGAAAGAAGCTTGCACCATTGCCAAAGCGTGTTCCTTAGTGTATCGACAACGATTCATGCCTGAAAACACCGTGGCTGTCATCAGTCCTCAAACGACCCACTATGTCAAACGTCAATACTCGGTCAAAGTCCTACGTTGGTTACACTACTTGTGCGACAAGGAAGACAAGTGGATTCAGCATGCCCGCAACGGAGGAGGCGAAAAGACCATCGGAACGTATTCGGTCGATGGCTGGGACTTAGAAAACCCCAAGATCGTGTACGAGTTTAACGGTTGCTTATTTCACGGATGTCCCTTCTGTTACCCTGACCGTGGCACTAAAAATCAGTTTTTGCAACGAACCATGGAAGACTTGTACCAGGACACTTGTCAGCGGCGCCTAAAGTTAGAACAGCAAGGATACCAAGTGGTGGAAATGTGGGAACACGAGTACGATCACCGTATGAAAACCGATCCCGAGTTTAAACGCCTCGTGGAAAGTTACCAGTTCATGGACCCGCTGAACCCGAGGGATAGTTTGTACGGAGGAAGGACCAATGCCACCTGTTTGCTGTACCAAGCCGACGAAGAGAAAGGAGAAGAAATCAAATACTTGGACATGTGTTCGCTGTATCCCTACGTGTACAAATATTGTCTCTTTCCTGTAGGGCACCCGCAATTGCTGACGGAACACATCGACCTGGTCAACATTCGACAATACGAAGGCTTGATCAAGTGCAAAGTTTTGCCTCCCACGAACCTATACCATCCCGTCTTACCTCACCATTGTCAAGGCAAACTGATGTTTACCTTGTGCCGTACTTGTGCCGAAACGTGCAACCAAGACCAACCTTGTCAGCACAGCCAGGAAGAACGGGCCTTGACGGGAACCTGGGTCAGCGTAGAATTGTTCAAAGCTCTGGACATGGGATACCAACTGTTAGAAGTGTACGAAATTTGCCACTTTCCCAAGACACAACAATACCGCAAGGGTGACCCTACTCAGAAAGGTATTTTCGCAGACTACGTGGATGCCTTTTTGAAACTGAAGCAAGAAGCCAGCGGCTATCCTTCCTGGTGTCACACTCCCGAAGACCAAATACAATTCAAAGAGAAATACTACGAACAAGACGGCATCACTTTAGACCACATCGAGAAAAACGAAGGCAGGCGATCGTTTGCCAAAGTGATGTTAAATTGCTTGTGGGGTAAAATGGCACAACGACCGTGTTTACCCAAGACGGAATATTTGACAGAACCTTCCCGCTACTTCCAGATGATTCACGACAAAAACAAATACATGAAACACGTGGACGTCGTTCGAGAGAATTTGATCTTGGTCAATTACGAAGAAGATCTGAACTTTGTACAAGACGACCCTTTTGGAAATGTCATCATTGCGGCTTACGTGACAGCCCATGCTCGCTTAAAATTGTACGAAGCTTTAGAACTGTTACAAGAACGCGTCCTGTACTTTGACACGGACAGTTGCATTTACATCCATCACCCGATTCAACATCACCCTAACATCGAAGGAGACCGTTTAGGAGCCTTAACAGACGAGCATCCCGACGACAAGATTCTAAGTTTCGTCAGTGGCGGTCCCAAAAATTACGGCTACGAATACCGGGACAAACAAGGAGAAGTGCACACGACGTGCAAAGTGAAAGGACTGACTCTGAATTATCGTACCAGTCGAGTGGTCAACTTTGGGGTACTGAAAGAAGCCTTGCAATCGGGAGAGGATGGAAACTTTAAAGTGACCACTCACCAACCGAACAAGATTGTACGTTTACCCACTCACCACATCGTCAGTCGACCCTTGGAAAAAGTCTATCAAATCGTGTACCAGAAGCGAGTTCGACTTCCCAATCATTTCACCTTACCGTATGGACACGTTGGTATAAAACATTGGTTGTAAGAGGATAGTCACCCACCAGAAAGATGACTTCGCCACAGCAAGAATCGAGTGAGAAATCCGATGAGAACTCCAAGTTCAAACCCTACCATTTTCCAGTCTTCTTACCTGACTATTGTGATTGTGCCCGTCGATTGGACACGTTTCAGAAATGGCCTACGGATAGGGAAGGATTACCTTCTTCGCATGTTTTAGCTAGAACAGGATTTGTCTACTTGGGACCTGAGTCAGGATTGGGATACGAGGTACAGTGTTTCGCTTGCGGACTGAAGTTACGAATGGATCTATGTATCTATAAAGATTCAGCTATTCTGGAACATACTCGATGGTGTCCGCATTGCCCTTACCTTTCTTTGGCCTTTCCACCCATCACACTACGGTACAATGTTGACGGTACCTTAGAGACGGTACCTTCCGAAACAAGACATAAAAAACGTAAAAAAGGAAAGAAGTACAAGCTGGAGACTGCATTGCGACTAGTATAAAAAGGGGGCTATGGTCAAGATCGATAGTTCATTGTGACTACCAAGACCGAGCGAACAAGATGAATACTTTCAGAGAAACACAGAACAAGTTGTTTAGAAAGGCACAATTTAAGTGTGAGGCTTCGGAAGTGGAATGCGATTGTGAGCCTTGCGATGGGTACGATGCTGTACCTTGTGACCTGAGCGATGCCGTAAAGCATCATGGGAACTTTAGTGTCCCTACCCCTATCATGGAAAGTGATGCTGTGCGTGTCAAACCTGTGGGATGCGAAAGTGATGCCGCTCGTCCTCTTGGACATTTTACTGGGTTTCGTTTTAAAGGGGAATGTTCACCTTCACGTCTACCCCCCTACGGATGTCATCCAGCCCTGAGCAAACTCCTACCCATGTCACTCAACCCTCATCGAAACGAGCCTGTGAAAGACGAATATTCGTTTCCTGTGCGTTTGTCGGAATACTGCGACTTTGAAAATCGTCTTCAATCGTTCAAAGGAAAATGGCCAAAGTATCTGGGAGGACCGACCCCCGAAGAATTAGCCAGAGCCGGATTTTTCTACTTGGGCGAAGGAGATAAAGTCAAGTGCTTCAGTTGCGGTGTGTCACTTCACCACTGGGAACCGCAAGATTCGGCCTACGTAGAACATGCTCGATGGTCACCGAATTGTCATTACTTACCCTTAGTGGGACAGAGACATTGAAGTAACTTCTTACCATAATAATCTGTTCATGGATACTTTACAAGAGAACATTCGTGCTTTGCCTGTGGAGTTGAGAGAACGCATTTACCGAGAGCTGGTCAAAATACAAGTGAAACGTAAAGAACAATTGCATCCGTTACGTCACCGGTGTTTGAACCACTGGTACCTGAAGGCTATACAAGGATTGATTCAATTGAAAGTGTTCCATCGGACAGACATTGATCAACGATCCTCTAGTTTTAAAAAGGATTGGTTTGGTATGGACGATTCTACCTACATCACTGTAAACGTACTGCATCGAATTCCAGAGGAAGAGTTAACGAATTACCAACATCTTGAACACAATGTCAACTTGGTGAAAGAGGAAACTTCTGATCGAATTGTGATGTGCAAATTAGTGACTGAACGATTTAAATTCGACACTGAAGTAAAACCATGTTTGTGCAAACAGTACATTTCTTGTGTCAGACCAAAGAGGATTTAGTATGATCTATTCATGGATACTTTGCTAGAGAACATTCGTGCTTTGCCTGTGGAGTTGAGAGAACTCATTTACCGAGAACTGATCAAAATACAAGTGAAACGCAAACTCAAAGTGATTCGTCCGGTTTTAAATTATGCTATGTTTCAAAGTACAAGAAGACTGATTATGAGTGGATATTACATTAGGCACAAAGTTAAACGAGGCTATTGGCCACCACCCAACGATTCCAAAAACAGTGTATATACTTATGGATACTTTACAAGAGAACATTTTGGGCTTGCCTGAGGAGTTGAGGGAAAGGATTTACCGAGAGCTGGTGAAAATACAAGTGAAACGTAAAGAACAATTGCATCCGTTACGTCACCAGATCTTTAACCACTGGTACCTGAATGGTATAAGAGAACTGATTCGTCAGAAATTGTTTCAATGGACAGACATTGTTCAAAACTTTGAGGTCGCTAATGATCGACATGTTCATAATTATGGTTACTTCGAGATTCACCTAGTGCAACGCATTGAGGAAGACAAGTTAAAGGATTACCAACATTTGTTACGTGGAATCTACTTAGCGGAAGAGGAAACTTCTAAACGAACTCTGACGTTTCGGTTACAGTATGCAAGATTTAGATTCCCTACTGGAGAACGAAGATCTCTGGCTAGAAAGTACGTGTATTGCATCCGAAAAAAAGAGAATATAAAAACAGGCTGTCATGCCACGGCTTATGTCACATGTCATTGAACAGATTCCGTGGAAGGAACTGAACGACCATATTCAAACCGTGGATCATTACCATCGATTATTACAAGAACTGTATCCATTCAATTTGGGACGACAAGTGGTGTGTGTCTTAGTGACTTGTTTTCTGGGATTTCGTTTACCAGCCGATTCTTTGTGGACTCTTTACGATCAGTACTTACCACCTCAATGGCCTTAAATGGTCACGAAAAACTCCTTTTGCTCAAAGCCTTGCGTTTTCATCTGGATACTTATCGACCTCAACAGGAAAAACAGATTCGTCAACTTTTAGCTACCCAAGACGTGTATGACGATGTGTGTGTAGCTTGTGACTTACATCCCCATTGGACAGATGTCCGTGCCTGGAAAGAATGGGGTTTTGAGGCTTGGATCCAAGAAGTGGCCCAGTATGCACGAGAGTTGTTCAAGGAAAAAAGTTACTTTTCAACCCCTGTTAGTGACGGTGCCAGAAGAACCCGTCACCCAGGACAGGACTGTCGTGGACAGACCTGAAAGACCCTTTCGGGAGGACACTTGTGTGACCTTACCCCCTACTATAGAACTGGTTAGAACATTACCCAAAACATGTTGTTGTACAGACACTTGTGTTTATTCCACGTTCATAGTTATCATGTGCCTTTTATTCTTGTACTTAAGCCTTTGGCTTTTATGTATTTTTGTCTTTCGTATTCATGTTTGAAAAAAAACATTTAATAAACGTGTTCTGAAAAAGTATATAAACTCTTGTCTTGTTTGTTTTTCGTGTCACAAGTGACATTTCTCACACCATGGCTACCTCTGCTGTCTCTGCTCCCTCTTCCTCTACTGTCAAAATCATCAACGAACACTTAGATCGTGCCAGTTGGGAGGCTTTGTATCTTCGCCATCCCTTTAACATGCTCATTGCTGGACCTAGCGGTTCAGGCAAAACCGAATTCGTCAAACGTTTGATCGAACATAAACATCATTTGATCGATCGGCCACCTCAACGGATCGTGTGGTGTTACAAAGAGTGGCAATCGGCGTACAGCCTCTTGCGAGAAAGTCAAGGCGATTCCATCGTGTTTGTGGAAGGCATTCCTAAAGAAGACGACGGCATCGTCTCTGACTCCCGTCAAACCCATTTGGTCATTTTCGACGACATGTTAGGAGAAGACGAAGAAGAAATTAAACTGTGGTTCACGCGCAAAGGGCATCACCGTAATGCCAGTGTCATTTACATCACCCAAAATTTGTTTCAACAAAGTAAAGCCCATCGCACCATCAGTCTCAATGCGCATTACGTGGTCTTGTTTAAAAGCCCTCGAGATAAATCGCAAGTGCAAGTCTTAGCCAAACAGTTAGGAACGCCTTGGCTGACTCAGGTGTACGACGATGCCACTCAAACTCCACACGCCTATTTACTCGTCGATTTGAAACCTACGACCCCCGAGGATTTGCGATTTCGTACCCACTTGTTTCACCACTGGTGCCAAGACGAAGGGCATGTCCTGTACACGTCTCCGTCCTCGACTTCATTTCACTCCCCATAAAAAAATCTATAAAAACCTCAGACCCTTTTTCGTCTGTCTCACACAGTGTGAACATGACGTCCCTTCAGTCGCATCTTCCCGTCAAATTGATTCGTGCCTTGTATGGCATCAGTCGAGAAAAAGATCCACAAACACGAGCTCGTGTCTTAGAAGCTAGTCTCAAAGAAGTCTTACGATGGTTCACGGTGACGGCACGTCAATTACTCCAAGGAATCATTCAGATTCCTCATCAAACCAAACGCTTTTTTGATCGAAACAAAGTCGCTTTGGTCCAACTGGCCGATCCCTGCATCGACACTCAAACCAAAAAACAAATCATTTTGAAACCTGGAGGGAGCGGTACTCTAGGAGGGGTCATCATTCGCTCACTTTTAAGATGGGATCCTAATGCCCCCAAAGTTATCCCCAAGACAAAAGTCCAACGAAGCCCCAAGAAGAAAAAGAAAAAGGCCAGGTCCCCATAGAGAAGAACTTCTCCAGTGGCGGGACCGTCCTCTTACCAGACACCACCACCCCGAAAAAAGAAAAGAAGCCCCCAGAAAAAGAAACAGAGAAAAAGTCCCCAGAAAAAGAAAAGTCCACAGAAGAAAACTAGTCGCAAGAGAGGCACTTCGGCCAGGACACAACCTTACACTCGCAAACCACGACCTGCCACGGCAGTGACTGTGTCTCCGGCATCCTCACGTTTGTCCACTTCTCCGTTGATGACACCAGGAACGGAAGAGTACTTGGAGACGTTGATCACACCAAGAACTTCTCCGTTGATGACCCCCAAAAGAACTTCCCCAGTGGCAGGGCCCTCCAATTTAGCGGCAGTGGCTGCTGCTCACAAAGTACCTTCTCCCAAAATCAAAGTCCATGAAAGATCGGGCATGTTACAAAGTTTACTGGATTTGTCCAAGCAAGAACTGGCTCGATTTAGTCCGTTGCGTACCCCTGCACGACGTGTCATGCCTGTCCTCAAACTGATACGCGGTAAAGACAATCAGTGGCGACGCGTTCCAGTATAAAAAGACCTGTGACCAAGTCGGGGTATCAGTGAACTTGTAAAAGATGTCACCTCCAAGAAGCCACAAAAGAAAGAGACAAAGGCAGACGCGTCATCCGACAAAGCGCTTAGCCAAGCATCGACATTACCCTAAGAAAAGACACAGTCGTTCCAAGAAAAAGAGGCGTCAACAAAGGGGAGGATTCCTTGGCGATTTTGGGAAAAACATTGTCACCTTTATGACAAAGCGATAGTCCCAAAAAAAGATAAAAGGGTGTGTGTTAAGTCATCGACGTTAGTGTCTGTTTGGTGAATGTCCCGGAACCCACAAGCAAAGATGTCACCCTCCAGAAAACCCCAAGGAAAGAAAAGGAAAGGACTACCACCACGTTTAGCCAAACATGGGGACATGTTATCTGTCCTGTCCAAAGCTTCTCCACCCCTACGAAAAAAACTCATTCAAACGGCCTCCAAAGAGGTCATCGATACCGTGTGCGAATGTTGTTTGAACGTTTTGAAAGGCACGATCCCTTTGTCCAAACACCAGAAACAATGCTTAGGCAAACATCGTCACGTTCTTCGGAAAATGGTTCAAAAGAAAATTCCCATTCGTCAAAAAAAGAAGATGTTGGTCCAACGTGGAGGCATTTTACCTCTCTTGTTAGGCCCCATACTGAAAGGAGTCTTGGGAACCATGTTGGGAGGACTGGTGGGAGCAAGATAAAAAGGCCCTCGGAAGTCCCAAGATCTCAGAATCCACCCCTGACAACCCCATGGAAGGACGAAAACAAGCTTTAGTGCCTTACAAACGATGGATGGAATACCATCGGTGGCAAGAACAACGCACCCCGCATTTACCTCCCAATCCCAATTTGAGCGAGATGGTCCAGTTACAACACGAATTGCAATCCTTGATGGATCGCCAAGATTTGTCCGAAACAAAAAAATCGCAAAAGTACGGTCAACTCTTGCAAAGACTGCAACTCTTTCACCAGAAAGCTTTAGACGAAACAGCTTTACTCACTCTAAAAGATTTTAAGACCTTGATGAAAAGTTCAGCACCATCATCATCATTACCACCACCACCACTACCATCCCCAAGGGTCACCAGAGATGCTACCCCACAAAGACCTGAGGAAGAAGAGATGCGCGAAGTGTTTCAAACACCGTCAGCAGCTCCCATTTCGAGTAAGATTGCAGCATCCTTGTTGACCCCGTCCCCCACACCCCAACGAGAAGAAATGAAAGCTTGGGTTAAAAAGATGATGTCCACGCCTCCTTCGACAGAAGTGAAAAAGAAAGAAGGGAAACCAGAAGTGAAAAAAGAAAAGAAAACCAAAGCCATTCCATTGCCACCTCCACCACTACCTTCGACTTCTACTCCCGTAGCCCATCGGACACGTAAATCCGTTTCCAAACCACCCTTTCGACCCACCCAAAGCAGCATCACCGAAGAGTGGGTGACTTATTAACACACCAACAAAATGGAAAAAGTCTTAGCCAGCATTTACTACGATCCCTCCCATCCTGCAGGTTACGCAGGAGTTCAAAAATTGTATCGTGCTGCCAAGACGCGACTGAAAAGTCTCCGTTTACCTCAAGTGCAACGATGGTTACAAGAACAAGCTACCTACACTTTACACAGACCCATTCGACGCAAGTTTGCCAGAAGTCGCACCCGAGTGGAAGGCATCGATCATCAATGGCAAGCCGATTTAGCCGATGTCTCTCATTTGGCCAGCTACAATCGTGGCTACAAATATTTGTTTTGTGTCATCGACGTCTTTTCCAAATTTGCCTGGGTCGTGCCCTTGACTTCCAAATCGAGCAGCGAGTTAGTGCGAGCCCTGCAACGAGTGTTGAAACAAAGCGGTCGTTACCCTCTTCGATGGCAAACGGACAAAGGCACCGAATTTCTGAACCAAGCTTTCCAAAAAGAATTAAAGAAACGTGACATTCATTTTTTTACCACCGAGAATCCCGAAACCAAAGCCAGCATCGTGGAACGTTTTCAACGCACTTTGAAAGAACGCATGTGGAAATATTATACGCATCACCACACTCTGAAGTACATCGACATCTTACCGCACCTGGTGCAAGCGTACAACCAATCTTACCATCGAAGCATCGGACGTGCCCCGCAAGACGTGACTCCCGAGAACGAAGTGTTGGTGTTTGAGCGTCTGTTTGGTACGTCCCCGACGAGGGCTGTCCCCAAGAAAAGTGGAGTGTTGGCCGTAGGAGATTGGGTGCGCATTGGCAAAACCAAATGCACTTTCGACAAAGGTTACTTACCTAACTGGACCACCGAATTGTTTCGCGTCACTGGACGAGTGCATGGCCGTCATCCTGCCGTCTATAAATTGGAAGACATGAACGGAGAAGTGCTCAAAGGAACGTTTTATTTGCCCGAGTTACAACGTGTCACCAAAAAAGAAGACGACGTGAACGACATCGAAAGCATTCTCGAACGCAGAACCCGTAAATTGGGCAAACGACGTGTCAAAGAAGTCAAAGTACGTTGGAAAGGATATCCACCCAGTTTTGTTTCTTGGATCGACGCTTCGCAAGTCATCGACTATAAAAAGAAGTGACCATCATGCCCTTTCACACAGCCGACGCAGCTACTACGTCGACCACTCCTTCTTCACCCAGTTCTTCTGTGCAAGATTTACAAAAACAACCCTTGTGGGTGTGGTGTGGAGAACGTGTGCCTAAAACGCAAATCGTCTTTTTCTGCCAAATCTTCGTGGTGTATTGTGTCATCGGGGCTGCCATCGCCAATTTGAGTTTGCAACAAAGAGACAAAAAATTGTGGACCATTTTATTGAGCAGTTGCATCGGTTACCTGCTTCCCAATCCCTCCCTGAAATTCTCCTCGAACGGGAACCTTGTGTCCAGCGCCAGTGTCAGTCACCACTCCAACAACCACAATCAGAACCCCATTTTGGGCGGAGACACGCCTCTGACGTCCAGTAATATCCCCTCGGACAGCCACAGAACTCTAGAATTATGAGTCACCAAAACCAATTTTACTTGACCTTACCCAGTGACAGTTCCATGGAGGTGTTTCCCCACAACACGTTGTGTTGTTACACGGCCAAATTATCTCAAGCCATCCCCTTAGATCACGAAGCCCATTGGGAAGTGGCTTTAGTGGAAATGATTCACCCGACCCAAGTCCTCAATGTCCTTCCCAATCAAAATTTTTTTCATGTGGAAGTTTATGACGAGCAAGTGAAACAGTGGATGGATACCCATAGCAAATATGACAATAAAATCCCTCCCACAAAAACTCAAAAGTGGACCACTTATCAGTTGTTCATTCCCCCAGGTTATTATTTTAGTGGTCAACATTTGGTCAACACCATAGCCACCAGGTTTAATGGTGTGTTTCTTAAAGCTTTGGAGCATGCCAAAAAAAGTGTCACCCTGTAATACCACAAAACAGCTCGTCGCTTCCTGATGAAATTTCCTGAGGGGGGTAAAATCATGGGTTTCATATTTTGTCCTGAATTGTTTGACATGTTGGGCGGAGACATGGAGTTGAGGAAGAAAGTAGAACAAAAAACATCACCCGAATTATCAGCCATTTTCGACAACGATTCTTTTGCCAAGTTTTTTCGTGCCCCGGTAGAACTGAACCAAGGACTGAATTTGATCTTCGTGTATTCCGATGTGGTGGAGTACAACGTGGTGGGACACACCTCCGTGCCGTTACTGCGTGTCATTCCTTTCAAAGTGGATTCTGCCGCGAACGCTGACGAGGAAGGTGGAAACACTTACCACGTCCACCGCGAATTTGTCCATCCTCACTATTTGCCTGTCAGCAAGTCGTATTTGGACACGGTCAACATTACTATAAAAGGAGATTTGGGACAAAATATTCCATTCACCAAAGGAAAAGTCACGGTGAAACTCCATTTTCGAAAACGGTTTTCTCACGATTCGTAAGTCATGTATCCAGTGTACCGAGGGGTTGCTCGACAGCGAGGACACGGTTTAGGAGATATGTTAAAATCGGCCTTTCGTTCGGTGGCCCCAGTGTAGAAACCGATGGTGACACGCGGATTGCACGCCTTGAAAGATGCGGCACTGACGCAAGGCAAAGAATTTCTCCAAAATGTCATCATCGACAAACAAAACCCTAAAGAAGCCTTCATGAGGGCAGGCAAAAATGTCTTGCTGCAAACGGGCAAAGACATTTTAGGCCGACGAGACACACCTATAAATGCCCTGCACGCTACCGAGTCAGGCATTCAGCAAGGACAAGACAGAAAGAGACGACGAAGAAAATACCCTTTCACCAGACTTCAAGCTAGAAAGGCCAAGAAAAGAAGAACCGTTTGAGACTGAGACGTTTTCGATTATTGAGAAAGAGACAAAAAAAAAAATGATGCACCGAGAGTCTTGCGCTTGTTCCAAGACGGAACTGGACCTGTTTGCCATGCCCCCCATTATGATGACGATGCAAGAATCCCAGTGGGTGGAGTTTCATCCCGTCTCCTCACTGACCGATTCCGCTCCCATCGAGTTCGAAATCAAAGGACAACCCGAAGATTACATCGATCTGAATAGCAGTTACCTGTACTTGAAAGTCAAAGTAACCGAAGCGAACAACCTTCCCATAGACAATGATGATGTAGTACCTCCCGTCAATAATTTCATGCATTCCTTGTTCAGCGAAGTGGACTTGTACTTGAATAACAAACTGGTCAGCAGCAGCATGGATACTTACCCTTACCGAGCGTACCTGGAAAATCTCTTGACGTACGGAAAAGAAGCCAATTTCACTCATCTGGATGCTTGCGTGGTATGGAAACCTGACCAAGCGACTAAGTTCAACGGCGTTGTACTTGCTGGGGATGCTTCAAATCCAACGGGATTTGTAGAACGACGAAAGAAAATTCATCTAAGTCGTAGTTTAGAACTGATGGATCGCTTGCATTTGGACATGTGGTTACAAGAAAAGTATTTGTTGAACGGGGTGGATGTCCGCCTGAGACTGAATCGCAGCAGTGCCGCTTTCCATTTGATGGCTGCTGATGGTTCCACTTACAAAACCATCATCGAAGAAGCCAGGCTCTACGTGCGACGTGTGGAAGTGTTACCTAAAGTAGGTAACGACATCAGTCAGACGTTGAGCAGAACGACCGCCAGGTATCCGATACGACGCGTAGAAGTGAAAACCTTCACCATTCCTGCTGGACAGCGATCCATGATCCAAGATCATCTGTTCCAAGGACAGTTAGCCAAACGTTTGATTGTTGGTATCGTCAAGAATTCAGCTTTCAATGGAGTCTACAACGAAAATCCTTTTGAGTTTAAGCATTACAATGTGTCCAAGATCGAAGTCAGTCGCGATGGCAAGACCTTGTGTACCCGACCTTTCGAGCCTAACTTTGGTGCCGCGAAGAATTATTTGAGATCGTACTTATCCCTGTACGAAGCTACCGGACAGTTAGGAACCAACACCAGTCACGGCATTACGTACGACGATTATGCAGGAGGCTATGCTTTGTGGGCTTTCGATTTCACTCCAGACCAAGGCAGCGACGAGGGACATTTCCACCCTATAAAATCGGGTCAGATTCGTGTGGAAATTCAGTTTGCGAGTCCACTGGAAGCAGAGAACACAGTGAACGTCATCCTGTATGCAGAATTCGACAATACGATAGAAATCAACAGTTTGAGAGAAGTCATTCTAGATTACTAGAAGTCATGGAAGACTGTTATCCCTCTTTACCTAGTGGAGAAATTTGGAGATGAAATGTGAAGAGACTGTGGAAAAAGAAGTGATCATGATGAAGTCGAGATGGCCAGAACAAGAAGCCCATTTAGTCTCCTGTTTTGCCAAACACTTGGTGGAAAAAATGACAGAATTGATCAAGAAAAATTGCTATGGATGACAAAACGATCATCCCAGTCAAATTCAACACGACAAATGCCTGATGTTGAGTCAAGAAGAAAAATTGGACGAGTATCTGGATGATGCTTGGAGTCTCATCTCGAACAAAGACGTGTTGCACCAGTGGTATAAAGACTTGCGTGAACATTCTTGTCCACCATTAACCACTCAAGAGATCCATCGTATCGAAGCTCTCCTGAATCAGAGTGAGGAAACAGAACGAATAACCGTTTATTCGTCAGACATTTTCAAGCAAAAAGTCAGGATCGAATTGACGACTTATTATTACCTGTGAAGAAGAAAAAAACATGGATACCTGGGAACTTTATTACCTTTTGAACCACAGTTCGTATACGGCTTCTTGGAATCCTGTCGTCTGTGCTAAAGATGAACTCCCTCATCGCAAACCTAAAGACCATCTAGCTCACGTAATCAACACGGACGACAGTCATCTTCCAGGAACCCACAGGGTAGCCGTTTACTTTCCTCAAGAAGGATGTGTGGAATATTTCGATTCGTACGGATTGCCCCCTTTGGAAGACGATATCATCGACTTTATGAGAAGAAATGCTCAAACCACCTGATTCAATAATGTGAAATTACAAGGCACAGATTCCTTGGTGTGTGGACAGTACTGTGTGTATTTTCTGCATCATCGCAGCCTGGGCTATTCCTTAGAACATTTAGTGACTCATTTTGATCCTCGTTCTTCTTCTAGAAACGATGTGAAAGTAGATCGATGGTTTTGTGACCATTGTGCTTATCTTTTGTCTCAAGCTAGGAAACGTAGTGTCCATCAATGGCCTAATGATTTCCAACAGTGGAAATCACAACGTTGTCAGCCTTGTTTAAAGTAGATTGCCAATTGAGAAAAAATGTTGTGTTTTGAAAAAAATTGTTTGATGTTATATTGTTGGATTATTGTTAAAAATGTTAGAGTTGTTGTTTAGTGTTAAGTGATTTTTGAATAAAAAATGTTGTGTTTTGAAAAAAAATGCCTTTGTCTTTTGTTTAGCTATAAGAATGTTGGATTGATGCTCTTTCATTTCTTACTATCCCTCTCATGACACTCACTGAACGTTGCGGCTCGAAAACCGTGTGGGGGATGTTTTCCTTCACGTCCGCGCTTTGACTTTAAGAACCGGGGTTGTTTCCAGTCTAACCATCCATTGTCGACTCATCCTCCTAAGAAGATGTGCTCCAAACTAGCTAAGCTCAACGAAGCCTACGTGAATTTGCATAGGGTCAGACACAGTCTGATACCGAAGCCAGAAGAAATAGAGAATGTGAGAATGTTAAAAATCACTGAAGACCTGATAGAAGAGCTCTTCAGAGAAGAAATGAACAGGGAGAAAGAAGAATGGACAGAGAAGTACAGACTTCAGAGACAGCAGCAACAGCAGCAACAGCAGCAACAACAACAGCAGCAACCTGAAGCTGACAGAGGCTTTGTCGATTGCCGTATCGACACCAAAGAGTTCTTCTTCTCTTTCCGAAGAAGCAGACCTATCGCCAGAAAGTCTATCCTCAGAGGACATCGCATTCTTAGAAACTAAAAAGGAATGCCATAGCAAACAAAAAAAAAAAACAGCCCTTTTCAGGGCTACCCAAATACTCTAGAAAAGAAATAACCATCCATTTGCCAATGTGTGTAGGTAGAGTAGTGTGAATATAAACACTAACTCTTTATTGATAGTGAGAGTGTATGTGTTGGTGTGTTTGTAAGTGCTCACGTACGTTGGTGTGGATAGTAGATTAATATGATGTCTTTTTTGGTGTTTGAGGTGTATATTTGGGGGTTAGATTGGATTGCTTTGCGTATGTGGATAGTCAATTGAAGTGATTTATAAAAAAATTTTAAAATAGTGATGGGTAGCATAAAAACGTGAGTGAGTGTTTCTTTTAGGTCCGCGCGTTGTTTCTTTTGGTTATGATCTAGGTAAGATCGATTTTATGTTTTTAGGGGATGTTTTCCTTCACGTCCGCGCTTTCACTATAAATTGAAATTCGTTCGGCAGTCTAGCTACCCTTGTTGATTGATCAACACAAGAATGAATAGTAGCAGAATAAGCAAACTTCTTGAACTCCAGATACATCTGGAATATGTAAGGCGCCTGGTAAATGAACTGGCTGCGGAGGCTATAATAGAAGAAGAAAGAATAAAGAAGGAAGAGGTGGAGAGAAGACAGAGGGAAGAGGAGGAAAAGAAAAGAGAAGAGAGGATGTCGTTCAATATTCCCGAGACAGAAGATTGGGGTGATGAAGCGAATCATCCTCCCTCTTCGCTCCCCAGAAGAAAGGTGAAAGGAGACTGGGGAAGAAGATGCGTGTGTGGCGCCAGGCCAGGAAGGTGCAACCATTAGATAGGTGCATCTGGAGTTCAAAAAACAGCCCTTTTCAGGGCTACCCAATACTCTAGAAAAGAAATAACGATCAATTTGCCAATGTGTGTAGGTAGAGTAGTGTGAATATAAACACTAACTCTTTTTTCATTGTGTGAGGGTATGTGTTGGTGTGTTAGTGTTTATAAGAGCTCAGGTATGTTTGTGTGAATAGTAGATTATGGGTTTATTTATTGTTTCTTAGCGTATGTGAAAAGTATAGTTAGGGTTATATTATATGAAATGAGAAAGTAGGGGGATGTTTTCCTTCACGTCCGCGCGTTGTTGGGTCATGATCTAGGTAAGATCAATTTTATGTTTTAGGGGGATGTTTTCCTTCACGTACGCGCTTTCAGTATAAAACTAACAGTGTTGGCCATTGGAGCCCATTCTACGGAATAAGCAAACAAGAAGATGCCAGCAGCTTCAGCTTTATACAACGATCTTATGGGAAGTTGGTACTGGATGGTGGATGGATTGAGTGTAGTAGAAAGGGTTGAACAGGAATGGAGGTATGCAGTGACAAAAGACTTCGTCTCAAGACAAGTAACCAGCCTCCACTTATCCGTAAATATTGTAAAAGAAATGATAGAGGATGAGGAGAAGAGAATCAGAGGTTTAATTAACCCACCGTATGTCAAAGTGGGTAAGTTAAAAGAAGCGATAGATCATGTGACGAGTACAAGGTGCTTTCTAGAAGACATTGTAGAATGGACAGATTGGTGTTTCGCGAAGTGGGGGTTAGAAAAACTTAAGAAAGCTGAAGAACTAATGAGGAATGTGCTGACCGAAGAGGTCAAGAAGATCAAAGAAAAGTGGTCAAAGGAAAGAAAAGAAGAAGAAAATAGAAAAAAAAGGATGAACTAGAAAAACTGAACACAAACTGGATGAAAATCCAAGAGAAGTTCCGGGCCATGGGTCACCCGGACTGGATGCCGGAAACAGAAAAGAAGAAGAAGGGGTTGATGGACAAAATAAGAGGATGGTGGAAGAAGTTAAGAAGTTAAAAGAAGAAAAACCCAAAGGCCCTTTTCAGGGCCCCCATATTTCTCGAAAAGAGATAGCCTTTCAATTGCCTACCCCTTTTTTTTAAAAAAATTTAAAAAAAAAAAAAAAAATCCCATGTTCAATTCCCCTTGTACGTATATTAACCCACGATTTATTCCCATGTTAAATTTCCCTTGACGCTAATCTGACCCACGATTTTTTCTCCATGTTCAATTTCCTTTGACGCTAATCTGACCCACGATTTTTCTCCATGTTAAATTTCCCTTGACGCTAATCTGACCCAGGGGTGTTTTTAATGCTAATTCCCATTGACGCTAATCTCCCCCCCCCCCTTCACTACTAACAATGTTTTTCGACCAGACATTTACATTATTTCATCTGGAAGAATGGTGTGCTTTATTAACATTTTGCCCATTGACAGAGTAGGATTTGTCCACATTATCTTCATATGAGAATTGAGTTTCCTGATTTCCATAAGTTTAACATGTAAACCATGCATGTCCTGGGGGTAGCCGCAAGATTATGTGTGCTAATATCAATGTAGTGGGAACTGTCAACATTACTATAGGCTTCAAACGTTTCTCTGTATATACTCAGTATGCATGTTGGATAGCGTAATGTGTTTTCTTTATCTGGCAGATGTTCAGTTTAACTATGCGAGAGTCCAGCAGCTTTTCTCATTTTCTAATTTTAGCTTTGCATTTTCTTGAAAATACTAGGAAAAGAAAGTGTGTGCAGTACTGTTCAGGAAAATTAAAGTATTATTATATAAATTAGTATTCCTCATCCATGAATATCGCTGAGTAATCCATACAGTGCTAGAGTGATTTCCGAGGTATACTTTCTAGTGCATCGGGTAGGGATATATAAATATCTGATATATATATATATATATATATATATATATATATATATATATATATATATATATATATATATATATATGAGAGAGAGAGAGAGAGAGAGAGATTAAAACAGTCTTGTAGATAGTAGCAAACAGTCAGCAATGCAAAGTAATGACTTATATTACCTGTAATGAACTTTTAATGTTTTAATGACATCTTGTTTTGTTTGTCATTTCGCTCAGCATAATCGCCACTCTGTTCGATATTCTCGACGGTTATGGAATAGAATGGTTGCGCTTTCACCGTTTGGTACACTAGCCACGTAAGCCAGCTTTCATTGTTTGGGTCACTAGTCACGTAAGCCAACTTTCATTGTTTGGGACACTAGTCACGTAAGCCAACTTTCACCGTTTGGTACACTAGCCACGTAAACCAACTTTCACTGTTTGGTACACTAGCCACGTAAGCCGACTTTCACTGTTGGTACACTAGCCACGTAAGCCAACTTTCACTGTTTGGTACACTAGCCACGTAAGCCAACTTTCACGATCAAGCATAAGAGTCTCCTTTATTTGTTCATCATTGGAAATTAAAATAGGGGCTCAAAAAGGGGGCAATTAACAATTTACAAAAATGGAATCTAAATGGCTACAATGGCAGCATTTTATGATGGACACGCTGGAAAGAGAGTGGAGAGTTCATTACTCCGTCAATACCCAGTTTCCTGTCGTCAGGCTTAATTTTGCTGGAAATTTAAATATGTGTATTTATATATAGTTAGAAACGTAGCTTATTCACCATAATCTATTCCCTTCTTCCCTCGTTCATGCGTTGTTTGTGCGTTTTTGCGATTTAAAAAAACAAAAACAACTTGGGCTAGTGACCATTACCGATGGTGACCAATCTATGGTCTTAAACTAAGTTACAGAAGAGACGAATCAACACATTTTTCAATATATTATTCAATTAGATCAACTCAACATGTAGTAATATTTCCCAAAGCAGTGAATATTGACGATCATTAAACTTATTGGGATGAAGATTTTTTTAAATACTAAATGGGAACATTTTCGTATTTTGTTTTTTTAGTTGTAGAGTATAACGCCATTTTTCAGCACACGATAGGCTATACATGGCGGCCAGTATGAATGGTGGAGGAAGAACCCGGGAAAACCCCGGAAAGAACCACCGACCCACGAGAAGCTACTGGCAAGCTTTCTCACATACCCACATTGGTTGAATCCGAGACTCGAACCCACGCAGACAGAGGTGAGATGGCAGTGATCCATAACGGAGAGCGCGTTAGATCACTCGGCCACTCGGGGCCCCCATTTTCGTTTTACTGAAGACAAAATACAATCATTTGAAAAAACGTTCAGCACAGCCTATGACGATATAAAGTATTCGGACATATTTAAACCGATATTGACTTCCCTCTCAGAATATGACGATATAAAGAATGATCTATTCGGATATATTTAAACCTATATTGACTTACCTCTCAGAATATTTGTTCAGTTATAACACATTTTGGTTCGGTTTTTCAGACTTGATGTTTTGGCGCCCAATATGATAACAAAACACCCACCTTGGTGGGGCAAAGAATGCGACCAGGCAAACTATAATAAGACTACTGGGTACGATGCTTTAAATTCTCAAATACAAAACAAAACAACCACCTTGGTGGGACTAAGAATGTAACAAGGCAAACTACAACAAAACTACGATGACTGGGTACGATTTCTGGGTACGATGCTTTAGATTCTCAAATACAAAAGAAAACAACCACCTTGGTGGGACAAAGAATGTGACAAGGCAAACTACAAAAGTACTGGGTAGGATGACTGGGTACGATGCTCTAGATTTTCAAATACTGAAGTTGGCCGTAGAGAGCTTTTAAATCAAAATCACATCCAAGAAAAGATACACTATAGAACCCAAGATGAATAAATTAACTCCAGCGAGGAGAAATCTTCGACAATTCAGGCAAATTTTGAAACGGGAAACGCATTATCCGCAACACGAAATGGAGAGTGTCTCCCCAAAACTGGTATGAATACTGTAAATCTTTATTGAAGATGCCCGTGATGAGTTAGATGACTCTGACAATATTGTTAATGAAGAAATTTCTCATTTAGAGCTTGATGACTTAAATACTCCTGTTACAAATGATGAAATTATGAGTTTACTTAAAATTAAAAACAAAACCCCTGGACCGTATATGATACCTACTCCATGTTGTCATTGCACTAATAAAACGATCTTACCATTCCTGAACGCTCTATTCAACAAAATCTTTGAATCCGGGTATTTTCCTAAACAGTGGGAGAAGAATAAGACCTGTCTTTTATTAAATGCGGTGTCAAGAGCGATCCAAAAAATTACAGCGGGATATCCTTTATCGATAATATATGATCCAAACAATTACAGCGGGATATCCTGTATCGATAATATATAATCCAAACAATTACAGCGGGATATCCTTTATCGATAATATATGATCCAAACAATTACAGCGGGATATCCTTTATCGATAATTTATGATCCAAACAATTACAGCGGGATATCCTTTATCGATAATATATGATCCAAACAATTACAGCGGGATATCCTTTATCGATAATATATGATCCAAACAATTACAGCGGGATATCCTTTATCGATAATATATGATCCAAACAATTACAGCGGGATATCCTTTATCGATAATTTATGATCCAAAAAATTACAGCGGGATATCCTTTATCGATAATTTATGCAAGATCTTTACTAACATATCGAATGATCGTATAAACACGCGGGCGGAAGACACTGGTCTGATAAATAAATCACAAGCAGGGTTTGATGCTGAAACTACAAAACATGAAGATTACGATGCTAATGATATTGTTGTTGTTGATGATGACGATATTATTATTATTATTATTATTATTATTATTTTAATCGATGACTTTGTTTGTATTATGTAAACTCCTTGCACAATAACCAAGTTCATGTGTCGCCTACATATTATTTAGTTTGTAGTGACCAGTGACTGATGACACAAATGGAAGGGCAGTAATTTACTCAAAAACAACTGATAATTAATAATTTCTTGACCGACAACTGACAATTGGGCTATACTATTGCATAATTGAGTAACGTGAGTAGTAAATGGGGATACCGTAGGGACTAGGGGACTTATCATTAAAAACATGGGTTTTGTACCGTAGGGACTATAGGAAAAAGTCCGTTGTACTATAGGGACAACATAATGTTATTTTCCCATAGGCCCTAGAGTTCAAATAACTTTACAAAAAATCATAGGCATTATAGGGACAAGGAAATTGAACATGGGGGGGGGGGGCAAATAACATTAGTTTCCCATTGTGGCTCTACAGTCCCAAGGGAATGGAACATGGATGGGTTTGTATAGGGACAATGAAAATGTAACATAGGAATACAGGACCGGTACTTGGGGGACAATGGGACTGTAACATGCTGGGTTTGTCTAGGGACAATGGGACTTTAACATGGGTGGGACTATAGAGAGACAAAAGGTATTAGGACTGTCAATGAACAATGGTAAAAATCACGCTAGAAACAAAACAAACTCTTGCTTTACTATTCACAAGCCCCTAACCAGGGTGTATTGCCTATGTTAAATTTCCCCTTGTCGCCAGGGACTGTCTAGCGACAATGGGAATTTAACATGGGAATTTGAACAGGATGGGTCTGTATAGCGACAAGGGAAAATGAACATGGGAATATATCTTGGGTTTGTATAGCGTCAAGGGAAAATGAACATGGGAGATGGAAATAACACAGACAAGAGACAAACACTGAGTTGACAAGCCAAATCTGACCCCAAGCTCTATTATCCACATAGAAGGGGAAGGTTAAATAACCATACACTCTACTACCCACACCAACGTACGTGAGGCCATACAAAACCCAATCATATACTATCAACACAAACGTACGTGAAGGCATACAAAACCCAATCATATACTTTCCACACACGTTAATCAGCCAAATCAAACCTTAATCTACGATCCACACACGCTAAGCAGCCAGATCAAACCCCAATATACTATTCACACGCTGACAAGCCAAAAACATAACCACAATCTATGGGCAGGGATATACAGTGCAATGTCACTCGCGTCATTCTTCAACATTGTTACAATTTTTTTTTCCGAAGGTGTGTTTTGGTTTTAGATTTCAGAGTTAACCATAGGCAGGGTTATACAGCGCAATGTCATTCGCGTCATTCTTGAAAAAGCCTTGTGTTTGTTTCCTTTCTTGATAAAACGGTAGATCTAAGGTTAGAATTTTTCCGTGACACATTGCAGTGCCAAAATAAAGAGAAAGCTACGATACCTGAATTGTACAAGCTCGTCCACTCCAGATTTTATTTCATCCACCGATTTACTGATTTACAATTTGTAAGGATGTAAGTGTTTCAAAAAAAAAATTATTACAAGACAAACGGAACATTTCACAGAAATAGGGTGACCACTGGTCACCGTATCAACTACTGAAAGGTCACAGTACTGGTTCATTTTTGTGAAATTGTCAATTTCTTTTTTTACATCACTTAAACATTTTGACATACACACTCACATAGGTGGAGTCAGAAGTGTACTGAGTGGCATGTTGTTTTTGTTTTTTTTTTTTTAAATTGTGAATCTGCGTTTTTTTTATGAAGTAAATAAACTAAAGTATAGTGAACCTCAAGGATGGTGACCCAAGCTGTCTGTCTATTGATGCGTGTATTTACTTCAGAAGAAATAGGACCTCTAAAACAACAAAGATATACGGCAAGCATGATTCGAATGAACACATCGGCAGCTAACTGTAGGAACAAAGGGGGTGTTTTCTTTCACGTCCGTGTAACTTAGAGTTTCAATCCTCTTTCAAGACAAACTTGTATCCTTTTGTAGGGTTTGAAATCAAAAACTGAACAAACGTAAGCATTTTGCTCTAGATATTTCCTTTTGCAGCAACAGACTATACAGCATAAATACTGTTACAACAATAGGAAGCCTTAAATCTTCTAGCAAAAAAGTAATCTCCACTTTCACACATTGGTAAATGGAATACTGTTTCTTTTCTAGAGTTTTAGTTAGCCCCTATGTTCTTATTCTACAACAAAGAGACACTTACATTTTATGCCAGGTCTATTCTGATTCAGTGAGAGTGAAATGAATAGTGGACCGTAAGACACACACCCTTTATATTGACGCTTGGTCTGCCAGGGATATAAAGTAGCCCATGTTGTTTAAACTTTAGTCATTTGAAGTTTTGCTATCAAGATGAAACGATTGAATCATTTCGAGAAGAAAGAAGAAGAAGAAAGCAAGAGGCAGAAACCTGATCCATCGCCTCGTACCATCGCTGAAGCCTTGGCACAAATTCATGCCAGTGATTTTGAAGATGATATGAGTGAACCAGAATCGAACCCCAGTGTGTCTGCACCTAACCCAAGTTCACCAGTCAACTCTGAAAAGTACTATTACATTCGATAGACGGAAAAGCGACCCTCTAGAAAATTTAGAACCACGACTTACAAATACACGGTTAAGTTCAAAGATTTCAAGTTCGACGTACCCTTGGAGAAAGCAGAAGGGTTCATCACCGAGGTGTGGGATTCTTTGCTTACCACACTCACGCGACAATGTCCACCCAAAGAAGACGATCGCTTGGGACTATCCATATATCACGACGACTTGAAATCCCCTGTTTAAATCGAGTTTATCAGACCCGCAGAACTAACCCTTTCCAAAGTCATGGACAAGATACAACAGGTGCAACAATCCAATGACCAGTTTGACATCACCGATGGAAAAGCCACAGTGAAAATGACCCACACCTCTCCTCCATAAGGAACTGTTCGCAAAAAGGTCCTTATGTTGAACGGCCTTCGTAGTATTAAGCGTAGCCTCGTCCAAATTCACAATCCTCAAGACCAGATGTGTTTAGCCTGGGCTATCGTGGTGGGACGAGGGTATGCCGACAAGAACGACACGGCAGAATGGAAAAGAGCCTGGGAGAACATTCGAAAATCGAACCGAGCCAAACAACGAAACGAAGCAGAACTCCTGTTACAACAAGCCGGACTGTTTAAAGACACATCCTGTGGCATTCCTGAAATGCAAAAATTGCAAGATGTCCTAGCTCCACGCTACACCTTGAAAGTGCACCCTCAAGAAATGCGTGGGCCTCTGTTGTTTCGAGGCCAAGATTTTAAAGATGGAAAATGCATTCACCTTTATCATCACGAAGAACATTTCGATGCCATTACCACCATCACTGCATTCCTAGGATACGGTTATTATTGTGAAAAATGTGACTATGGCTATAACAATCGAGAGCAACACAAGCATTGTGGATCGAAATGCCCAGGATGTTTGGCCTCTCCACCCTGTCTGAACGAAGGGCAAGAACCAGTGAATCGTTCTGCTTGTCTGCGCACGTTTGTCAGTCCTACCTGTTACCAACAACATTTGAAGACACAAGGTTCACAGAAGAAATGCGCTTGAGATTGTGCCCTACGTGTGGACAAGGCATACGTACCAATACTGTCAAGGCACACGTATGTTGAGGAAAGAACAAATATCACATTTGTCATCACATCGTAGACTTGGAACACCAATGTTACATGCAAAAATACCAACCGCAACAAGAGGAAGATGACAGAAACAAATGCAATTTCATCTTTTCGATTTCGAATGCATGCAAGAGACCGGCACTCACATTCCTAATTTCTGCGTGGCTCATCGAGCGTGCGAAAAGTGCATTCAAGAACATATCGTGAGTCATTGCCTTCGCTGCAGTAAGATTCCTGGAGGGCGTGAAAAAATCTTTCTAGGACCCAAGACGCTAGAAGATTTTGCCCAATGGGTCTTAGACCCCATCGACGAAACGTGGAGCCAAGACGACATCGAAAGTTATGGTAATTGTCATCGTCACGCCACAGCGATGGCTCACAATTTCTCCGGATACGATGGACAGTTTCTTCTCAGATACTATACAGAACATGGCATCGAACGTCCTAAAGTGACTTTGAACGGAGCCAAAATCATTTTCATGCAAGTGGGACAAGTACGGGTTAAAGTTTCGATGAGCTATTTGGCCATGCCTTTGAGTCGAATGCCTAAAACGTTTGGAATGACAGAAATGGCTAAAGGGTACTTTCCACACTTTTTCTATACCAAAGCCAGTCAACACGCCGTTCTACCCCATTTGCCTGAGGCTCACTATTACGACCCCGACAACATACATACCAAACAACGAGAAGCTTTCTACGCTTGGTACCAGGCTCACGCCTCCGACCCTTTTGACTCTTAGGAAGAAATGCTAAAGTATTGTCGTTCCGACGTGGACATTTTACGGCGTTGCTTTGGAAAATTTCGAGAACTGTTCATGGAACACGGAGGGGTCGATCCTTTGAAAGAAGCTTGCACCATTGCCAAAGCGTGTTCCTTAGTATACCGGCAACGATTCATGCCTGAAAACACCGTTGCTGTCATCAGTCCTCAAACGACCAACTATGTCAAACGTCAATACTCGGTCAAAGCCCTACGGTGGTTACATTACTTGTGCGATAAAGAAGACAAATGGATTCAACATGCCTGCAACGGAGGAGGCGAAAAGACCATCGGAAATTGTTCCGTGGATGGCTGGGACTTAGAAAACCCCAAGATCGTGTACGAGTTTAACGGCTGCTTATTTCGTGGATGTCCCGTCTGTTACCATGACCATGGCACTAAGAATCAGTTTTTACAACGAACCATGGAAGACTTGTACCAGGACACTTATCAGCAACGTTTGAAGTTAGAACAGCAAGGATACCAAGTGGTGGAAATGTGGGAACACGAATACGATCGCCGTTTGAAAACCGATCCCGAGTTTAAACGTGTCGTGGAAAGTTACAAGCTGATGGACCCCCGAACCCAAGGGATAGTTTGTACGGAGGAAGGACCAATGCCACCTGTTTGCTGTACCAAGTCGACGAAGAGAAAGGAGAAGAAATCAAATACTTGGACGTGTGTTCGCTGTATCACTACGTGGGCAAATATTGTCACTTTCCTGCAGGGCACTCGCAATTTTTGACGGAACACATCGACCTGGCCAAGATTCGACAATACGAAGGCTTGATTAAGTGCAAAGTTTTGCCTCCCACCGACTTGTACCATCCCGTCTTACCTCACCATTGCCAAGACAAACTGATGTTTCCCTTGTGTCGTACATGTGCCGAAACATGCAACCAAGACCAACCTTGTCATCATACCCAGGAAGAACGAGCCTTGACGGGAACCTGGGTCTGCGTAGAATTGTTCAAAGCTCTGGACATGGGATACCAACTGTTAGAAGTGTACGAAATTTGCCACTTTCCCAAGACACAACAATTCGACAAGTGTGACCACACTCAGAAAGGCATTTTCGCAGACTACGTGGATGCCTTTTCTAAACTGAAGCAGGAGGCCAGCGGCTATCCTTCCTGGTGTCACACTGCCGAAGACCAAATAAAATTTAAAGAGAAATACTGGGAACAAGAAGGCATCCCTTTAGACCACATCGAGAAAAACGAAGGCAGGCGATCGTTTGCCAAAGTGATGTTAAATTGCTTGTGGGGCAAAATGGCACAACGACCGTGTTTAACCAAGACGGAATATTTAACAGAACCTTCCCGCTACTTCCAGATGATTCACGACAAAACGAAATTCATCAAAGACGTGGACGTCGTTCGTAAGGATTTGATCTTAGTCAATTACGAAGAAGATCTGAACTTTGTACAAGACGATCCATTTGGAAATGTCATCATTGCGGCTTACGTGACAGCCCATGCTCGCTTAAAATTGTACGAAGCTTTAGAACTGTTAGGGGATCGAGTCCTGTACTTTGACACGGACAGTTGCATCTACATCCATCGCCCGGGTCAGCAACACCCTAACATCGAAGGAGACCGATTAGGAGCCTGGACAAAAGAACATCCTGATGACAAGATTCTAAGTTTCGCGAGTGGCGGTCCTAAAAATTACGGCTACGAATACCGTGACAAACAAGAAGAAATGTGCACGAAGTGTAAAGTGAAAGGATTGACTCTGAATTATCGCACCAGTCGAATGGTGAACTTTGGCATATTGAAAGAAGCCTTACAGTCTGGAGAGGATGAAAACTTTAAAGTGACTACCCACCAACCGAACAAGATTGTACGTTTACCCACTCACCACATCCTCAGTCGACCCTTGGAAAAAGTCTATCAAATCGTGTACCAGAAGCGATTTCCTACCCATTTGTTTCACCACTGGTGTCAAGACGGAGGGCCTGTTCTCTACACGTCCCCGTCCTAGACTTAACGTCACTCAAAAAAAATCTATAAAATCCTCAGACACTTTTTGTCAGTCTCACACAGTGTCAACATGACGTCCCTTCAGTCTCATCTTCCCGTCAAATTGATTTGTGCCTTGTATGGCATCAGTCGAGAAAAAAATCCACAAATACGTGCTCGTGTCTTAGAAGCCAGTCTCAGAGAAGTCTTACGATGGTTCACGGTGACAGCACGTCAATTACTACAAGGGATCATTCAGATTCCTCATCAAACCAAACGCTTTTTTAATAGAAGCAAAGTCGCTTTGACACTCCAACCAAAAAGCAAATCATTTTGAAACCTGGAGGGAGCGGTACTCTAGGTCGGGTCATCATTCGCTCCCTCTTAAGATGGGATCCTAATGCTCCCAAAGTTCTCCCCAAGAAAAAAGCCAAACGAAGTCCCAAGAAGAAAAAGAGCCACGGTGTCAAGACCAGGTCACCACCCCAGAAAAAGAAAAGTCCACAGAAAACACGCAAGAGAGGCACTTCAGCTAGGACACAACCATACATTCGCAAACCACGACCTGCAAGGGCGGTGACCGCGTCTCCGGTAGCCTCAGGTTCATCCACTTCTCCGTTGATGACACCACGGAAGCCCGTGTCTCCAAGAACTTCTTCTCCATGGGTGACACCCTCCTCCTCTTCCTGAGTGCCAGTGGCCGCTGATCACAAAGTACCTGCTCCCAAAATCAAAGTCCAAGAGAGATCGGGCATGTTACAGGGTTTACTGGATTTGTCCAAGCCAGAACTGACTCGATTTAGTCCCTTGCGAACCCCTCCACGACGTGTGATGCCTGTCCTCAAGTTGAAACGAAGTAAAGACAATCAGTGGCGACGCGTTCCATTATAAAAATGACCTGAGACAAAGCCTGGGTATCAGTGTTTTTGTGCTCCTGAAGAACCAAAGATGTCACCCCCCAGAAAACATCTCTCTTCTAAGCCCCAAGGAAAGAAAAGGAAAGGACCACCTCCTCGTTTAGTCAAACATGGGGACATGTTGTCTGTCCTGTCCAAAGCTTCTCCACTCCTACGAAAAAAACTCGTTCAATCAGCCTCCAAAGAGGTCATCGATACCGTGTGCGAATGTTGTTTGAACGTCTTGAAAGGCACGATCCCTTTGTCCAAACACCAGAAACAATGCTTAGGCAAACATCGTCACGTTCTTCGCCAAATGGTTCAAAAGAAAATTCCCATTGGACAAAAGAAGAAGATGTTGGTGCAACGTGGAGGAATTTTTCCCCTCTTGTTAGGCCCATTGCTGAAAGGAATCTTGGGAACCATGTTGGGAGGACTGGTGGGATCAAGATAAAAAGGACCTCTGAAGTCCCAAGATCTCAGAATTGATCCTTGACATCGAATGGAAGGACGAAAACTAGCTTTAGTGCCTTACAAACGATGGATGAAATACCATCGTTGGCAAGAACAACGCACCCCGCATTTACCTCCCAATCCCCATTTGAACGAGATGTCCCAGTTACAACACGAATTACAGTCGTTAATGGATCGCCACGATTTGTCCGAAACAGAAAAATCGCAAAAGTATGGTCAACTCTTGCAACGACTGCAACTCTTTCACCAAAAAGCTTAAGACGAAATATCTCTACCCACTCTGAAAGATTTTAAGACCTTGATGAAAAGTCCATCCCAAACGCCACTACCACCACCAGTACCACCACCATCCCCAGGGATCGTGAGAGACGCTACCCCACGAAGGCCTGAGGGAGAAGAGATACGAGAAGTCTTTCAAACACCGTCAGCAGCTCCCATTTCTAGTAAGATTGCAGCGTCCTTGTTCACCCCATCCCCCACACTCCAACGAGTAGAAATGAAAGCCTGGGCTAAAAAGATGAAACCAGAAGTGAAACAAGAAAAGAAGGCCAAAGCCATTCTATTACCACCTCTACTACTACCTTCGACTTCTACTCCCGTAGCCCATCGGACACGTAAATCCGTTTCCAAACCACCCTTTCGGCCCGCCCACAGTAGCATCACCGAAGAGTGGGTGACTTATAAACACAGACACACACAAAATGGAGAACGTGTTAGCCAGCATTTACTACGATCCATCCCATCCTGCAGGTTATGGAGGAGTTCAGAAATTGTATCGTGCTTCCAAAACTCGACTGAAAAGTCTCCGTTTATCTCAAGTGCAACGATGGTTACAAGAACAAGCTACCTACACTTTGCACAAACCCATTCAACGCAAGTTTTCTAGAAGTCGCACCCTAGTGGAAGGCATCGATCATCAATGGCAAGCCGATTTAGCCGATGTCCCTCATTTGGCCACCTACAATCGTCGCCACAAATATTTATTTTGTGTCATCGACGTCTTTTCCAAATTCGCCTGGGTTCGTACCATTGACTTCCAATTCGAGCAGCGAGTTAGTGCAAGCCCTGCAACAAGTGTTGAAACAAAGCGGTCGTCACCCTCTTCGATGGCAAACGGACAAAGGCACCGAATTTCTGAACCAAGCTTTCTAAAAAGAATTAAAGAAACGTGACATTCACTTTTTCACCACCGAGAATCCCGAAACCAAAGCCAGCATCGTGGAACGTTTTCAACGCACTTTGAAAGAACGCATGTGGAAATATTTTACGCATCACCACACTCTGAAGTACATCGATATCTTACCGCACTTGGTGCAAGCGTACAACCAATCTTACCATCGAAGCATTGGACGTGCCCCGCAAGAGGTGGCTCCCGACAACGAAGTGCTGGTTTCTGATCGCCTGTTTGGTAGGTCCCCGACGGTGGCTGTCCCCAAGAAAGGTGAAGTGTTAGCCGTACGAGATTGGGTGCGCATTGGCAAAACCAAACGCACTTTTGACAAAGGTTACTTGCCTAACTGGACCACCGAATTGTTTCGTGTCACTGGACGAGTGCATGGCCGTCAACCTGCCGTCTATGAATTGGAAGACATGAACGGAGAAGTGCTCAAATGAACGTTTTATTTGCCCGAGTTACAACGTGTCACCAAAAAAGAAGACGTGTACGACATCGAAAGCCTTCTCGAATGCAGAACCCGTAAAGTGGGCAAACGACGTGTCAAAGAAGTCAAAGTACGTTGAAAAGGATATCCACCCAGTTTTGATTCTTGGATCGATGCTTCGCAAGTCATCGACAATAAAAAGAAGTGACCATCATGCCCTTTCACACAGACTCAGCTACTGCGACCACTCCTTCGCCCAGTTCTTCTCTGCAAGATTTACAAAAACAACCCTTGTGGGTGTGGTGTGGAGAACGTGTGCCTAAAATGCAAATCGTCTTTTTCTGCCAAATCTTCGTGGTGTATTGTGTCATCGGTGCAGCCATTGCCAATTTGAGTTTGCAACAAGGAGACAAACAATTGTGGACCATTTTATTGAGCAGTTGCATCGGTTACCTGCTTCCCAATCCCTCCCTGAAATTCTCCTCGAACGGGAACAACGGGAACCTTGTGTCCAGTGCTAGTGCCAGTCACCACTCCAACAACAACAATAACCCCATTTTGGGCGGAGACACTCCTCGGACTTCCAGTAACCCTCGGACAGTCACAGAACTCTGGAATTATGAGTCACCCTAACCAATTTTACTTAACCTTACCCAGTGACAGTTCTATGGAGGTGTTTCCCAACAACACTTTGTGCTGTTACACGGCCAAATTACCTCAGGCCATCCAATTAGATCACGAAGCCCATTGGGAAGTGGCTTTAGTGGAAATCATTCACCCGACCCAAGTGCTCAACGTCCTTCCCAGTCAAAATTTTTTACGGTGGAAGTTCATGACGAGCAAATGCAAAAGTACTTGAATACCCATGTCAAATATGACAATAAAACCTATGATGACAAAACTCAAAAGTGGACCTACCACTTGTTCGTTCCCCCAGGCTATTAATTTAGTGGTCATCATTTGGTCAGCACCATAACCTCCAGGTTTAATGGCGTGTTTCTTAAAGCTTTTATAGAGTGTCAGAAAAAGTGTCACCCTGGAGTACCACAAAGTAGCTCGTCGCTTCCTGGTGAAATTAGAGGGAGGTAAAACGATGTCTATTTTATTTTGTCCTTAATTGTTTGGCATGTTGGGCGGGGACATGGAGATGAGAAAGAAATTTGAGCAAAAAGGTGAGCTAGCAGTCATTTCCGACAACGATACTTTTAGCAAGTTATTTCGTTCCCCGGTAGAAATGAACCAAGGACTGAATTTTATCTTTGTGTACTCCGATGTGGTGGAGGACAATGTGGTGGGACACATCCCCGCACCGTTACTGCGTGTCATTCCTTTCAAAGTGGATTCTGCCACGATCGCTGACGAGGAAGGTGGAAACACTTATCACGTTCACCGCGAATTTGTACATCCTCATTATTTGCCCGTCAGTAAGTCGTATTTGGACACTGTCAACATTGCTATAAAAGGAGATCTGGGACAAAATATTCCATTCACCAAAGGAGAAGTCATGATGAAACTTCATTGTCGAAAACGGTTCTCTCACGACTCGTAAGTCATGTATCCAGTGTACCGAGGGGTTGCTCGTCAGCGAGGACACGGTTTAGGAGATATGTTAAAATCGGCCTTTCGTTCGGTGGATCCCCTCTTGAAACCGATGGTGACACGAGGATTGCACGCCTTGAAAGATGCCGCACTGACGCAAGGCAAAGAATTTCTCCAAAATGTCATCATCGACACACAAAACCCAAATAAGCCTTCTTGAGGGCAGGCAAAAATGTCTTGCTGCAAACGGGCAAAGACATGTTGGGTCGACGAGAAACACCTATGAATGCCCTGAACGCTACCGATTCAGGCATTTCCGCATCCCTGACTCCACAGCAAGGACACGGTAGAAAAAGGCGACGAAGAAAACACCCCTTCACCAGTCTTCACACTTCTAAAGCTAGAAAGACAAAGAAAAGAAGGACCGTTCGAGACTTAGACGTTTTTGATTACTAAAAATTATTGAGACACAGAAAAATGATGCACTCGAGTCTTGTGCCTGTTCCAAGTTGGAGCTAGATCTCTTTACCATGCCCCCTACCATGATGACGATGCAAGAATCCCAGTGGGTCGAATTTCATCCCGTCTCCTCTTTGACGGAATCAGCTCCCACTGAGCTTGATATCAAAGGTCAACCCGAAGATTACATCGATCTGAATAGCAGTTACCTGTACTTGAAAGTCAAAGTGATCAAAACGGACAACACCAATCCAGGAGCCGATGCTAGAGTAGCTCCCGTCAACAATTTCATGCATTCCTTGTTCAGCGAAGTGGACTTGTACTTGAATAACAAACTGGTCAGCAGCAGCATGGATACTTACCCTTATCGAGCCTCCCTGGAAAATCTCTTGACGTACGGAAAAGAAGTCAAGAATACTCATCTGGATGCTTGCGTGGTATGGAAACCTGACACAGCGGGTGAGAACACGTTTAACGACACAGTCCTGACAGCAGATGACGATCCTCACAATGTGGGGTTTAATGACCGTCGCAAGGAAATTCTGCAAGGGCGAAGTTTAGAACTGATAGATCGTTTGCATTTGGACATGTGGTTGCAAGAAAAGTATTTGCTAAACGGAGTGGATGTCCGCCTGAGACTGAATCGTAGCAGTGACGTTTTCCATTTGATGGCCGATGCCAACGAATACAAAACTATCATCCAAGAAGCCAGGCTCTACGTGCGTCGTGTGGAAGTGTTACCTAAAGTTGGAAACGACATCAGTCACACTTTGAGCAGAACCACCGCCAAGTATCCGATACGAAGAGTGGAAGTGAAAACGTTCACTATTCCTGCTGCACAGCGATCCATGATCGAAGATCATCTCTTCCAAAGACAATTACCCAAACGTTTGATCGTTGGCATCGTCAAGAATTCAGCCTTCAATGGACTTCACAACGAAAACCCTTTCCAGTTTCAACATTACAACGTAGCCAAAATCGAAGTCAGTCGCGATGGCAAGACCTTGTGTACCAGACCCTTCGAACCTAAGTTTGGTGACAGGAATTATTTGAGATCGTACTTGTCCCTGTACGAAGCCACTGGTCAGTTAGGAACCAACACCAGTCACGGTATTACGTACGAGGATTATGTAGGAGGCTATGCTTTGTTGGCTTTTGATTTCACTCCAGACCAAGGCAGCGACGAGGGACATTTCCACCCTATAAAATCCGGCCAGATTCGTGTGGAACTTGAGTTTGCAAATCCACCTCCAGATCACACAGTGAACGTCATCCTGTATGCCGAATTTGAAATCAACAGTTTGAGAGAAGTCATTCTAGACTATTTGAAGCATGGAAGACTGTTCTCCCTCTTTACCTAGTGGAGAAGCTTTGAAGTAGAATCCCAAGACAAAGACGAAAAGGACATCGTGATCAAGTTGAGATGCCCAGAACAAGAACAGCAATTGGTCTCCTGCTGTGCTACATACCTGGCAGACACAATTGCGATATGGATGAAGCATGATTACTATGGATGTCAAAACATCAGTCAAGAAGAAAAATTCAACGAATATCTGGACGAAGCTTGGAGTCTGTTTAAAAAAGACGTGTTACGTTGGTGGTATAAAGACTTGCGCGAACATTTCTGTCCTCCATTAACGACTCAAGAAATCCATTAAATCAAAGCCCTCTTTGACAAATTCAAAGAGAAAGCCGAGATCGAAATTGATCTCTTATTATTAGCAAAAGAACATTTAGTGACTTATTTTGATCGTGATTTTTTTAGAAACGATGAGAAAGTAAATCGTTGATTTTGTGACTAGTATGCTTATTTTGTTGTCTTCAGCTAGGAAACGTAGTGTCCATCCATGGCTCAATGACTTGCAATAGTGGAAATCTCAATTTCATTCACCATGTCGTCTACCTAAAAGAGTGTCAAAAAATATTTGTTATTGAATTGAATGATTATTGTTGAAAAAATGTTTATTGTTAAATTGAATGATTATTGTTGAAAAAAATTGTGAATTGTTAGTGTTAAGTGATTTGAATAAAAATGTGTTTTGAAAAAAAATGCCTTTGTCGTTTGTTTTGCTATGGGTATCATGATTCATGCTCTTTGACTTCTCTATATCCCTCCCATGTCACTAATTTAGCGTTCCGACTCAATCTGTTGCTGCAAAATGAAATATCTAGAGCAAAGTGCTTACGTTTGTTCAGTTTTTTATTTCAAGCCCTACAAAAGGATACAAGTTTGTCTTGAAAGAGGATTGAAACTCTAAGTTACACGGACGTGAAGTAAAACACCCCCTTTGTTCCTACAGTTAGCTGCCGATGTGTCAATTCTAATCATGCTTGCGGTATATCTTTGTTATTTTAGAAGTCCTATTTCTTCTGAAGTAAATACACGCATCAATAGACAGACAGCTTGGGTCACCATCCTTGAGGTTCACTATACTTTAGTTTATTTACTTCATAAAAACCCCAGATTCACAATTTAAAAAAAAAAACAAAAACAACATGCCACTCAGTACACTTCTGACTCCATCTATGTGAGTGTGTATGTCAAAATGTTTAAGTGATGTAAAAAAGAAATTGACAATTTCAGAAAAGTGAACCATTACTGTGACCTTTCAGTAGTTGATACGGTTAGAAGAAATGGTACAATACACAACAGAGCGATTCAAGTTCATATTCAGTCTGTCTGCACTGCAATGGTAACAATGCAAGAGCATAGGCATTATTTTGCCACACTAACTTCGAACAAAACAATGCATCGCTCATCATAAACGATTGCATTGGCTAGAATTATTTTCTGACCGCGTTCACTACGAATGGACTTCAGTATCTCTTCACACAGTGTCGACATAAGTCGTGTCTCAGTGCTAGTCGATTAATAAAATAATTAAAAAAAGTAAAACTAACGCAAGTACAATCGTACACTGGGCGATCCCGCAGAAATTGTATCAGTTTTATAGTCAAATACATCACATCATATTTTGGATGAACTATTCTGTGAGAACTTTACATTCACGTTATCAAAAAAGGAAGGAATTTTAGTTGCCTAAATCTGCAGTTCACTCTGGTGATATTTAATAATGGTGAAATTTTTCTATGGCTGTGATTATCTGAGTGGAATGAATGTTTCTTTGAATCTTTCTTCACGAAAATAGACTGTAAAAACAAACGTAAGTGTCTTGATATGTTCTACAGTAGGAATAACTCTCTCTCTTCTCTCTCTCTCTCTCTCTCTCTCTCTCTCCGTCATAGTAGTGTTGTTTGAAATCTTAATGGTTTCTGTTCCCGTGTGAAGATACCTCTCCATAATTGTGACCAGTGGTCACCCTATTTCTGTGAAATGTTCCGTTTGTCTTGTAATTTTTTTTTTTTTAAACACTTACATCCTTACAAAATTGTAAATCAGTAAATCGGTGGATGAAATAAAATCTGGAGTGGACGAGCTTGTACAATTCAGGTGTCGTAGCTTTCTCTTTATTTTGGCACTGCAATGTGTCACGGAAAAATTCTAACCTTAGATCTACCGTTTTTTCAAGAAAGGAAACAAACACAAGGCTTTTTCAAGAATGACGAGAATGACATTGCGCTGTATAACCCTGCCTATGGTTAACTCTGAAATCTAAAACCAAAACACACCTTCGGAAAAAAAAAATTGTAACAATGTTGAAGAATGACGCGAGTGACATTGCACTGTATATCCCTGCCCATAGATTGTGGTTATGTTTTTGGCTTGTCAGCGTGTGAATAGTATATTGGGGTTTGATCTGGCTGCTTAGCGTGTATGGATCGTAGATTAAGGTTTGATTTGGCTGATTAACGTGTGTGGAAAGTATATGATTGGGTTTTGTATGCCTTCACGTACGTTTGTGTTGATAATATATGATTGGGTTTTGTATGGCCTCACGTACGTTGGTGTGGATAGTAGAGTGTATGGTTATTTAACCTTCCCCTTCTGTGTGGATAATAGAGCTTGGGGTCAGATTTGGCTTGTCAACTCAGTGTTTGTCTCTTGTCTGTGTTATTTCCATCTCCCATGTTCATTTTCCTTTGACGCTATACAAACCCAAGATATATTCCCATGTTCATTTTCCCTTGTCGCTATACAGACCCATCCTGTTCAAATTCCCATGTTAAATTCCCATTGTCGCTAGACAGTCCCTGGCGACAAGGGGAAATTTAACATAGGCAATACACCCTGGTTAGGGGCTTGTGAATAGTAAAGCAAGAGTTTGTTTTGTTTCTAGCGTGATTTTTAAAATTGTCCCTAGACAGTCCTAATACCTTTTGTCTCTCTATAGTCCCACCCATGTTAAAGTCCCATTGTCCCTAGACAAACCCACCATGTTACAGTCCCATTGTCCCCCAAGTACCGGTCCTGTATTCCTTTGTTACATTTCCATTGTCCCTATACAAACCCATCCATGTTCCATTCCCTTGGGACTGTAGAGCCACAATGGGAAACTAATGTTATTTGCCCCCCCCCCATGTTCAATTTCCTTGTCCCTATAATACCTATGATTTTTTGTAAAGTTATTTGTACTCTAGGGCCTATGGGAAAATAGCTATATGTTGTCCCTATAGTACAACGGATTTTTTTTCTATAGTCCTTACGGTACAAAACCCATGTTTTTAATGATAAGTCCCCTAGTCCCTATGGTATCCCCATTTACTACTAACGTGTATTTGAGCGAATAATTTGGTAGTAACCAAACCAATGACAAATTATTTCAACAGTCCAGTTAGTCTGACTTTGATGAATTTTTCGGCTGTCTCTTCACTTCAAAGACTCATAATATTTCGAAATTTTGTAAACACGCCATTTTTTGTGAACCTGATTTAGATCACTTAGGAGGAAGAATAATACATTAGAAGGTCGTAAATGTGAGCAGAACAGCATCTTGAGAAAATATTCGAACAATTTAAATTTTCAGTGGTTCTTAACCGGGTGCAGTGGTGAAGCGAAATGAATCGACCCAGTGATCTAAGAGGTGATTGGCACTACTACAGCAAGGTGTTTGTGAGGCGTTGTGAGACAAGATGTATGAAAGATACTGTGGGAACATTGTGGCTTGAACCTCTTTTTCCGAGTGGAATTCACAAAAGGCAATTTTAAATACGCCCCTGTGAGCTGTTGTTTATCGTGTTCATAAACATAGAAAAGTAATCATACGATACACATGAATGATATGTAGGTATAAGACATTTATATATTTTAGTGATTGATTTTCGTCGTTATTGCACACTTAATTTGGGACAAAGCGTAAGGTAAAAAAAAATAACCTTTTGATCAATGTATCATTTGGTTTATATAAAAGTTAAATGCGTTTTGCGTCATATTACTTGTCACCAATTTATTGGTATCAATCATATACTGCAATAAGATAGATATTGCCTACTGTAACGAGTGTTGTATTCAGAGCGCTAGAGAAGATACGTTCTTGAAGGGAATAATGAAATAAGTGCAACAGATAACGATGAGTTGAAAGGATTGTGACAGATAACGATGAGTTGAATGGTTGTTGTCGTAGTTGTTGTAGGGCTTAACGCCATTTTTCAGCACAAGATAGGCTATACATGGCGGCCAGTATTAATGGTGGAGGAAGAACCCTGAAAACCCCCGGAAAGAACCACCGACCCACGAGAAGCTACTGGCAAGCTTTCTCACATATGTGAGTTGAATGGAGTGTGACAGATAACGATGAGTTGAATTGAGTGTGACAGATAACGATGAGATGAAAAAGATATGTCTGATGCTAAAACCGATAAATTGCTTGACTGAAGCATTCGTCAAAATATTTGTCAGCAAGTAATGTGGCCTTAGAGAAAATATTTTGGACTCTAAACATTACCTTTTATGTTTAAAAATTGCATAGTTTAAAAATATCATTCTTTCAGACACTGTAGTTACTCAAATTATGGGATAGTTTTTAAAGTCATGGTTACATTCCAGGTTCGCTTATCTTGATTGCAGATACCAATCTAAATTATGATTCTGAATCTATTTCCGTCAACAACGATCTGCTTCCTGCAAAAACATGCATTCCATATATTTTGTTTTTTATACCTGTTAATTCTAAAGGTATATTAAAGTTTAAAGATCTGCTTCTAAGGCGTAATGATCTGAAAGATAACATACCTCTAAGGACACCTGATAGTATCTGTCTATACCATCCAAAGCTATTTTTGTATTTCCTCATAATTGTATGCAAGTTATACTATAGCTTATGTAGCTGTTTCTTCAGATCATCTTGGAGATCTTTCTCTGACATTTGACCTCATGCATTTTTCTGGCCAACAAGCTGATGGTTTTACGAAAACCGCGCATGTCAACATCAGTCGGCGTAAGAATACATTGTCAAAATATGTTCATTAAAGGAAATAAAGGTAAAACAACATAAGTCAGGATGAAAGAACGGTTAGAAAATAACTATTTTAGGGACTGCGGATTAGCACATGATTTGCTTCCCTGAAAAAGATAGGTCCGAGTACATTCGTTCAAAAAAGGCAATAAAGCATACCTCTATGTAAAGCACCGACATAAATCTGAGAGATACGCGTGTTAAAGTTTTCTTTGTTCTCCAACATGTGCAAATTACTTATTTGTCTAATTTGGATTTCATTTGGGGTATCCTTTGCAAGTCCTAATTGTACGACGACAAGCAAAGACTGCCCAGCCGGATGGCTTAGACTAGGAAACTCATGTTACTTTTTCTCCGTCTGGAAGCTAAACTGGATGAATTCAAAGATCGCATGCGAAAACATCGGCAGTCATCTGGCTACCTTGGAAACATTCACGGAAGACATGTTTGTATCGACCTATCTGAAAATCATTCAAAATTATATACCAGGCACATACTACATATGGATGGGAGGTTCCGATTTGGAAAGAGAAGGACAATGGAAGTGGATTACTGGTGAACCATTCTCTTACACCAATTGGAGAAAAGGAGGAACAGACGGACTAAGCCAGGCTCCAGACAATCACATGGGATTGGAACACTGCCTAGATTGGAGCAATGGATGGAATGACAGCAAATGTAACACTGAATACCACTATCTCTGTGAAAAAGATATTTGTGTGTAACATACGGAGAAAACTAAAGATGACAATATTGTTAATTACAAAATAATGATAAATATTTTTGTTTAGCAAATTAGACCACAGTATGACTACCTGAATAATTAGACCACATTATGACTACCTGAATAATTAGACCACATTATGACTACCTGAATAATTAGACCACATTATGACTACCTGAATAATTAGACCACACTATGACGACAGACTGAGATGGAAAATATGTGCATAAAAATGTTCACAATCAACGTTGTACGAACACATGGTATTTCGACATTTTAATTACAGAGTCACGTGTATGTGCATGTTTCTATTCAGTTAATTAGTAAATAATTATCAGTTGAAATGATAATCACCACGCCTTCAAATTTGGACACACAAATTGAGAAATGTATAATGTCTTCTCTCTGGCTATAACATCACTTTTACGCTATTCTGAATATTAAACTACCGGTTGGAAATTTACTAAATTTGTCAATATGTAAAAGGTTAATTATAAATGTCTTCTTCTCTAGCCGTGTCCCTGGCAGACGGATAAAATAATAAATAGTTGAAAAATGTAAAATATAATTAAAAAATAAAATAAAATTTAATATCCGCAGTGATAGCCAGAAGACCTTTCCGATCACGACCATTAGGTTACGGTCGATGGATACATTTGGAACAACGCCGGTAATGGGCATAATAATCCCAAAATGAAACCGTTTTAAATTAGGCGGTATATCAAAGGGCCGGAAAATTGGTAACAGCGAGTAATTGACGTTTTTCTACATTTGTTGAAGTTATCTACAAAACTGGAAAAATGACTGTAACATCTATAATTTATTTCGGTTTGTCTTAACACAAGTTGCTTGAATATGTCAAACATTAACTCCGATAAAAGGACAGAAATTTTGCGTAAGTGTATTCTGCAATCCGTACAAGTAACCGCTGATTTGTATGTGTGTGTGTGTGATTATGATTTTTAACGTAGCTTTAACGAATTTTTAGTTATATCGCTAACATGTCATCATACAGCAGACATGTAACATGATGTCCCACCTAGTCACGTTATCCTGACACCAGGCCGACCAGTAGTAACACTAACCTCGTAATGCTGAGCGCCCAGCAAAGCAGCTGTAAGTACCATTTTTGTTAGTCTTTGGTATGACTCGGCTGGGTTTGAACCCACAACCTCCCGCTTCAGTGGCGAACACTCTAACAACTAAGCCACCGGAGAGGTCATCGCTGATTTGAAAATAATCTATAAATGGCGAATTGCAAATTTATGTAATCTGATTTGAATTGAAACTTGATTTCTGATGAAACAATTAGCAATGACATTTTACCATATATTACCTCCCTCGTGATATGATTTCCTCGTTTCTCTCTCTCTCTCTCTCTCTCTTTGGTTTCGCTGCAATTTTTACACTTAATGTAAAGAAACATTTTGAAACTAAATATCAAATGATGTGACAGCCCAAATAGTATTGTCTAGTGCTTGGATCAACTTGATCCTTTAACATAAAGTATGTTTATTCCCTCTTCCCGGGTAGCTGATTTGTCTAAAACGCTCATCTTTGCAATCACTGCCATCACGCCTCTCTTCTCGTGCGTTTGGTCAACATGGGCATGCGAGAAAGCTTCCAGTTGCTTCACGTGATTAAGTGGTTCAATGGCGTAAAGCAGGAACAATAACAACTAGAACATGGATACTAATTGTTTCCGATTAAAATAGCAATAATTATGGTATGTATCGGATGTCGCTCAAGGGAGAATGCTATCAATGAATCGCTTTACGCCATGGATTTGAGCAATGACATTGCTTACGTAAATGGGCAGTTCATTCTTGTCGGTGGTTACAAATAATACGCTTCCTTTAATGTGGACTAATTGAATAAATATCCAATACATATGAATTAAAAGGATGATTCTCAATATTAGTTGTTTTCTATAGTTACTAGTTAGAACCAACAAACAACTACACTCATTGTGTTCACACTGTTACATACAGTTTTAGGTAGATTCTTATTTCAATCCTTCGCATTTCATTTGGAATATCTCATGCAATATATATTGTATAACGTGCTGACAAAGCCCACTCAGAAAGAAGATGAGGATTTGTGTTAATATTTTTCAAAATGATGATTTACTTACTGAAAGCAAAGAACACTTGCTAAAACATCTAGTCTTGTTGCTTTGGATAATTCCTTGAAGATTTATTTATATCGTGCTGATAAACTACAAATTACATATGGATGGGTGGTTCCTATTCGGACAAAGAAAGGGCAGTGGGTCTTGGAGGCTAATTAGGCGTTCTTTTTACACCAATAGACTGGTTAAATCTAGTTGTTTTTATATACATAGAAATTGGCAGGGAACAAGGCTACTGTTTACACTAGAGTCAGGTTGACAAACTCAGACTCTCAACAATGCTAGAGGCACCGAACACATCCTTGATGAGAAATAGGGGCGGAGCGACACAGATTTAAACAAAGTGGAATCGCTTTCTCTGTGAAAGATATCTTTGTCATTATTCAAATTTTGACAACAAACACGTGATCTAGCAGTCTTCATCGAATTACTGCCATAATGATAGTTATATAGCATAATGATAGTTATATACCATAATGATAGTTATATACCATAATGATAGTTATATGCCATAATGATAGTCATATGCCATAATGATAGTCATATGCCATAATGATAGTTATATGCCATAATGATAGTTATATGCCATTTTAAAATGCAGATAAATTAATAAAATCCCAAGGCGTAGCTTTAGAAATAAGAAATTGCTTACGATTTCAACTTTACTGACACGAAGTTCATCTTAACTTGTAAACCAAAATTATTTTTTTTGACAGTTGATATGCGTATAAATATCAGTTTTAGGAATGATCGTCACTACTATCTATGTCGTTAACAGGAGTTCTTCTACGTATGGGGGCAACAGACGCATATAATAATAATAATAATAATAATACTAATGAGGACTTTAGAAGTACTATAAGCGCTTTACAGCATTAGACAACACCGATAAGATAATAAATATATAATAATATTATTACAAAAACAAGGACCATGAAATTAGAAAAACATTAAAAGATAAAAAATATGCTGAGAATATTTCAGGTAGGAAACATTATTAGGTATTTAAGTTTGTTCTTGCAGTCGAAATAAGTGAATTTTGAGAGCCCTATTGAATGTGACCACTGTGTCTTTGTGTCTAAGTTCAGTGGACAATTCATTCCACGTTACTGGGCTCTGGTATGCAAAAGAACGCCGTCCATATAACTTTGTTTTCATAGCGGGAATAATACGATTGTCAGAAGAGGAGCGTAAGTATCTTGCTGGTGTATACAAACGGGTGAGGTCTGATAGGTATGTTGGACTAGAGTCCGATAGTGAAACGTAGCACAGAGAACACATTTTGTGTTTGATTCTGGATCGAAAGGATAACCAGTGTAGGATACAGAGCAGCGGGGAGGTGTGCTCTGATCGTGGTACTCGAAGTATGATCTGAGCAGCTGTGTTTTGAAGTTTCTGGAGTAGATATTGAGATGAACCAGACATAATTGAGTTACAATAGTCCAGTCTTGAAAGTACTAATGAACACACAAGTGTTTTAGTGGCATCAACTGAAAGATATTTGCGAATTGAGCTGATGCGTCTCAGCTCAAGATATACAGCCTTGCATATGTTCATGACATGTTGGTGCAATGTGAGAGTACTGTCCAGAGTAACACCTAGGTTTCGTTCTCATTGTGTGAATTTAATGTTGGTGTTGCTGATATTTATTGTTTAAGGTAAAGGATGTGAATGAGAAAGTCTTTGTGTTGTGATCAGAATGGCCTCAGTTTTATCATCATTCATCTGCAGCTTGTTACATGTCATCCATGATTTCATATCAGTAATGTACCTCTCTACACCTTGGATGGTAGTATCAACTTCAGCTGGGTGTCATCAGCGGATAATTTGTGAGACACTGAATAATGATCTATGACACTTGAGAGCGACTGAACGTACAGAATTAAGAGCACATGTCCAAGAACAGACCCCTATGGAACACCTCAACGTAGATCAACTGGGCTGGAGTGTATTCCATTTGCAGATACAATTTGTGTCATGTTGACCAAGAAGGACTTGAACCACAGATAGGCTGTATCATGAATGCCAGATACATGCTGGAGACGGTGAAGTAATATAGCATGGTCTTATGTGTCATATGCTGCAGACAAATCAAGGAGGGTTAGGACTGTAATCATTCCGCTATCCAACGCAGAGAGAATGTCATTAAATACTTTTATAAGAGTAGTTTCAGGATTGTGGCACGGGCGATATGCAGATTTTACATTGCTAAAAGGACTGTTTGAATTTAGATGAGATACAAGCAGGGATAGAACAACCTTTCCTAGGATTTTTTATATGAATGGGAGATTAGAAACTGGGCGGTAGTTCTTCAAATCGTTATGGTCTAGTGTTGATTACTTGAACAGAAGCTTTACAATGGCAGCTTTGAAAAATAATGGGATTTCCCCGGATGAGAGAGAAGTATTAATAACATCAGTTAGTGAAGGCAATACTGGATGTAAGCACTCAAGCAGCAGTGATGTTGGAATTGGATCAATTTCACATGACTTTGGTGCAATCTTGATCAGGATTGTACGTACGAAATCCATAGAGACAGGTTCAAATGCTGCTAATGGTTGCCACTCAAATTCTGTATCTCAACTGTATGATGACTACGAGTCAATTGAAATTGTGGTGTCAAGCTTATCTCTAATGGTTTGTACTCTGACACGGAAGAAATTTGCAAACATGTCCGGAAGGTCGACTGGAGAGAAGGTAGTTGGAAGTGGTATTGATTTGTCCCTTGCCATTAGCTTGTTAGTAATCTCGAAGGGCTCTTTGGAGCTAAAACTATCCATGATCTTATTAGTGTAGTGGGCTGATTTCGCTGCATGGACTATATTTGTGACATTCTTCTTAACGACTTCATATATTTGCTTATGAATAGTGAGTCTGGTGGAAAGCCAGGGCCTCTCAGCTTTACGGCGGTCTCTTTTAGCAGTGCAAAGCTGGTCCCTAACACTACTATACCATAGAGAACACTTTTGAATTGATACTCTGCACTTGGTAGCTGGGACATGTTTGTCAGGCAATGAACGCAGACAGTTATCAAGTTGTTCTGCAGTAGGAGGTAAGCAAGTTGTTAGGCTAGCTTGGATGTCGTGCATTAGTTTGGTTCTATTTATCATAGGGAGGTTTCTCCTAGTAACAGATAAAGGTGGAGGGTTAGGGACTGATATATCAATATGGCATATAATGCAGAGGTATCTAATGCAAGGTCATGGGATACCAGGGAGGAACGTAGAATGTTATCATCAGGTCTATGAAGAATCCAGTCTAAAATGTGACCATGTTTATGGGAGGGTTGGTTAACTGACTGTTTGAGGTTGAAAACATTAATGGAATCTATGAATTTTGATATATTTGAGTTTCCGGGACAGTCAAAGTGAAAGCTGAAACCTCCAAGAATAATCAGGTTGCCACCTATCGAACTTTCATACTCCAGGAGATTCGGAAACTGCTCCAAAAAGAGAAATTCCGGCAGCTTGTTTTTTCTACTATGTGGAGGGCGGTATAGGCAGAAAAAATGGACTGACCTTTGCTCCATTGTGAGTGTAGTTTGGACTAGTTCAAACGATGTGTGGTAGAAATTGAAAGTTATGGTGTAATTAAGACGTTTTATCATGGAGTTCATTGTGATGACAGCAATTACACCTCCGCGAGAATTACGGGGGAACGACTTGATGGAGTAACCAGTGGGTGTTAGATCCACACACCTGGGCTCATAGCCTGATGTTTTTATCCATTTTTCTGTCAGGAAAAATAAGTCAACATTTTGGTCGTTGGTAAAATTAATTATTTCTGTGCGCTTTTCCGGTGGTCTTACTGACTGGGCATTGAATAACGCAATGCGCAGAGGTATTTCTTGGATAGCTGACACAAAGGTTGACGAATTAATAGGGATTTGAAATAGGTTATCTAAAGTAACGGTCAAATTTCTTTTAAATGGTTGTGCCGAAATAAGGGAGATAACTGGGATTCTTCTTCTTGTTCTACGCCGGCCAGCTTTGAAACAACGTTTCTTTTTTCGCTTCTGTTTACATTTAGGTAATGATGAATGTAGTCCCAGTTCGTTTAGTCTAGAGCACAATGTAGTGTGGAGAGCCAAGGAGTGATCAGTTAATGAGGGTCCATCGTAGCATAAACGGGGTGACTGGCGAGTATCACGTGATGGCGGTTTGTTAAAAAAAAAACAGTGGAGCAAGACAGCTGAGAAAAAGTCTAATTGTTCTCGTTTCCAAAACAAGGAGATGAAGAAACACATACGAATGTAACAGTCAATACACATTGAACACAATAACGAAGATGAAAACAGGCAACAAGAACAAATATCATGAAAACGGCACTAAAAAACGGAACTGCTGATTCAAGCCGGTTAAGCGATAGCGGCCATCTTGTCTAATCATATAATAAAAAACATATAATGATATGATTACAAAACGAACACCATGAAATTAGAAAACATTAAAAACACATGCTGAGAATAATTAAGGTAGGAAATATTATTAGGTATTTAAGTTTGTTCTTGCAGTCGAAATAAGTCATTTTTGAGAGCCCTCTTGAATGTGATCACTATATCTTTGTGTCTAAGTTCAGCCTGAAATCCATTCCACGTTGCTGGGCTCTGGTATGCAAAAGAACGCTGTCCATATGACTCTGTTTTCAAAGTGGAAATAATGAGTATACGATTGTCAGAAGAGGAGCGTAAATATCTTGCTGGTGTGTACACATGGGTGAGGTCGGATAAGTATGTTTGACTATAGTCTGACAGTGAAACGTAGCACAGAGAACCAATTTTGTGTTTGATTCTGGATCGAATGGATAGCCAGTGTAGGGTACAGAGCAGCGGGGAGGTGTGCTCTGATTGTGGTACTCTAAGTATGATCCGAGCAGCTGTGTTTTGAACTTTTTGAAGCTTCTGGAGCAGATATTGAGATGAACCAGACATAATTGAGTTACAATAGTCCAGTCTTGAAAGTACTAATGAACACACAAGTGTTTTTGTGGCATCAACTGAAAGATATTTGCGAATTGAGCTGATGCGTCTCAGCTCAAGATATGCAGCCTTGCATATGTTCATGACATGTTGGTGCAATGTGAGAGTACCGTCCAGAGTAACACCTAGGTTTCGTACTGATTGTGTGAATTTAATATATGCGAGTTACAGTTACTGTATACATGTCAAAGTTTGCATCATGGAATATATCACCTGCTGAATAAATAGGAAAGTTTATATCTGCGGCCAGGCTGATAGCTTTTGAACTGTTTCTGGCGGGACACTGTGAGAGGCTCCAATGGGGACTTGACATGGGGATTGACAACATTATTTTAACAGTTTTGCTTTACAGTGGGATTGAACAAATTGTTGGAACTTGAAGACAAATGCTTGTTAAAGAAAATGCAACTCATTTCAGTTGTATGTCAAGATAGGCTACGGCTCAAGTTATTCACGCTTGTCCAGTTGTAACATGGAAACCTCCAGGGAAATGTTTCTGCCTCGTTTGAGAGACGGTTATATGATTAAAAAAACGACAGTATCAGTTTTCGAAATTTGGAGGTGACGATAAAATTGCGGTTCATTTCTTGTGTAGGAAACTGACAGGTATATAATAAACTTGCATGATAACATAAGCAATATCTATATTTTCCAGAATGGATCAAATGCTGAAATAATATTTCATTTTGATAGATAATGAGTTCCGGACCACTGGTGTTATGATCTAGGGACTTAAACATTGTAGCAAGAGAGAGAGAGAGAAAAACAAACAAGTTTTGTATAATTTAAATTGTAAATTTATTTCCTTAAAAGAAAAATGAAAGAATTAAAATAAAAGGATCTAATGAGGCAGTTCTCTCTTGAAGACGTTACTTTACCGGTAAAACCTTTAAAGTGGACTAAACGATGTAAGCAGTTTCGATGAGGCATGAAGTACCCATACGTCAGGAAACTTGGATCGAAGTGTTACAGGAAATTCGATAAGAGACAATGTATACATTTTTATAAGATTTTGGAAATAATTGATTTTAAGATAAATAAAAAACAACGTATTAATGAACTGATGATTATGAGACATACAAATAAACAGATATACACCAATCAAAAGACGAACACCATCCACTAGAAAACCAAATGTTGCATAAGAAAATGACACAGAAGGAATCAAGAGGAAAATAAATAGAGACTAGAGAAATCTGGTAAATAAACGGGAAAAGTCTTCTATTGGATCATGCTTTTTTGAGAGATTTTTCGCCAGTCATTTACACCTTTCTAATACAAAAAGTCAGTCTAGTACGGAATGATGCTGTTTTATGTGAGAAAGGAACCTGATCACTTATAAGATCTTTCTTTGTATTATGACAAAAAAAATTGGTATTAATCAGTGGCGTAACTATCTCACCACGGGCCCTACAGCAAACTTTTCACACGCCCACCTCCTTACTTACATTTTTTTTATATGTATTTATTTAAATAAGTTTAAACAGAAGCCCCGTATTTAACGTTTGGGAATTAGAGGAAATTATTAGGAATTATACTATGTTAATTTTTTTTCATCTTCATGTATTTTGGAGTGTTCTTCTCCAAGAATTTACAAATCCACTTGATTACTCCCAGGAGAAGCTCAAATTCCGCTCATGCAAGCTGAAATTTTCAAGGTACTTCAAAATAATTGAGAGACAGGGAGAAAGGGGTCATGTTTTGTTTGCATCTTTATGTTCTGCAATTTGTATACCCTGTAATCTTGTCATATTATATATACAACCACCTCTCTCTATGTATCACTTTGTTCTTTTACATAACTGGTCAAAGTTTCTTTCATCTGTCTTATGCCATTTCCATCTTGTAGTGAGTGTCAAGGTCAGTCATACAAATTCCTTTTCATATGTGATAATGTGAATGTTTACTATTTAAAGCACATTTTGACAAATACGGAATAAGTATTTATTACTGTAACCTTTATTACTGTAACCTTTATTACTGTAACCTTTATTACTGTAACATTTATTATTGTAACCTTTATTACTGTAACCTTTATTACTGTAATCTTTATTTCTGTAACCTATCAGCTGCATTTTATTTACAATATTTTGCACGTATCAAGAATTTTCCTACTTATAGGACTAACCTAACCTTGGGCAGTTTGTGAGCTTGCCAAATCATAACGATCAGCTAGTCAAGACTAAACGATCAGCTTGTGAAATCTAAACGATCTTCTAGTCAGGACTAAACGATCAGCATGTCAAATCTAAACGATCGGCTAGTCAAGACTAAACGATCGGTTAGTCAAGACTAAACGATTGGCTTGTCAAAGAATATTCAGATGCATGTCACCAATTCTAAGGTGATTAGGTGTCAACAGCTAAAAATAAACTGAGATTTCTTTATCAGGTGTGTGTGGAAATAAAAGGCACATGTCTCAAACAATAAACCACCAGGAAGATTTTGTTCAAAGTGTGATTCATATACAGAAAATGTAACACCCACAAACAGTGTTTATAATCCATTGTTCACATGGTAATTGCTTAAAACCAATACATAGATACTGCTTGGCAATTAAAGGTGTGCTGAGTGATATTTATCAAAGCCAGGTGTCAAGGTAAAAGTGCGTGTACTTAGTCTATTTATCAAAGAATCATTATTTTTTGGGGGGAGAGCACCAGACTGATGCCCCCCCCATCCTAGCCAAAGCTGTAAATGGTTTATGTGCATTTGTTGCCCCCAAAGGTGTGTTATTTGTATATTTTATCTCTAATTTGGAATTTACATTTTTGTTTAGAAATTTAGAGCTGGGTATAGTCCAAGTTCCCTAGTGTATCTATAGGGTTGTTTCTCCGAGAGTGATTTCTGTCATCCTCTCAGAAATCCTTCCCTAGTGTGTTATCGACCTGGCTAGGGTTTCCTATGTCATGTGTTTGCTATGTGTGTGTCCTATGTGTTCTGGTTGCTATAAATGTTTCCATGTTAGGACAGCCGCTATGCCGAATTTCAAGATCCCAGTTGTCTTAGCTTTCCCGTGTTTATAAATACATCGGGAATATTTGTTTAATTTTGAATTTTGACGATGAGTGGTAGCATGTATATTAATTTAAAACCCTATTGGTTTTTGTGTGTGCACCTATATTCCACTCTCGTATAAGAATAAGATAGGGCTGTGTTCGAGATGGGGTTCATACTTTTTTAATTTGGTGTACTTCTCCCATCTCGAGCAGGTCCATCTTTTGAAACTCATATTTTATGTCAAAACGCCAAAATTATTCTTCCCTTTCGGGGTGTAAAAAAAGAAAAAAATAATAGTAGGGGAGGGGAAACCCCACCTTAATTTCTAATAACTATGACCTGACCACAGGCTCTCATTGTTGATATGATATAGTTACTAATTTCATATAACGTATTTTTAGTAAAAATTCCATCTAGTAATAAAATATTTTGTTTTTTGTATGGATTCATTTTCTGAATTTCACTTATAACTTTTATACAATTAGTTTGTGTTTTTGGACATTGTACCATTGCATGATATTTAGAGAAGGGCCCTATTTTACACAGTTGACATCTCGGCGGTATTCTGACCATGCGCCGTCTCACTGCGGCCTCTCCTGTCAACCATGCATTATGCATGTATTTGAAGCAGAGGCTTTCAATTTTTAGCGATCCTAATTTCGTCCAATTTTTCCATACCCTATTCCAGTCTAGATATATGTTTTCTTTTTCTGTTGTACTTTTAATATTTTTTGTAGCTTCATCCCTAACCCAGTTATATGTCAATTTTTCTTGTAAACCCCATAATTCCTTTCTATCTCTGTATTTCAAAATTATTCCCTTAATATTCCCAAACGGTCTAGATATTTCAAAACGTTTGGTTAATTTGTTATTCTTGTATATATCTTTCCTATTTCTAATTGAGAATCCATAACGGTATATATGGATACCTTCCCATGGACTCATCGGTGTTGCTCTTATTCTCTTAAAACGGTTTATTGTATTCACTAATTTAATCAAGATGGGGCTGGGGAGTGCTACCCCACCCCTCTCTTTAGCCTTATATAATATTTCTTTGTTTTTGTAATGAAGTTTAAAGTCCCATATTTAGTCAATTATAGATTTATCTATTGTTTTTAAAATTTCATTGCTTATGTCTATTGATTTTAAGATATAATTCATATGCACATACATATACGTTTTTGCTACTTGTACCCTTTCCATCAAGCACAGCGGCGTAAGAGCCCAGATTTTCACATTATGTTCGATGGCTTCTATTATCTTCCTACAGTTTGCCTTCTCTGCATTTTCTCCAAAGAAAATTCCTAATGATTTGACCTGCTTCTTAATTTGATATGGGTGCAGTCCTGAGTGGTTGCCCTTCCAGTTTCCTATTTAAGTATCTCAGTTTTTATCATGATTAATTTATGATCCCGACGCTTTTCTAAAATTATCAAATTCTTTGGTCAGGTGCTTAAAGGAGTTAGCATCCCTTATAAAGTTAGTACAATCGTCTGCATGTTGCAGAATTTTCACTTCGTCCGTTTTGTTCGGTACTTTGATGCCTTCAATCTCTTTGTTTAGTTGAATTTTCCTATTTAGAATTTGAATTGCTATTACGTATAATAGCATAGATAGTGGGCATCCTTGCCTCACTGATCTTTGAATTTCAAATTTACCTGTTCTCGCTCCATTGACCTGCACTCTGGAAGTTATTTTAGTGTACAGGATTTTAGTCCATTTTAGGAAATTATTTCCCAAGCCAGATTTGGCTGGTACTTTTTGTAAGTAGTTATGTTCTAATCTGTCGAATGCTTTTTCTTGGTCAAAAAGTACCATGGCAGCTTTTTGTCCACTGTCTCTTATATGTTCTATAATGGTTGTAATGCTAAGTATATTATGCTGAATATCTCTTCCTTTCGGTCCACATATTTGATTGGTATTTATTATGTTCCCCATTCCTTTTTTTATCCTATCTGCTAAAATTTTACTTAATATTTTGTAATCCGTGTTAAGGAGGGAGATGGGCCTCCAGTTTTGAAGGCCCTCCCTATCTCCCTTCCCTTTATATATTAATGTTATGACCCCTTCCCTCATACTGTTCGTCATTGTATCATTTCTTTGCAATATATTATTATATAAACATTCTAGGATTGGCGACATCTCACCACAGAACTTCGTATAGAAGTCCGTGGTGAGTCCATCTCCTCCTGGAGATTTCCCTTTTGAGACGTTCCGGATACTTTCTAATATTTCCTCTTGCGAAATAAATCAATCACATAAGTTCTTATGTACTGTCGGAAATTTTTCATATTCAATGTCTTTGAAGTATTCGTCAATTTTATTATTCTCAATTTTTTGGGAAGTATATAATTGGGCATAGTAATTTTCAATATGTTTTAAAGTTTCTTGCTTATCAGTTGCAATTTTATCTCCCTCGTTTTTTAAACCATTTATTACTCCCCCCTTCTAATTTCTTCCCTTTTGTAAAGTCCTTCTGCTTTCTTATAAGTTTGTGAAACTTTCCCCGCCCTTAATTCTTTGCCCTTTATTTTCCCTTCATTTATATGGTTTAATCTATCATTTAATTTTTTGTAAGTATTACTGAGTGATCTTTTTTCAGTTGTAGCTCAATAGCCTCCTGTTAAAGTTTGAGTTTCATACTTCTCATTTGTGTATATTTTATTGTTTTATTTTTAATTTTATTTTTGAAGACCTCCCACTCTTTAATTATATCCCTATTCCCTTTTTCAACTGTGTTGTTTATAAAAAAAAATAATTTCTATAATAAATTGGGGATCTTCTAATTTTATTATTAAATTTCCATAACCCTTTTCCCCATTTCTTTCATTTGATATTGTGATTTATATATATATAAGTTTATGGTCTGAGATCTTAAAATCTAATATCTTTGCTTTTTTATAATTTTTCGTTGTAATTAGTACATAAGAATTTATCAATCTGACTTCCTTTATTGTTTTTATACTCAGAAGTAAATTCTTTTCGTGGCATGTTTAGAATCCGGTATATGTCTATGAGTTTATGTGCATTTGCAAATTCTCTCATTATTATTTTACAATTCATATCATTAGTAGTTAACTCCCCTTCCCTATCAATGTTATCGTCAACCCAGTCATAATCTCCCCCATTTATCACATTTTCCATATTGTATTTTTCTAAGTGTTTTGATAACTCCTTTATAAACTCATGTTTCTTATAGGTATACATTTATTAGGTGTGTTTTCTCAATTTTAATATGGATCATCCTACCTTTAAAATCTTTTCCTTCTTCTATTCTTTCCCAATTAACTCCCGGTTTATTTTTAATCAATATGGCTACTCCCCCTTCTATGTCCTCTCCTATATAGTCATTTTTTAATCAATATTGCATTTAAGTAGCTTTCACAATAAGCTTTAACCTCATCTGTGAAACCATTATGGGTCTCTTGAAAAAATAAGATATCATATTTTAAATGTTTATTAAATTTAGAAATTTTATCCTTATTTATCCAATTTACGTTAATAGAATATGGAAGTTCGATCCCTCCATTTCTGCTTCTCCAGGCTGTCGCATTTATATCTCGATGTTTGAGTTTATATCTCATATTCTTATTTTAAGTTAGGTTGAAGGGGTGGTTTCCCCCTCCCCCTGGTACTATTTGCATTGTACTGTGATGTCTCCATCGTGTCACTATAGTCATTGTCATTGTCTGTCCGAGCTGTAGTGGTTTCCGCATTTCCTGTCTCATTTCTCGTATTCTCTGTCATTATCGTGCTCCTGGTTTCTTCCGTACTCCCGTTTTCAGAGTCCGTGTCCGTTCTTCTATGCTCAACTAGGTCCACATCATGGTCATTCTCACTCTCTATTTCACTTGTATCTGATTCCATTTCTTGATTTTCTTTCTTTTTCTTTTGTTGCTGAATTTTCTTTCTTGTCCCAATTTCCTTATTTGAATTTACATCAGATTGATCCAAAAAACTGTGTTCTTCTTTCTCTTGCGGGGATATTCCCATTTCTGCCTTTCTTTTTAGTCTCCGACTCCTTCGTAACGGTGTGGATGTCTGGGGTGCTAAAGGTATTATTCCCGTTATTTCTTCCCCATCTTTTTCTAGTGTATATTTTTCCTCTAGGCATTGGAAACGGTTTTGGATATTGATTCCGTCTTCTTTCTCCCTTGCCGGGGTCTCCATTTTTCCTGTCTTTTTAGGACTCATTATTTTCCTCCACTCTGGTGTGGTTTGTGTATTTTGAATTTCCGTTACGTCAATATCTGGAAGGGTGTGTATTATTTCAGCTTCTTATCCTTCCTTTTCTTTTCTTATTTTGTTGTATCATCTTCACTATTTCTTCCTGTTGCTTCTGCAATTGTTTAGTTTGTTGTTGTTGTTGCTGTTGCGATTCCACTCTCTGGTTATTTCCATTTCCGGCTGCTTTGCTTGCGTAGGTTTCTGTTTCTGCCGCACCACCTGTTGTTGGCCTATTGCCCGGACAATCCCTTGGCCCATGCCCGACCTGTGTACAAATAAGACAAATTCTGTCTTTTTCTGCTCCTGTGTACCACGTTTTCAATTTAAAACCCAGTACATAAAAAACATAGGGATTCTTTTTACATCTTCTCTGTGTACATATATGATACGGTTCCCGGATTTAATTGGGGCAAAGCCCCATATTGTAGCCATTTTGTGGTTCAGTAAGCTTACTCTGAACTTTTTCTTCAATTTGTGTACCAGTTCATTACTACTGACTGATAGAGGCAATCCCATGATGTGAACGTCTGTAGTTTTAGGTGTAATATGTCTTACAAAGGGTTCTGTCATCGACACTGTTGCCTTTACTCCTTTTACTTCTATTTCCTTTACGTGAAGCAGTGGGTTTTGTTCTTTGGTATAGATTACATATTTGTTGATGCGTGCGTGTTGAACGCCATCTATTTTCTCTATATCTGCTCCCAAAACCTGTAGTGCCATTAATACCTCAGCTTGCTTGGGCATCGAGGGTGCTCTACTAAAGTCAAGGGTCTGGCATCCTGATAGGTGTTCAGCAATTAATTTATCCTCTTCCACCTTTGTATTAAAATATTTCCTTAGCTTCGAACCAGCTGGTATGGCCTCCGGCATTTCTTCCCTGTCCATTTTTTCTGAATTGTTTGTATGAGTTAAGTTCACTAGTACAGGTCTCACACTACTATTTAGACTCCCACTATTAATTAATGACAAATTTAGGTAGATTGAGGCGGTGATACCTAGCAAAGAATATTCCTGAATTGTTTTGTTTTCCCACTTAATGTATATGCAATAGTTTTAAATGGTCTTGCGACCTGGAAAGCACCCAAAAAAGGTGCCTACTACTCCACACAATTGTTTATATGCAATGAAAATGAAAAGAAATGAGAAAAAAAATTATGAAAAAGTCTCACAACTAATCCCGTCCGCAGCTACACTCCTAATCCACTTGCTTGCTTAGGCGGCATTGTACTGTCCTGTGCTGTACTGTACTGTACTACTGAGAATCATTAGACAAAAAGTTTAGAGGTGTATAAATCCTCCTGTCAACTAAGGTCTCATCTATGCAATTTCACCCTTTATAATCATTTGAACTTTACTGGATATAATGCACACTAAATCATTGATATTTGCTTTGTAGAAGCAGAAAAATAAAAGATAAGTTCAACAAGAACAAAGATTTGCATACTGAGGACTTGGCTTTTGGAATTTGTATGCATCGAAAAATTAAATTTGTGTACATTTTTACATGGATTTTGTCATCCCAGAGAACCCTGGTCAGATGGCATCCCTTAATGAACTGATGGAATTCACCTGCAGCATAAGGAAATCACTTCATGAAGGGCCATTGATAACTGGACAACCATGTTTTGAAAACTGTCCTAAAGTTATATGTAAACTATTTACTTTCATAGCCATAACACTTCAAATATAATTTTTAACTTTAACAAGTCAGTATATATCAGCCAGTGGTCTACTATCAAGCAGATTTTACAAAGTGACACAGCACGGGCTTAAAATACAATTAAATTATCATCTGCCTATGGTGTTTGTATCACATAATCATTTGACCACTAATGTCAATATATATTTTGTATCACATAAAATCATTTGACCAATAATGTCAAGAGATATTTTGTCATACAGCAAGTAATGTGAAAAATGAGAGATTAGTATGTTCAGTTTATAAACGTTATGTGTTTTGGTACAAATGTTGGTTAACATTAAAGAGAACATATATTTTAATTGTTGCATATGAGAAAAAGAATCGAGTTTTTTATTTCACACAATCCAATTGAAAATAAGTTATGGATAAATACAGTACGTCATTTTCTTTTAACCAACGAGAGGACAGTATTCCATTCAGCGCTTTGTTCTTGCATATTAAGCGGGCGCGATCAGGGCCATGTCGAGCGGTACCGTGAGGAAAAGATTTGGCATTCTTTAAAGGTATGATATTAAGTCAAACTTTGACAGGGATACAGAGTCGAATGTCTCAGCTAAATCTCGGTACCAAATTTATTATGCTATGCAAAGCGAAGCTTGAAATATCAGCGTTTATTCTTAAATAGGTCGCGCGAGCAAGGAGGGAAGTGTCCTCCCTTGTAGTTATTTTATAGTACATGTATAACAGGTCAATTTTGGGCAACGATTCGAGCTCCTGTGATCAAGAATAACTTTATCAATGCACGAAAACATGTAACAAGCCAGTACAACTAATTTTCATACTTACAAATACAAAACGATTTGTGAGTTTATAGTACCACTGTATTTTAATATACCTCTTCGTCATATTCTGAATCCTCCTATGCCATAATAACTTATAGTTTTCCAGAAAATGACTCGATGTGAAATAGACCAATGTTCTACCACGCGTCTCATGTTCACACTCTTATAGAGTAGCTCCCCTTGAGAGTCCACAACTTTGGCTAGTCCAAAAGAATCCAAACTGAACCGGATCAAAACCGCGAACTTCCTCAACGGTATCTAAATTTGATAACCTACTTTTAAAATAAGGAACAAGCAACAAACAAAACTTATATACAAACGAACAGTTTCTGTCTTTCAAGCGGAATTTCCTTTCAAATTATCTATGTTGAAACCGGAATTCAAACTAGAGTTATCTCCTATGGAATTTCCCCGTTGTCCAGACCATGACAACGGGGTCGTAACACTAAGTCCGTTGCATCTATCACACGTCAATCCTCTATGACCGCTCATGTCAAGTTTAATCCCAAAATATTCAAATCGTCACTGCAATTACTTTTGTGAAAAATAGAAATTCATTGGAGGGCACCAAAATTATCTCCTTCTCTCACATGGTTACCACACGGGAACACAATTTATCCGTTTGGTGAATCATCTGCTAGTGGTTCAGGAAGATATAGAATTACGGAAAGACGGATGGAAAAACGAACAGATAGAAACATTAAATTATACCGCCGCTTAAGCTAATTTCGTGTTGCAAAACATCGTTATCAGCTCTGAAAATGATTTAATATCTCCGATAACACCTAATTGTTTATTAATCATTTCAATGTTTGACATAGCTATGTTAATTTCAAAGAGTTTTTCGTCAACAATCAATTGATTTCCAAAGAAATCGCCTGCGATTTCATTGACTTTGTTATTCACTGTATTATAGTTATTGTCTACATATTTGCTTTGTTGCCTCATCTTCATAAGATGTCGGATCTCTTTCAACGGTTACTTTATTTCCATTCATGATGAGATCACCTGTTATTACACCAAATGTAAACGATTAGCAACACTTTTAGCAATTTCATTTCTAATAGCTGCAATTGATATATTTGAGTCTCGGATTCTACCGCCGTCAGTAAATAATGGAAGGTTATCTGTAGTAGCAACGATAACTCTACGAACTATGTTATTCCATTTAATATTTATCATCTTTAAATCACCGTATTTATCTTGAAAATACCCTCATCCTGATCAGCTCCAGAGAGGTTCATAGTATCGGCAAGTTCATCTTTAGTCGGGTAATTCGACAAATCAATATCATCTTTTTTATCATCTTCGATTGAAGAAGATCTTCCATAAATATCTACCATAATATAATTAGTAGTTATTTAAAAAAAAAAAAAACAACTCGTGTACGCATGTGCAACTTAATGAGGTGAATCGGAACATTTTAATATAGCGTCGAGTACAGCAATTACTTCACGCCCACATATTGGCGGATCGGTTATTGTCTGTGTTGGTAATGTTGAATACCAGACTATCGTGTTTTTTGTTTTTTACGGAATTTCTAAATTCTTTGGTGGCGCTAATCCGTAGGAATCAAAATAAACAGTTCCACGTATCTCATTTGCGTATGCCATCCAATGAGTACCAGGACCGGAATTTGTATCGTGATTAATGATACCGGTTTGAATATTGTTTGGTTGTTATGGTAATTGGCATAAAAACACCTTTGAAGTTTGTTATCTTTCATTTTTTAGCAGCATCAAGTATATCAACATTTGACATAGGAAGAATCAGCGAAGTTTTACTGGATCTCAGACCTTTTTCGTACCAATGAGGGGTTCCTGGTAATCTTAGACATTTTCCCCCTTTTTTAGAAGTATTTATTCCTTTCCTGTTGTTTCTTTAATGCCATTCCAGCAGCACTTCCAACAGCACCAAGTGCAGCTGCTTTTGCAACAGCTGGAGCCTCAGCGTCTATTATGTTTAAAGGCGCTCGCAGTAAGCTTAAAATTAACGCCTGTTTCTGAATGTTTGGCGTCATTGAAATGCCTGAGTTGACGTTCTGACAATGACAGTTTATTTAGACCACCTGTGATCTGATCTTTTTTATTCCACAGTTTTTTGCTGTTTTCGGTTGAAGCTTTTTAATCTGACCAGGAGTCAGACGGACACTAACATGATGATATGACATTATAAATATCATTACCGATTTAATTACATGTTTTCTACTGGGGCATTAACAACTCTCATTCGTCCACCAGTACCTTCAAGGAACATTGTTTTGTCTCAGAGAATAACAGCGATTGCTCTGTAACTAACACAACCGCCTGTGTTTACGCGAGCTCGGAATGTATATATCAACGACAGATTGTCTGATTAAGTCAAAATATTCTAATAAAAAGCATTAAATCGGATGAAACGATGTAACATACTTTTGTGATATTTGTAGACCAGGATCAACATCTCGATCACGTGCTATGATGCCATTATTAACAAAACCAGCTCTGATATTAGCTCTATATGGTGTATTAGCGACGACGTCTGTTACAAGTTCTCCTTCTACTTCAATAATTGCTTCAGAGGGCAAGAGCTATTTGCCTGCATCTTGAACTTGCAGCTCAGTTGGACGACGCTGATTTGGCTTAATCACGCACATATTCATCTCTGAGAACTGGTGCTTCCATGTCAAGCCCTGGATCGGATACACGTTTAAACATTTTATTATATGTATTATCGTCTAAAACGAAGACTTCTTGCTACCATAATTATATTTATATTTTTTTCTTTTTCTGGAATGGGCACACCAGTCAACTCTGTACATTTTTTTATTTGAAGCTTGATTTATTATTTTACTAACATTTGCAGGCATGACCTCAGTGCTGGCAGTTTTCGTCGTATTAATCGTGTTTGTCTGTCCTTGATTGCCGAGAATGATGTACTAGCAACATCATCAACATCAATACCTTTATCACAAACAACGTCAACAGCTTTCACTCCAAATTGTTTTGCAATCGGTGTTGCTTTTGGGGTTATCCTTCTGAATAGACCCTGAACAACATCAATGAGTCCATCTCCGAAGGTAACTTTATGTTGGTAGTCGCGAATATATCACCCTGACCATTACAGGTCCACGTTATGCATTATGTATAATTCTTATTTTCCTGTTTCTGATCCTATTGTAGATCCTCAATCACTGTGATAATCATCAACGATTCCATCATTCAGAGACCAATAAACATTAGTGTCCATGATACCGCCTGTAAATAATCGTTGACAAATATCGCTGCTTCATTAATGATTTCTGGGGAACTATTACCGGCTCGTTGTCCGCCAATCAGAATTTCTAGTCGTTCAACATCTGCAAGGACGTTATTTGGGCATTGGGTAATAGGACCACTTCCACGAGTAACAAGGCCACTTCAAGTTGTTTCTCCTTCCTCACTTGTTGTTATATCCACTTTTTCTTAATTGGTGAATAATGTAATTTCTTCCATACTTTCCTTGCTGCCTTTGATTTTTTAAGTTGCTGCCTAATTTCTTTTTCTCTTTGTTTCCTTTCCTCAATTGCTTGTTCGGTATGCTCATATACTTTCTGGTTAACTTGAAAAAAATATTAACATCTTTCTCAGATCAGACTTGCTAAATATCATTTGCTATGCGATATACATCCCTACTCCAATCCGACTTTTGTATAGAATTTTAACATGTTAGTTTTTTTAATACTTATCTCTTTAATGATAATACGTTGTCTGGATCTTTGATAACGACAATACCTTCAGGCGTGACTTTATCTGTAATGCTAGTTTTATCTCTTGGCAGAGGTTGTGGCTCATCTTCAGGTTGTGGTTGAGGAGGTTGCTGGGGTGGTGGTTGAACTGTTTGAAGACGGCCAACACTATCAATAGGTAATGTTTCAAGAGTTTTTTGAGTCGCCTCAGTCGCTTTAACAATTTTCTTTGTTGGTTCGACAATTGGCTTACATATTTGTTCCGCACCTTCTGCAAATTCCACCTGAGACTCTTGACGAGCTTGTATTTTTTGTCGACAGAATCACGGACGGTATGATATTTTGTAATTGCCTCCAATCGTTCTCGAACGAATCTAGCTGTGAGAGATTCCATTATTGATATAATAATGGTTTATTTACTCACACTTTACAGCAGCAGGGAGGGTGCGACCAAAATGAGTGTCCGACAGGTAGACGAAAACAGGCATTCACATTTAGAAAAACACGCACGAGAATGATTAAATAACAAAATGAGCTAACCCAATTAGAGAAACTCTCGGTTTTAGTTAGAGACTTCGGTTTGACGTTACTGACCTTGTAGTTTACATTTTTTTTCGTATGAAGTTTTATTTTTCATAAATGGACTTTCAAAGAAGTGGTCTTTTCACCCTCTTTGCTGCTTCTTCCTGTGAACTAATTTAAATTTAAAACTTAATTTTAGAAATAACGGTGTAATATTGCAATGCATAACATAATTGAGTGATGGGGAAAAATGTGTTACTGAATTATGAACTAATGTTGCAAATAAAAAACTACTCTAATTCGGCGTAAGCTTCTCAAAATGACGTGCGGTAATCAAACCGTTTATATATACTAAAATAATCTAAGTTGTCACTCTTACATACATAGTGTATGTATGTAGGAGTGACAACTTAGATTAGTTTAGTATATATAAACGATGTCGAGGTAATACAGTAATACAATAATATGACTGTCAGTAGAGGGGAAAGTGTTGCATAGTCGTTACTGAATTATGAATCAAATCTGGAACTCTAAATACCATTCTAACCAGGCAAAAGTCTCCTAAAATTGACGCTCGATCTCTTTACAGCTTGCAGAATCGGTGCCATTTCTATATATTGGGTTACAAGAAAAACAATGCGTGTGCAAAGTTATACGTTATATGATAACGATTGTAAGGCTCTCCGATTATCTCCTTAGCTAACGAATAGATGCTTACAACGTTCCTTTTTTCCTTCGATGTACTACTAGCACTTACGTCAACGTCTGCATGTTGCTGAGGGGGTTATGATGGTAAACTATTGCATTATTACTGACGAACCTTTGAGTGCCTTTATCATCTTCTATATCTCTATGACGCATAATGTCGTTTCATTTTCGTAACATAGTGCCGGTCAACATGCGTCTAGCTGACGAGCCGATGACTGATAGCAATTCCCATTGGCTGACACTTGAAATACACCTCAGTAAGAATTAAATACAGTCCAACCTGGTGAATGCTGAAATATTGATCAAACGCTCTTGATGTCCTTAAGATTATTTCGAATTATTAACATTTTCCGATATAAACATCTGCCGTCCTTAAAATCAATTTTTCTTTATTCAGGCGTAAACCACACAGAATAACATATTTGCTTAATATTGTTTGTGTACTCAACAGTTGTATAACATTTGTCGATATAATTCCTCTGCATCCCTAAACACATTTGCACAAATTATAAAGTGTCTTTAACGTTTTTTATATACTATGTCTATCGTGCACCGATGAACGTTTCTTTATCCAGTTTATCTTTGATGTATCTGATAATCCATTTATCAATCAACCCCTCTCTCTTTTCATCGATATATCTATCCGACTATCCTATCCATCCTTCCCATTCCTACCCACCCATCCAGCCCCATCTCCCCCTCCCCCTCTCATTCTCTCTTCATCTCTATATATATCTGACTATCCGTCCTTCCCATTCCCACCCACCCATCCAGCCCCCTCTCCCCCTCCCCCTCTCATTCTCTCTTCATCTATATATATATATCTGACTATCCGTCCTACCCATTCACACCTCTCTCACTCTCTCTCTCTATTTGTGTATCTATGTATCTATTTTTCTGTTTACAGCTCTGTCTCCATAAATACATCCATCTGTGCCTATCTTCTTTCTGTGTCCTAATCTGTGTTAAATGAATATTCTTACATTTTGGATCGTGCATTGAAATTGATATGTCATTCATCATTCATTACGATTGCCAAGTGGAAGAGTAAACGAAACATCCATTAATAAATCTCTAATGAATTATAATAATGAGCCCGATGATTGTATTTGACACCATTTTCAGCACGATATAGGCTATACATGGAGGCCATTATACATGGTAGAGGAAGAATCCTGTAAAACCGCGGAAATAGCTACCTACCTACAAGAAGCTTCTGACAAGCTTTCTCACATACCCATTTTGGCCGAATCCGAGACTGGAACTCAAGCAGACACACGTGAGCGCTTTAGACCACTCAGCCACTCGGGGCCCCGAGCTGGATGATAAAGTACTCAATATTTTATAGCCGATACTTGCCTATTTGTCTTAAATTGTCTTTAGGTCTATATTCATCAGTGTCGTGGAGCTTAGATATACTATTATAAAGCATTACATTGGCGTTTGCAGTCAATACACATGAAGACGATTATATCGAATCAAGGTTTACAGATAATATACTGAGAGACATTTCATTACCACTTCTGCAGAAGGGATAGAACTTTACTGCGTAATATCCAATCAGTGTTTAAATAATTAAATAAAAGACTGACCTCAAATTCGCAATATATAAAGCTTGAGTATAGGGTTTTTAATGCAGTTTGAAAGGAAATGGGTTATTGTCTCAGTTCAGTGCCTTAAAGAGGACTCCCCAACTAATCTTTTGATACTCGGGTGTATGGATAAACCTATATGATCATTAATTTTTTTTGGTGATATTTAATATTATAGCAAAACTAGGAATAAATGTATGTATGTATGTATGTATGCATGTATGTATGTATGTATGTATGTGTGTTTGTGTGTGTGTGTGCGCGCCCGCGCGTGCATTTATTTTGTTATTGCGCCCAATTGTTACTTATACAGTGGCAACTGAGGTACCGAATATTCCTTTCTATCCTCTGTCACGTTGCTTTTCTTTTTTCTCATCCTTTAGGTAGTCTTTATCTTCTCAGATTATTCCGATATAACTTTTTTCATCTGTCTCTTGGGTGTTGGAAATGCAGCTACTTCCCGTAGAGCACGGATTTGAGTATTCCACTGAACCTCTACACGGGTTTGGGTATTCCACTGAACCTCTACATGTACTAGCAGCTCCTCTAAGTCCTTAATTCTAATGCTTATGAAACTTTCCAATCTTGCAAGGTTGATCTGCGGTCGTTAGTGTTTGATTGACGATGACTTGTACGACTGACTGACTGACTGATCTTCAATTAACGACTATTACTGTATAAGTAAGGTATAAGCTTCTTGTGGCATGTGCTTTATACAATGGCAACTGAGGTACCGAAAGTCCCTTCCTACCCTCTGTCACGTTCCTTTTCTTTTCTCTCCTCCTTCAGGTAGCCTTTATCTTATCAGATTCTTCCGCTATAACTTATTTCAACTGTCTCTTGGCTGTTTGAAGAGCAACTACTTCCCGGAGAGCACGGTTTTGGGTTTTCCAATGAACCTCTACACGCGTTTGGGTATTCCACTGAACCTCTACACGGGTTTGGGTATTCCACTGAACCTCTACACGGGTTTGGGTATTCCACAGAACTTTATTTGTACTAGCAGCTCCTCTAAGTCCTCAATTACTTCTAACGCTTCATGAAACTTCCCAATTTTGCAAGGTTCATCTGCGGTCATTAGTGTCTGATTGACGATGACTTGTACGACTGACTGACTGACTAATCATCATTTAAAGACGCTTGAGCCAATTCAGTCATGTGAGCATGGTTAATGTCCACGCCGTGGGCTATTTAATTTTTCGCAGTGGAGGGAATTGGAGGCACAATCCCGTATGCATTCGGTGCCTCAATAACAACTGAGTTAAGGTCCATGAAAAGTTTAAAAGACTGGGTCCCTATTGACGAGAACAAAAAATAATGCACGAGAAGTTATCATGGAAGACATGGTGGAAATAAATGGTGGGCAAAGAAGTAGAGGCCACACAACGACCCGTTTCAGAGTCATAACTACATTTCTAGAAAAGAGAGACACAGTTGTCATAGGTGTTTGTCTATGTGGTGTGTATGCATTTGTTTGCTTGTCCTAATATCATCTATTTTTCCAATCGCGATGATGCTTGGTTGGTGGAGTGTGGATGCTGTGGACTTTATAAAGTTCTTTGATCATTTCCAGGAGAGGTACTGGGGGTGTAGAAAAAGAGAGCCCATCGTACTGGCGCTATAAATGTTGGTCCTTGCCTGATTGCATTTTTTTAAAGTTAGGTTTGCTGATTTTCCTTTCTAAGCTCATTTGCGAGCTATTTCTGAGAACGTTATCGTAACTTTTGTGTGTTGCAGTATTGAATCATAGCCGTCTAGTAGTGGTAACAAACTCCAGGTCACTATTTGATCGGAAATGTAGTGTAGTACGGCTGATATATCTATAGCTTTATGTGCACGAACCGCGAAGGTGAAGGAAACCCTCCCTCACACAAATAATATACCACTCACAAATTCAAAGCGTGGAAAAGAAATATGGCTTGGATCGAAACAAAATCTCACATGCAAAGAAATTATACTACATACAAACGCATATTTGATAATTGGAAGAGATTTTGAAAGAAAAAGTATCCATACCCAAACCAACAAAACACACGCTTAACAAATGTATATAGACACACTATTATACTCTGACATAAAAACACGTTGGATAAGGAAAATGGTTATTTCTATTAGGAAAATAAAACACATACATGAACTAAACCTACCAAGCACATACAAGTAAGGGGTAGGAAGTGCTTATAGACACACTCCTATACCCTTACATAAACAAACACGCATTGGATAAAATAAGGGATTTCGGTCGGGGAAAAACAAAGGCACACAAGCACATTCTAAACACAAATCTTTGGTAAAATGATTATTATCACTATTTTCTAGAGATCTGTGAGTCTATCAGTGTATAGGATCAAAGTGTGAAAATGCTACGAAGGCAGTTATATCAAGGCATTTTCACACACACGCACACACGCAGACACACACACATTTACTATATTAACCGACTGTAGAAGGGATGTCACTCTAGTCTTGAGACTAGTGTTTTGATGGGGGTGGAGATGGTAAAATACCGAAATGTGGGATACCATTTTTGTATTGATATTTTGCGCCATTATAGGACAAGAAGAAAAAATATCAAGTTACTTTTTATGGTGTTCCGAAGACAACGAAAATACTGTCAGAAATGTGCATTGACAATTTTTACATTCATCTATTTCATAAAATGGTGATGTTATATTTATTGTCGACTGAATATAGTAACATTTGATGTATATGCCCTACTTTATTTAAGAGATGTCATAATTTGCAAACCACATCTAAAGGTTACATTGATCCAAAGTTCTATAAATCAAGGACGGAAAAAGAACGCCAAAAGATAGAATCTTTTTCTATCGTACTCTTAAATCAATTGAGAAACAAACAGGGCAAACATTGTTAAAGTTTTCCCCCATATACGCATGATTTGGCTTTAAAATGTGAGTGCATCATAGAGTGAGTTATATTAAAGTTATTCCTACGCTGTAAAGCAGAGGGCTCTCATTTAGTCTATTGTTAATTGTGTCTTTGGAAAACAGTAGACCTAATGCTAGATATTTTTCTTGTGACACGTTGCAACATCTAAATTGTGCAAAGCAAATATATCTGGCATCCTCACACACAAGTGCATTCATGGTTTCATATACTCCATGTTCCAAACCACCCATACACAAAGCTAAGATATATGAGATGCACAAACACGATTAATCACTAAAGTTATATTTATCCATTGAGGAGACATTTTGTTTCTCCGATGTTTAAAGGTACAAAAGTGTTTTTAAAAAATTCAGACCTAATTGTGTTTTTGCAAGAGAATGAGAGAAAGACAATAATTCATTCCTTCTTTTAAAAATATCAAGACACTTACATCATTTACATGGTATATTTCCCTACGAATTTCAAATATATACATCCTGTTTTATAAAAACTAATCGCATCGATAGGAAAAAAGCCATCATCGTTGTAAAATATTACAAGATTGAACTGGAAACACAGTCTACTACCATGCTTTTTTGGAAACATTGATGTAAAGTTCACAAAATATATTACATCCACACATTTCGTGATGTATTTTACAATAAAGCTGACACAATTTCCATTGATCACAAATTGTGTGATTGGTTTTGAGTTATCTTTATTTTGTTGCAAATCTGCACACTTGAAACACACTTTAAATCTATACACTTGAAACACACTTTAAATTTACACAGTTGAAACACACTTTAAATTTACACACTTGAAACACACTTTAAATCTACACACTTGAAACACTTTAAATCTGCACACTTGAAACACACTTTAAATCTACAGACTTGAAACACACTTTAAATCTACACACTTGAACACACTTTAGTTCTTCTCATTGTGTGAACAGTAATTGAATTTAAAGCTAAGGAGGCAGAAAATATTTGGTAGCCAATGAAATCACGTATAATGAGCGACAAATTCAACAAATGTATTTACAACCGTTTCTAGTGATCTTTTATCCGACATTGTTGATAATTTGAATAGATCAGGGGTACTTTGTTATTTGACTCTAATTAGTACATTGCAATAAATGCATTTGTCTGTTAGGCTGTTCGTCTCCCTACAGACAACGTGGATTTAACATTGTGATCACCGTTGACGACAACACTCAATTTATTTTCGAATTGCAAACCTTTGCATAGATTAAGGAAGGTATTGATTGAAACGTGTACGATATCAAAGAATTAAATATATTTCAACTATATTGTTATCGTGTTAAGTAACAACCCTCCAAGATTAAATGTGGAGTATGATTCAGAATGGCTTTGGTTATGACTAATTGGTATCTGTAAATGTATCTGAGTAACAAAGGTTAATTACACAGGTAAAGAGGATGATGCTAACGTCAAATGGCGAGTATACTGTAGTGAAATATATCAATACCAACTTGATATAGAAACCAGAATTTACTTCCAGACAAACTGTTACAAACTGTTTTTGGTTAAGATACCGGATGTTCCAAATAAGTCTCGATGTCTTTTCTTATGAGATCACGGTTATAAACATAACTGCTGCGTTTGTGGCACGTGTTGACATACCTGCGAACTAAGAGTGTAAAGCATTATTCCGTCTGGCCAGAAGCTATTCACCGTTTGTTATTGAACATTAGTTGTTGCACATTAATAAAGAAGGAAAAATGTGACGAAACAATGAAATTCTATACAGAGGAAGGCACAGAGTGAATATATATAGGACGATACAAAGGTTAAGTTAGTTTATTTTCTTTTCAAGTAACAATGGTGCAGCAAAGGAAATAATATTTTTAAATAACGACATAAATTTAATTTGATTCTATAAAAATGGTGCTGAATGGAAGAACAAAAAAGATTGCAAAACAATATTAAGCACCGGATATAGGTTTAGGCCTTAAGTGACCTACTGCAAAAATCCATTAATTTAAAGATGAGATGCTAAAGTCAAATGTTAATATATGGTCCAAAGCAGCAGTTGTAAACAATTTGTTTCAGCACATTAACAGGTATTCTGGAAGGATCTTCTTTGGGTCACCAGGAATGGCTATGATCCCTTTGGAAGCTACGTTGATCTGATGTTAATATTTGTCTAGAACCAAAATCTCTCCAGTTCCAATCTCCTACTTTTATGGAGTATAGCATATTATGTACTTGTGAAAGTGATCATAAAAGTACGACCACATTCGTCTCATCGAGTTCGCATTGTAAGAAATAGAGCATTTTCTCTCAGATGGATTGTACTTACTGTCAATGTCATTTATGCCTGGAACGTACCAATTTGACCATGATCGGCTGAACCATTGTACTTTGTACGCCACTATCCTTCCTTGGAGAATATCCTGATCGACGTTGCTGTTTAAACCAGCTGCCCAGCGGCAGTCACTCGTAGGTGACTTAATCGTGACATCCGTACAGATAGTCTGTGTAGATATATCATATATTACGCAGTCTCCAGTTGGGCATTGTCCTGCTACGTTTGTGAGTATGCATAAGAGGATGACAAATACAATCAGTGAGCCAAACATATACATGATTCTCATGGTTTTGGACGATCTCTGCAGCTGGAACTTTCCCTGGTCACTGTATATGGCTATTTGAGGAGATACCTTCAAATGTCTTTCTGCAAACGACTTGTGTCGTTTAAGTCTACAACTAACTGAAGGGCAATTGAAGCTGAAAAACACTATACTCAACACAAATACGCCATAAGATGAAATCCAGTCCAGTCTAGTGCATGCTAAAATGACATATAAACATCCCCACTGCATGGACGATTATTGGAAAAATATTAGCATTTCCATTAGCAAAACATCTGTCGTCCTTTCTGTATGAAATCGTACTTATTCAAGCGTAAGGAAAATCAGTAAGACGTTTTATTAAATAAAGGTCAATCTTTCAAGTTTTCTCTAATATTTTGTATGATTTACAGTTGTATTAAAGTCGTTAAAATTAATCTTTCATTTCCACAAAATATAAGATGTTTCATTAAGAAATATACCTACCCTATACCGATGTACATTTCTTTATCCATTAATTCTTTCATTTATCTGTCCTTTCATCGACCAGTATCACTCTTTATGTTGTCAACCTATATGTCAGACAATCCGTAAATCTTTGATGTCTCTAACCCCATCTCTCTCTGTATCTATTCATCAATTTTTCTGTAAATATTTGTCAGGCCGTCTTCGATGACTATCTGCTATGTTTTTCGTTGTCATAATCTGTGTTATAGGAATGTTCTTTCGTCTTGTATCGTACCAGTAACCAATAATATTAGCATCGCTCTTTTAAACTCGAATCGTAAAAACTCATTAGTGAAAGTGTGAATGAATTCGAATAATGGAGCTAGACGTAGCTAATGATGCAGATTTAGCTCGGTACTTCCCAATGATCCATATAATAATGTTATGTTGCATAACTATATCCAACCGCGATCGACTGTGATAGTAAAACCAGCTTTCTGTTCTTTATCATCCTTAATAAGTTAGTTGACGGTAAACAGATACGTCATATTTAAATTAACCCATACTTGGAAAAGGCGGTATAGCGGTTTGAAAGTTGTTCTTTTTGATACAGGGAGCCTATATTTTCATGAGTCATAAAGAATAATCTCTCAAGTTGGACAACGTTTTACAGCCGAGTCCGCCTTCATATCCGTGACAAGAATGCAGATGACAAGGATACCTAATATGTTCATGGTTGTATATTTTTTTATACACGTAATCAGCATATTGTGAATATAATCGAAGCCAAAGACAGAACTCCTGCAAGAAGAGACTCTGCAACATTTCTTCTTTAGTGATGATTGCTGAATTTAACGTCTTTGGATAAATAACTAGCCTTTAATCACAATCACTGACATCATAAAAACGTTCGGTCAAACAAAAGGTGACAAAAACCAGTTTTATCCTCCTCAATATGGAGAAGGTATGCTAATAGTCGATATTTCGTCGTAGCCAATCACACGCATTATCGGTGTAATTTAAAAAAAAACAAAAACCGACGAGAACGTCTTCCCAATTTGCATGACATGTACATGTTTTATGTTTCGCTTGGCCGTTATAGTGAAAGTTTCGCAAATTTAGTTATAATTAGACTATATATGGTTGGTCACATTAATATAGGTCTGATAGCTAAAATTATATGGTAAAACTGTAAGGGTAAGCCAGTTGCAATGGGTCTGATGATGTCAAAATGCATTTTCTTTCTTTCAAATGTACCGGAAAATATGACCGCTTGTGTGCGCAACATGAAACACGTAATTCACGAGCTATTTCCGAATGCATTGCCAATAAAGGAAGACTAACGCCGTGTGAAGTATCTATGTATGATGGAGTGTAGATAGATGCATGCATTAGCAGCAGAGGGGGTGAACAGACCACTTGTCTGAAAACTAATCTTCTTTAAAAGTCTTATTTTTGCTCTATTGAAGTCCTTCACCCCCTCTGCTTCTCTCAGTTGATTTGATTGTTTGTCCAGTATCACAACTGTGGCGATGACTCATCAGCAATTAAAGGAGGTCTTTTGTGTGCTGGATTTGGCATTGTATGGAAACGCAATTAGATATTTTACTGATTTACATCAAAATTGACGTCTCTGTTTTTGTGCATCTCAAGAAATTCTTCCGCTGTTGCCGGTTTTTCTTTCAACGTGAAATGTTTTGGTTTTCTTTTTCTGTAATATATCAGTAGTGATCGGTATAAATTTCCACCGCAGTTGTTACATATCTTAGAATTACCTCGTAAACCTCTCTTACAATTCAGGCACGGTTTAGGACCGGTAGATCCTCGTTTAACACTCTGATTATGATATCCACAGTATTCACCGCGACATGTTTAATTACATTTTCCAGATGATCCTTCGGGAAGCCATTTACAGTTGTTCTGACCAACTTGAAATGGCATTTATATAATTTATATATTATTAAATTTTAAATTAAATATATATTTTAACTGTATTATAATATATGATATGCAGAATTAATTCACTATTATATATTTGTGAGGGGAGATCGAGCAGCGTCGAAACTATTATTCCGGTCCAACAAAATCATGTGTGTGTCGAGAACTGTCCGATTTTTATCGATGAAGATTTATTCAGTTATAATACTCAAGAAGAACTTTAGTCTCTAGCAGAATCTAATTATCGCATTTTACGTGAATACTATTCAGTATTTGACGATGATGCGTTAAAAGATTCTGTTGTTGTATCGACTAAAAGTGATTCTTTACAAGCATTGCAGAGTTCTTTCGATGATTATTACTATCTTCAGAGAATAATAATCCAGCACTTTAATAAATTCTACCTATTTGCATCCAATGATGATTTTGAAAGATTAGCCGATAAATTCATCGAACAATCATCTGTGACAGAAATAATTCCAAAGTTCAGATTGAGATATCCTGTATTCGATATTTACTAGCATTACAAGTGCAAAATAATCCACGAGAATTACATGGATAAACAAGGAACATTCTCGCGGACAGACGAAAAGAATCACCCATGATGACATTTTTGATTATTTCGCACAATTATGCGATTGTCCACGTGGTAGAGTTTATTTATTCGAAACAAATTCAGGATATCATATCCATGTCAAATCCGCGCCAATATCATTACAGCAACAACGTGAATTAACAACTCGAGCTAAACAAGATCATCCTGAATGGGTTGTTGATGATCAGGCTGGTTTCGCAGCATAAAATTAGCTAACACGCGATCATACAAGTCAGGAAAAGAAACGCGCTGTAAAACACTAGTATCTCATAATGGAATTTCTGCATCTGAATTACTTGTGTCCAACGTATATTCAACCCAAAGAAATATTTTATCAAGAACAAGATCATCACCGCCATACCGACGAAGATATTCCTGATACTGATCTTGCTGCGACATCATTAGAATTAACTGGAGAATCCCATAATCTACTTGGTGTTGTTTCATACAGACGTGGCGCGTATAATATCCGACGGAGACCTGGTCATTATTGTAATATTTGTGAACGGCATCACGAAATAACGATACATGGTTCTGTGGATGTAAAACTACCAGCAAAGAAATCATCGATAATATGATATTCACGAGCGTCGTTGATGTATGTTGTAATAGTTTTTTCACAGCGACAAACGGTGAGGTATTTATCCCGGGACGAGATTTCACGACGTCGATTACACTGGTCAACAGTGAAATCATTACTGACTTGAAAAGGCCCTAATCTGTAGTATTTTGGTGTGCCGAACACGAATATAACCGTGAAAAATTTGTATTGGCTCTCGTTTTGAAGATATTCATATACCTCATTTTCTATGTTTCACTGTGTAAATTTCTCCAGTAGGACTGCAGCAACATCCGGAATAATGATGTAACATTGCATAATACCATCATGCTCACATCATCCACAGTTGATTGCATCATTTTCTGATGCAATGCAATACTAATGCCATGCGGCTGCTGAAGTAAGTTGACGTCAGCAGTGTACTATACATGTGTAGGCCTATTATACTAATGCCAGGCGGCTGCTGAAGCTGACGTAAGCAGTGTACTATATAAAGCCCAATCAGATAGGTTCAGCATTTAAAATATTTTAGACGTTGTGCGAGACAGTTCAAGCTACTGTTACATAAAACTTATTATTTTATCCATTTACGTACAATAAAGAACAGTAATGCCTCGAAAGTGTGTTAATACCGCGGACAATTTTTGCTATATTTGTGGGGAAGTGACATTTGCCAACCAGAAGAAAAGTATCAATTCTCAAGTGAAGAAGGCATATCATCTTTACTTCGGATGCAAGGTTGGTGACCAAGACAAGCCTTGGGCTCCGCATATATGCTGTGCTACATGTACAACACAGCTTTCACAGTGGTTGAATTGCAAAAGGTCATCAATGCCGTTTGCAGTCCCAATGGTGTGGAGAGAGCCAAGCAACCACCTAAATGACTGTTACTTCTGCTTGGTTCCTCCTCTTTCCGGCGGAATAACGAAGCGAAAGAAGTCGAGAATAGTCTACCCAAACATTCCGTCTGCATTGAGACCAGTTCCACATGGTGAGGGACTTCCTATTCCAGAACCTCCAGCAGAATATTCTCTTGATTCATCTGACGAAGACAAAGGTGAGTCGACCTGTTCTTCTCCTGGTCCATCAGCATGCAGTGATCCAGATTTTCACTGTGGTGCATCATCAACCCCACACAGAATAACACAGGAAGAACTAAATGACCTGATTCGTGATTTGGACTTATCAAAGAACAAGGCAGAATTGCTAGGATCAAGACTCCAACAATGGAATCTTCTAGAAGAAGATGTCACAATTACTGCATATCGAAAGCGCCACCAGCAATTGGAGCCTTTCTTCAGAAAGGAAAGTAATCTGATATTCTGTTCCGATATTGAGGGCCTCATGAATGCTTTAAAAATCACTCATGACCCACAAGAATGGAGACTATTTGTGGACTCTTCGAAACTGAGTCTCAAGGCTGTGCTTTTGCACAATGGAAACATTCTTCCATCTATTCCAGTAGCGTATGCTGTCCACATGAAAGAGACATACGATAACTTAAGGCAGCTACTGAATTCCATTGAGTATAACAAGTACAGCTGGCACCTCTGTGGTGATTTGAAGGTAGTTGCCCTTTTAATGGGACTGCAGCAAGGATATACAAAATACATGTGTTTCTTATGCGAGTGGGATAGCCGAGCAAGGGAAATGCACTACATGAGGAAGGAATGGACTCACAGGCAGAATGTAGCCATTGGAGAGAAGAATATCCAACACCCAGCTCTGGTTGAGGCTCAGAAAATCTTGCTACCACCCCTTCACATCAAACTAGGTTTGATGAAGAACTTCGTGAAAGCCATTGACCGGACTTTGCCAGCATTCCGATACCTGCATGAAAAATTCCCTCGACTCAGCGAAGCAAAGATTAAAGAGGGAGTTTTTGTGGGTCCTCAGATTCGAGAGCTTTTCAAAGATGACCGGTTCAACAACTTGCTGGAAGGTGACGCGAAACAAGCATGGAATGCTTTTCGCCTAGTTTCTACAAACTTCCTCGGAAATGTTAGGGCAGAAAACTATAAGGAACTAGTATAAGAAATGTTGATGAAGTATAAGAAACTTGGCTGCAATATGTCTCTAAAGATTCACTTCCTTCATTCCCATTTGGATTTCTTTCCTAGCAACTGTGGTATTGTTAGTGATGAACACGGCGAACGTTTTCATCAAGATATCGCAACAATGGAACAAAGATACCAGGGAAAATGGTCCACTACAATGCTGGCTGACTACTGCTGGACACTCCTCAGAGATGCTCCCGAACAGCTGTACAAGAGACAGGCGAAGAAATCTAAGATGTAGTCAATGACTTGATTTTTTATAGGTAGGCTATTACAGTTGACCTTTTACGATTGGAATGCATTTCGTTATGTAAACATTAATTTCTTGCAGATTACAAAAAAACTAGAGCCAATTTTGCAATTTGACTGTCATATTCGTGTTCAGCACATAAAAATTGATAAGAATTGACTAATTTTATTTCAGTAACATGACTTTTGTAAAAATTTGTTGTCCAGTGTTACAAGATATTTATCGACGGCGCCAATTAAGACGCGCTTCCAACCAATAATCAGACCTCGCTTAGATTTTTCCAGATTGTATTGATACAATCCAAAATCGTGCAGGTTGCTGTTAATTCTAGATTATAAAAATTAAACCTGATAACGTTGTCTCCGATATTAAATACTATCGAAGTGTGGCAGTGTATAATTTTAGATTTATCCATGGCGATGTTAACGTATTCAACTGCTTCAAGTAGTTCTCGACGTCTGGCAAATTTTCCCTGTAGAATATTAATTCGCCGCTGAAATTCCTTATGAAATTCTTTCACTACTGCAATTAACGAAAATGAAGTTAAATCAGGTGAATCAACACCAATAATAGGTATAATTTCACCATCACGAACTGTAAAAGTCATCACTGTATCAAGTGGTAATAAATAATGTCCACGGTCATCATCGATAATCATTTCATTGAGAAAATAACCCTCAGTTAATAGTTTCAACGTGATCAAATCATTCACTGAACACATTTTATTATAAAATAAAACATTAAATCATTAAATATATGGCTGTACGAGAACGGCAACAATAAGACAGGAATTAAATAAAATAATTACTTATATATGGGTGAAGAAACAGTATATGTTGACTGGTCCACAATTACACAAAAAGAAAAAGTATGGATCATTGATTGTATTACTGGCGAAATTAATAGGTCTGCACTGCACCTGGATTATGCCAAGTTAATACTGAATAAACTAACAGTGACCGAAAAAAGTTGTACCGGCAGAAGATTTAACAGCGACGGAAGATTCCACGGCTGTGAATTTCACAATTCCAGCGACGGAAGATTGGGATTCTGAAGCCGATCATTCAACGTTCACGCCAGAACCAGATCATTATAACATGACCGTAATGTAGTTGTAACATTCCATCACACAACTATGTAGTTAATCCCAACTTCGCTTCCATCTTCGCAATTTCTTCTTCGTCCTTTTTTAATCGTTCTTCTGCTCGCTCATCACGTCGCTGCTTTCGCTCATCACGTCGTTGTTTTTTACGTTGTTTTATTAATTCTCGTTGGTGTATTTTTTCTTCATACGCGCAGGTATATTTATTAAGCTCATTGTATTTTTCCTAGATGGTTTTAATTCGCTCTGTAACATCATTGTCATCGGAACTTATTAATAAGTTTTCTTTGTCACGAGCATTTTGCTCTAGTTGAGCAATTTTTTTTTATGCAATGATTTAATTTCCTCAGCTGGCTTATAACTTTTGATTTTTTGCTGGTCAATTTCAGATTGCAATTTAATAGCAGCTGATTCGAGTTTTGTTTTTTGCTGTTCTAGCTCAGATACATAGTTGTATAACGAACTGATCTTGGATTTTAATTTCATCACAGTCATATCTTTATCAACTGCAGCTTTGTGTTTCACTATAATATCGGTGGTGGTTTGTTTATTAGGCTTTACTGTAATATCAGGCGGAATTTCAAAGACGGGAATTTCAGCGTAGAGAATTTCATCGTCGGGAATTTTATTATCAAAAATTTCAGAGATTATTTCATCGTTCTTCCAAATCTCGTATAACCGGGTATAACCAATACCATATTGACTCGCAATTTTCTTGGCAGACATTATACCACGAAATGATTTTATCTCCGATATTTGTTTGTCAGTCAATACAACTGTTTCTGGCATATTATTGAATAATAATAATACATAATAAGTGTTAAATAATAATAATAATAATGACAACTATTAGTTATGTATAGTACTAAAATAATAATAATAACTATCAGTGTATGGTTGGTACTGAGATAATTATTATAATCTGTACAGTTATTCAGAAATTGATGGGGTGGTTCCATCAATACTGTATCGATGATGGGTAAACTCCCATATTCCTATATAATATAATATTTATGGGAGTTTACCCATCATCATAAAACATGTGATGTGTTATTGTTGGGGAAACTTTCATAATCATATATTATTATGGAAATATAATAGTTTCCCCATCATCCAGTCAGATATCATTGATGTGTTATTATCAATCTGATGTTTCATGATGATGGCGAAATTCTCGTAAATATTATATTATATAGTAATATCTTTGGCAGGCCCAGTCACCATTAACCTTGTTTAGTATTTATTGTTTTTATTGATATGTACAAAAGTATTTACCTGAAAGAACGATTTCACATTTGCGGTGAGGAAATTACAATACAGAAATCGCTTTATGTCCTCAAGGTGAAAAATATTTAATTTTTTTTTTTATGTGGCTGAAGGAATACATTTTGAAACTCTTGAAATTATAAGTAGTCTGATTTCTAAATGAAAGCATTGCCGCATCTAAGTGGAATATGTTCAACTCACAACGGTTCAAAACTGAAGAGTATATTGATGGTGAAATGAAGCTTTCAACGGTAATTGCCAATAAAGCGGTCAGAAGCATCACATTTTTTTTAAACATTAATGAGCATTAATTGATATTGACCTCTATTCTCCTTCGAAGACGCTATCTTCTTAGCAACCAGGTATAGAATTCTAAAACAAAGCTCAGGTCTTGAATAGGGTAGGAATTACAGCTGTCTGATTCGTTAAAATTTAAGAATGACTAAAAAGTTAATTAAATATAATCATAAGTCTAGACTGAACTTACTCATGCATGAACCACAAAAGGTTTGAATTATTCGTCTGTATTCATGCATGAACCACAAAAGGTTTGAATTAATCGTCCTTATTCATGCATGGACCACACAAGTTTTGAATTATTCTTCCTTATTCATGCATGAACCACAAAAGGTCCAAGGTTTCCTTAAGCAGAGCTTAATCGTTAAGAGTTTGAATGTTCTACAGTTGTATCTATCTCGAAAAAATAGTAATTGGATATGTCAACACGTTTCCGTTAGTTAGAAACGTAAAATAATAAGAATGCAATATACCTATCATGCACATCTGTAGATTTCCTTAAGCATTCATTCTTTCATTCATAATTATATCGATAAGTTTCTCTCTCTCTCCCTATCTCCCCCTCTCTATCTCTGTGGGCTTTTCATTATCGTCTAGAATGTTTGCTTTGCTTCGTAAAATATAACTTTGTTACTTCTCTCTGTTATTTCGAATTCGCATACCTAATTATTGTAATTTTGCCCAAGATTCTAAGCCATTTGTTTGGAAACAAGTGACTACGACCGCAATTAGCATGAGAAAAAGTGTCACTGATTCCTAAACAATCGCAGTTACCTCTCAATATATGTACATGTATATATGATCAGATAGGTATGCCTGGGAGTGTCAAAGAAACACATTTGGAACCGTTCACTGGACACTTAAAATAGACTCAAGAAATGCAACCAGGTATAGAGTTCTAAAACAAAGCTCAGGTCTTGAATAGAGTAGGACTTGCAGCTGTCTGATACGTTAAAATTTAAGAATGAAAATTTAATTAAATATAATTATAAGTCTAGACTGAACTTATTCATGCATGAACCACGAAAGGTCAAAGGTTTCCTTAAACAGAGTTTAATCGTTAAGAGTTTGAATGTTTCTGCAGTTGTATTTATCTCGAAAAAATACTAATTGGATATGGCAACACATTTCCATTAGTTAGAAACGTTGTAATAATAAGAACACAATGTAACTATCATGCACAGATGTAGATTTCATTACTCATTCATTCTTTCCTTTATAATTATATCGATCAGTCTCTCTCTCTCTCTTTCTCTCTCTCTCTGGGCTTTTCATTATCATCTCGAATTTTCGCTTTGCTTCGTATTATATAACTTTGGTACTTCTCTGTTATTTCGAATTCGCATACCTAATTATTGTAATTTTGCCCAGCATTCTAAGTTACATGTTACATTTTAATTTCATGTTTGCCTAACGGTTGTGTATTTTTCTGTCTAAATATTTTAGTTCCCAAAGTTTAAATCGTTGTAAAGATTTTGGTTCGTACAGGCAAGACAATGAGAGCGCAAACTGAGGGCTCGTGCTCCTCGTTTTCGTACGGGAGATGATCTCAGAATCTGAGATTGATTAGAACGATTGCTGAAACAGTTGTCTACCGAACATAATGTTTGAACAGCAAAGATCGATGGAATTTGCAGAGATGAATTCCAGTGCTCAGCAATGATTATCCTACCAAGATTAAAAAACTTGTTGGCATCCGTTCGTCTCCAGAGACGATGGAATTGCACCCATGAGAGATGTCCCGGTTGGTGGTTGTACAGCGTCTGCTGTGGTTAAGTAGTCCAATGCGGGAGTGGAAGTCCATGCTGCACTTGCTGCACTTGAAGGTTGTGTCAGGTTTTGGGTGGACTGCTTCTTCTTCCTCTGCGATCGTCTTTCATCAGCTAGCGTTGCTTGTCCTCTCCGGCTTTCAGACCAGTGATCAGAGCATGTCGCCAGCTTGATCTGTCTAGAGCGACGTCTTCCCAGGCGTTGTCATTGATATCAAGGGCTTTCATGTCATGCTTCCAGACATCCTTGAAGCGGAGATGTAGCCGTCCGATCGACCTTTTGCCAGAGGCGAGTTCCAAATAAAGAATGTCTTTGTGGATCCGTCCGTCAACCATCCAACGTACATGGCCCAGCCATCTGATGCGGCATTGGTGGAGGAGTGTGATCATGCTGGGAATCTTGGCACTCTCGAGCACCTCGTTGTTTGTTACTCGAGCGCTCCAGGTGATCCCGAGTATGCGTCGGAGGCATCGCATGTGAAAGGCGCTCAGTCTTTTCTCTTGTGAGGCGTACAGAGTCCAGGTTTCACTGGCGTACATGAGAGTGCCTAGCACGCATGCATGGTACACTGTGATCTTAGTGTTAATGGTCAGCGGGCTGTTGTTCCACACTCTCTGCGACAACCTGGAGAGAGTTGTTGATGCCTTTCCGTTCCGCTTGTTGAGCTCAGCATCAAGGGAGAGGTTGATGGTGATGGTAGAGCAGATGTACGTGAACTGACTTACCACCTCAAGTTCGTAGTTGTTGATGATGATGTTTGGGGGTCCGCGTCCTAAAACATCAAATTTGTTTGCTTTAGGCTTATGATTAACCCAAAATCATCGCATGCTTTAGCAAAGCGGAATAACAGGCGGTGAAGCTCAGCTTCTGTGTTGGTGGCTAGAGCAGCATCGTCTGCGAAGAGCGTGTCCCTGATGGTTATTTCAGGCACTTTGCTCTTTGCCTTCAGTCGTGCCAGGACTGCGAAGAAGATGCCGAAGGGCGTGGGGGCAATGACACAACACTGTTTAACTCCACTGCGGATGTCAAAGGGGTCGGATGTTGAGCCATCGTACTGCACTGTGCATTTCATGTCATCGTGGAAGGACTGGATCATGCTTAGCAGCTTTGGAGGGCAACCAATTGTGAAGAGTCCGTCTCTGCTGACCAGATCGACTGCCTTGGTGAGGTCTATAAAGGCCATAAAGAGGGGTCTGTGTTGTTCTCTACATTTTTCATGTAGTTGCCTGACATGGAAGATTATGTCGATTGTGGACCTTTTTGCGCGGAACCCGCACTACTAATCTGGGTAAACTCTGTCAGCAAGTGTCTGCAGTCTGTTCAGGATGACGCGTGCGAAAATTTTACCCACAATGCTGAGAAGTGATATGCCCCTGTAGTTGTTGCAGTCACTTCTGTCGCCCTTGTTCTTGTACAGGGTTATGATGTTAGCATCTCTCATGTCCTGAGGCACTGCACCTTCGTCCCAGCACTGGCAGAGGAGGTCGTGCAGGTGTGTGAGCAGCACGCTACATCCACACTTGATGAGTTCTGCTGTGATGCCATCCTTCCCTGGGGTTTTACATATGGACAGTTTCTCTAAGGCCTTCTTTAGTTCATATACAGTAGGTTTCTCTTCCAGTTCGACCATGAGAGGGAGGTTTTCAATGGAGTTGAGGGCATCATTGGTCACGTGGTTCTCTTTGGAGTACAGTTCGGATTAGTATTCCACCCCACGCTCCATCTTCTTGCCCTTGTTGTGGATGGTATCACCTGTGGCAAACTTCAGTGGTGCTGTCAGTCTCTTCGTGGGACCCATTGCTTTCTTTATGCCATCCTACATGCTTCTGATGTTTCCAATATCTGTTGCTGACTGGATACTCTGACAGAGCTGAGCCAGTATTCATTGGCACACTGCCGTGCTAATCTCTGCACTTTGCTTCTGGTAGACCTGTATGCCTGTAGTGTCTTCTGACAGGGGGATCGCTTGTATTGCAGGTGAGCACTGCAACGTTCTTCTATGGCTGGCAATAGTGTGGCAGAGTCAGCTTCAAACCAGTCATTGTTCTTTGATTGATTCTTACCAAAGATCCGTGTGGCTGTGCTGTATACCGTCTATCTGATGTCATCCCATCTTTCTTTGGGACTGCCGTTTGGCGGTTCTCAGTCAAACGTCTTGGAAAGAGCATATGTGAATTCCGTAGCCTTGTCTGAATATGATATCTTGCTCACATCAATGCGCGGTTGACCCTCTTGTTTAGAGCGGTGCATCTTCTTTGGCTGGAACTTCATTTTGCAGCACACCAGCGAGTGGTCGGTGTCACAATCAGTACTGTGGAAGGTACGGGTAAGAAGCACACCCTTCATGGCTGACCGTCTTGTAATGATCAAGTCCAGCTGGAGCCAGTGTTTTGACCTGGGATGATTCCAAGACACTTTGTGGTGTGGCTTTGTCTGAAAGAATGAATTGGTGGTGCTGAGTTCGTGGTACGAGCACATCTCTAGAAGAAGCTGCCCATTCTCATTCATCTTTCCAACGCCAAACTTGCCAAGACAGGAGGGCCAAGAGTCACGATCGGCACCCAACCTAGCATTGAAGTCGCCCATTAAAATCAAGTTCTCTTCCTTGGGAACCTTGTCGATGAGCGAGTTTAACTCATCCTAAAACTCATCCTTGGTATCTGTGGAATAACTTAGTGTGGGAGCGTAAATGCTGATCAGGTTGACAGGCCCGTTTGAGGTGTGGAGGCGGAGGGATAGCAGTCTTCCATTTCCTTGTTGGCAGGGTTCTATCATCCCCAGCAGAGTGTTCCTGACAGCGAATCCAACACCAAACTCTCTGGCTTCATCTGCACTCTATCCTTGCCAGAAGAATGTGTAGTTCTTTTCTCTGAGGGACCCATAATCTGGTAATCGTGTCTCTTGTAGTGAGGCGATGTCGACCTGGAGCCTTGCAAGTTCGTCGTTGATGATTGAAGTCTTACGAACATCACTGATTGTCTGGAGATCATCTAAAAGCCCAGTCAGCATGGTCCGGACATTCCAGGTACCTAGCTTGAGGATTGAAGTCTTCTTTTTTATTTTTATTTTGTTATTTCTTGGTGCAGTAGTTGCAGTCCGCATGTAAGGTACTCGCGTACCTTAAGCCTTACGCATACAGCAAGGCAGGCGAACTGTGGCGGGACGGCACCTTATTGGCTGAGGGCTGCCCAGTTTGAGGCGGGCGGTAGCTGTCCAGTGAAACATGTTGGTCTCTCCCACCGTCAGAAGACACCCCTGGCATCAGGCTCTACGCCAATCGAGCGGTTACTTTTAACCGGTAAATTGCTGCTTCCCGTGTTGTGTCGACGCTATGGAGCGAAGCTTGAGTGTCCTTTCCAGGGCGCAAGCCTGGGCAGGGTAAATTGGAGAATCAACTGTTGCCCATGCAGATGATCTCCCCTCTCCACGCAGTTCATAAATCCAAGGGAAAGGACAAGCCGATACGTCATGGCACCAGCTGCATCGCAGGAGTTGCCGAGATGACACTGAAATCAATGCCAAGTCGCCTTAGGGACTCCGTCTCCAGATTTTCTGTTGGGGTTTACTCCCTTAGCCTTTCCCACGAGAGGGTATAGTCACAAGGCAGCGAAGGCTTGAAATCGGAGTTTACCTTCTCCTAGATGGGCGACCACCCAAGGTTAACGAGCCCCATCTGCCCGAAAAACCCATAAAAACCATACCTATTTTCTAAATATGTGCAATGTGTACTTTTTTGAAATAAAGAACTAAAAATTTGCAAAGTTATAAAAACGATAAGCATAACATTTTTAAATGTATTTATAGTTATTAATTTTCATTATTCTGCATCAATTATGTATCAAGAATAAATAATTAACACGTATTAGGATTAGGGAACAGTATATTATAAATAATTGAAATCAATATTTTATACAAATATTTAGATTATTATGCGGAATATTAAACATTAAGAACTCATGCACCTGTTGATAGGTTGCTTTATTATTTTTTTTTTTGCTTAAATAAAAGCATAACCATATTAACAAAAGTACCTTAGCAAAAGGACAAGATAAGATTTCACTCAAGGACGTAGTTGTCGTTACTTGGAAACCAGAACAGATAATAAAAACGTCCATAAATGGATTTGCACTTTAATAATGAACGCAACTAATTTTGTCCAGTTGAAAAGTGCATTTAATAAGGTATAAATTTCGTTGTGTTCTCTTTGCTACATTATTAAACTCCAGCTCAGTTTATTTATATTATCAGACTGATGTCATTTCATAGATGCTCGGTTTAAAATGTAACTATCACCCCCATCTACAAAGCATTAAATACGCTTAGCGTAATTGCAGTTTCTCATTAGAGATGTGTATTTCTTGAATCTAGTATGCTTCCAGTTTCATAAGATGTCATTTCATCTGTAATAGAAACACAAAACTGTAACCTGCGATGGAGACAGCAAATAAAATAACGAGGTCAGCGTCCCTCAGAAAGGAGTAAAGACTTTTGGTGCAGAGTTGATGATATTCTATTGAAATAAGGGATGATATTACTTAGTTTAATGATAAATAGCAAGCATATTTAAAGGCAATGTTATCCAACCTAGGCTAAGTTAGTATGTATAATTGTCAGTGATTTTTGATTAAACCTTAGCATTTAATATGTTGCATGGGTAGGAATCTGATTGGTCATTGCATTTCCACTTGAAATTGTAAGAGCTACAGAACATGGTGTCCAGTCTGACTCTGAACAAAACCTTTCTAGTAAGCTTAAAAAGGAGGATATTTCATCATTAATATTGCTAATAATGATAAAAATATAAATTATAATTTACTTCAAATCAAATTCAAAAAATTGAAAGACAATATACGAAGACCACTGAAAGCAATTCACGATTTATCTTGCATTTACCTCTTTATATTTCAACAGATGCCGATATGCTATTATGTCCAATATGGCCACCATTACTAAATACAGAACATTGCAGTTATATTTTTATCTCAAGAAAAAATGGAAAATAATTAGACACGAACTAGTACAGCTGCAATGTACGTTAAGCACTTGTGAAAGCAGTGACAAACATTGATCTAGTATGGATGTTGATGGTAGCAATATAATCTGACTGGAATTGACCTCTCAAAGATGGATCAGCATAATTTGACCAAATGTTACGGAACACATTCTATTTTACAGGCCTTGGTATTACCTATAAATGAGGATGATCTGACATCAAGCACCAATAGCGACATTTTAAAACAATTTATTATTTCTTCATAACTACTCAAAACATGCCTGAAGCAATATTAACAAAAACTGTCAATGTCAACTAAACGTGTTGGCATTCTGGTGAACTTGTAAACACTCTTTGTTGTTTTGCATCTTCAATTATTAATAATTTGATAAATGGATTATGGGTGTATGCAAATGCGAATATGGAATAACCCAGCTGGACAACTGCTTACTGAGGCAATGCCAAGCATGTAACCCAATATTGAAGGGAATACATAAAACAAATACCACAGCGTCATCAATAATAAATAATAATAATAATGAGGACATTGTATAGCGCCGAATCTTTAGAAGCTCTAAGGGCTTTACAACATTAGACAACACCTATGACATAAAAAGATATATAATAATATGATTACAAAAAACAAACACCATGACATTAGAAAACATTAAAACATGCTGAACATATTTAAGGTAGGATACATTATTAGGTCTTTAAGTTTGTTCTTGCAGTCAAAATAAGTGAGGTTTTAGAGCACTCTTGAATGATATCACGTATCTTTGTGTCTACGTTCAGTGGGCAATTCACTCCACGTTGCTGGGCCATGTTATGCAAACGAACGTTGTCTATATGACTTCGTTTTCACAATGGGAATAATAAGTATACGATTTTCAGAAGAGGAGCGTAAGGATCGTGTTTGTGTGTACAGATGGGTGAAGTCGGAAAGGTATGTTGGACTGGAGTCCGTCAGTGAAACGTAGCACAGAGAACAAAGTTTCTGTTTGATTTTGGATCGAATGGATAGCCAGTGTAGGGTACAAAGCTGCGAGGAAGTGTGCTCTGATCTTGATACTCTAAGTATGACATGAGCAGCTGTGTTTTGAACATTCTGAGGTTTAAGGAGTAGATTTTGGGATGAAACAGACATAACTGAGTGACAAAAGTCCAGTCATGAATGTACCAGTGATCACACAAGTGCTTTAGTTGCATCAACCGAAAGATATTTGCGAATTGAGCTGATGCGTCTCAGCAATATATATGCGGCCTTTCATATATGTTCTTGACATGTTAGTGCAATGTTAGGGTACTGTCCTGAGTAAAACCTAGGTTTCGTACAGACTGAGTGAATTTAATGTTGGTGTTGCTGATATTTAATGCTTGAGGTAAATGATGTAAATGATAAAGTTTTTGTGTTGTGGTCAGAATGGCCTCAAATTTAGGATCATTCATCTGCGGCTTGTTACATGTCGTCCATGATTTCAAATCAGAACTGCACCTCTCAACACCTTGGATGGTATCATAAGTTTCAGCTGGGTGACTAGATTTGTATAGTTGCGTGTCATCAGCGGACAATTGGTGAGACACTGAATGATGTTCTATGACACTTGAGAGCGGCTGAGTGTATAGATTGAAAAGAACAGGTCCAGCAACAGACCCTTGTGGAACACCACAACATAGATCAACTGGGCAGGAGTTTATTCCATTTGAGACACAATTTGTGTCCTGTTGACCAAGTATGACTTGAACCATAGTAAGGTTGTATAATGAATGCCAAATACATGCTGGTGACGGTGAGCTAATAGATCATGGTATATTGTGTCAAATGCTGCAGACAAATCAAGGAGGGTGAGAACTGTAATCTTTCGGCTATCCAAACCAGAGAGAATGTCATTAATTACTTTTAGAAGAGTAGCTGCAGTACTGTGGCAAGGACGATATACAGATTGTACATTTGCCGAAAAGTCTGTTTGCATTCAGATAAGATACAAATGAAATAACCGATTCAAGGTTTGACTACAGAGTCAGTTTATGTTAGTCCAGTTCAGTGATCAAAAGTAGATTTTGTAATTTACCGTATAAACAAGTTTTAAAATAATTTGTTATTCGTTTCATATTTTGTTTTGTTATGTACGTTTAACAACGGTTCCATAGTATATCTGTTTACATCTACTGGTAATGGAACAAAACAAGAATATGCAAGAACCTTTCTATTTTTCCATTGTCCAGAGGATTCTCATGAAACTGTACAAAACATTCCAATATCTCATTCGTCCAAAACATAATTAGTGCTGCTCCGACATGCAATAGTAAATCAATATTTCCAACACAGCGAATATATTGCAAATATTTGTATAGCTAAGAATACCTGCCACAGACCATCATCTGCGTAATGAACATAATTGTACCGTAATGCTTCTGCTATTATGGACAATTTAATGTCTGCACTTGGTAATATATTTCGTCTAAATAATGCAATAATTGTTTGAGATATATTGTCATCGGTCGTAATAGTGCCTTATTTGCTTTTAGTAGTAGCAGTATTATACCGTCACAATCATTTTTTTTGGTAGCCATTCTACAAGTTTTGTTCTTATAAAGAATATAGATCTTCACTAAGTTTTATTCTTATATCAAATGACATCCGTAATATCATTACATTTTACATTTTCCTTTCAAACAAGAATATCTTTGATTATATTATTGTGCTACATTAAAATACTGTTGGCATATATCCAAGTTGCAAAGTGTTGGCATAATAGTACATTCGAGATTACAGGCAGATCAATTCATATAATATTACAAGTTGTTTTGAATACCACTGAAATTTAGTTGGACCATTATTCTTATGTTGAAAGTTCCAGGATTAATTGGGGTTTAATTCACAAATCAGTAAGTTCTTACAACATTTTCTCCATCTAATCTGTGAAAACAGATAATTGTTGAATTTTATTTGTTGTTGTTGCTTATCAATTTATTTTACTCAGTCAGAGACCGTACACTTGTAACAGTATATAGGTCTCACTTTGTCAGTATGTATTTCTATTCGCGTATCTGTTCCACTCATCCTGTTTGGATCTAAATTAAATGAGAGAGGATATAAGTGTGCTATGTATAACTCTAATCTGATTCTCACGAGTTATAAATATAACAGCTGTATCTGGGCATAATTGCAAAATAAGTTCACAAAACACCACCAAACTTATTATTATTGAAAATATTATGTTCAAGATGTATTGCATTTCAAAACCGGGTCCTTATAATCTTAATTTCACGATTTCTTAAAAATTGTTTAAATGCCATGTATGAGCTCTACTTCGAATATATTTACACTATCTACCACCAAAAAGTACACTTATAGTGAATTTCCAGGCGAAAGTATGTTGGATCACCTTAACCTCGTTTTCAGGACTTTAACATTACTTTCAAACTGTATCAGTGCCAAACATTAGAAAATAATATTTTTTATGGCGACGCTATCGAAACAAACAACACAAAATACAGTGTAAGTGGTTGGGTGTATGCCAAACTTCACTATATATACTATTCCAGTTAATATAATGATTAGGATTACTATTGCACTACCAAATAACACTGATCTACAGCCATAAATGTAGTTAACTTTTCTAAATTCCGGGTCACTGAAAACGAAAGTGATGCTTGCAATTGTTGATTGGCTCTAGTTTTAAAGATATGACACCGTGTCAGTATATACGACCCTTGACTTGGGAATGGAGGTGGATAAGCTAGTTATAAAGGAGAGTGATCTCAATTGAAACCAGAAATGAATAAAATACGTATATGACTGGATCTTTGAAAGACATCAATGACTGGGCTTGGACAGTACTTGCATTTTAGGCAAACCAATAAATGGTACAATCTGAAACTGGTATTGCGTCATACATGATATGCATTGCATCAGGTTATTCCTACAAGATATGGATGATGTAATCATGGTTAAGTTTATATCACTCTGCTAAATAAATTGCTCTATATCATCTCTAGAAATCGTACACTGTCGTGCTCGCTTATTTGTAAGTGTTCGATTTGGAAAGGGAAACATTTCTGTTTAACCAAAGTGAGCAGATATTCCTTGTACATGAATAAATAAAGCAGGTAACTTATGCTTTCCTTGCATCACAACACCGCAGTATAACCATTATGGTTAAAAGACCTGTCACCTGTATTTTGGCTGCAGAAGTGGAGATCATGATACGACGTGGGCCTCGCACATATGCTGCAACACTTATGCAACAAATCTTTGCCATTGCTTGAAGAAAAAATGAAATCTATGCCTTATGCAGTGCCAATTATTTGGAGAGAGCTAGCAGATCATACCAGAAAACGATATTTCGGCATGGTGCCTTCTGTTCAGAAAGTTGTGTCAAAGAAGAAAAAGTGGACTGTGCATTATCCAAACATTCCATTAGCTACATATCCACTATCATAAGGAGAACGACGACGGTTCCTGAATCACCATAATCATTCTCAATTAAGGCAGACGAAGAAGAAGAAGAGGATGAAACTTCTAGTCCTGAACCATCAATGTCACGTAACCCATATTGCACCCTTCCTCTTCATCTTAACCAAACTTCATAACATAAGGTGTACTGACTGACCTTATCAAGGATTTGGAACTATCCAAGAGGGAGGCGGAGCTTTTGTGCTCCAGGCTTACAGCAGTGTAATCTCCTGGCAGGTGATCTTCAGGTTTCTATGTTTGTGACTGTCAAAAGGATCTTATTCCATTCTTCTTCATGGTAGGTGATCGTGTACCCTCCAACATCATAAATGGTGTGATGGCAGCCCTCCACAGCGTTGATGATCCACATGAGTGGAAAATGTTTATTGATCATCGAATCCGAGTATTAAATCAGATTTGCTGCATAATAGCAATGCTTTGCCACGAAATCCAGTTGGTCAGGCAGTCCATATGAAGGAAACATATGAAAATATGAAACTCCTTTTGAGGTGCATAGACTATTATCAACATCAGTGGCAGCTTCATGGCAATTTGAAGGTTCTTGCTCTCTTGCTTGGTCTGCAGAGTGGATATACAAAATGTCACTGTTTTGTCTGCGAATGGGATAGTAGTGCTAGGGTTCCCACTACAGCATGCGAGATTGGCCACTCCGACAGTTATTGGAGCCTGGGAGGAAACCTGTTGAGCATCTAATACACGTTGAATCAAGGAATACTTTGCTACCACCCTTGCACATCCAGCTTGCTCTCATGAAATAATATTTCAAGACCATGGACAAAACACAAGCATCATTCACCACTGTCGAAACTTGTTAATGTTAAGTGACTCTAAGATAAAGGAAGGTGTCTTTGCTGGCCCTCAACGTCTTGAACATGATGCATTTGACCGTGCACTTCTTGGTAAGGAAAAGAGGGCATGGAAAGCCTTCCAGTCAATGTCAACAAATTTTCACGGAAACAACAAGGCAGACAACTATAGGGAGTGGATGGAAACCTCTTCAAGGCATTCAAAAGCCTTGACTGCAAGATGTCACTCACGATAAAATGTTTGGGTTCTCTTCTCGATTTTTGTCACCTAACCGCCGCGCAGTGAGCAACGAGTACGGATAGCGATTTCACATATGCATTGCAACAATTAAGAACACTATCGGAGCAAATGGATTCTATCAATGATTGCAGACATTTGATAGACAGCAACAAGAGATGATCCATTTAATGAATACAAGAGACAATCCAAGGGGCGCCAAATAGACACGGAATAAGAGATTAAACTATGTACTTATACATACATACTATTGTTTTTCTTTTGGTTTCATAATACATTAAATTGATATAAATCTTTTGATGTGTTTTCAACTGTTATATTAGCAGGAGAGGTAAAAAATTGTCATGGAAAGCAACCATACATATATGCAAAGACCTATGTTTCAAATATATGATTAAAACTATTCATCTACACATTACACATAGACGTAAAATATAAAAACTTAAATATCTTGGAAACAGTTGCCAATCAGTTATTTTAATTGTCATATTTGAATTAAAACATCAAATCCATAATAAATATGACATTTGATATCTGAAGCATACGACGTCTAAACAATTGTAGACCAGTGTAATTATAAAAATGGTACTAACAGCTCCCTCGTTTCGTGGATAGCATTAAAAGGTTTGTGTTGGGACTGATTCACTTAGTGTCAGGATACTGTGACTGGGTGGGACACGATGCTACATGTTTGTGGCAGGATGCCTTTAGTGCTAGACATCATTATAAACTGCCACACTGCTGATATCGTGGCGATAGGAATGAAAAAGATGTTAAAGCTATATTCAAAATCCAAATCACACATACTCTTTTTCTAAGGTACCAACTGTATTCTTTCTTTATCTTGATTTCAAATTGTTTTGTTACACTGGATAGCATCAGCCTTTTCGTTTTAGAATAGATGCGTACTTATTTATTTCGAAAAGGTATTTGCTTTGTTTTTAGGATTGAGTAGTTGTGATTAGTATTGGCAATAGCTAATTCTAATCTTTATTGTTCTTAATAAACAAAAAATAAATTTGTAACTATCCATTCCTGCAGAGGGTATAAATAAGGAATATTTATTTTGATTTGTACTGGTTCACCTTGGTTCGGTCAACTTGCTGCAAGGAATTTGAGCTTGTCTAAGCCTTTTCATACAATATTAAACATTAATTATGCTGGCATTTTTGTGTCCATTGTCCTAGTCTAGTAACTGAGCTATGATTGGCCAGTGACAACGTAATCCTCAAAGATACAAATTTCTGAATGAATTTCAAGGACATCGATTTTCAGGAGAAAAAATCTGAACCAAGTGTTGTGCCTTAATCCTCTTTGAGCCAAACAGATTTGAAACCCAATACCACCTCACGGTGTTCCCGAAAATATAAAAATATTATTTCTTGCGTACCAGTTTATTTGCAATTCCGCAATGAATTAATTTACTCTTTAACAATTTACAGGGCAATGTCAACATCTTTTTCAAATGTCCAGTACAAAAATATTGTTATGTTACTTGTTTATCTTTAATAACACAACACTTACGTGTTCATAGCTGTATCCTTTCAGGAATGCAAGATGTGTTTTATATACGATTAGAAATGTCTCAGTGCTTCAGGATGTTACAACATACAGAATGCTGTGACAATGCACAAAGAATACGGGCCAATAAGATTGAGCGTAATTACTGGCCATTGCTCTAAACCTTTTAGGGTTGCAGTCTTGTCTTTTTCAACAGTGAACATGTATATGCTACAGATGATTCCTTTTGGGAGCTGCAAATGTCCCAAACAATTGGTGAACACGTTGTGTAAGCGTTGGTAAAAGCTCAAAAGTTAGTTTCTTAAATATATTTGATTTTTATCGCCAGGAGCATGCTTTTGAAGTGTTTAAATTATCCAAAAATGTAACTACTATATTAATTATTTTTGACACTTTTGGACGGATGCTTGGTGAAACAATGTCACAAGAGTGAGTAAACCTGGTAGAGAATTGAACCCTCAGGATCTCGGCCTTTTCTGTTTCTGTTTCTCCCAAGTTGTTATCTGCGGAGATGGATCCCTGAAATTTGTTAGCGTGGCTTTTGATGTATCTCCATAAGGATTTTGAATCTGAGGTTACTATTCAGTTAAGTTGCTGATGTCGTTTTTATGTGAACATTTTAACATTTTCTTTCATTTGCGTTATTAACTGTCTCCATATGGTCCCTAATTCTTCACTTCCGGAGCACTTAGCTTTATAGCACGATCTTGCAATCTAGAGCCTCAACTCAATTGATGCATTCGTTTAATTTTTTAACTGTAGTATTTAGAAATTATACAATATTTTTTAAGTTTTCAATATTTCTTTAATATTCCTCTTACATTCAAGACCGTTTACCTACAGTTGGGCATTATAGGACTGAGAACTGCATGCAAAAGTTACTTACCTCTGAAACTGAAAAACGTACTACATCCAATACATACTTACCTCATAAATTGAAAAGCTTAAGAACGTGTAAAACGTTGCACAGCCAAAAATAAAGACTTGACAACAAAGTGCTAAAATATGCATGGGCAGTATTACATTGTGTAAGACACGTTCACATATGTTGTTTACAAGGAATTAATTTAGCTGATATATTACATTGCAAATGTCTAATTTCATGATTATATAATTTCCAAAATGAATGTTAGAAAATCTTGGGATTACATTTCAACATATCATTTTTTAAACATTTTAAGTGTTACAACAAAGTAGCATGCAAGATGGAATTGTTTCGCTATCAAAGACAGTTATCTAAAGATAAAACAACTGAGTCTATTACCTACCAGAATGAGTCAGATCGCGATGTTTATATTTTTGAACGCAAGGGATAATGTCATGTCGAAATTATCAATTAGAACGTCATTAACATGTCATACAAATGAACAAAGTAACATAAGTGTTTGGACTATTTAGTTACTCTTAACATGCAGTTCGTCGGCGTAGGGATAATATCAAAAATTGGATAGAAAAGGTGCAGTGAGCGCGTATCATATTACGGTAATGTTTCTCAAGCAGTTATGCTGAGAATTCCTTCGTCTATGTCCTAGTCAGATTACATTTTATAGCATTCCCTTGAACAGCTCTAATCTGTTCATTTCGCATAAGTTTTACATTCAAAATTGCGTTCTTCTTCTTGATTTTACAATATAGCTGATTGTCAAATCATCAACATCGAAATCAACAGCAGCAAAATAAATCATGTGGTGGTAGTTCATTTCGTCATGTTGTGTTTCGATGTTTATTTCATTTTATTTAATCTCTCCATATATATCCTTCTCAATATATGTGGCAAACCTGACCGTTATATGAGATAATGTATGTCTCATTTGATCCACCATTCAATGCTTTCTTTTCCTACTGACGATTTCATATGTAGAAGAAAATAGTTTTAAGCATAGTGATTATACTGATATCTCTGAATAAATTGATATTCGTCAAAATCTACACATTACTTTATTATTTATTAAAAGGTTTTATAATACAAGTACTGACTGGCTAAAAAATTTAATAATATAATCAGTATTAACAGCAATAGTTGTAATGGCTGTTGTTCTCATGGTGTGACCCGGAATAATCTCTTGGTGGGGTTGAGTTTTTAGAACTTTGTCTTTATTTTATTTTTAATAGTTTAATTTTTTATTCCAAACTGTGCTATTTCTAGCTGAAACTGACCCTCTCTCCCTCTTTCTGCTGAACCCAGTACCTATATTTTTTATTAGTATTTACTGTCTCAGCTTAACCTATCGATAAAAGACTGCGCAATGTTCCTTCTACATTATATAGTGAGCAAATTGAAGACCCTTTATTATTGTGTTCTGGAGATTATATCAAATTTCATAACGGGTCGTTTGGGTGGTATAGGGTAGTGTAAACAGTGGATAGAGATTTAATGGTGAAAAAAGTTTTGGACAGTGTGGTTTGACTTTTAATTATAAATTTGTAACTGGAGGACTTCATGGAATAAGAATATAAATTGGAAACTTTGTGTTTCATACAGGTTGTATGTCACATGGCATTACTTTGCTATTTCCTTATAAGTTGATATGTAAATGAGGAGCTTTGCATACAACAGTCAAAACTTAAATACATCACAATGACCTGTATTTCATACTCCGATGACATGTGTTAACATCTGTGCTGAGTAACTTGATATGGGAATGCTTCAAGAGGATAATGTACATCTTTTAGTGAGAATTGAATCACTGTGACCTGCATTAAGCATTGTGTTTAGTTCAGTTTTCAAGATACTATGCTGGCAGATGCCTGTAAATTGTCACATAGATCCCTCATAAAGAACACCAAACCATTTAGATAAGGAATCATTAATACAAAAAAATAAAATAAGTAAAGGAATGAAGAATATAGTGTCAAAACAGTGCCAGAAAGATGTTCAATTCTTAGCGTTTATTTCGTACTCACACTCATGAATGAGAATGCAATTATTTGAATTAAAAAATGGAACGTGTTAATTTAAATTGTATGGTTTAAATTCGTAACCATTGGTACACCATGACTAATAATAAACTTGAAGCATGCTAGAAATCAACAGGACTAATAAACAGTATTATAGCCACATTCAACACATTTTGCAACCACGTTGGTCTGGAAAATTAGTAAGGATTTTCAAATGTTCCCGTCCTTCAAGCCACTGTTGAATTCGACTGACTATATGGACATAGAGATGAAAAATAACAAATAAGACATCAATTATTGACTGATTTATTCAATATCTGTTCATAACTACTTTGTTAAAAGCAAATACACCAAACGAATATTTAATGTTAATTACAGTGCACAAGGGGTCATCTCACAATGTCGCTGGACCACTACATCAAATTAGTGTGATAGGAATCAAGTTATTGGAGAATATTTAATGTACTGGATTATAACAACTCTATTCACTCATTTCAGCATGCCAGGATAACAAAGAAACCCACTTATTATGCAAAAGAAAAGTAGACTCTTTCATTTAGCATGCCTTGATAACGTACCAACCCACCTATAATTAATCTCAATACACTTCACATCCTCATTTTAACGTGCCATGATAACTTGCTACACCATTATAATGAAGTGTGGACATTACATGTACTGTATAATTAAATGTCCTGCTAAGTGTTCTTTAAAGCGAAAAATTTAGCTAAGGAAAATTGAAGAGTAATTATAATATTCAAATACGTTGTAGCTATACCTGTTTTTATGGATCATTTTGATACATTAGTACAAATAATCTATCTAGAATATGTGATAAGTCATATGACCTTGAAAACAATTAAACCTTTAAGTATATGCTATATAATTCATATTACCTTTTGCACAGTTAAGCCATCCAACGTATATAATACATGTTCTAGGAATTATATTACAATTAAGCCATTATTAGTATATGATACGGGTCATAAGAACGTTAGAATAATAAACCATCAAAGTATGTGATATCAAAAATATAAGTTTGGTATAATTAGTCCATCAAATGTTTGTGATACAAGTCATATAAACTTAAAAGGAACTAATTCATGAAGAATATGTATTACAAGTCATATACTCTATAAACCAATTAAGCCATCAAGAGTACATACAACTCATATGAATTCTACAACAATGAAGCCATATAGAGTGTGTGATATACGCAGCAAGAACTTTAGGACAATGAAGGTATCAAGAGTGTGTAATTTAACTTATAGGAATTTTAGAACAATGAAGGCATCAATAATGTGTAATATATGGTATTGGAACTTTAGAACAATGAAGGTATCAAGATTGTGTAACATAAGCTATTGGAACTTTAGAACAATTAAGGTATCAAGAGTGTGTAATAAAAGGTATCGGAACTTTAGAACAATGAAGTCATCAAGAGTGTGTAAGATGAGCAATTGGAATTTGAAACAATAAAGCCATTAAGATTCTGTGATATAAGCAATATGAACTTTTGAAAAGTGAAGCCATCAGGTGTGTTATATAGGCTATACAAACTTTATAACAATCAAGCCATCAATAGTGTGTAATATAAGTCATAGGATTATTAGATAATGCATCCATTCAGAGTGTGTGATAGCAATGTGAACATTAAAACAATATGTCATAGGACATTTAGAACAATGACGCCATACAAAATATGTGATATAAACACATTTTACACCAATGAAACGATCACGAGTGTACGATATATATTGTGACTTTATAAAAATGAAGCCGTCAAGCGTGTGCGACATAAGCCATAGTAACATTGCAACTATAAAGTCATCAAGATTGTGTTATATAAGTACAATGCACTTAAACATCAAGTGGATGTTATATACATTATATTAACTTTAGAACAATCATAGGAACGTTTGTAAAATTGACAGTTAATAATATATATCATAGGAAGTTATGTGCAGCTGACAGTTAATAAGGACTATCGTAGGACAATTTGCAAAACTGACAATAAATGCGGTCCATAATGCGACATTTTGTAAAATTGAGAGGCAATAAGTACAATCATTCGACATTTTGCAAAACTGACAGTTAAAAAAGACTACCGTGGGATATTTGTTTAGAAGTGACAGCTAATATGGACTAGCATGGGACATTTTGTAAAATTTACAGTTCATAAGGACTATCATCGGACATTGTGTACAATGGACATTTAAAAAGGACTATCATGGAACATTTCGTAAAACTGACAATTAATGAAGATTATCAAAAGACATTTTGTAAAATTGTGAGTTAATAAGGACAATCATTGGAGATTTTGTAAAACTGACCTTTACTAAGGACTATCGTGCGACATTTTATAAAATTGACAGTTCAAAACGACTATCATGGGGCATTTTTGTACAATTAACAATTAATACAGTCTATAATTTCTTTTTGTTCAAACTCATGACCATACATGGAATAGCTTTTGTCAATGATTGAAGACGATGCAGCAAGACAAAATATCACAAATGTCCTCATCCAAAAAGAAGACTGGATATGCAGATCTCCATTGAAAAGGTATAGCAACCCTCTGCAATGGTATATTAACACTCTACAAGTGTACCGAAAGTACCTTAGCACACTATAAAGATTATTTTAGGCAAAGAAACAGCTTAGCCAAAGTAAACCAATACACACGGAAAGTTAATGCACATATTAATGTGCAATTTCACGAACTAGCAAGTTAGGTGACTATAAGTTATATATCCATATATAAGATTGGTATTGAAAAATCTAAAGATTATATATATATATATATATATATATATATATATATATATATATATATATATATATATATATATATATATATATATATATTTCGTATTTGAACCTATTCTATTTTGATTGAGCTGATTTTCAATTGACATTGCAGGTAAAGGCTTCGGCAGCTATATTTACTCCTTCTGTACTGTTTGAATGTGCATTATGCCAGGTAAAGTCAAATTGCACATATCACTTGCTGAGTAAGGACACAAAGGACGCTCATTGGAAATGTTGATATAGATACTGAAAAAAAAAACCGGTGTAATTCATAGTCGCTAAATTTATATCGACTAAATCTTACCAAATGCCAGTTTTTGTGTTCGTAAATGTTGCAGTCTAATTCCAACGAAATGCTACGTTGATGCTGCTCATTGCTGAGTTTAGGTGCTCGCGCTTCTCACTAACTACATCAGACAACGAGATAAACAGATTGAAGATACCTACAAGGTTTGGATATTAATATAAACAAAGTTGTAAAACAAAACCTAAACAGTGATAATACATTTTTGTGACAGCAGAGTAGTCGCCATGCCACGAAGCACCGAGAATCGAACAATGCCCGATTACACCAAAGAAGCGGCCTGTTCCAATTTCTGCGCTACACAAACGTGGCGCACATTTGCTTCATGAACAATACCATTTCAAAATATGTTTATATCTGAACTTAGTAACTATTACAATTTGTATTATATTTAGAACGTGTATTTAGAATCTTAACACCGCCTTTTTATCTTTAACTTCATTAAACTCAAGTTTTTGTAAATGAAGAATTTTTTAAAAAATCTGTGCCGGCAGTCAACATACTCTATCATGTCATACCTAGCAAAATGCCAGTACAGTATAATGATGGATAATGAAACACGTAAAAACAAATTACCTAAGAAACGGCAATAAAACGTTTGTATGAAAACAAATATTTTCAACGATAATGATATGTTATTATACACCATTTGGAATATATTGTTACGAAAGGAGGTATTAATTTTACCTGTATCAAAACTTGACAATGCCAGGTGTTATCAGGGTTATATTTACAGACAATAAAACGGACGCGTACGTCGTCGCATTAATACTTGAAATATGTGATACTGATAAGTATATTTAACCTATATGTCTTCTTAAATATTGTCCATGATTGTAAGTTGAAAATAGAATGTCAAGATAGCAAACTTTTATCAAAGATTATGAGTTGTAGACATAATGTTTACGTAGCATTTTAATTCATAATCAGTATAGTCTACATATAGTCCAGTTTTATCAGTGAAAATCTATACCTTCTAGTACGATGTATGTCAAGTAAAAATGTGTATAAATATGGACTTGATGCTCATATCATTGACTCCTGTTTTAAATCAATCTGTAGGAGTCATGGTTTGTTTAGAGTGGTGTTGTCAAAATCACATATGATCCCAGAGGACCTATTTGTCTAAAATAGTCATTGGAATTAACAAAGTGCTCATTGACATATAGATTATTACATTACTTTGGAGTTTTGTGATCTCATTCAAAGACATTATAGACTGCATCATTGCATTATATCAGGGCATAAACAACTATTTGAATTAATTAGAAACATTTTGTATTTTGAGCTTGTGATATGAAGTTTAGGTTTATTTTGAATTTAATTCACAATACTGTAAATGACATTTTTAATGTACATTTTGTATTGTAGGGCAATAAATTTAGTGTTGATTGTTCTTAAATTATTGGTTTCACTTTCTTTGTTTAACATATTTTAAGACATATATTCGTAGCAACATGCTAACGAAGGATTCAATCGTGCAGTGAATAAACCCTAGTCTACATTAATCTAATTCACACAACCCAAATATCAGTATCTCCATGCTTTTAGAGGTGAGTGGGTACGTGCGTAGGTAGTGTCATGCTATTCCTTCTATACTGCTTGAAACAGAAACAAAAATAATCGGGATATGATCGTGATTAGTAGGCAAATATACACATTGCTTTTGAAACTTGACGACAGCCTCTGGCTGCTGAACATAATAATACGTCAAGTGCATGCTAGAGTGGGAGCTATACTATCAGCGAAAAGCGTGGGTATATTGCTGCATGTATGTACACTTATAGTTATGACTACGTTTTTGAAACAAGGATGATGAATAGTTGTGTTCATGCAAGACTTAGAGAGTGCGTTGGTGAATGAGTGTGACCGTGCGTGAGTAATGGTCCATATATATGTACACTAGTTTTGGAATTTGGATCCGTCCCCGGTTGTGGAGATTGTGCAAAGGTGGTCGATATATGGATAGCGAGGGTGGTGGTTAGGGGTTGGGTAGGGCAGTTATAACGAAAATATGTGGGGATTATGATCATTTTGTTTGCAGACTTAGATTTTCAGTCAATATCTAGATAGGCTTATAAATAAATAAATAAATATATATATATATATACAAGCCTATCTAGATATTGAGTCAATATCAATATCAATTCAGGCATGTTGACCATAACAAATTCAAATGGCTTGTATGTAACTCTTGTATAGATAACTCCAATTCGCTCTATAGAAAGTATTTTGTTACCAACTATATATATATATATATATATATATATATATATATATATAATGCTTTCACATTAAAATTTAAGCATGCCAAGTCAAATTTCAGCTCTTTTTATGCTTCTGCTGAAGACAATTTTATTTTGCTCCCTTTTCTCTCTCTCTCTCTCTCTCTCTCTCTATATATATATATATATATATATGTCTGTGTGTGTGTGTGTGTGTGTGTGGTAACAGTTGTTTCCTGAGTTTCCTCGTATAAAATGACCATTTTGGATGCAGGTTTTGTGTACAAAATTTACATAATGTATTGATCAAATGATGACGAAAGATAAATTCTGATGAACCTAATCACTGATGGACAGGTGGAAAGATGGATGACGAAACCCATCTAACTTCCAAAACAAGTCTTTGACAGGTTCTTTCTCTGAGAGAGAGAGAGAGAGAGAGAGAGAGAGAGAATGTAGTCTTTAATTGCTGACCTTTTTGCAAATCAAACCATATCTATTGATTGAGTTGTTACTTCCACACCGGATAGTGTTGTACTGTAATAGATAACTAAATACAATGGCCTTTGAGTTTGCAAAAGAACAACACTTAAGGGTTTTTAGTGCTGAAGCATGTAATAAGCACGCTAAAAAAGTTCATTTAATTGCGTAGCTAACTAGCTGTATAACCAGATAGACTGATAGTTGATGACTAGTGAGTTGTTTCAAAACGAGTTTTTATTGTCCAAGAAAACGTTAGTTTGAGCGATGAAGGTGTCTTTTTCCTGATATTGAAATCAAAATACACCGCAGTAAGAACTAATATCGCAGAAAATCTGTCTGTCAGTGAAAAGAAACAAAATTATCCAAGTCGAATATACAGTTGGATTTCTCCGATTAAAAATATAAAAACTGACTTTCATCGGCCATTGTAGTATGTGAGAAAGCTTGCCAGTATCTTCTCGTTGATCAGTGGGTTTTTCCGGTTTTTCCCAGGTTCTTCCTATACCAAAGATATTGGCTATCATGTATTCATATCGTGTGCATAACAATGTTTATAACTGAATGCATATAATATCCACTATGTATCATACAAACATTGCATACTATTGGTTTATGTGGGTGTTCTTCTTCCACCAGTTATAATGTCGATCAACATATTCGATTAATCGTAATTATTGACTAATTCTTCCCATGTGTTCAACTGATTCCTTCCGTTACTGTACATACGTTTGTGTGATACGTCGAGTGTTTGTTACAATTTGAGTTGTTGTTTTAAATGTCTTAGGCACTCAAAATTAATTATTTGTTATTGTATGGAGGTGTTATACTGATATATACCTGTTATCGTTAGGCCAGTAAAGTTATACCTGGACTCCAGAGTGAGGCCGTATTCTCGGTTCCATCAATACACCCAAAGACCATATCTCCTGTATCATATCATAAAATGTGTTGAGGTTTCCACCCTCCCCTCCAACCATATATGCATTTACTGGGCATGAAAATTCAAATTTATACAGGCAAATGACTTTTACCCCAGGGTCCACCCCTATCACCCAGTAAACATACAAACTATTGGGATAACCACATTATAAGCTTGGGTTGTCAGGCTTACTGCCCCAGGGCCACAATATGCCCAACCGATCATTAATAACTGTTAGTAAAAAACGTAGCCCAAAAGTAGACTTCCTCCTGGAAGAGAACACATATTATATTGTTTACCATCACGCGAAAATGCTAGACATCTTTCAAAACCAACTAGTATGTACCTGGCATGAGTATGGGGATTTATACGTGCAACTTTTTGGGCAAAGGATTTTATTGCTGAAAATAACGTACTTAATTTTTTGGAAGTAAAAGCAGGAAGAGACAAATCGTATATCCTACAGTAAAATAAATGTAAGAATTTCTCAGATAAAAAATAGACAAGGGCTCGTGTTTTTTAATCATGAGTAGCTCAATAATTTAAACATAAAGTTGATGCCATTATGGACGGAAGATCTTTTGAAAGCTACGTTTGTTTGTATTATCTGGGCCAATCTAGACAAAATAATAGCACACGTTTGTGAAGTAATTTTAGTGGTTGAGAAAGAGACATACGTACAGGCAGAGGAGACAGATAGAAGCATATGAGAGGGGTCCATAACGGAAAGAGGGTGTGATAGGATGCAGATGTTCTGTGAAGCTCCCTTCCATTTATTTCTATATTTAGCACCGGTTGATGCACTTCTTAAAGTATAAATGAAACTCCTATCACATTATATTTGTATTAATTTCTTTATTTAATTCTTTATATATTTGTGTTTGTTTGTTCTATGTTGTCAGCAGATAACGAGCCGTTCATTCTGACGACACGCAATTTTTAAGATTCCTAGTTAAAGATGATGTAGATTTTAAGTACCGTATCGCTACATCATACCATGAAGTGCAAACATGCCCCCATATTGCATGAAACCCTCGTTTTCTTCTCACCTGTGAATACTAACTTTTCTGGTTGTGTTGTCATGACACATCGTTTAAATCAGTTTCAACATTTAGGTAATATATCAGTACATTAAATATGTATATTTTAAAAGTTCGAACTCTTATATATAATTTGTGTTTTGCCAGCTTTATCATAAATCTCAGTCATCATAATGACAAACAACAAGCCTTATTCCATGCAGCTATCTTCCGTTATGCATCAGCAGCGTTTTGTACATTTGTTTGAAATCTATAAACATTCTTTTCAGTATCAGGCGTCGTAATATTATTTTTTCATTGTAAACTTTACATCAAGAGTAATATAGGAATAAAAATGCATCCATCATCATATAATTTAATTAATAAAATGCTTCAATCATTCTATGTGAAATTAATGATGTATCGTCAGTCATTCTACAAATTAAATTCATGAAAATGCATCAGTTATACTAACAAATTAATGAAAATGCATGAGTCACACTTATAATGAAATTATGAATATGTATCAGTCTCGAAAAAAAAAAAACCCTAAGGAAAATGCATCAGTCATCCTTTACTTAAATTAATAAAAATGCATCAATCATCCTTGAATTAAATTAATGACTCTGTGGCAGAGCTTCTTCGACCCTTGTATGCGTGTGTGCGTGTATGATTAGGAGTTTTAACGTAGCTTTAACAATGTTTCAGTTATATCGCTACGATGTCTGCAGTGTAGCATTTTGTAGTGATGTCTAGCATTGGGGCATCATGACTCAGACATGTAACAAGATGTCACACTCAGTCACATTATACTGACACCAGACCGATCAATCCTAACACTAGCCTCTTAAAGCTGAGCGCCTAACGAGGCAGCTGTTAGATTCATTTTTATTAGTTTTTGGTATGATTTGGAAAAGGGGTTCAAACCCACGACCTCCGGCATCTGAGGCGGACGCTCTAACCACTAGACTACCGGAGCGATCTGACCTTTGTATGCATTAATCACATATACTCCATTGTAATCAGATACATAACTGAACAGCTATATTCTTTATTTATCAGATGATGGAAAAATGAAATGCTTCCTGTGTCCATTTGGATATGAAATATAACTGAAATGCCATTGACCTTGATAATGAAATTAATAAAGCAGTATTTGCTTGATTTCTTTCCATTCTTTATGGTGGTTTCACTCGGTATTTCGTATCACACTAACTCCACCATTACTGTATTCTAGGATACCTCCATTATCAGGCGTCGAACGGTGCCATAGTTATACTGATCTGTCACAATAATACCACAAATTAACCTGCTGGCTGATATAGTAGTTAAAAGGTGTCTAATAGTATCATAGTCATACCCATCTCTATTATCACGATTATCATACTGGGGATCACCTAGATTAATAGGGGTCCGATAGTATCATCGTTATACTCATATGCATATCATCTGTTACACTATTAACATTGTTACCATGCTCTTGGATACCACTATTCCAAGCGGTCTAACAGTATTTTAAGTATTCCCACATATACTTCATCTGCCAGACAATTACGACAATTACTATACTATGGGATACCACCATTATAAGGGGATTCACCATAATCAGACAGTAGTTCGACCCATTACCACCTATACCAAACTCTGGGATTCCGAAATCACCTTACCAGAGATCTAATCAAGGCTCCATAATTTTAACCCGTACAAAACCATCTCATTACAATCCTTTTTTTCATATGCAGTGGCAAAATGTTCCCTAAACGTATTCTTCTATTACAAGATGTCAGCAAAACCTATACAGACAGGGTATACCACGTAAATCTAGATTGATTTTTCTGGATAAAAAAGATGTATATCAATACTTGTCGAACATAGAAGACGTTAAAACACATCACCAAAATATAATATTTAGTACCAAAGCACCAAATATGTTGAGACATAACATTTTATTGAAGTTTTGTGTGTATTTTTAAGTCGCATACTTGCATCATGCCATGCCTTGCCAGCAAGATAACGAGAGTGGATAGTCGTAGACAGCCTAGATCAGTAACCAATAAAGCAGCGATCATCACATTATCCTTGTCAATCACCCGATTGGCTAATTACTTAACTGATTATCTGGCAATTATACAAGCATAGATTCAATATTCACTGCTTGGAAATAATTGTAATTTATGCACCGATGCCATATCTGTGATGGAGTCATCGTCGTTTTCATTTTCGCCATTGTGTCGAACTTAGCCGTGCTAACAGTTGTATCCGTATATCAATGAATACACACTTACTAGCTAATGCAGCCATGATGATATTGTTTTACCAAAGCATCTAGTTACACCGGTTATTATTGATATGACTTCATCAACACTTCTGCTTGGTAGGTCTATACTAGCTAATGCAGTCGTGAATTCCGTCACAACTCAGACCATTGGTGGTTGTCATGACGATTCTACAAATACCATACACAAGCACAAACATATGATTGTATTTCATGAGCAACGTGGTTATCATGGTGATTTAATCTCACAGTTGTTGCTCCGCTTCGATTTCTTTTTTTTTTCACGCTGATTACATTGACGGTCTATCGTCGCTCTTGCATTAATAATGTGATCAGAGTATGTTGACATAAATGCCTTCTTCTGGTGTCATACACACGGACTTATAACAAATAAACACTGCGCAGATGTCAGTCCCTGCCAAGGTGGAGGAGTATGTGTCTGTCCTGAACAAGGCTCTCCAGGATCTGCCTGAGTATGACGCTACAGCCAAGTGGAACGCCATGAAGGGTGCCATCTACAATACAGCTATATCAACGTTTGGCAAGAAGGAACGACCCAGCCAGGACTGGTTCAATGCACACCTATCAAGGATGGAACCACAAATCGAGGAGAAACGAAAAGCCTTCATAGCTTACAAAAAATGCCCTAATGAACGGACGCTTGCTGCTCTCAGAAGTGCCCGAAGTAACACCCAACGCATTGCTAGACAGTGTTCGAACGAGTACTGGCAACAACTGTGTGAAGGGATCCAGCGCAGTGCCGAGTCCGGACACATCCAAGGTATGTACAGTGGCATCAAGAAGGCTCTACGCACTACAGTGAAAGGGGTCGCTCCCCTGAAATCCCTGACGGGAGAGAAGATCACAGACCGTGGGCAACAGATGGCCAGATGGGTGGAGCACTACTCAGAACTATACTCCCGAGAAACGTCAGTCACTGATGCAGCCCTCAGCAGCATAAAGAATCTGCCCACCATGGAAGAGCTTGACAAAGTGCCAACCTTAGAGGAGCTCAGCAAAGCAATCGACTGCCTTCCAAACGACAAAGCACCAGGTAGTGACAGCATCCCGCCCGAGGCTATCAAACGTGGAAAACCAGCATTGATTAAACCACTGCACGAGCTACTTTGCCGCTGCTGGGATGAAGGAGTAGTCCCCCAAGACATGCGTGATGCCACAATTGTGACCCTTTACAAAAACAAGGGCGACCGCAGTGACTGTAATAATTACAGAGGGATCTCGCTCTTGAGTATAGTTGGTAAGGTGTACGCCCGCATCATACTCAACAGGCTGCAGTTGCTGGCAGACCGTGTGTACCCGGAATCACAGTGCGGCTTCAGAGCAGGCAGGTCGACGACAGACATGATCTTCTCCCTACGACAACTCCAAGAGAAGAGCAGAGAGCAAGGTCAACCACTCTACATGATGTTCATCGACCTCACCAAGGCCTTTGACTTGATCAGCAGGAAGGGCCTTTTTGAACTTCTGAGTAAGATTGGTTGCCCTCCAAAACTCCTCAGCATGATAATCCCTTTCCATGCAGATATGAAGGGAACAGTCCTGTATGATGGATCCTCCTCAACTTCCTTCCCAATTAACAGTGGTGTGAAGCAGGGCTGCGTGCTGGCACCAACACCTTTTGGGATCTTCTTCTCCCTGCTCCTGTCCTACGCCTTCGACACGTCCACGGATGGCATATATCTACACACCAGGTCCGATGGGAGGCTGTTCAACCTGGCACGACTGCGCTCAAAGACCAAAGTGAGAGCTGTGCTCATCAGGGAGATGCTTTTTGCAGATGACGCAGCTCTTGTGGCCCACACCGAGGAAGCCCTCCAGAGTCTGGGAGACCGTTTTGCTGTTGTCTGCACGCAGTTTGGTCTCACCATCAGCTTGGAAAAAACAAATGTCAGCGTGCAAGATACCACCATTGCCCCTTCAATCAAAATCAATTGTGTCACCCTGGAAGCAGTCAACAACTTTACCTACCTAGGGTCAACCATCAGCAACACTCTCTCGATTGATATGGAGCTGGACAGAAGGCTTGGAAAGGCAAACACCATCATGGCTCGATTAACAAAGAGGGTTTGGGAAAACAACGCGCTGACAGAGCACACCAAGGTTCAAGTCTACCAGGCCTGCGTTCTCAGCACCCTTCTATATGGAAGTGAGACCTGGAGTACCTACATGAGGCAAGAACGCCAGCTCAACTCCTTCCATATACGGTGCCTAAAACGCATCCTGAAAATCAGCTGGCAAGACCGTGTTCCACACAGCGAGATCCTGCAGCATGCAAGTACCCCCAGCATGTACTCCCTGCTAATTAAACGCCGCCTTCGATGGCTGGGACACGTCCGATGCATGGAGGATGGAAGGCTGCCAAAGGACATCTTATATGGACAGCTGGCCACTGGCATGAGAAGAGTCGGACGCCCCTCACTCCGTTTCAAAGATGTGCGAAAGAGGGACATGAAGGCATGCAACATTTCACCCGATGGCTGGGAAGAGCTGGCTGAGGACCGAGGCACCTGGAGACTGATGGTAAACAATGGCATATCAGTCGCTGATGCGAGGAGAGGCCAGTTGGCGGCAGAGAAACGTAAGAGAAAGAAGAACGCAACAGCAACCACAGTAACGCAGACTTCCCAGTATGTCTGCACCAACTGCAGTAGGGATTGTCACTCACGTATAGGCCTGCACAGCCACAGCAGACGATGCCAACAGAGACAGACAACACACCAAGGGCGCTATTCTCATGGTGTTTTGAGATCGGGTCGCCAGTGATGATGATGATGGTGTCATACACACGGACTTATAATAAATTGTTGTTTTTTACTGCTAGAGTTACTTTCGGCCTAGCACTACGTTCATTTACACATGTATAAACATACTTATTACACCACTTAATTGTGTCCTAAAATATTGTTGCTGTCTTCACCAAAAAATACTGTTACACAGACAAATATATCATTGTTGTATAACAGTCTAGATTTTTCTCTTCTTGGCTGAGCTAATGTTGGTGCTCAAAAATAAATAATGAATGCAACCCGAGTGAATTTGTCGGAGGACTCCACTTCATCGCCGTAGAAGAATCGCCTAATTGATTTTGCACCTCTCTGTGCAGTCAACTATTGAGTGTTTTCACGTGGTAATGCAATCATACCAAACTGGATTCGGCTTGGTATTGGTGTGGTTTCAATTATTAAGTTATATTTGACCCTTAGCATGTGTATATTTAATTGTGTATATGAAGGTGTTTTAATGCCACAAGTATGAAGTACGCATCAACAAGTGGAACGAGGTCACTATCGGTGTTAGGATGACTGGTCACCCGACCCAACGTGCAAAGTCTGCAACCTCATCCTCGCTTTCAGAATCCACCACTTACATATTGATACAATCTAAATAAAGAATTCCTAGATTTTAATATTTTTCTTTCAGCATTAAGATTTTCAGATTATTGTTTTTGTTCTGCTAAATGAATACTAAGAGATCTCATTTGTTACCAGATGCGTACATGATAAAGAAATAATAACCGAAGTTATCAGTAAATTTATCAGATTTGTTATAAAAAGTACTGTGAAACACAATATTTGCATGTGATATACCAGGTACTTCTGAGGTTCCTGCTCCTTCTTCTCTTTGTGTATTCAGAAAGTTCATTTGATTTCCTAATCTGGTGTTGTCAGCCTCGATCATAATATTTTAAATTCGCTTATTGCTTTGTTGCATCATTATCATTGCTGATTACCTCTTGCATCCGTTGAATTCGTTTTTCTCTAATAATAAGGTCTCCACTCATTGCATCGCCAGAATTGTTAACTTTTCATACCGTTTTTTGTGTCGACATAATCTTTGATAAATGCAATCCATATACCGTTGGGTTATTCAGCCAAGTTTGCAACATCATAGTCGAATAGAATCCTTCGCCGGAACACAATATTTATTGGTTCAAATTCTTACGCGTCATTAGGAAGTCTAACAGTCATCCAGGTACCTTTTAGACGCCCTCTACCGAAAACACGAGCGAATGATTCATGGAGAATACCAAAGATTGCTCCAATTAAATATTAGATCAATTGATCTAAGCGCAAAGCGAACCCAGTGCGATCTCCAATATGCGGGATTTCGCAATTGTGATTTGCGTATAATGTTAGAAACAAAATCTGTTTTCTTCGATGACATCATAATAACCGAGGTAACGGTTGTGGTTGGGCCTGCAATGGAACGATGCAATGTAGCATTTATTTCATAAAGAATCACTTCTGAACTAAATAGTTATGCTTGAACCCTATTAATAACATTTGGTGCGTTGTTGCCAGCACGAACAAATCCCAAGTATTTTTAACCTATCCGTAAGGTCACGAGGGTCACACAATCCACCAAAATCTTCATATGTTACTTGATGTGCTTTTCTTTGCAATTCATGGTCTTCTGGAATTAATGGGAGGGTGGTGAACGTTTTCGGACCCAGAGTGCATCGTGAGCTTAGCGGTTTTGTTGCTTATATACACATTGTTGCCCATCTGCACATTGTTGTCCCGCTAGCTCCCTGTTCGCTTCTGCTTTATTGGCATTTTGGCATATTATTCAAATGTGGGTCCAAGTGGTTGGACCTGCAGGGGTGATACACGTCTTGGCTGGTGTATAGTTGCATGCTGTTCGTAGGTTTGGAGTAATACGTGTATTTGGTCATCCGAGTGCAGAAATATTGTATGGCTTTTGCTCATATGCATGTCTTTGTTTAGCTTCTTATTGTTCTCCTAGAAATTTAGTCAAGTCTTCTTGTTTCTGGACATACGAAAGTTTTTGTTCCAGTAGCCGCTTGTTCATTTCCTCTGTTTCTCATGATAATTCTTGTATTTATCCCAGTGCTTCTTTAACTCGGGATGTAGGTTTTGGCTTGGGTACATCTTCCAGTTGGAAATATTTATAAAAAAATACTCGCGTACATGTGCCACTGTATTCTTCTCATCACGTGGAGGTGTAAATATTTTTTTTAACAGTTTGTCTCCTGGAAAATTGTAATAGTGGGTCCAAGTTCACATAAGTGATTGGAGTTCGTATGATGTTCCGGATGTTTTTAGTCTTTCGATATCTACCTTTTGCATATTTGCTTGAAATATTTAGTTGCCTTCGTAAACTATTCCATATTCCATATTTAACTGTTTTATTCATTTGGTTAAAATAATTAAACAGCGCGTCAGTGGTTTGTTTGTACACAATTTCCCGGTATACCCATTTGGTCCACATGTCATTGACATGAAATGCTTTCTTCAACACATACTATTTTCATTGAGGGTATATTATGAGCCGTATTTATAGGATTTCAAGATCCACTGAAAACCTTTATCATTCAAATGGTGTGGATCGCTTATCAGCTTTGACCTGTACACTAGTGGTGGTTGAGGATTAACAAGTGCCGCTGTAATATCTTCGGGTAGTTATTTAGTTACTTTATCTAATTTCTCCATCGGTGCTGTCAGCTTTTCAGTGGTTTCAGTGGTTTGGGCTCTCCTGGCAAGGTTATCTACCAACGCGTCAAGGTGTTTCCACCAATTTCGGTTTTCTTACGAGGTTTGACGCGTGAGTTGCAGCAGTCGTGCAAACATTTGCTTCAAGTACTACATAAGATCTTGCCGTACAGTTTCTCTTAATATTACATATTTTAACGTGTTTGCGGCCGGCTGTCATCTCAACTATGTTCCCGTTGATCACAAGCATCTTTGGGGTGACGCGCCTAGGTCTTCGCTATGATATAACTAACAGATGTTGACACAATCTTTATCATTATTGTTTAAAGTTTCGAGACTAAACTGGTTCGACAATTGCGTGTTCAACCAGTCAAGTCAGGAAACTAAGTGGGATCTTGATGACATACAAAAACATATTCCGAAATATATCCCACGAGTAATCAACGACACACACAAAGTCCAATGAATGTTTTGAAGACACTGATATTAAATACTATAGTATAATCAACATGTTGCAGTTGTTTAGGATCACTTAGTCACGGATGCTTATAGTTTACATGCGTTTTTCAGTCGACCTTGAGAAAATATTCTTGCTGAGTTATCTTGGTGTTGAAGTATAAAAACGTCGTACTAAACAAGATTATGATCAATGTGATCAAGAATGGTTTGAGCTTCATCAACTGTGGAAAATCAGTCAGTGACAGATGATTTGTTTCTTTGTGGCGACTAAAATACTACCACAATATGACTGAATACATCAAAACACAGTTAATCGTCCATTGATGGCGCACTTATAAAGAACAGATCCCAAGTTAATCATTTATAAATTATATTGAAAATTAGTTGAATTTTTCTTGATCTGCACGGACTAAGGATCAGCGTACGAAGGAAACTTGGAAACATGACATCGTGCTTGGGTAGTTTAGGTTTCCCATGCTCAAAATGTCAATGACGATAAAAGCGGAGCTTTTTCTCTTTCTTGCTGGCATGTTAGGTACCATTTAGTGTATAACACGATCATCTCTTCGTATTGTGTACGATGCCGCATTAAGAGTCGTACTGCAAATCAAGCTCGAGTACAAACACGTAATGTAAGATCTGCGACCACAGGAACTTGTGTCATTTGTTGACCAAAGAAGATCACTTTTGTAGGTGGTAAACCCGGGTTCACTGGTAAACGTGCGTGCTCCAACAATCCGATAGCAGGACGCCAGGGGCTCCTATAAATTTAGATCGGGACCCTCCTGTATTCTTAATAAGGTGCCCACTGGGTTTATGATTCTGATGAAATAAAGACATTTATTTTCAAGATTTTCAAACACTAGTAAATTGTTAATATTTATCTCCATGTTTGCCCCTTATACTATACGAAGATCGTCTTCATTTCATACTTCTATCGAAGATGCAAAGTGAAGCATGTGTTATATTAATATGGACGATATTACCTGGGTTACCTATAATTAGTGTCCTCTTAACTTTAACAAATATGAGATTCTACCGGAAGGAAAGGACAAGGAAGACCGACTAAAAACGGCTAAAATTATTTCGGCATATACACTTGGATTAATATTGTGGCTTATTATCTTCTTTTTAAATTGTTATTTTGTTACTTAAGATGTTTCAAGTTAAAGGTTAATTAACAAAGCTGCCCCTTGCTCATGCTTGCACTAATGTAATACAACTCTGGTTAAATATATATTTTAAATGCACCGATGAACAAAATCAACACTATGAAGAGAAACGCTTCAGATGGTGATGAACATGCTCCAATTCGTAAGGAAGACATTGATAGAGCGATCAGACAGTGGCTGTCCAGGACCGGGAACAAATTAGGTGAAATATTAGTAGTAAAGGGGGATACATTAGCGACAATGGGAATTAGCATTACAGACCCCCCTGGGACAGATTAGCGACAAGGGAAATTTAACATGGAGAAAAATCGTGGGTCAGATTAGCGACAAGGGAAATTAACATGGGAATAAATCGTGGGTCACTCTAGCGACAAGGGGAATTTAACATGGAACTATAGTGTGGGTCTGTCTAGCGACAAGGGGAAATTAACATGGGAATAGGGGACTGTATAGCGTCAAAGGAATTTAAACAGGGTGGGTCTGTCTAGCGACAAGGGGAAATTCACATGGGGAATAGAGTTTGGGCTTTTGGGATTTTTTTTTTAAATTTAAATTTAAATTTAAATTTAAAAAAAGGGGTAGGCAATGGAAAGGCCATCTCTTTTCGAGAAATATGGGGGCCCTGAAAAGGGCCTTTGGATTTATGTTAATATGCCCTTAACATAAAGGGCATCTGTGGCATCTTCTTGTCCTCAAGCTGCGTCTTACAGCAGGGCCATACATCAGAGTCCTCTTGAGGCAACCTTGTCTATGTAGACTCTTCGTATCCACAAACTGCTGGTGGTCCTGTGGACAACGGTCCACTTGGATCGGACATACATGAGCATGTCCGTCCTGAACATCATTGAAGACACGAAGGTGGAAGATTCAACGTCAGTCCACATCTTGCGGCTACGAGAATAGCTGAGTGAGTGATTGCACTGAACTGCGCTTATTTATAGGTACAGGTAGGATTGAAACGGATTTAGTTCATTCACCAATCCAAACACGCGTTACAAAATTCAGTCAGCCCGCATCCAATCCGAAGAGAGCAGTCTGTGACGTCACGTAGTCTATATAGATTTGCTAGCGCTTGTGTGCAGTCAATCTATGCGACAGTGATTCAACATGACGGAAACTCAGAAAACGATCCATTGGGGTGCACCAGCAGGGGAGACTGCCCAAGGGAACCCGGACTTACTTTCAGAAGAGGTACATTGGGATTTTGTGGATTTTCTTACCTCGCAAGAATTTGTTCCGGAACCTTCGTTACCATCTTCATTACCGCAAGTGGAGAATTTTAGACAGAGACAGAAAGAAGAATTGGAGAAATTTATGCAACGACAAAAGGAAGCGGAACAAGCTTTTCTCCTACAGCAACAGCAACAGTAACAAGAAGAGGTAAGAAAAAAACAACAGCAACAACAGCAAGAAGAAGTAGCAGCAAAGAAACAAGAGGGTGAAAATCAAACGGCTACGGTACTGTTGGACATTTTAGCGGAGTTAAGAAGTCTGAAACAAATGTATCAGACTTCTTTATCACGACCGAAGAGAATACGACCTTCCCGAGCTAAACACGCCAACCCTGTGACTAAGCCTATCGTACCACCCTTAGTGATTTCAACCCAATCATCAGAAGTAGGCCTTGGCCGTGGCAAAGGCTTAAGGCAGTTAAAGATGATTGGTTAAACTCACCCCTACACCAAAATAAAAGGCCCTTTTCAGGGCCACCCACATTTCTCGAAAAGAAATACAATTTCAATTTGCCAATCACTCAAAAATAAATCCCACCCATTTTACCTTATAGTACGTGTCTGTGTATGAGTGCGTGAGTGTAGCTTCTTATTTTAAAATCAAAACTCAAAGACACTTACCTTATATCATTCATGTATTCTTTTATCCATTTTTTTACAATCCAATTCACAATTCACCACAGAACACTTTAATTAAAAGTTCATTGACTTCTTCTTTCTCCTTGTTTAGTCTCTCTGTTTTTTGAATTTCTTCACCGTTTTTTCCTCATTTTCTTCCCTTCTTCTTTTCTTCTCCTGTTTCTTTGCTTCTTTTAAATAGAATTGTCTTCTTTCTTCCTCTTCTTCCTCTGAAGAATCTCTCTCTTCTTTCGAAGAATCCCTCTCTTCTTCTGAAGAATCCTTCTTTTCTTCTGACTCCTCTTGTTTCTTTTTTGGGCAATCTGGAGACCAATGTCCTTTTTCTTGACAATAATAACAGGTATCTTGACTTTTGTCTTATTTAGCCCCTGTTTTTTTCTTTTTTGACGGTCTGGACACTCTGAAGACCAATGCTCTTTCTTCTGACAGATATAGCAAGTATCTTGACTTTTATCTCGAAAGGAAGGAGAGTAGTCCGTCGGCTGGTCTGAAGAGAATTTTCTAATGACCCCTCGCAAAGCTCTGACGAAACGTTCCATCTGGGTAGTCTCTTCCATCGTTGTGCTCGGCTTGAGAGTGAAATGAATAGTGAAAGGACAAGACACACACGCTTTTTATATACGCTGGTTTGCCAAGACTATAAATTAGTCTATGGTGTTTAAACTTGAGTCATTTGACGTTTTGCACTCAAGATGAAACGATCCCATTCATTCGAGAAGAAAGAAGAAGAAGAAGAAAGTAAGAGGCAGAAACGTGATCTATCGCCTCGTACCAGGGCTGAAATCTTGGCACAAATTCATGCCAGTGATTTTGAAGAGGACATGAGTGAACCAGAATCCGAACCCTCTAAACCAAGTTCACCACCCTTAGTCAACCCTGAAAAGTACTATTCCATTCGAGAGACGGAAAAGCGCTCCTCTAGAAAATTTAGAACCACGGCTTACACCTACACGGTGAAGTTTAAAGATTTCAAGGCCGACGTACCCTTGGAGAAAGCAGAAGGGTTTATCACCGAGATGTGGGATTCTTTGCTCACCGCACTCAAGCGACAATGTCAAGCCAAAGAAGACGATCGCTTGACACTATCGATAGATCACGACGGTTTGAAATCCCCTGTTTGGATCGAGTTTAGCAGACCCGCAGAACTGACCCCTTCCAAAGTCATGGACAAGATTCAACACGTACAACAATCTAATGACCAGTTTGACATCACCGATGTTAAAGCCACACTGAAAATGGCCCACGTCTCTCCTCCTCAAGGAACTGGATGCAAAAAGATGTTATTGGTGGACGACCTTCGCAACACCAAAAAGAGTCTCGTCCGAATTAACAACCCTCAAGACCAGATGTGTTTAGCCCGTGCCATCGTGGTGGGACGAACCTGTGCCAACAAGAACGACACGGTAGAATGGAAAAGAACCTGGAAAACTATTCAACGATGCGATCGAGCCAAACAACGAAATGAAGCAGAACTCCTGTTGCAACAAGCCGGACTGTCCAAAGACACACCCTGTGGCATTCCTGAGATGCAAAAATTGCAAGATGCCCTAGCTCCACGCTACACCTTGAAAGTGCACCCTCAAGAAATGCGCGGGTCTCTGTTGTTTCGAGGCCAAGACTTTAAGGACGGAAAATACATTCATGTCTATCATCACGATGACCATTTCGATACCATTACCAGTATCACTGGATTCCTGGGATACGGTTATTACTGTGAGAAATGTGACCATGGTTATAACAATCGAGAGCAACACAAGCATTGTGGATTGAAATGTTCAGGATGTTTGACCTCTTCACCCTGTCTGAGCGAAGAACCAGTGCCTTGTTCAACTTGTCTGCGCACATTTGTCAGCCCTACCTGTTACCAACAACATCTGAAAACGCAAGGTTCACAGAAGAAATGTGCTTGTCAACTCCTGAGATTGTGCTCTACGTGTGAACAAGTCATACGTACCAATAATACCAAGGCACACGTATGTTCAGGAAATAAAAAATGTCACATTTGTCACCACATCGTGGACTTGGAACACGAATGCTACGTGCAAAAATACCAACCCCCACCAGAGAAAGAGGACGGTCACAAGAAGAAAGGCAATTTCATCTTTTTCGATTTCGAATGCATGCAAGAAACTGGCATTCACATTCCTAATTTCTGCGTGGCTCATCGAGCGTGCGAGAAGTGTACTCAAGAACCTATCTTCAGTCATTGCCCTCACTGCAGCAAGATTCCTGGAGGACGTGAAAAAATCTTTCGGGGACCAAACACGTTAGCCGATTTTGCCCAATGGGTCTTAGACCCCATCGACAAGACGTGGAGCCAAGAGGACATCGAACGTTACGGAGATTGTCATCGTCATGCCACGGTGATGGCTCACAATTTCTCCGGATACGATGGACAGTTTCTTCTCAGATACTATACGGAACAAGGCACCGAACGTCCTAAAGTGACTTTGAACGGAGCCAAAATCATTTTCATGCAAGTGGGACAAGTACAGTTTAAAGATTCGATGAGTTACTTGGCCATGCCTTTGAGCCGAATGCCTAAAACGTTTGGAATGACAGAAATGGCTAAAGGGTACTTTCCACACTTTTTCAATACGGAAGCCAATCAACACGCCGTTCTACCCCATTTGCCTGAGGCTCACTATTACGACCCCGACAACATGCGTACCGAACAACGAGAAGCTTTCTACGCTTGGTACCAGGCTCACGCCTCGGACCCTTTCGACTTTCAGGAAGAAATGCTAAAGTATTGTCGTTCCGACGTGGACATTTTACGGCGTTGCTGTGGAAAATTTCGAGAATTGTTCATGGAACACGGAGGGGTCGATCCTTTGAATGAAGCTTGCACCATTGCCAAAGCGTGTTCCTTAGTGTACCGCCAACGATTCATGCCTGAAAACACCGTGGCTGTCATCAGTCCTCAAACGACCCACTATGTCAAGCGTCAATACTCGGTCAAAGCCCTACGTTGGTTACATTACTTGTGCGACAAGGAAGACAAATGGATTCAGCATGCCCGCAACGGACGAGGCGAAAAGATCATCGGAACGTATTCGGTCGATGGCTGGGACTTAGAAAACCCCAAGATCGTGTACGAGTTTAACGGCTGCTTATTTCACGGATGTCCCGTCTGCTACCCTGACACTAAAAATCAGTTTTTACAACGAACCATGGAAGACTTGTACCAGGACACTTGTCAGCGACGCCTAAAGTTAGAACAGCAAGGATACCAAGTGGTGGAAATGTGGGAACACGAGTACGATCACCGTTTGAAAACCGATCCCGAGTTTAAACGCCTCGTGGAAAGTTACCAGTTCATGGACCCGCTGAACCCGAGGGATAGTTTGTACGGAGGAAGGACCAATGCCACCTGTTTGCTGTACCAAGCCAACGAAGAGAAAGGAGAAGAAATCAAATACTTGGACGTGTGTTCGCTGTATCCCTACGTGTGCAAATATTGTCGCTTTCCTGTAGGGCACCCGCAATTGTTGACGGAACACATCGACCTGAAAAACATTCGACAATACGAAGGCTTGATCAAGTGCAAAGTTTTGCCTCCCACGAACCTATACCATCCCCTCTTACCTCACCATTGTCAAGGCAAACTGATGTTTCCCTTGTGCCGTACTTGTGCCGAAACGTGCAACCAGGACCAACCTTGCCATCACAGCCAGGAAGAACGTGCCTTGACGGGAACCTGGGTCAGCGTGGAATTATTCAAAGCTCTGGACATGGGATACCAACTGTTAGAAGTGTACGAAATTTGCCACTTTCCCAAGACACAACAGTACCACAAGGGTGACCCTACTCAGAAAGGCATTTTCGCCGACTACGTGGATGCCTTTTTGAAACTGAAGCAAGAAGCCAGCGGCTATCCTTCCTGGTGTCACACTCCCGAAGACCAAATACAATTCAAAGAGAAATACTATGCACAAGAAGGCATCTCTTTAGACCACATCGAAAAAAACGAAGGCAGGCGATCGTTTGCCAAAGTGATGTTAAATTGCTTGTGGGGTAAAATGGCACAACGACCGTGTTTACCCAAGACGGAATATTTGACAGAACCTTCCCGCTACTTCCAGATGATTCACGACAAAACCAAATACATGAAACACGTGGACGTCGTTCGAGAGGATTTGATCTTGGTCAATTACGAAGAAGATCTGGACTTTGTACAAGACGACCCTTTTGGAAATGTCATCATTGCGGCTTACGTGACAGCTCATGCTCGCTTAAAATTGTACGAAGCTTTAGAACTGTTAGAAGAACGCGTCCTGTACTTTGACACGGACAGTTGCATTTACATCCATCACCCGATTCAACAGCACCCTGACATCGAAGGAGACCGTTTAGGAGCCTGGACAGACGAGCATCCCGACGACAAGATTCTAAGTTTCGTCAGTGGCGGTCCCAAAAATTACGGCTACGAATACCGGGACAAACAAGGAGAAGTGCACACGACGTGCAAAGTAAAAGGACTGACTCTGAATCATCGTACCAGTCGAGTGGTCAACTTTGGGGTATTGAAAGAAGCCTTGCAATCGGGAGAGGATGGAAACTTTAAAGTGACCACCTATCAACCGAACATGATTGTACGTTTACCCACTCACCACATCGTCAGTCGACCCTTGGAAAAAGTCTATCAAATTGTATACCAGAAGCGAGTGCGACTTCCCAATCACTTCACCTTACCGTACGGTCACGTCGGTATTGGTCTGTGTATGAAAAGGAACCCTAGGCAAGATCGATAGTTCATTGTTCATTGAAGTAACTTACCATGTCGTTGACGAAGAAGAAGCCAGATTGGTTAGGAGTCAAATGTTGGACATCACCGAGACCAGGGTTTTGAGGCTTGGACACAAGAGGTGGCTCAGTATGCACGAGAGTTATTCAAGGAAAAAAGTTACTTTTCAACCTGTGTTAGTGACGGTGCCAGAAGAACCCGTCACCCAGGACAGGACTGTCGTGGACAGGCCTGAAAGACCCTTTCGGGAGGACACTTGTGTGACCTTACCCCTACTGTAGAACTGGTTAGAACTTTACCCAAAACATGTTGTACAGACACTTGTGTTTATTCCACGTTCATGGTTATCATGTGCCTTTTATTCTTGTACTTAAGCCTTTGGCTTTTATGCATTTTTGTCTTTCGTATTCATGTTTGAAAAAAAAAATTCAATAAACGTATTCTGAAAAAGTATATAAACTCTTGTCTTGTTTGTTTTTTTCGTGTCATAAGTGACATTTCTCACACCATGGCTACCTCTGCTGTCTCTGCTCCCTCTTCCTCTACTGTCAAAGTCATCGACGAACACTTAGATCGTGCCAGTTGGGAGGCTTTGTATCTTCGCCATCCCTTTAACATGCTCATTGCTGGACCTAGCGGTTCAGGCAAAACCGAATTCGTCAAACGTTTGATCGAACATAAACATCATTTGATCGATCGACCCCCTCAACGAATCGTGTGGTGTTACAAAGAGTGGCAATCGGCGTACAGCCTCTTGCGAGAAAGTCAAGGCGATTCCATCGTGTTTGTGGAAGGCATTCCTAAAGAAGACGACGGCATCGTCTCTGACTCCCGTCTAACCCATTTGGTCATTTTCGACGACATGTTAGGAGAAGACGAAGAAGAAATTAAACTGTGGTTCACGCGCAAAGGGCATCACCGTAATGCCAGTGTCGTTTACATCACCCAAAATTTGTTTCAACAAAGTAAAGCCCATCGCACCATCAGTCTCAATGCGCATTACGTGGTCTTGTTTAAAAGCCCTCGAGATAAATCGCAAGTGCAAGTCTTAGCCAAACAGTTAGGAACGCCATGGCTTACTCAGGCGTACGACGATGCCACTCAAACACCACACGCCTATTTACTCGTCGATTTGAAACCTACGACTCCCGAGGATTTGCGATTTCGTACCCACTTGTTTCACCACTGGTGCCAAGACGGAGGGCCTGTCCTGTACACGTCTCCGTCCTCGACTTCATTTCACTCCCCATGAAAAAAATCTATAAAAACCTCAGACCCTTTTTCGTCTGTCTCACACAGTGTGAACATGACGTCCCTTCAGTCGCATCTTCCCGTCAAATTGATTCGTGCCTTGTATGGCATCAGTCGAGAAAAAGATCCACAAACACGAGCTCGTGTCTTAGAAGCTAGTCTCAAAGAAGTCTTACGATGGTTCACGGTGACGGCACGTCAATTACTCCAAGGAATCATTCAGATTCCTCATCAAACCCAACGCTTTTTCGATCGAAACAAAGTCGCTTTGGTCCAACTGGCCGATCCCCGCATCGACACTCAAACCAAAAAACAAATCATTTTGAAACCTGGAGGGAGCGGTACTCTAGGAGGGGTCATCATTCGCTCACTTTTAAGATGGGATCCTAATGCCCCCAAAGTTATCCCCAAGACAAAAGTCCAAGGAAGCCCCAAGAAGAAAAAGAAAAAGACCAGGTCCCCAAGAAGAATAACTTCTCCAGTGGCAGGACCCTCCTCTGACCAGACACCACCACCCCGGAAAAAGAAAAGAAGCCCCCAGAAAAAGAAACAGAGAAAAAGTCCCCAGAAAAAGAAAAGTCCACAGAAGAAAACTAGTCGCAAGAGAGGCACCTCGGCCAGGACGCAACCTTACACTCGCAAACCACGACCTGCCACAGCGGTGACTGCGTCTCCGGCATCCTCACGTTTGTCCACTTCTCCGTTAATGACACCAGGAACTGAAGAGTACTTGGAGACGTTGATCACACCAAGAACTTCTCCGTTGATGACCCCCAAAAGAACTTCCCCAGTGGCAGGACCCTCCAATTTAGCGGCAGTGGCTGCTGCTCACAAAGTACCTTCTCCCAAAATCAAAGTCCATGAAAGATCGGGCATGTTACAAAGTTTACTGGATTTGTCCAAACAAGAACTGGCTCGATTTAGTCCGTTGCGCACCCCTGCACGACGTGTCATGCCTGTCCTCAAACTAATACGACGTCAAGACAATCAGTGGCGACGCGTTCCAGTATAAAAAAGACCTGTGACCAAGTCGGATATCAGTGTTTTTTGGTGCTCCTGAAGACTCAAAGATGTCACCCTCCAGAAAACCCCAAGGAAAGAAAAGGAAAGGATTGCCACCACGTTTAGCCAAACATGGGGACATGTTATCTGTCCTGTCCAAAGCTTCTCCACCCCTCCGAAAAAAACTCATTCAAACGGCCTCCAAAGAGGTCATCGATACCGTGTGCGAATGTTGTTTGAACGTTTTGAAAGGCACGATCCCTTTGTCCAAACACCAGAAACAATGCTTAAGCAAGCATCGTCACGTTCTTCGCCAAATGGTTCGAAAGAAAATTCCCATTCGTCAAAAAAAGAAGATGTTAGTGCAACGTGGAGGTATTTTACCTCTCTTGTTAGGCCCCATACTGAAAGGAGTCTTGGGAACCATGTTGGGAGGACTGGTGGGAGCAAGATAAAAAGGCCTCGGAAGTTCCAAGATCTCAGAATCGACCCCTGACAACCCCATGGAAGGACGAAAACTTGCTTTAGTACCTTACAAACGATGGATGGAATACCATCGGTGGCAAGAACAACACACCCCGCATTTACCTCCCAATCCCCATTTGAGCGAGATGTCCCAGTTACAACACGAATTGCAGTCCTTGATGGATCGCCAAGATTTGTCCGAAACAGAAAAATCGCAAAAGTACGGTCAACTCTTGCAACGACTGCAACTCTTTCACCAGAAAGCTTTAGACGAAACAGCTCTACCCACTCTGAAAGATTTTAAGACCTTGATGAAAAGTCCAGCACCATCACCAGTACCAGTACCAGTACCAGTACCACCAGTACCCGTGACCAAGACAGAAAAAGGAAAAGAAGAAGAAGAAGAAGAAGGATTTCAAACTCCACCAGAAAAAGTACGCAAGTTAACAACACCACCTACCTCCAGAATTGGATGGATTAAAAAGATGATGGCCACCCCTTCTTCCTCACAAGAGAAAAAGAAAGTGAAGACAGAAGTGAAGACAGAAGTGAAACAAGAACCGATATCCCCCTCTCAGACATCCTTCTCCTCTTCGACACCTATTGCTGGCCGCACACGCAAAGCATTACAATCCAAGAAAATACCCCAAGAGAAAAAGAGTAGCATCCTCCAAGAGTGGGTATCTTATTAACACACCAACCAACACAAAAAAAATGGAAAAAGTCTTAGCCAGCATTTACTACGATCCCTCCCATCCTGCAGGTTACGCAGGAGTTCAAAAATTGTATCGTGCTGCCAAAACGCGACTGAAAAGTCTCCGTTTACCTCAAGTGCAACGATGGTTACAAGAACAAGCTACCTACACTTTACACAAACCCATTCGACGCAAGTTTGCCAGAAGTCGCACCCGAGTGGAAGGCATCGATCATCAATGGCAAGCCGATTTAGCCGACGTCTCTCATTTGGCCAGCTACAATCGTGGCTACAAATATTTGTTTTGTGTCATCGACGTCTTCTCCAAATTTGCCTGGGTCGTGCCCTTGACTTCCAAATCGAGCAGCGAGTTAGTGCGAGCCCTGCAACGGGTGTTGAAACAAAGCGGTCGTCACCCTCTTCGATGGCAAACGGACAAAGGTACCGAATTTCTGAACCAAGCTTTCCAAAAAGAATTAAAGAAACGTGACATTCATTTTTTTACCACCGAGAATCCCGAAACCAAAGCCAGCATCGTGGAACGTTTTCAACGCACTTTGAAAGAACGTATGTGGAAATATTTTACGCATCACCACACTCTGAAGTACATCGACATCTTACCGCACCTGGTGCAAGCGTACAACCAATCTTACCATCGAAGCATCGGACGTGCCCCTCAAGACGTGACTCCCGACAACGAAGTGCTGGTGTTTGAGCGTCTGTTTGGTACGTCCCCGACGAAGGCTGTCCCCAAGAAAAGTGGAGAGTTGGCCGTAGGAGATTGGGTGCGCATTGGCAAAACCAAACGCACTTTCGACAAAGGTTACTTACCTAACTGGACGACCGAATTGTTTCGCGTCACTGGACGAGTGCATGGCCGTCATCCTGCCGTCTATAAATTGGAAGACATGAACGGAGAAGTGCTCAAAGGAACGTTCTATTTGCCCGAGTTACAACGTGTCACCAAAAAAGAAGACGACGTGTACGACATCGAAAGCATTCTCGAACGCAGAACCCGTAAAGTGGGCAAACGACGTGTCAAAGAAGTCAAAGTACGTTGGAAAGGATATCCACCCAGTTTCGATTCTTGGATCGACGCTTCGCAAGTCATGGACTATAAAAAGAAGTGACCATCATGCCCTTTCACACAGCAGACGCAGCTACGTCGACCACTCCTCCTTCACCTAGTTCTTCTGTGCAAGATTTACAAAAACAACCCTTGTGGGTGTGGTGTGGAGAACGTGTGCCTAAAACGCAAATCGTCTTTTTCTGCCAAATCTTTGTGGTGTATTGTGTCATCGGGGCAGCCATTGCCAATTTGAGTTTGCAACAAGGAGACAAACAATTGTGGACCATTTTATTGAGCAGTTGCATCGGTTACCTGCTTCCTAATCCCTCCCTGAAATTCACCTCGAACGGGAACCCCGGGAACCTTGTGTCCAGTGCCAGTGCCAGTCACCACTTCAATCACAACCAGAACCCCATTTTGGGCGGAGACACGCCTCTGACGTCCAGTAACCCCTCGGACAGCCACAGAACTCTGGAATTATGAGTCACCAAAACCAATTTTACTTAACCTTACCCAGTGACAGTTCCATGGAGGTGTTTCCCAAGAACACGTTGTGCTGTTACACGGCCAAATTACCTCAAGCCATCCAGTTAGATCACGAAGCCCATTGGGAAGTGGCTTTAGTAGAAATGATTCACCCGACCCAAGTCCTCAATGTCCTTCCCAATCAAAATTTTTTTGATGTGGAAGTTCATGACGAGGAAATGCAACAGTGGATGGATAGCAATGTCAAATATGACAAGAAAACCCGTACACAAAAGTACACCACCTATCACTTGTTCATTCCCCCAGGCTATTATTTTAGTGGTCAACATTTGGTCAGCACCATAACCTCCAGGTTTAATGTCGTGTTTCTGAAAGCTTTGGAGCATGTCAACAAAAATGTCACCATGGAGTACCACAAAGCAGCTCGTCGCTTCTTGATGAAATTTGAACGGAGTAAAATCCTGTCCATTTTATTTTGTCCTGAATTGTATGACATGTTGGGCGGAGACATGGACATGAGAAAGACCATGATCAAGAAAAACGAATTACCCATCGTTTACGACAACGAGTCTTTTAGCAAGTTATTTCGTGCCCCGGTAGAACTGAACCAAGGACTGAATTTGATGTTCGTGTATTCCGATGTGGTGGAGCACAACGTGGTGGGACACATCTCCGTACCGTTACTGCGTGTCATTCCTTTCAAAGTGGATTCTGCCACGAACACTGACGAGGAAGGTGAAAACACTTACCACGTCCACCGCGAATTTGTCCATCCTCACTATTTGCCTGTCAGTAAGTCGTATTTGGACACGGTCAACATTGCTATAAAAGGAGATCTGGGACAAAATATTCCATTCACCAAAGGAAAAGGCACGGTGAAACTCCATTTTCGAAAACGGTTCTCTCACGACTCTTAAGTCATGTATCCAGTGTACCGAGGGGTTGCTCGACAGCGAGGACACGGCTTAGGAGACATGTTAAAATCGGCCTTTCGTTCGGTGGCCCTGGTGTTGAAACCGATGGTGACACTCGGATTGCACGCCTTGAAAGATGCGGCACTGACGCAAGGCAAAGAATTTCTCCAAAATGTCATCATCGACAAACAAAACCCTAAAGAAGCCTTCATGAGGGCAGGCAAAAATGTCTTGCTGCAAACGGGCAAAGACATTTTAGGCCAACGAGAAACACCTATAAATGCCCTGCACGCTACCGAGTCAGGCATTCAGCAAGGACAAGGCAGAAAGAGACGACGAAGAAAACACCCTTTCACCAGACTTCAAGCGAGAAAGGCCAAGAAAAGAAGAACCGTTCGAGACTTAGACGTTTTCGATTATTGAGAAAAGAGACAAAAAAAAAAAATGCTGCACCGAGAATCTTGCGCTTGTTCCAAGACGGAACTGGATCTGTTTGCCATGCCCCCCACGATGATGACGATGCAAGAATCCCAGTGGGTGGAATTTCACCCCGTCTCCTCACTGACCGATTCCGCTCCCATCGAGTTTGAAATCAAAGGACAGCCCGAAGATTACATCGATCTGAATAGCAGTTACTTGTACCTGAAAGTCAAAATTCTAGATAAGACTGGAGGTGCTATAGACGATGAAGCAGTAGCTCCCGTCAACAATTTCATGCATTCCTTGTTCAGTGGAGTGGACTTGTACTTGAATAACAAACTGGTCAGTAGCAGCATGGATACTTACCCTTATCGTGCCTACCTGGAAAATCTCTTGACGTACGGAATAGATGCCAAGAACACTCATCTCAATGCCTGTGTGGTATGGGAAGCTGACGAACCTACCAAGTTTGAAATATTGGAAACTGATGAAAAGAAAGACAACAATGATGGATTTGTAGAACGAAGAAAGAGAATCACGGGAGCCGACACAAGTTTAGAACTGATGGATCGTTTGCATTTGGACATGTGGTTGCAAGAAAAGTATTTGCTGAACGGGGTGGATGTCCGCCTGAGACTGAATCGTAGCAGTGCCGCTTTCCATTTGATGGCTGATAGTGACGGTTACAAAACCAAAATCCTAGAAGCCAGACTCTACGTACGCCGTGTGGAAGTGTTACCTAAAGTGGGAAACGACATCAGTCAGACGTTGAGCAGAACGACTGCCAAGTATCCCATACGACGCGTGGAAGTGAAAACCTTCACCATTCCCAAGGGACAGCGATCCATGATCGAAGATCATCTGTTCCAAGGACAGTTACCCAAACGTTTGATCGTTGGTATCGTCGAGAATACAGCCTTCAACGGAGCTGCCGAAAAAAATCCTTTCTACTTTCAACACTTTGGCGTGTCCAAAATCGAAGTCAGTCGCGATGGCAAGACCTTGTGTACCCGACCTTTCGAACCTGACTTTACCAAGAAGAATTACTTTAGATCGTACTTGTCCCTGTACGAAGGCACCGGACAGTTAGGAACCAATACCAGTCACGGTATTACATACGAGGATTATGCAGGAGGCTACGCTTTGTGGGCTTTCGATTTCACTCCAGACCAAGGCAGCGACGAGGGACATTTCCACCCTATAAAATCCGGCCAGATTCGTGTGGAAATTCAGTTTAAAGACCGAGACCCTGATGAAACGGTGAACGTCATCCTGTATGCAGAATTCGATAATACCATAGAAATCAACAGTTTGAGAAAAGTCATCCTAGATTACTAGAAACCATGGAAGACTGTTATCCCTCTTTACCTAGTGGAGAAACGTTTAGTGTTGGATTATTGTTAAAAAATGTTAGAGTTCTTGTTGTTTAGTGTTAAGTGATTTTTGAATAAAAAAATGTTGTGTTTTGAAAAAAATTGTTTGATGTTATATTGTTGGATTATTGTTAAAAATGTTAGAGTTGTTGTTTAGTGTTAAGTGATTTTTGAATAAAAAATGTTGTGTTTTGAAAAAATGCCTTTGTCTTTTGTTTAGCTATAAGAATGTTGGATTGATGCTCTTTCATTTCTTACTATCCCTCTCATGACACTCACTAAACGTTGCGACTCAAAAACCGTATGGGGATGTTTTCCTTCACGTCCGCGCTTTGACTTTAAGAACCGGGTTGTTTCCAGTCTAACCATCCATTGTCGACTCATCCTCCTAAGAAGATGTGCTCCAAACTAGCTAAACTCAACGAAGCCTACGTAAATTTGCTTAGGGTCAGACACAGTCTGATACCGAAGCCAGAAGAAATAGAGAATGTGAGAATGTTAAAAATCACTGAAGACCTGATAGAAGAGCTCTTCAGAGAAGAAATGAACAGGGAAAAAGAAGAATGGACAGAGAAGTACAGACTTCAGAGACAGCAGCAGCAACAACAACAACAAGAGCAGCAGCAGCAGCAACCTGAACCTGACAGAGGCTTTGTCGATTGCCGTATCGACACCAAAGAGTTCTTCTTTTCTTTCCGAAGAAGCAGACCTATCGCCAGAAAGTCTATCCTCAGAGGACATCGCATTCTTAGAAACTAAAAAAAGAATGCCATAGCAAACAAAAAAAAAAAAACAGCCCTTTTCAGGGCTACCCCAATACTCTAGAAAAGAAATAACGATCGATTTGCCAATGTGTGTAGGTAGAATAGTGTGAAAATAAACACTAACTCTTTTTTAAAAAATGTGAGGGTATGTGTTTGTGTGTTAGTAAGTGCTTAAGTAAGTTGGTATGAATAGTAGATTAAAATCATGTTTTTTTTTTTTTTTGTGTTTGAGGTGTATATTTGGAGTTAGATTGGATTGCTTTGCGTATGTGGATAGTCTAATGAAGTGATTTATAAAAAATTTTAAAATAGTGATGGGTAGCATAAAAAAGTGAGTGAGTGTTTCTTTTAGGTCCGCGCGTTGTTGTTTTTGGTCATGATGTAGGTAACATCAATTTTATGTTTTTTAGGTGGATGTTTTCCTTCACGTCCGCGCTTTCACTATAAATTGAAACTCGCTGGGCAGTCTAGCTACCCTTGTTGATTGATCAACACCAAAAATGAACACGAGACTGTCTAAACTGTTGGAACTTCATGTGCATCTGGAATATGCCAGGCGCCTGTTGAATGAACTGGCCGCGGAAGCCATTGTGGAGGAGGGAAGGATAAGAGAGGAGGAGGAAAGAAGAAAAAAAGAAGAGGAGGAGAGAAGATATAAAGAAGAAGAAGAGGAAAGAAGATACAAAGAGGAGGAGAGAAGAAAAAAAAGAAGAGGAGGAGGAGGAGAAGGAAAAGAAGAGAAGAAGAATAAATTTCAGAATCCCAGAGAGCGAAAATTGGGATTCTGAAGCGACATATCCTGCCTCTGCTCTCTCCCCCAAAAAAGTAAAAAGTAACTGGGGGATAAGATGTGTATGTGGCGCCAGGCCTGGAAGGTGCCACCATTAACCAGGTGTCCATGAAGTTCCAAAAAAAACCAGCCCTTTTCAGGGCTACCCAATACTCTAGAAAAGAAATAACGATCGATTTGCCAATGTGTAGGTAGAGTAGTGTGAATATAAACACTAACTCTTTTCTAAGATAGTGTGAGGGTCTGTGTTTGTGTGTTGGTGCTTGTAAGAGCTCAGGTATGTTTGTGTGAATAGTAGATTATGGGTTTCTTTATTGTTTCTTAGCGTATGTGGAGAGTATAGTTTGGGTTTTGTAAGCGCTCACGTACGATTGTGAGGATAGTAGATTATGGATTTTGTTTATTGTTTCTTAGCGTATGTGTTTGTGTGTTTGTGTTTGTGTGTTTGTGTTTGTACCCGCTCACGTACGATTGTGTGGATAGTAGATTATGGATTTGTTTATTGTTTCTTAGCGTATGTGGAGAGTATAGTTTGGGTTTTATTATATGAAATGAAAAAGTAGGGGATGTTTTCCTTCACGTCCGCGCGTTGTTTGGTCATGATCTAGGTAAGATCAATTTTACGTTTTAGGGGGATGTTTTCCTTCACGTACGCGCTTTAAGTATAAGAACCCACAGTATTCGTCGTTCAAACCATTCGGCAAAGAATAAAAAAAGAAGATGGCTTCTAACCAAATGGACAAAATACAAAGATTACAAGACGTTTTAGACAACTTAGGAATGATGGAGCAGATGTTGATAAGACTGGTTGAAGACCATTATTCCTATAGTCCCCATCGTGTAAAGATGGAAATTAATAACTTAAAAAAGGTAAAGGACAAGATTAGTGGTGTCATGAAAGAGATAAAGGAGGAGAAGGAGGATGAAGAGGAAAGAATAAGAATAAGCAAATGGAACGAAAAGATTGAAAAAGAAGAAGAAAATGAGAAGAGGAAGAAAGAAGAGGAGGAAGAGAAGAAGAAAGAAGAGCAGGAGAAAAAGAAAGAGAAGAAGAGAAAGAGTGTTGGAGATAAAATAAGAACTTGGTGGAGAAAAAGAAGAAATTAGAAGCAGAAGAAGAAGAAGAAAACCCAAAGGCCCTTTTCAGGGCCAGCCATATTTCTCGAAAAGAGATAGCCTTTCCATTGCCTACCCCTTTTTTTAAATTTAAATTTAAATTTAAATTTAAAAAAAAAATCCCAAAAGTCCAAACTCTATTCCCCATGTTAATTTCCCCTTGTCGCTAGACAGACCCACCCTGTTTAAATTCCTTTGACGCTATACAGTCCCCTATTCCCATGTTAATTTCCCCTTGTCGCTAGACAGACCCACACTATAGTTCCATGTTAAATTCCCCTTGTCGCTAGAGTGACCCACGATTTATTCCCATGTTAATTTCCCTTGTCGCTAATCTGACCCACGATTTTTCTCCATGTTAAATTTCCCTTGTCGCTAATCTGTCCCAGGGGGGTCTGTAATGCTAATTCCCATTGTCGCTAATGTATCCCCCTTTACTACTAATATTATGAGATCCGAATAACGACACTAGACAAATTAATACGAACTTCATTTCATCTTTTCATTCTCGAAGTACATACAGTACAACACTATGTGACAAATATGCTATGTTTATCAATATTATTGTAAATTCTGGTATATGATTTTTATTTATTTTTATAGCTCTTATTCAAGTCTGTAATGTGTATGGAATGTCTTTTGTTAAGTTTGACCTATGTGTCTTGACTATATCATTGCTTGGGATCTATAAATAAATGTTTTCGTTTGTGTTGACAATTAATAATAATAATCTTATTAATAAAATTAAAAATGGCGCCTATGGCGTAGTTTCTCAGTGACTGATCGAATATCGATTTTTCGAAAATGTTTATGTGGCTTCTCATTTGTTGAGACGTAAATACGTATTTCGACGTAAAATCAATAGTGTATGCTGTCAGGTGAGGTCTATTGCAAAGTACAGTCGCGACATACAGTGTATATAAGGAGAACATTAAGCATTTATTTCATCTCGAATTTTGAAGTCATTCACTTATTTTGTTCATGATGTAATTCTAGAGGTGTTTTATGTTGCACTTATATATTATTCTAGAGGAAACAAGTTTGTTTGGACTGTCCATTATTTGGGCTATGATATTATTCTGGAACTGCTATAAATTATTGGAATGATTTCTGGACAATGCCATCTTAACTACGTCACGGTTCTCGTATTTTCCGAATTTGAAAATTGTAAGGGATTTTTCTATTGTTTAGGACTTTCATATACCTCTTTATATGGACTAGCGTGGATTCACTTCATAATACTGTAAGTTCTTCTCTCATGTTTCATTTATAACTTTCATGATTAAATGGTTTGAATTTTACAAAACATGTCGGTTTCGCTTCTTTACTGTTACTCAAGTGTGAGCTGTAACAACAAATAGTAATGAAAATAGGACAATTATGGAAATATGGATATTCGAGTAATTACTTGTAGAATTTGAGTCAACGCTTTGGGATATTTATTTTCTTAAAATCACCATCCCTGGACCTGTGTCTAAATAATTTCGTTTGAGTACTGAATGCACATGCTAGTCTGTGGTGATTCCGCTGCTACCATAATAAAGTTACTGAGAAAACCTTGGAGTAAATATCCTGGTGAAAAACACATTCTTGGAAACAATTAGTGTGGGCCTTGTACAATGTTGGCTATAGGAGTTGGTTCTAGCAAGGAACTGAAACCCTAAGAGGCACACACAAACGGCGTCGATGGTGCATGTTACTAATAAGATATCGCGTTTCTTACATCACGTGATATCCATGCGATTAAACGTGCATATATTGGTCTCATCCATGATATGAAAGCAATCAGTGAAAGAATCGCCAGATTGATCATCAAAGAAACCATGAACGCTAAAATTGCGCTTATCATCTTAGGCTGTCACCGCATACCGATTTAATTTGATAATAGTACAATTCTTATATGATGTAGAGAGACTTTGACAGCTTCAGTTTCGATGTTTTTTATACTGCTTATTTCAATTAAACCACTACTGAAGATTTTATGTGACTCAAATGCCTGGACAGCAATTATCTTTCGAAGCTTATCACGTTCACTATCACAGAGAAGGTCGATTCGAATCCGTTCTTGAAGATTCACCATAGACTTGCCAAACACAGCATAGTTCATGCGTTAAACAACTCTTCTCAAACTTGGTCATTGCTGCAGTACACAGGATTGTATTTATTTCAATTCACCTGTACTATCCCCATATAAAAAAGCACATTTTTCCAAGCGTGCACGTACAAAGCGATAATGGGGCTAACTTCTTCACAGTTGTTGATTTTCGTAATTTGAATAGTAAATTATATGTCACCAGCCTAAGTACCCAATATATATATGGCACACCTATTCCTAGCCACATACATAGCTGGATGATTCATATGTGAACTACGTCGCTGTTTTAAGATCCCAAATTTGGCACAAGCTTTGTAAATTATGTGTACCTGCTTCCAGAATCGTCCATTTGCACACGATGTTAACGGGGACAGCTACTCATTGCGCATCGACAAAGCTTCCGGTACTAGAGCATAACCACTATCAGCTTATGAATCTCGTATAGATAGTCCCAGACAACTTTAGGAAGTATCCGATGTCGCTTTCGCTTTTATATGCTTGTATGTTTACACTCCACTGAAACCCACCAATTAGTATGGGCTTCCATATTTCTTAACCATAAAGACTTTTGGTGTTTAAGTACATAATGTAATTTTCAGAGGATGTGGGATTGTATCTATCTACACATTGGGAAGCCCCAGTTCTAATACTGCCTTGGAAAGAAATGTATTTTGACTACGAAACGTGGACCAGACATTGTTTGTGTGTTCATAATCACAGTGATGAATATAATGCCATAATCGGAAGCATTCAGAATCAGCAAACTGTACCCAACCGCTCATGTGCTGGTATGGCTACACCCCTTTTATATTTATCAACTTCAGCTTGTCAGTATTGGTGGTACTGCATCTACTGGTGATGTTGAATCCGTCGTTGGATCCCTTCGCAATGTCAGTGGCTATCATGTAGAGACTGGAATTAAGGAACTGCAGTGAGTCAGCAAACTGCAGTTGACCCAGCCTAAACATCATGCATTGCCTCATATTGTTCGGGAACACGCTTATTGGTTCATTTGAAACTGCTACGACTCCTTTCATAATCAGGTAACCAACATACCGACGCATTTTATGAACCACCACTAGGAGTCTTGTTTTACTTGGGTGAATTCGCATCTGACGGACGTCTGCATGCCCTGTGTGCGGATCCTCTATGCACACCAGTAATATAACAGTGGCAGTCGATGTTAAAAGGGGCAACATAGATCTAGCAATGAGTGGCCACGGTAAACTCCCGAATGATTTTAGTTATAATTATGTCTGCACGAGAGGAGAACTATTATTGTTTCGAATTCGTTGTAACCTCAAGTGATTTAAGATACACATCATCTGAGTTCTAATCCGATGCTACATTGGTGGCTCATTTTGTACATCACATCTGACAGTAGTAAAACTAAATCCGCATGGAACTTATTCAGTTATTTGCTTTGCATATGTCTGAGCATCAGGTGCGTCCACTGAATTGTTAAGACAGTCCGCGTAAATTGTATACGGACGTTTCATCTTCCGTTCGACCGCGTTGAATTTCCAAATGTTCTAACTTGGTTCTAGCATGATTGTACTCTACGGTTTTCACTGATTCTAGCGAAGTCATGGTCGTGAAGCAGCTGTTGGATGGTGACTAAGCACAGGAAGCATTGACATGGAAATGTTTTCCCCTTGTACGTGATGCTTCGGTTAAACAACAGAGAATGATTATTGTATCAAAACATAATGGTACAGCTTCTGAACCATTGATCTCGCTTAGCAGCAACATATAAATCTTGGTCCGCCCATATGATATGTTGGTTTTGATCAGCTAGGGATAGCTCGAGGGCATGCGAATTTTAGTAACTTGTACTGGAAAGTATATATCATGAAAACGTTGTTCGGGCAGATGTTGCTGGTACTGTCGCTTTTCTGTTTATCTGAATTGTCGCTCGCACGTTGCCTCGCAAACACAGCCGCCCATTTAAAACATTAATTGTATCGTTCTCCACGTTTGTCACAGCTCTGCAGGAACATACGCTGGGTTGGAATAGAACGTAACCAGTGGAATGTCTTTAACAAGGAAATATCAGTTGAATTTCCACGCACCTGTCCTGAGTGCATCATGGCCTTGTACATAAACATTTTTCCACGTCAGGAAAATCCTTGAAAAGTTGTGTATATTTATTTATTATTGGTGCAATTAAATTTGCCCTTGAGGATCACAGAGCACTGCTATAAATTCACGGATTTGCATTTTCTATACATCATTATTGTCATGGCGAAATGGCATAATCAAACTTCACACGAAGAACAAATTTCATCTTAACCAATGAGGTGCCCATCTGCTGTAAGTCCGATACGATTTTAGGGTGTATCTTTGAAAGATGTTTTGCAACGTCTTTACCCCGATCATATTCAATCGGGATAATTGTTCGATAATCTTGTAAACCAAAGCCACGTTTATGTAATTTAAACTCAAGTACATGTAATTGTCGTGCTTTTGTGGCATCGTCAGTGACAATGGTTTGAGCAATAGATCGACGATGCTCTTGTTCATCACCAAATAACGGAGCAATCTCAGCCTGCTTGGCTCGTGTAATCGTAATTGTAATTGGCATCTAATTTATATCGTCAGGTTTACTTTCTGTTTCATGTATAACAAAATCATGCTTCCACATTTTCTAATTTTTAAGAAATATATTATTTTCTGCGTGTAATATTCGAATCTGCAACATCATAGTTAGAATTATAGTCCAAAGAGAATAATTAACAGGTAAATGTAAAACGTATGCTTAAAGTTAATATGCTGTTGGATAAACAGATGCACACACTCCTCCTAGATGAAGTCAATGTGAGAACTACTCCATTTTGAATTACTATCACATGGCTTGTTATATACATATAATAATAGAGCATTGAAATAATAACTATTAGGCATTTCACTAGTTACGCCAACTTTTATTTGAGCAGTTTTCACATTGACGATTAACAATTTGTTTGACTCTTCTTTAAAGAGAAGAAATGTAAAATTCCACTTTGAGATCATAATTTGCACTCACGATTAACACATCTTAAGTTAACTTAAAAAAGCACTACGTTAAATTTCAATGGCACGCTGGAAAAGGGATATAAAATATCCTTACATTCAATGCTGCTCGCCTACGAAACAACAGAAAACTTGTAGTAAGTATGTATGCAAATATAAATCGATAGGCAAGCACACGGTGCTTACCAACGGTTGCTATGATAACTGCGGGCTATACATGTTTGCCAAAGCTCTTACTATAATAGTGGTCACTTTGTTTATGATGTGAGCGTTGATGCAAATAATAGATCTTCACGTATGTATTCACTTATGTCTGTTTTTGTATTTGTATTTGGGGGGACACTAATGTTCAATGGTTGTGTTTGTAATCCGATTCCGATTTCAGTTATCAGTATGTTTACCATATTTTGCGTTGATAAAAAGCATGACAAAAATGGCCAGTGGATAATGGGCGTTTATGTACTTACGCCATATCCACGTTGCAACCGAGCCATATCCGAGTATGCATTTATCACGTTTATGGATTATCTAAGAGATGTGTATAACATTTATGGAGAGTGGATCGTGGTTTTCTTGCTTACTGATCCAGGTCACAGCTGTCAACTTCACATGACAATTCTCTCGCAGTGGTGTCTGTTGATATTTTTTTATATATAAGCTTGTGATGCTTACATATGATATAGAAGACGTTTAGGATTAAATGCGTGCGTTGTCAGTTCCCTTGCCATTTGTAAAACTTTTGTTTACTTTGTACTGTAATTAACATTGATACAAGAATTGTTTACTTTGTAGTTTAAGTATCTATTGTATCACTTATATTCTTGGTTTAATAATGATAACAAAAAATATGTCATTTGAAATATTTAAAAATATGGGTTTCAACGATATGTAAAATTTAGAATTGCATCAAGACCACTTAATAGGCTGTTCAAGTACTAACTAGATTTTACACCTAATAGGATATTCAAGTACTAACTAGGTTTTATGCCTAACAGGATATTCAAGTACTAACTAGGTTTTACACCTAATAGGATAGTCAGGTACTGACTAGATTTTACACCTAATAGGGTAGTCAGATACTAACTAGGTTTTACACCTAAAAGGTTATTCACGTACTACCTAGGTTTTACACCAAATAGGGTACTCAGGTACAAACTAGATTTTATACCTAATAGGGTAGTCAGGTACTAACTAGGTTTTACACCTAATAGGGTAGTCAGGTACTAACTTGATTTTACACCTAATAGAGTAGTCAGGTACTAACTAGGTTTTACACCTAATAGGGTAGTCAGGTACTAACTAGATTTTACACCTAATAGGGTAGTCAGATACTAACTCTATTTTACACCTAATAGGGTAGTAAAGTACAAACTAGGTTTCACACCTAATAAGGTATTATAGTACTAACAAGGTTTTACACCTTACAGGGTATTCAAGAAATAACTAGGTTTCACACCTAACAGGGTATTCAAGTGCTAACTAGGTTTTATACCTAACAGGGTATTCAAGTACTAACTAGGTTTTACACCTAATAAGGTGTTCAAGTATTAACTAGGTTTTACACCTAACAGGGTATTAAAGTACTAACTATGTTTTACACGTAATAGCTTACTCAACTACCAACTGGGTTTTACACCTAATAGGGTGTTCAAATGCTAAGTAGATATAACATCTAATAGGGTAGTCAAGTACTAATTAAGTTTTTCACGAAGGTTTTATGCAAGAATATTTAAAGAAATTGTGATTATTTGGTTATTCGTTTGACATATGTTCAAGAAATATTAGTCAATGATACATGCATGGATATTTCACACTTATACCAAATGAAGTGTCGATCAAGAACATAGGTCCGTTCAGTGAGATTATTTTCATATGACTCACAATTTAGAATGGTATCGAAGCTCGACTTGAGTGGAGACCTCTTTACATTTGAAGTGTGTTCTCACGTCTGAATAATGTTTGCATTAAAAGCAATATGTTACAAGAAGAGAGGGTAATTAGAGTTTGTTTGAAAATACAGCTTGATGGTTAAAGAATGTCTATTACACAGTTTAGATGTGAACATTTTATTTAATAATTACCAATCATCGTTTTAAAATGGATTATATATCATGATGCTGCATGCATATCAATATCATTATAATTTGATCTGGCTTTATTTTGTTTCTTCATTTTTTTTTTCTTCACACATGTGAAGCTTTCCTGAGTATTTCTAAATCATGATACTTTCATTATGCGTTTGGTAAAAATTGTATGGATTATATAACTGTAATTATTAGTAAGATCTTATGGCCAGTCAGGGTCTTTGCTACTCTAAATCGAAGTCGGTTCCTCTGCTGCAGATCCTACAGCCAGTCAAGGTTTGGAGTTTCCCAAATTTAAAATCTGTGGTTCTGTTATACCTGTCTCTAAATGTAACAGCCAGTCAGGGTCTATGCTACTCTGACTTTAAATTTGTTCCATTTGTCTTTATTAATTACCGCAAGTCAGGGTCTGGTGTTTCTCAACTTTAAAATATGTTCCTTTTTTACACCTCTCTAGAGAACTAACATGGAGTCAGTGTCTGGTGTTTGTGAAACTAACAATCTGTTTTTCTGTTACACATGTCTGTAAATGTTACAGCCAGATAAGGTCTGTGTTACTTTAAATTAAAATCTGTTCCATTTGTCTATCATTATTACAGATAGATTCTATGCCACTCTAAATTAAATTTTGTTTTCCTGCTCCAGCTATATACAAATTTATAATTTTTTCAAGTCATTATGGTTAATTTACTGCAAGGTATTATGGGTTAAACTGGTACAATCTTATATTTCATTTGTTCGTCCCTTATGTCAATGAAAATCGTTAGATTAAAGAGAGCCTTATACCAGTCATACTCATAAAAGATTGCAGAAATTTTGCAACATAGTTTCGAAAACAGAGATACAAAAATGAATAGTGGATTGTTAAATATTCAAAATAGTTTAACTTCATATTTCTTTTTTAATATTTTCTTTATGGCAGCTGAATTGCCGTTGCAGTATTTTCCTAATAATGGAAAACATTGCTCTGAGCTTCGCCAATTAATCAGTTTAATTCATAATTGGACGTGGTAGACTTTGATAATAGTGCTATGATAAGATATTAATCACATGTCATTCACGTGACATTCACATACGAGTCACATCAACAACCGTTTTGAATGAGAGAAGCCGCTTCTGAGTGGTTCGTTATTATTTATGGAACAGCTGATTATCCGCGAATGTTGTTCATACATTTTTTAATGGCTACAGTAGATTGGGACTGTGTTATTCAATATTAATTTGAAGCTGTCAGAGATAGTGTACAGAATAATGGAAAATCCCTTCAGACTGACCGTAACTTGAAGACCCAATGCCACCATTACGTGCACAAAGTCGTATATACCAAATCATCTAAATAATGCTCAGTTTTGAAAGTGAAACATCGTTAAGTGTCAAAACGAAATAATATATAATTTCTCCCTCACACTAAGAATCATGTCCATTCTTCACATGCGTACAAATTAATCCAATCTTGATTGGCGACGTGCCTGAGTCACTTAATTTCAGATTTATTGATGTCACCGTTGTAAACATATGAAGCCAACGCCACTCTATAATGGATAAGGTAGGTGATAATTTGTGCTATTTCCAGTTAGCGTTTGATGTGATTCAATACCCAGCCTAGCATTTACTAGTATATTTTCTTAAAAGGCATAACTGACGTTCACTATTGTTGCAAGTCAGCGTCGGATGCTTACCAGTTAACAAGGAAATCCGCAACAGCTGGGCAGTTTTTCAGCCCATATTCCCTTTTCATAGCAAATCCAGCACCCCAGCTGATCACTTATATTTATTCGAGTCTTATTTGATTCCAATGAACGAATTTCCTTCCCGGATCCGCTTACAAAATGCGGGCCTACCTCTTTTCATTCCCGCTGAAATCGATTTGCGTGCAAATTTCTAGTTATTAGAATAGTTACTAACGGAATTTGTCGAAAGCATTACATCACTACCTTATAGCACACCATACAAAAATGAATTACGAGCGACTTCGGGGATAAAATTCGGAGGTGACAAGTGTAAACTTAATATCTGAACATTGTTTAATCTTACCACATCTATTATTTCAAAAGTTATTGGGAGGGTATATTGTCCATCATCCATCCATTATGACAAGTTGTTGCTATTCACCTGAACTACTTAGAGGATTGCAATAACATTGAGACACGCATTACTATCTAGGTCTTGTTGGTCCTGATAGACGATGGTGCTGCTTAGACGTACAATATGGCCGTCACATCAGATTGTATCATTACTACTACTCGTGAATGGATGGTCATGTCTTCATGGGGTTTTCTTAAAAAAATTATATTATGTTCAGGTGGTTACACTAAGGGTGGCCACCAAAACAACCATCTTGAAAAATATTGTTTTGTCAGACCTCTATAACGGACAGGAATGGGGATTTTAACAGAAGATGTTTCGTGGTGTTTGGCCCTGTATTAAATTGCTACTGACGGCCATATTGAAAATTATCGCTAATCCTCATGAATGGATGGTCCTATTGGCATGTGGTTGGCACGAGTAGACTTATCAAGATGTTTGATTTGTCTTAAAATGAAAATGGTATCGGTCTGAGTATAGTCACCAAGGAAGCCATTCAAAAAGATCTTGAACTTATGATCATTACTAGAGATGGCTTTAACACCAGCACTAAGAAATGGAGTGTTATCTTGGACAGTAGAGCGACAGCCCTTAAAGGGACTCTAATTGTTTCGTTTTCAATAAGGGCTCCACCTTCCTTAAGCGACCTCAACCAGAACATTGTCATTCTTTTTCATGCAATCTACACAATCATTTGCCCTATTAAAGAACATAAAACAAAAAACAAATTCCAACCCCCATAATTGTGAACAAATTTTGAGCTGAGACAAATCGTCAATTTGTTGAATTGTCTGTCTACATGTCAGCCAGTACCTATGATTAAATAGCCAGGAAAAAAGGTAAATCAATGCAAATCGTTAATGTACTGATAATCTGATCAGGATATGAACTGGGGCCTCTAATGTTACGTATCCAGAACTCTAACCTTTGAAGAAGCTTTATACCTTAGAAACAGCATAGACCTTTCCGATGGAAAACCATTCCAGCGTTACCTCCCTCTGAACACAACGTGTCACTAGTTAGTTAAGATAATGTTTACATTACCTTATTACAATAAGAATAACTTTTACTTCAGCCGAAATATTCGAATAGTTTGCACTTGATATGTCATTGCAAACCATTTATTTATAAACCTAATTAAAAAAGTATTACAGCATTTGCGGTGAATTAACCAAAATGAGGTTATTAAAATACTGTATTTTCCAAAAATTTCTTGAAAATATTGGCTTATGTTTATGATGTTGCACTACATATTAATTTGGGAAATAAATATGTGTCTTTCATTTTCAAATATTTAATCGAAATAATATATTAATGTAGTACGTAACGCTGACTATCATGGTCTACGTATCATGCATTCTCAATATTCTTGCCCAATCGAATGAAGTCTTATTCCCTCCTAGTCAAATGAATTATTTCTATTAAAATCGTAATGGTTACAATTACATAACGTCTTCATAACTAGGTCTTAAAACAAACTATAACAATTTCGCTGAAAAATCGACTTACACACAGTTCTTTCTAAACACAGAACATAGAGTGTATTGTGAAGCAATATGGCTTTTCTCTTTAAAATATGATTGTCATATTAGCAACATATGCATGCATTTATTTGCTTGGTTTGAATATAGAAACATGCACTTAAAGTAATTACGAGACAATTCAAAACTTATCTGAAAAGTTATGAATAAACTGCAGATAGTTTACATTTGATATTAAAGCACACTCATTTGACTGATATGTCATTATTTTTCACTTTGTTCGAGGTATATATCTTCAATGTTCATTTATTTAAATGTGGGGCAGAAATCTCGCTAGATTATGGCACAATTTCATACTTCAGATGTATATCCACAATATGAAGAATCAAAAGGAAATTTAAATGTTTTCAATCGAATCAATACAAATGAATTTAAAGATACAATTAGCTCCAATATCACATAATATCCGGGCATGTGTTTAAATACAGACTGTGGAAATTTCTATATGATAATTCATTTTGCAGATGCTTTAATTTATCCCAGATTTATATGACGACATTGTGGTACATGTGCATATCGGATGTCTCAGCCTGCATATTTCATGTTTGTAGTCCCTCTAATCGTGGCTTTAGACATTTAGCATGGCTTGTCCCAAGAGCGGGAAACAAAGTGTCCTTTAAATGGTCATGGTATATTTGCATGTATGAAGTATTAAATCATCGAAGATAATAATGGATTTAATCAAACAATTAGTGTGCAAAAATAAAACCTTTTGTGGACCGAGGAAGTAAAGGTTGCCATGGAAAAGAAAAATATATTTTAAATGTAGGCATATCAAGAGTCTCATTCAGAGGTGCGCACACTTTTTCTGTTATTTGCACTGGACTTCATCAATTAAATATTTTGGCTCGAAGCCTAAATTGGTGGGAGAAGATGATCTTAGTAACTCTTGGTGTGATGAACTGGTTATTGGGATACAACTGACTCTGTCACATCAACGCGTAATCATGGTTCACAGGATGGTGGGCATTTCACTTTCGCTCGTTTGTCATTTTATATTCGCTGAAGAAGATCTAAGACTATCGCCTTTACAGATCCTTCACACATCTCAACTCTGCATGAGTTCGAGTTGCAGTTCGATCAACGTGGATATGTCAGAAAATTTGCCAGTAGCTTCCCGTGGATCTGCAGGTCTTCTAGGGGCTTTACGGCATCTTTCTCCACTAAATATATTGGTCAACTTACATAAATTATCATGTGTTGAAAATTGGCATTAAACCCACAAAACCAAATAAATTGAAATATGCTGCTTATTTCAGTGTTATTATTTCACATACAAAACTCGCACTGTAGTTTATTTAATCTGATGTAAACGTTCTCTCTTTGACAAGAGGATACACCAGAAAGTCTAGGTAACTATAGGACCTTCAATTCAATTTAAATAAATGACTTTCCCGAAATGAGTCGGATAAACAGGCGTATAATTCACTCCATCGTGTGAAATATTTAGATTGATTGTCACTCACCTTGCATAGATTTGGGATTCACCCTTCACCCCCACCTCCCGATTTTTGATTTTGTACTTCGTTAATCTAGACTTGGGATGCTACACTCCCATGAAATAGACATGGAACTATTCACTCTCGTAACATAGACCTGAGATTTGTAGCACTGTATTGTTTCAAACTAATCATACCAACATATTCGTTCTTACTAGAAATTACGAGGATGTATATAGTATAGGTCACTTTGACTTAGTATTGAATTTCACATGGACCAATGTGGTTGACATCTGACGAGGTTAAACAGTGATGAGTCGGCTACTATTTTTAATGTAACATATCGCTTCTTAAAAAGGAATAAAAAGGGTTTACAGTTTCTAATTAAAATCAGATATGGTTTTATAGACAATGTCAGGGATTTCATTTAAATGTTATTATATTTATTCGATCATAAATGCTATAAAACATTCTCTCATCCAATACAAAACAAATCTTGATAAGAAATACAAGAAAACAACCATTGCATCATGTACGTTTTGCATCAATACCAATAACTAATAAATAGAAAACCAGCATCAGAAAGCTGAAGTTTCCTTTAAGCAGATTCGTTCTAGTGAAAACTGCCCATAACTTCGGGCAAACATTTTAAAATATCGTATGATTTTTCAAAAAAATGTAGTGCTTTATACCACCTAAGTGGGTGAACATTTTCAGAAAGAATGACACATTCGAATTTTGGGAATCAACGTGAAACAATGAACTGTAAATACACATGAACATTAATACTCACCATGTCTGTATATTTAATAAAGCAAACCTTTGTTCAAACTTTGCATTTTAAGTGTTTTAATATATTTCTAGGCTTTATCAATAATTTCTTATCGTTTACGTTGGATTTTTTTCAGTAGGGGTTGCTGTAACTGACATAAAGAGAATAGTAAGACAAGGGTAAATAGTTCAATATTTACAGGTCACGCTGTCTGTCAAGCTGAGCTTATCAAAGAAATATATTTGAATTCATTTTGCGATGACCAATTTTTCGTAACCGTCTTGTTTGGAACAACCTATTTACGTATGGTGCATTAGGCATAATCATAGTGAAATTTGATAATAACTGAAGAGTTGATATATTCATACGATTTAACATAAATTTTCTGAGCTCCACTTTAGATTATGTATTGATAGTATAAAGAAGAAAATTATGTTGCTGAAAACAAAATAATAAACTCTATTGTTAGAGTAATGTGTCAACAATCCCATAATCTGGTTAAAACAGAAATTACGCTTTACATTATACATTGTTCAAATCAAGTGATGGGAAATAAATTTACGTGCATATCTCAGATATGGTGGAGAAAATAAATGTGATATACAACAATGTCTATAACTTTCGAATGATGCTCAAGACCACTGTCAACTGAAATATTGTATTTCAACTAGTTATTTTGTAGCGACTGTGGAACCCGATCACTGGATGAAATAGTTTCAGAGCAAAAAGATAGAAGCAAAGTATCTCCTTCATTTCTAGGAAATCGGGAACATATATAGGAAACAGTATTTGGAAACCATATAAAAACCTTGTTTATTATTAATAAAACTTGCCAGACTTGCAATATGCCATATATTATTGTTTCTAAGAATGTATTTTTATGCTTTGGAAGAAATGGTTGGCTCGGACTCGCATGGGTACATGTGTGGTTGCTTGGTTGAGTAATGGCGCGCAGCCCTTCCTATACCGTTCGAAATAAAAACTAACTTCCATCAGTTATAATCATGCCTAGTTCGCAAATGTCTACAATGGTTTCGAAATTTGGAGTCAGCCACTCGTTGGTGAACTTAAGAAAATGTGAATAATCATGTATATATGTTTAAATGGAGTGGGGATTATCATATAAGAAAAAAGCGTGTGGATAATGCAGCAAGGAGGTACACTTTTCGTCATGACCACGTTTTGAAAAAAGATGGCAATTGATTATACGCTCCATCTCGACCTAATGAGAATGCGTTTGTGCACGAGTGCAATCGTGCATAAGCAGTGATGTGCTACTCCTTTTGAATCTGGTTGTGGACCTTGTAGTCGGTAGGCGTTTCAGCATTCATCGAAATACGTGGAGCGCGGGTATGGGTATGTGTCGACGTGGGGCAGTATAACATTTTTTTGCACACTTCCATTATTTTTATATTCAATAAAACCTAATACAAAATCCGCCAATATATAGATATCCTGATATATAATTGAAATAGATATCCCGTATCTTTCCAATAGTTGGTCTTTGCTTTAGGAAATATTTTGTGGCTTACTGAATTTGTATTCGAAACAAATGTAATGGGCTAATTTTCAAAATAAAAAGAGAAAAAGCCAATTTTAGCACTTTTTGTACTCCGGATTAAAGCTTTTATTTAGCAAAGCATAAAGATATATCTCAGTTACAAAATTTTTGTTTTCTTTCCTGGATCTCTCTCTCCCTTATTCCTGATCACACACACACACATACACACACACACACCTAAGCGATTATTCCAACACTAGCACCATGTGTTCGATTCCCGCCTAGAAAACATTTTATCGCTGTAATATATTTGATGATTTTAATGGTGCTATTGTCTCTCTCTCTCTTTCTTTCCCTACACAGACAGACAGACACACACACATACACACATACACATACACACATACACACACACACACACACACACACACACACACATATATATATATATATATATATATATATATATATATATATATATATATATATATATATATATATATATATATATATATATATATATATATATAATCCGCCAATATCAAGATATCCTATTATATCATTGAAATAGATATCCCGTATCTTTCCAATAATTGGTCTTTGCTTTAGGAATGCGTCACCATACAGCTGGGATACATAATTTGAGCGGCAACCATTAGCAGCAATTGAACCTGTCTCTATGGATTTCGTACGTACAATCCTGATGAAGAGTGCACCAAAGTCATGTGAACTTGATCCAATTCCATCATCACTGCTGCTTGAGTGCTTAGATCCAGTATTGCCGTCACTAACTGATGTTATTAATACCTCTCTCTCATCCGGGGAATCCCATCATTTTTCAAAACTGCCATTGTAAAGCCTCTGCTGAAGAAACCAACACTGGACCATAACGATTTAAAGAACTACCGCCCAGTTTCATATAAAAATTCTTAGAAAAGGTTGTTCTATCCCAACTTGTATATCATCTAAATTCAAACAGTGTTTTTAGCAATGTACAATCTGCATATCGCCCTTGGCACAGTACTGAAACTACTCTTCTAAAAGTAGTTAATGACATTCTCTCTGCTTTGGGTAGCGGAAAGATTACATCCTCACCCTCCTTGATTTGTCTGGAGCATTTGACACAATAGACCATGATATATTAATTCACCGTCTCCAGCATGTATTTGGCATTCATGATACAGCCTTACTGTGGTTCAAGTCCTACTTGGTCAACAGGACACAAATTGTATCTGTAAATGGAATACACTCCAGCCCAGTTGATCATTGTTGTGCTGTTCCAGAGGGGTCTGATCTTGGACCTGTTCTCTTCATTCTTTATACTCAGTCGCTCTCAAGTGTCATAGATCATCATCCAGTGTTTCACCAATTGTACGCTGATGACAGCCAACTATACAAATCTAGCCATCCAACTGAAGTTGATGCTACCATCCAAGGTGGAGAGAGGTGCATTTCTGATGTGAAATAATGGATGACGTCTAACAAGCTGCAGATGAATGATGATAAAACTGAGGCCATTCTGATCACAACACAAATACTTTATCATTCACATCCTTTACCTCAAACAATAAATATCAGTAACTCCAAAATTAAATTCACACAATCAGTACGAAACCTCGGTGTAACTCTGGATAGTACTCTCACAATGCACCAATATGTCATGAACATATGCAAGGCGGCGTATCTTGAGCTGAGACGCATCAGCTCAATTCGCAAATATCTTTCAGCTGATGCCACTAAAACACTTGTGTGTTCATTAGTACTTTCAAGACTGGACTATTGTAACTCAATTTTGTCTGGTTCATCTCAATATCTGCTCCAGAAACTTCAAAAAGTTCAAAACACAGCTGCTCGTATCATACTTAGAGTACCAGGATCAGATCACACCTCTCCGCTGCTCAGTACCCTACACTGGTTATCCATTCGATCCAGAATCAAACACAAAATTCGTTCTCTATGCTACGTTTCACTGTCGGACTTTAGCCCAACATACCTATCTGACCTCAGCCATGTGTACACAACAGCAAGATACTTACTCTCCTCTTCTGACAATCGTATACTCATTATTTGCACTATGGAAACAAAGTCA